>OY997264.1:116234798-117434798 GCA_963921465.1 Triticum timopheevii
TAAACTAACCTAATGGAAACAAAAAACCCAGCAGATTCGGATGGGACGAGCAGAAAAATCAACAGCAGAACACAACAGCGGAGCAACAGGAAGACAATGGAGGTGGGGAATGAGTTCCTCACCATCGACTCATCCGCCGCCCGCCGCGAACCAGACCGCGCCACCACCAGAAACCGCCGCGGGTGAGGGATTGGGGAGCGAGACGATGGTCGAATTGAAACCGCAACGCGGGAGGGGGGATAAGTAGTGCGGGCGAAGGAGGAGAGGAGATGGTGGAGATCGTGGTGATTGGGCGATATGGGCGGTTTCTGCCGGGCCCGCTTGTCAGCGACGAGAAGCAACAGTAACGGCTAGTGTTGCGCTCAGACCAAACCACTGAATCAATCACGCGTCGTTAGATTTGAATCGGACGACAACGCATTCGTGCGGATCTGTGGCAAACTGCCAGCCGGCAGGATTTTAGCTTTTCCGAGATCTCAGACCTAGTCACACCCATTAGTTTATCTTCAATAAGAAAACTGGTCACTGATGCTCAGCGCCAGATCAATCAGACCCATACTTAGCGCATCTCCAACAGCCGCCCAACGCGCGGCGCGCTAAAAACTAGTTTGTTGCGCGCCCATCGCCAGGTTTGGCACGGCGCGCAGCGCTGGCTCCAGCAGCCGTGCTAAAATGCTGTGCGCGCGAGCACCCGACGCATACCATTTGTTGCATTTTGGACACAAAATAAATTTCATACATCTCACAAAACAAAGACATGGCATATAATTTAAATCACAAACAAGTTCATGCCCACAAGTTTAAATTCATGCCCACAACATCATCCAACCAAGTTCAAAAATGCAAACCAAGTTCATGACACAAACGAAAGGCACAACAATCAAGCCTCGTCCTCATCTTCATCCTCATCTTCCTCCGATTCATCTGACTCCTCCGAAGACGATTCTTCCTCCTCCTCTTCATTGGCGCGCGCCGCATCCTCATTACGTGAAGCTCGGAAGGTGCTGGCAAGATCTTCAACGGCATCCTCATGCAAAGGTGGCACACCAGCGCCCGGAGGTGCACCCATGCCTCCAATGAGAGACGCAAAACTCATGCCACTCATGCCGACCATGCCGCCAGGAAGTGCTCCGAAGCCACCCATGCCTCCCATGGTAACTCCAAAGCCACCCATGGCACCCATGCCGCCCATACTAGCTCCAAAGCCACCCATGCCGCCAAGGCCACCCATGCCTCTGTTGGAAATATGCCCTAGAGGCAATAATAAAAGCATTATTATTATATTTCTTTGTTCATGATAATTGTCTTTATTCATGCTATAATTGTGTTATCCGGAAATCGTCATACATGTGTGAATAACAGACACCAACATGTCCCTAGTGAGCCTCTAGTTGACTAGCTCGTTGATCAATAGATAGTCATGGTTTCCTAGCTATGGACATTAGATGTCATTGATAACGGGATCACATCATTAGGATAATGATGTGATGGACAAGACCCAATCCTAAGCATAGCGTGAGATCGTGTAGTTCGTTTGCTAGAGCTTTTCTAATGTCAAGTATCTTTTCCTTTGACCATGAGATCGTGTAACTCCCGGATACCGTAGGAGTGCTTTGGGTGTATCAAACGTCACAACGTAACTGGGTGACTATAAAGGTGCATTACAGGTATCTCCGAAAGTGTCTGTTGGGTTGACACGGATCGAGACTGGGATTTGTCACTCCGTATGACGGAGAGATATCACTGGGCCCACTCGGTAATGCATCATCATAATGAGCTCAAAGTGACCAAGTGTCTGGTCACGGGATCATGCATTATGGTACGAGTAAAGTGACTTGCCGGTAACGAGATTGAACGAGGTATTGGGATACCGACGATCGAATCTCGGGCAAGTAACATATCGATTGACAAAGGGAATTGCATACGGGGTTGATTAAATCCTCGACATCGTGGTTCATCCGATGAGATCATCGTGGAGCATGTGGGAGCCAACATGGGTATCCAGATCCCGCTGTTGGTTATTGACCGGAGAGCGATCTCGGTCATGTCTACATGTCTCCCGAACCCGTAGGGTCTACACACTTAAGGTTCAGTGACGCTAGGGTTGTAGGGATATGTATATGCAGTAACCCGAATGTTGTTCGGAGTCCCGGATGAGATCCCGGGCGTCACGAGGAGTTCCGGAATGGTCCGGAGGTAAAGATTTATATATGGGAAGTCCTGTTTCGGGCATCGGGACAAGTTTCGGGGTTATCGGTATTGTATCGGGACCACCGGAAGGGTCCCGGGGGTCCACCGGGTGGGGCCACCTGTCCCGGGGGGGCACATGGGCTGTAGGGGGTGCGCCTTGGCCTACATGGGCCAAGGCCACCAGCCCCAAGAGGCCCATGCGCCAAGAGAAGGAAAAAAGGGGAGAGTCCTAAAGGGGGAAGGCACCTCCGAGGTGCCTTGGGGAGGATGGACTCCTCCCCCCCCCCTTGGCCGCACCCTTCCTTGGAGGAAGGGGCAAGGGCTGCGCCTCCCCCTCTCCCTTGGCCCTATATATAGTTGGGAAAAGGAGGAGCAAACATACCTTGGCCTTTGGTTGCCTCCTTCTCCCTCTCCAACACCTCCTCCTCCTCCATAGTGCTTAGCGAAGCTCTGCCGGAGTACTGCAGCTCCATCAACACCACGCCGTCGTGCTGCTGCTGGTGCCATCTCCCTCAACCTCTCCTCCCCCCTTTGCTGGATCAAGAAGGAGGAGACGTGGCTGTTCCGTACGTGTGTTGAACGCGGAGGTGCCGTCCGTTCGGTGCTAGGATCTCCGGTGATTCGAATCACGTCATGTTCGACTACATCATCCCCGTTCTTTGAACGCTTCCGCTCGCGATCTACAAGGTACGTAGATGCATCTAATGACTCGTTGCTAGATGAACTCATAGATGGATCTTGGTGAAACCGTAGGAAAATTTTTGTTTTCTGCAACGTTCCCCAACAGTGGCATCATGAGCTAGGTCTATGCGTAGTTCTCTTGCACGAGTAGAACACAATTTGTTGTGGGCGTAGATTTGTCAACTTTCTTGCCGCTACTAGTCTTATCTTGCTTCAGCGGTATTGTGGGATGAAGCGGCCCGGACCAACCTTACACGTACGCTTACGTGAGACCGGTTCCACCGACTAACATGCACAAGTTGCATAAGGTGGCTGGCGGGTGTCTGTCTCTCCTACTTTAGTTGAAGCAGATTCGATGAAAAGGGTCCTTATGAAGGGTAAATAGAAGTTGACAAATCACGTTGTGGCTTTCACGTAGGTAAGAAAACGTTCTTGCTAGAACCCTACTTCAGCCACGTAAAAAACTTGCAAACAACAATTAGAGGACGTCTAACTTGTTTTTGCAGCAAGTGCTTTGTGATATGATATGGCCAAAGTTGTGATGAATGATGAATGATCTATATGTCATGTATGAGATGTTCATGCTATTGTAATAGGAATCACGACTTGCATGTCGATGAGTATGACAACCGGCAGGAGCCATAGGAGTTGTCTTTATTTTTTGTATGACCTGCGTGTCATTGAAGAACGCCATGTAAACTACTTTACTTTATTACTAAACACGTTAGTCATAGAAGTAGAAGTAGTCGTTGGCGTGACAACTTCATGAAGACACGATGATGGAGATCATGATGATGGAGATCATGGTGTCATGCCGGTGACAAGATGATCATGGAGCCCCGAAGATGAAGATCAAAGGAGCTATATGATATTGGCCATATCATGTCACTACTTTATATAATTGCATGTGATGTTTATTATGTTTTATGAATCTTGTTTACTTAGGACGACGGTAGTAAATAAGATGATCCCTTACAAAATTTCAAGAAGTGTTCTCCCCTAACTGTGCACCGTTGCTACAGTTCGTCGTTTCGAAGCACCACGTGATGATCGGGTGTGATAGATTCTTACGTTCACATACAACGGGTGTAAGACAGTTTTACACAGCGAAAACACTTAGGGTTAACTTGATGAGCCTAGCATGTACAGACATGGCCTCGGAACACGGAGACCGAAAGGTCGAACACGAGTCGTATGGAAGATACGATCAACATGAGAATGTTCACCGACGATGACTAGTCCGTCTCACGTGATGATCGGACACGGCCTAGTCGACTCGGATCGTGTAACACTTAGATGACCAAAGGGATGTCAAATCTGAGTGGGAGTTCATTATAATTTGATTAGATGAACTTAATTATCATGAACTTAGTCTAAATATTTTACAATATGTCTTGTAGATCAAATGGCCAACGTAGTCCTCAACTTCAACGCGTTCCTAGAGAAAACTAAGCTGAAAGACGATGGCAGCAACTATACGGACTGGGTCCGGAACCTGAGAATCATCCTCATAGTTGCCAAGAAAGATTATGTCCTACAAGCACCGCTAGGTGATGCACCTGTTCTCCCTGCAGAACAAGACGTTATGAACGCTTGGCAGGCACGTTCCGATGACTACTCCCTCGTTCAGTGCGGCATGCTTTACAGCCTAGAGCCGGGGCTCCAAAAGCGTTTTGAGAGACATGGAGCATATGAGATGTTCGAAGAGCTGAAAATGGTTTTCCAAGCTCATGCCCGGGTAGAGAGATATGAAGTCCCCGACAAATTCTTCAGCTGTAAGATGGAGGAAAATAGTTCTGTCAGTGAGCACATACTCACTATGTCTGGGTTACATAACCACTTGACTCAGCTGGGAGTTAATCTCCCGGATGATGCGGTCATTGACAGAATCCTCCAGTCGCTTCCACCAAGCTACAAGAGCTTTGTGATGAACTTCAATATGCAGGGGATGGAAAAGACCATTCCTGAAGTATTTGCTATGCTGAAATCAGCAGAGGTAGAAGTCAAGAAGGAACATCAAGTGTTGATGGTCAATAAAACCACTAAGTTCAAGAAGGGCAAGGGTAAAAAGAACTTCAAGAAGGACGGCAAGGTAGTTGCCGCGCCCAGCAAGCAAGCTGCCGGGAAGAAGCCAAAGAATGGACCCAAGCCCGAGACTGAGTGCTTTTATTGCAAGGAAAGTGGTCACTAGAAGCGGAACTGCCCCAAATACTTAGCGGACAAGAAGGCCGGCAAAACCAAAGGTATATTTGATATACATGTAATTGATGTGTACCTTACCAGTAATCGTAGTGACTCCTGGGTATTTGATACCGGTGCCGTTGCTCATATATGTAACACACAGCAGGAGCTGCGGAATAAACGGAGACTGGCGAAGGACGAGGTGACGATGCGCGTCGGGAATGGTTCCAAGGTCGATGTGATCGCCGTCGGCACGCTACCTCTACATTTACCTTCGGGATTAGTTTTGAACCTCAATAATTGTTATTTTGTGCCAAGTTTGAGCATGAACATTGTATCAGGATCTCGTTTAATTCGAGATGGCTACTCATTTAAATCCGAGAATAATGGTTGTTCTATTTATATGAGAGATATGTTTTATGGTCATGCTCTGATGGTGAATGGTTTATTCTTTATGAATCTCGAGCGTAATGCTACACATATCCATAGTGTAAGTACCAAAAGATGTAAGATTGATAGTGATAGTCCCACATACTTGTGGCACTGCCGCCTTGGTCACATAGGTGTCAAACGCATGAAGAAGCTCCATGCTGATGGACTTTTAGAGTCTCTTGATTACGAATCATTTGACACGTGCGAACCATGCCTCATGGGTAAAATGACCAAGACTCCGTTCTCAGGAACAATGGAGTGAGCAACCAACTTATTGGAAATCATACATACTGATGTATGCGGTCCAATGAGTGTTGAGGCTCGCGGTGGCTATCATTATGTTCTCACCCTCACTGATGACTTGAGTAGATATGGGTATGTCTACTTAATGAAACACAAGTCTGAGACCTTTGAAAAGTTCAAGGAATTTCAGAGTGAAGTTGAGAATCAACGTGACAGGAAAATCAAGTTTCTACGATCAGATCGTGGAGGAGAATACTTGAGTCACGAGTTTGGTACACACTTAAGAAAATGTGGAATAGTTTCACAACTCACGCCGCCTGGAACACCTCAGCATAATGGTGTGTCCGAACGTCGTAATCGCACTCTATTAGATATGGTGCGATCTATGATGTCTCTTGCCGATTTACCACTATCCTTTTGGGGCTATGCTTTAGAGACTGCCGCATTCACTTTAAATAGGGCACCGTCGAAATCCGTTGATACGACACCGTATGAATTGTGGTTTGGGAAGAAACCTAAGCTGTCGTTTCTAAAAGTTTGGGGATGCGATGCTTATGTCAGGAAAATTCAACCTGAAAAGCTCGAACCCAAATCGGAAAAATGCGTCTTCATAGGATACCCTAAAGAAACTGTTGGGTATATCTTCTACCTCAGATCCGAAGGCAAGATCTTTGTTGCCAAGAATGGGTCCTTTCTGGAGAAAGAGTTTCTCTCGAAAGAAGTAAGTGGGAGGAAAGTAGAGCTTGATGAAGTATTACCTCTTGAACCGGAAAATGGCGCAACTCAAGAAAATGTTCCTGAGGTGCCTGCACCGACTAGAGAGGAAGTTAATGATGATGATCAAGATACTTCTGATCAAGCTCCTACTGAAATTTGAAGGTCCACAAGGACACGTTCCGCATCAGAGTGGTACGGCAACCCTGTCTTGGAAATCATGTTGTTAGACAACAGTGAACCTTCGAACTATGAAGAAGCGATGGCGGGCCCGGATTCCGACAAATGGCTAGAAGCCATGAAATCCGAGATAGGATCCATGTATGAAAACGAAGTATGGACTTTGACTGACTTGCCCGTTGAACGGCGAGCCATAGAAAATAAATGGATCTTTAAGAGGAAGACAGACGCGGATGGTAATGTGACCATCTATAAAGCTCGGCTTGTCGCTAAGGGTTATCGACAAGTTCAAGGGGTTGACTACGATGAGACTTTCTCACCGGTAGCGAAGCTGAAGTCCGTCCAAATCATGTTAGCGATTGCCGCATTTTATGATTATGAAATTTGGCAAATGGACGTCAAAACGGCATTCCTTAATGGTTTCCTTAAGGAAGAATTGTATATGATGCAGCCGGAAGGTTTTGTCGATCCTAAGAATGCTGACAAGGTGTGCAAGCTCCAACGCTCGATTTATGGGCTGGTGCAAGCATCTCGGAGTTGGAACATTCGTTTTGATGAGATGATCAAAGCGTTTGGGTTCTCACAGACTTATGGAGAAGCCTGTGTTTACAAGAAAGTGAGTGGGAGCTCTATAGCATTTCTCATACTATATGTAGATGACATACTTTTGATGGGAAATGATATAGAACTCTTGGACAGCATTAAGGCCTACTTGAATAAGAGTTTTTCAATGAAGGACCTTGGAGAAGCTGCTTATATATTAGGCATCAAGATCTATAGGGATAGATCGAGATGCCTCATAGGTCTTTCACAAAGCACATATCTTGATAAGATTTTGAAGAAGTTCAAAATGGATCAGTCCAAGAAAGGGTTCTTGCCTGTTTTGCAAGGTGTGAAATTGAGCTCAGCTCAATGTCCGACCACGGCAGAAGATATAGAAGAGATGAGTGTCATCCCCTATGCCTCAGCCATAGGTTCTATTATGTATGCCATGCTGTGTACCAGACCTGATGTAAACCTTGCCGTAAGTTTGGTAGGAAGGTACCAAAGTAATCCCGGCAAGGAACACTGGACAGCGGTCAAGAATATCCTGAAGTACCTGAAAAGGACTAAGGAAATGTTTCTCGTTTATGGAGGTGACGAAGAGCTCGTAGTAAAGGGTTACGTCGACGCTAGCTTCGACACAGATCTGGATGACTCTAAGTCACAAACCGGATACGTGTATATTTTGAATGGTGGGGCAGTAAGCTGGTGCAGTTGCAAGCAGAGCATCGTGGCGGGATCTACATGTGAAGCGGAGTACATGGCAGCCTCGGAGGCAGCACATGAAACAATATGGGTGAAGGAGTTCATCACCGACCTAGGAGTCATACCCAATGCGTTGGGGCCGATCAAGCTCTTCTGTGACAACACTGGAGCTATTGCACTTGCCAAGGAGCCCAGGTTTCACAAGAAGACGAGGCACATCAAGCGTCGCTTCAACTCCATTCGTGAAAATGTTCAAGATGGAGACATAGAGATTTGTAAAGTACATACGGACCTGAATGTAGCGGATCCGACTAAACCTCTCCCTAGAGCAAAACATGATCAACACCAGAATTCCATGGGTGTTCGATTCATCACAATGTAACTAGATTATTGACTCTAGTGCAAGTGGGAGACTGTTGGAAATATGCCCTAGAGGCAATAATAAAAGCATTATTATTATATTTCTTTGTTCATGATAATTGTCTTTATTCATGCTATAATTGTGTTATCCGGAAATCGTAATACATGTGTGAATAACAGACACCAACATGTCCCTAGTGAGCCTCTAGTTGACTAGCTCGTTGATCAATAGATAGTCATGGTTTCCTGGCTATGGACATTAGATGTCATTGATAACGGGATCACATCATTAGGATAATGATGTGATGGACAAGACCCAATCCTAAGCATAGCGTGAGATCGTGTAGTTCGTTTGCTAGAGCTTTTCTAATGTCAAGTATCTTTTCCTTTGACCATGAGATCGTGTAACTCCCGGATACCGTAGGAGTGCTTTGGGTGTATCAAACGTCACAACGTAACTGGGTGACTATAAAGGTGCATTACAGGTATCTCCGAAAGTGTCTGTTGGGTTGACACGGATCGAGACTGGGATTTGTCACTCCGTATGACGGAGAGATATCACTGGGCCCACTCGGTAATGCATCATCATAATGAGCTCAAAGTGACCAAGTGTCTGGTCACGGGATCATGCATTATGGTACGAGTAAAGTGACTTGCCGGTAACGAGATTGAACGAGGTATTGGGATACCGACGATCGAATCTCGGGCAAGTAACATATCGATTGACAAAGGGAATTGCATACGGGGTTGATTAAATCCTCGACATCGTGGTTCATCCGATGAGATCATCGTGGAGCATGTGGGAGCCAACATGGGTATCCAGATCCCGCTGTTGGTTATTGACCGGAGAGCGATCTCGGTCATGTCTACATGTCTCCCGAACCCGTAGGGTCTACACACTTAAGGTTCAGTGACGCTAGGGTTGTAGGGATATGTATATGCAGTAACCCGAATGTTGTTCGGAGTCCCGGATGAGATCCCGGACGTCACAAGGAGTTCCGGAATGGTCCGGAGGTAAAGATTTATATATGGGAAGTCCTGTTTCGGGCATCGGGACAAGTTTCGGGGTTATCGGTATTGTATCGGGACCACCGGAAGGGTCCCGGGGGTCCACCGGGTGGGGCCACCTGTCCCGGGGGGGCACATGGGCTGTAGGGGGTGCGCCTTGGCCTACATGGGCCAAGGCCACCAGCCCCAAGAGGCCCATGCGCCAAGAGAAGGAAAAAAGGGGAGAGTCCTAAAGGGGGAAGGCACCTCCGAGGTGCCTTGGGGAGGATGGACTCCTCCCCCCCCTTGGCCGCACCCTTCCTTGGAGGAAGGGGCAAGGGCTGCGCCTCCCCCTCTCCCTTGGCCCTATATATAGTTGGGAAAAGGAGGAGCAAACATACCTTGGCCTTTGGTTGCCTCCTTCTCCCTCTCCAACACCTCCTCCTCCTCCATAGTGCTTAGCGAAGCTCTGCCGGAGTACTGCAGCTCCATCAACACCACGCCGTCGTGCTGCTGCTGGTGCCATCTCCCTCAACCTCTCCTCCCCCCTTTGCTGGATCAAGAAGGAGGAGACGTGGCTGTTCCGTACGTGTGTTGAACGCGGAGGTGCCGTCCGTTCGGTGCTAGGATCTCCGGTGATTCGAATCACGTCGTGTTCGACTACATCATCCCCGTTCTTTGAACGCTTCCGCTCGCGATCTACAAGGTACGTAGATGCATCTAATGACTCGTTGCTAGATGAACTCATAGATGGATCTTGGTGAAACCGTAGGAAATTTTTTGTTTTCTGCAACATTCCCCAACAGTGGCATCATGAGCTAGGTCTATGCGTAGTTCTCTTGCACGAGTAGAACACAATTTGTTGTGGGCGTAGATTTTTCAACTTTCTTGCCGCTACTAGTCTTATCTTGCTTCAGCGGTATTGTGGGATGAAGCGGCCCGGACCAACCTTACACGTACGCTTACGTGAGACCGGTTCCACCGACTAACATGCACAAGTTGCATAAGGTGGCTGGCGGGTGTCTGTCTCTCCTACTTTAGTTGAAGCAGATTCGATGAAAAGGGTCCTTATGAAGGGTAAATAGAAGTTGACAAATCACGTTGTGGCTTTCACGTAGGTAAGAAAACGTTCTTGCTAGAACCCTACTTCAGCCACGTAAAAAACTTGCAAACAACAATTAGAGGACGTCTAACTTGTTTTTGCAGCAAGTACTTTGTGATATGATATGGCCAAAGTTGTGATGAATGATGAATGATCTATATGTCATGTATGAGATGTTCATGCTATTGTAATAGGAATCACGACTTGCATGTCGATGAGTATGACAACCGGCAGGAGCCATAGGAGTTGTCTTTATTTTTTGTATGACCTGCGTGTCATTGAAGAACGCCATGTAAACTACTTTACTTTATTACTAAACACGTTAGTCATAGAAGTAGAAGTAGTCGTTGGCGTGACAACTTCATGAAGACACGATGATGGAGATCATGATGATGGAGATCATGGTGTCATGCCAGTGACAAGATGATCATGGAGCCCCGAAGATGAAGATCAAAGGAGCTATATGATATTGGCCATATCATGTCACTACTTTATATAATTGCATGTGATGTTTATTATGTTTTATGCATCTTGTTTACTTAGGACGACGGTAGTAAATAAGATGATCCCTTACAAAATTTCAAGAAGTGTTCTCCCCTAACTGTGCACCGTTGCTACAGTTCGTCGTTTCGAAGCACCACGTGATGATCGGGTGTGATAGATTCTTACGTTCACATACAACGGGTGTAAGACAGTTTTACACAGCGAAAACACTTAGGGTTAACTTGACGAGCCTAGCATGTACAGACATGGCCTCGGAACACGGAGACCGAAAGGTCGAACACGAGTCGTATGGAAGATACGATCAACATGAGAATGTTCACCGACGATGACTAGTCCGTCTCACGTGATGATCGGACACGGCCTAGTCGACTCGGATCATGTAACACTTAGATGACCAAAGGGATGTCAAATCTGAGTGGGAGTTCATTATAATTTGATTAGATGAACTTAATTATCATGAACTTAGTCTAAATATTTTACAATATGTCTTGTAGATCAAATGGCCAATGTAGTCCTCAACTTCAACGCGTTCCTAAAGAAAACTAAGCTGAAAGACGATGGCAGCAACTATACGGACTGGGTCCGGAACCTGAGAATCATCCTCATAGCTGCCAAGAAAGATTATGTCCTACAAGCACCGCTAGGTGATGCACCTGTTCTCCCTGCAGAACAAGACGTTATGAACGCTTGGCAGGCACGTTCCGATGACTACTCCCTCGTTCAGTGCGGCATGCTTTACAGCCTAGAGCCGGGGCTCCAAAAGCGTTTTGAGAGACATGGAGCATATGAGATGTTCGAAGAGCTGAAAATGGTTTTCCAAGCTCATGCCCGGGTTGAGAGATATGAAGTCTCCGACAAATTCTTCAGCTGTAAGATGGAGGAAAATAGTTCTGTCAGTGAGCACATACTCACTATGTCTGGGTTACATAACCGCTTGACTCAGCTGGGAGTTAATCTCCCAGATGATGCGGTCATTGACAGAATCCTCCAGTCGCTTCTACCAAGCTACAAGAGCTTTGTGATGAACTTCAATATGCAGGGGATGGAAAAGACCATTCCTGAAGTATTTGCTATGCTGAAATCAGCAGAGGTAGAAGTCAAGAAGGAACATCAAGTGTTGATGGTCAATAAAACCACTAAGTTCAAGAAGGGCAAGGGTAAAAGGAACTTCAAGAAGGACGGCAAGGTAGTTGCCGCGCCCAGCAAGCAAGCTGCCGGGAAGAAGCCAAAGAATGGACTCAAGCCCGAGACTGAGTGCTTTTATTGCAAGGAAAGTGGTCACTGGAAGCGGAACTGCCCCAAATACTTAGCGGACAAGTTTTGGCTTCGAGTATGAAACAGAGTTTGGTGTGGGGCTTCTCTTGCCATCGTCACTTGATGCATCCTCCTCCTCATCTTCCAAATTAATTGTTCGCTTGCGTTTTTTGCTCAAATCCAAATCATTAACATCCTAACGCTTCTTCCATTTCTCATCATCCTTCAATACTTCATAGCAATGAGGCAAGGTAAATGACCTTCCTTTCTTGATCTTCCCCTTCTTGGTCCTCTTTTCCTCTCCTTTGAACAAGCTTTGTGCAATATTTAACTACATGAAAACAAAACAAGTTAGCACAAGAAACACCAACAACAAGCATGATGAACATGAATGATGAAATGGCACTTACCCTATCTTCATCATTAGTGCCACTTGGGTTCAACTTGTCAACCGCCTTGTGTGCGGCCGCCCATTGTTGACAATCCTTGTTGATTGTCGACCATCGGGAGCGAAGAGATCGATCGGAGCGGTCAATTCCACTCACGTTGCATAGATCAAAGTTTTCTTTCATCCGGAGCCAATAAGCATCTCTACTTTGATCACCTTCAATGGATGGATCCCTCGACACGTCCAACCAAGTTTTGCATAGCAAGACGTCTTCGTCGTTGGTGTAGTTGCCTCCTCTTCCTTTCGGTGCGTCGACGATGCCCTCACCATCCTTGTCCACCTCGAACTCATGGTTTTTGAAATGCATGTCATTGGTTTGAGACCAATGCGAATTGTTGGAGCCAACACCCATAGTTGACATGTATGCATCATCGTTGACACTACAAAGTATGTAGAACAATGCAAATAAGCTATCTATATGTATGCATTCAAAAAATAACAACAACAAAAAAGTTGGCGAAAATTTATACCTTTCGGGCATTTCCACAAACACATTGTGCGCGTCGGCCGCCGGCTCAACAAGTGAGCTCGTCGGCGCTTCGGTAGCCGCCGCACCCGTCGCACGCCCTGCAAGCTTCTTCCTCGACCGCTTGGAGGAGCCAGAGCCATCCGCCGCCTTGTTCTTCTTCACGGAAACCTTGCCCTTCTTCGGACGCGCCGCATTTGGGAGCTTCGAGAGGGGGGCACGTGATACGGCGGGCGCCGGCGCAACGCCACCTGCCGCCGAGGTCATGCGCGGCGGCATGAAGAGGCCGCGCGCGATGCCGGTGCTCGGAGGAACTCCGGTGGGGGCGAAGCTAAAGCTCCCCGCGCTAGGGTTTGCGTCGGCGGCGGCAGCGACGGTGGAGTGGTCGCGACTGTAGGAAGGGTGAGGGCGGTGCCGGCGCGGGGGTCCATCGGGCCAGTTCACCAAATACACAGCGCGCGATGGCGATTCGGACCGCGCGCCCAACTTCATATGCCCCGCGTGCGCTTATTGTGCGTCCGCTGGAGCCACTCTACCGCTTGCGCCCGCGCTAAAAAAGCCAAATTTGTGACGCGGCCTTCATTTTGCACGGCTATCGGAGATGCTCTTAATCACGCATAGTGAGCTACTGTTGTCCCGTCGACTGCCAAACTGCTTCACGAATTGACGAGATCGCAATGGATGGATGCGGATGCTCTCCTTCGGTCGATCCCGTGGAGATCTCGATCACATATGTATAAGTCAACAGCCGATTCGATCCTTCGAATCGAATCTCTTCACGCCATTGGCACCCGTTGGCCAAGAGTTCCATTTTCTTGCAAGTAATTTAAACAAGCAGCTCGGGCAACACACCGACGCTTCGTAGTCGTGGTGGCATAGCATACACGTCAGCGTGCCCGCTCCGATTTTAAAATGCTCGAGGCCACAGACCGCGAGCAACAGTTGCCGCGTCTGTCCATTTATTCCGTACCCATTAATCACATATACTAGTAGCCTCAGCTCTGAGCTCCGGCCGGGCAGGAGTGAGCAGTGAGTCTCGAGTTTCTTCCCGTCTGTCGATCTCATTCCCACCATGGCGGGGGCTGTTACGACAACTCTGCCTCTGCGGCTCGTGGTGGCCGTGCTTGTTGCGTTTTTGGCCACCACGGCGTCGGCGTCAGCGCCGGCGAAGGCAAACATGAGCAGCAGCAGCAGCAGCTCCTGCCGGCGTCTGTTCAGCTTCGGCGACTCGCTGATCGACACCGGCAACTTCATACACTACTCCAAGGCGCCGGGAACCGTGTCGCGGTCGCCCTACGGCGAGACCTTCTTCGGCCGCCCCACCGGCCGCTGGTCCGACGGCCGCCTCATCGTCGACTTCATCGGTACGACTTCACATGCATGCATGCATGCATGCATGCTTACTTAATCCGCACTTCGTTATAGCAGTTGTACTCCTTGTACTCAACATGCAAATGACTGATGTGAGTGCCTACGTGCATGCAGTGGAGAGGCTGGGGTTCCCGTACTGGCCGGCGTACCTGCAGGCGAAGTCGCCGGCGACGAAGGGCGACTTCCGCTACGGCGCCAACTTCGCAGTGGCGAGCGGCACGGCGCTCAACCAGCTCCTCTTCAGGAAGAAGCACCTCAACGTGGACCAGACACCAGATCACCCCCTACTCCTTGGGCATCCAGATCGGGTGGTTCAAGAAAGTGCTGGCGGCGATCGCCTCCACCGACGAGCAGCGGCGGGAGATCATGGCGAGCTCGCTGTTCCTGGTGGGCGAGATCGGCGCAAACGACTACAACCACCCCTTCTTCCAGAACAGGTGGCTCGGGTTCGTCCGGCCGCTGGTGCCCCGGGTGATCCGGTCCATCGCGCTCTCCGTGGAGGCCCTCATCAAGCTGGGCGCCAAGAACATCTACGTGCCGGGCATCTTCCCGCTGGGCTGCGTCCCGCGGTACCTCTACTTCTACCGCGGCGGCGAGCCCAGCGACTACGACTCCGCCGGCTGCCTCCGGTGGCTCAACGGCCTCATCGCCGACCACAACCGCATGCTCAAGGGCAAGCTCCGCGAGCTCGGCCGCGCCCACCCCGCATGTCCATCACCTACGTGGACTACTACAACGAGGTGCTCAGCCTCATCACCAGGCCGGCGGGGAACGGGTTCGCCCCGGGGACGGTGCTGCACGCGTGCTGCGGCGGCGGAGGGCCGTACAACGCCAACCTCACCCTCCACTGCTCGGACCCGGGGGTGGTGCCATGCCCGGACCCAGGGCCGGTCCCGGGATTTCAGGGGCCCGGGGCAAGAAAACAGAAAGGGGCCCTAAAGCTATATAAACCCATGAGTAAGTTTTTCTATTTCAGTTGCAAATAAATACTTGATACACTATAATTTCATTTCCTTGTCGTCTCAATTATTCGGAAACATTGGGGTTAAAAGTTGTCGATCTTGCCAATCGACACCTTGATTACTAGGTGACTAAGTAACAGTTTGGTGCTTACTCAATACATTATCATCCTACGAATTTTCATTAGGTTGTTCCTCAGCAGTAACTAAAGCTAGTTCCTCTGAATTCCGGGCAGTAGAAATACTCGTGCCTGCTCTAACAAAACGTCTATGCTCCATTTGACTTTTTGAGGACTCGGTCAACTCACATGCCTGTTTTTATTCTCATCACCAGATGGATACTAGCAATCCTGCTAATTACAAGCACACAAACATGAAACATATGATAGTACAAGAAAGTAAAAACACTGCTAATTAAATAGAAAATGCTACGAAAGGTATGGAACAAAGTACTTGATGGCTAGAAAATTAAAATTTGCAAAAAGATGCTGATGCTTACCAATCACAAACACACAATGAGTTCCTCTTTTCTAAACCCAATCAAAACAAGAAATCAGAGTTTGAGAAAGAGATATGTATGAGAATGACCTTCACGAATGAATGAACGATCTGGCGATACTATAAAAAGAAAGGATTTGCGTTGAAGAAGAGGTTGATGAGAATTTGGAAACTCGCAATACCTTTTTCCACTAATCGCGCCCTGCAGCCGGAAACCTTAATTAGACGGCCTCGTACAGAGTACTTATCTCTGAGGCGTTGTCGACCTTGGCAAGGCGTCTCGGGCTGATTTGTTGCCAATGGGGAAGATATGAAATAAAGGCAAGAAGATTCCCCGTGCGACAAGCCGAGAAGTAATCGCGGTAACCTTTTCCCCTTTCCTAATAATCGATCGATTTGTTACATGGCTGAAGAGGGAACCAGGCCATGAGGGGGCCCCTTCCTAAGCGGGGGCCCGGGGCGGCCCCCCCCCCCCCCCCCCCCCCCCTCCCCCTCAGGGCCGGCCCTGCCCGGACCCGGCCAAGTACGTGTCGTGGGATGGCCTGCACATGACGGAGGCGGTGTACAAGATCATGGCCCGCGGGATGCTCGACGGCCCCGTCGCCACGCCGTCAATCATGTCCAAATGCAACCTTGTCTCAAAAAAAAAAAGTCCAAATGCAACCACAGCTAGCTGCGCACTATACAATACATCGTGTGCTACAAGTTCGTCTCATTCGCTTGGGATTTTTTTGGGTTTACATTTTGCTGCGAGCATCACATGGTGTGCTGAATAATTCTATTTCTGAACAAATCAAGTACTATATAGTATAAAAATAACTATATTGTTACAATATTTGCGTGTGGCCCAATAGCTTTTTTTGAACACCGTACAGACGCGGAAGCTCATCCATATGCACATACACTCACCCCTATAAATGCATGCACGCACACCCTACTCCTATGAGCGCCTCCGAGATACTGAGCCAGCACATCATCTTGAGATTGACGAAGTCGTCACATACGCCTTCATAGTCGAAGGGAACGGCTCCTCCCACTAAACGCACATCACCGGAAGACCTGGAGGAAAGCAAGTGAATGGTTGCATATCAAGCTTCCAGAACTCCATGCATGTACTTCTTTCAAATTCTCTGTGATCACATGTTTGATGACCCGGAGCGAGCTAAAATTGTCGTAGTTATGTGAGCTATCTAGACATCGAAGAACAATTCGAAAAACAATACTACCAATGACAAGGCAAGTATGGAACAGGTTCGGGCAATGAAGATGATCAAAGAAGCACTCTCGTGTGCTGGAGCTTGCGCGTGAGTATGCAAACTTATCGGTGCCGAGCAGATTAAAATCAATACTGATGTAGTTATATCAGGGCCGGCTCTGAGGGGGGGGGGGGGGGGGGGGCTGCCGCCCCGGGCCCCCAAACCAGGTATGCAAGCCTAGATAGGCCCATGTAAAAAAGAGAGGTCAAAGGCGCTCGTGTCGTGATTCGCACTCTATTATACCGTCATTACTCCTAGATATTAAAGAGTTAGCTTCTAGTTTTTGTACTTTTGTTGTTCATCACATAAGGAGACATGCTAATGTCCCGGCCCACCTTTGTGCAAAGCAAGCTTGGCACTCTGGTGGTAACGGAATGTTGAATGGACTCCCCTCACCCCCCGCCCCCAATTTTTTTAGTCATGAGCCTGATGGCTGACATTGCCGGGGTCGTTTCATACGAATAAAGCTCTTTACTTTCCCGTAAAAACAAAAAATCGAACACTTATAAATAGTACAATACTAAGATACAGTCCACAAAAAGGTTGTATCTAAACATATAGTTAATGTATATGATATATTCCCTCTATAAACAAATATAAAACATTTTAGATCACTATTGTTAACAAAGGAGCAGCTTTTTTGGGGGAATTACAGAGGAGTAGCTTATAAGATACGATTAATTTCAACCGGATGAAAACTCTCTCTCATAGTTTAAAAAAAACTCTCTCTCATAATCCTCTCTCCGCTCACCACGTGTTGTTGTGGTGCCTGCCGTCCGCTCCCTTATCCTTCTCCGCCCAACGTTTCGTTATTTTTTTCCCTTTTCTCGTTCAGCGGCAGAGGAGAGGCACCATCATTGTGTCGTAGATCCGTCGTCGTCGGTTGCGTTCCAATGGGGCGCGTTGGGGGCTGCAATGGAGCTCCGCCGCGACTGTAATGGAGCTTCGTCGGGCGGATCTAGGGGCCCCCACCATCTAGGGGCCCCCAAACCAGGTATGCAGGCCTAGATAGGCCCATGTAAAAAAGAGAGGTCAAAGGCGCCGGCCCTTCAGCATTCCAGGCAGACGTATGCAGGCGCGCAAGCGAACGAGCAGCAGCTGCACGATAGCAATCGCTTCCTTCATATTTTTTTTCACGAAAAAAAAGAAACAGTTATCCCTTCACGGCCTCACCTTAAAAAAAGAGATCCGTATTCATCACGCAGCAAGTCCCAGGCTCCCAGCCCTACGCCGCCGACGCGGACACGCCGTACTGCCGCCTGGCTCCTGCTTGCTGCTAGTTTCCTTCTCCTAATCTTCTTCCTAATCGAGTTCACCACTGATTTCAGTTCAGGGGGCCCATCGTCACGCCCGTCTTTGGTCAATTTCTCACAGTACACGGACTGACGCTCATCACGGATTCGACCATCAGGATCAGGTATATCATATTTGTGATTTGCGGTTCCTTGATGCGTGTGTGGTACCGTTCAATAATTGATGCGATGTTTTTTTCAAGGTTTTGTGTTATCATGTCGTCCAGAAACAGGAACTATGCATCTGGTCGTAATAAAAGGAAAAGGAATCACAGCGCGGACATATGCATACATATTTCAAGGGTAATACTAATGCTTCTGCTGCTTGCATAAACATAGAGGATGAGTTGCTGATGGTTGCCATAGAGGAAGAGCAACAGACTAATGAGAATTGGGAATTTGATTCGCAAAAAGAAAAAGTCGACAGTTTGATGAAAGTGCTTGTCAAGAAGGAATTCTAGAAGCTGAGAAGGCTTTCCAAGTGAAGTATTTTTATTTTGGTTGACATGGCGATCACTTGTTTGAAGGATAGATTTAAAGAACTCATGGTGTTTAAAGATATATTTGGCTTTTTATTGAGCTCGGGCATACTTAAGTCATTAAGTGATAATGAACTTGAAGAGTGTTGCACAAAATTTGCAGAAACATTCTCTCTTGCTGGTTCATCTGATGTTGAGGTATATCCTCTTATTTTTTAATTGAAGATTATGAGATTCACTTTGCCATATGGTGTAATGTCTGCTATGTAGATTTTCAGGCATGTCAAAGAAGTTGATTGTTATCCAAATATATTCATTGCTTATGGCATCTTACTTACTGTGTCTGTGAATTGAAGAATTATTTGAGGACAACTATGACTCAACAGAGGTTAAATGGTTTGGCTACATTATGCATCGAGAAGAACTTATTGGATGAGATTGACATCGACCCCTTCATAAGTGACTTTGCATCGAGGAATGTTCGAAGAAAATTTTAAGGCAATATGTATAAATTATTTGATATGCATACTTATTTGGGATGAATTTAAGTGTTTTTGGTAATTTTTCATATAAACATATATTCATTTTTATTACTTTATACGTTTATTAAGGGCCCCGAATTTCATTTTCACCCCGAGCCCCTAAAACCTCAGGACCGGCCCTGAGTTATATCCACGGAGGCACATATGGGAGGGGTAGGAAGAGTCGCGATATCCTCTTCAGCCTTCTTGGGTGCTTGGTGCAGGCCATGCCACGACATTACAAATCCTTTGGCTGCGGAGGATTTTGCTCTCCGTGAAGGTGTGGTGTTTGCCAAGCTTCGGGATTTTGCGCATGTGGAGATGGAGACCGATAGCTTAGAGGTGGTGAACCTCTGAAACTCGTGTCGTGATTCGCACTCTATTATACCGTCATTACTCCTAGATATTAAAGAGTTAGCTTCTAGTTTTTGTACTTTTGTTGTTCATCACATAAGGAGACATGCTAATGTCGCGGCCCACCTTTGTGCAAAGCAAGCTTGGCACTCTGGTGTTAACGGAATGTTGAATGGACTCCCCTCACCCCCCGCCCCCAATTTTTTTAGTCATGAGCCTGATGGCTGACATTGCCGGGGTCGTTTCATACGAATAAAGCTCTTTACTTTCCCGTAAAAACAAAAAATCGAACACTTATAAATAGTACAATACTAAGATACAGTCCACAAAAAGGTTGTATCTAAACATATAGTTCATGTATATGATATACTCCCTCTATAAACAAATATAAAACATTTTAGATCACTATTGTTAACAAAGGAGCAGCTTTTTTGGGGGAATTACAGAGGAGTAGCTTATAAGATACGATTAATTTCAACCGGATGAAAACTCTCTCTCATAGTTTTAAAAAAAACTCTCTCTCATAATCCTCTCTCCGCTCACCACGTGTTGTTGTGGGGCCTGCCGTCCGCTCCCTTATCCTTCTCCGCCCAACGTTTCGTTATTTTTTTCCATTTTCTCGTTCAGCGGCAAAGGAGAGGCACCATCATTGTGTCGTAGATCCGTCGTCGTCGGTTGCGTTCCAATGGGGCGTGTTGGGGGCTGCAATGGAGCTCCGCCGCGGCTGTAATGGAGCTTCGTCGGAATGCCGCGCGCTAGTGGCTGCAACAGAGTGCGCCCAATTGCAATGGGGCTCCAACACGACTACAATGGAGCGCGGTTGGGGCTGCAATGGAGCCTCGCCGGGACGCCAATGGTGCTGGGCCAGAGCTTTTTTTTCACGCCACGATGCTGCCGTGGTGTAGGACCTTGAGAAGAGGTGTCTAGACGGGGGGGGGGGGGGTGATTAGATACTAAGTACCAAAGTTGCAGTTTTTAAGTTCTTTAAGTTTAAGTGGAGTTTAGGCAAAGGTTTAACATTCACAATACATATCAAGCAAGCATGCAAAGAGTATGTGAGCAGCGGAAAGTAAAGCATGCAACTTGCAAGAATGTAAAGGGAAGGGTTTTGGAGGATTCAAACGCAATTGGAGACACGGATGTTTTTGGCGTGGTTCCGATAGGTGGTGCTATCGTACATCCACGTTGATGGAGATTTCAACCCACGAAGGGTAACGGTTGTGCGAGTCCACGGAGGGCTCCACCCACGAAGGGTCCACGAAGAAGCAACCTTGTCTATCCCACCATGGCCGTCGCCCACGAAGGACTTGCCTCACTAGCGGTAGATCTTCACGAAGTAGGCGATCTCCTTGCCCTTACAAACTCCTTGGTTCAACTCCACAATCTTGTCGGAGGCTCCCAAGTGACACCTGGCCAATCTAGGAGACACCACTCTCCAAGAAGTAACAAATGGTGCGTTGATGATGAACTCCTTGCTCTTGTGCTTCAAATGATAGTCTCCCCAACACTCAACTCTCTCTCATAGGATTTGGATCTGGTGGAAAGAAGATTTGAGTGGAAAGCAACTTGGGGAAGGCTAGAGATCAAGATTCATATGGTAGGAATGGAATATCTTGGCCTCAACACATGAGTAGGTAGTTCTCTCTCAGAAAATGTATGCTGGAAGTGTAGGTTCAGTCTGATGGCTCTCTCCATGAATGAAGAGGAGGTGGAGGGGTATATATAGCCTTCACACAAAATCTAACCGTTACACACAATTTACCAAACTCGGTAGGACCGATTCAACGGACTCGGTCGGACCGATTCAGTAAATCTAGTGACCGTTAGGATTTTCGGTGGGACTGACATGCAACTCGGTAGGACCGATTCGGTTAGGGTTAGGGCATAACATAATCTCGATGGGACCGATTACACAAACTCGGTGGGACCGATTTTGGTAATAAGCTAACCAGAGAGTTGGTCAGGCAAACTCGGTTGGACCGATTACACAAACTCGGTAGGACCGATTTTGGTAATGAGTCAACCAGGAAGTTTGCATTGTAATCTCGGTAGTACCGATTACTCAAACTCGGTGAGACCGATTTTGGTAATGGACATATACAGAGAGATTACAATCCCATCTCGGTGAGACCGAGATCCCTATCGGTGAGACCGATTTGCTTAGGGTTTGTGGCAGTGGCTATGACATTTGAACTCGGTGGTGCCGGATAGAAAGAATCAGCGGGGCCGAGTTTGACTTTAGGTTTTAGGACATATGTGTGGAAGTGGGAAAGTAGTTGAGAGTTTTGGAGCATATCACTAAGCACTGTGGAGCAAGAAACTCATTAAGCAACACCTTATCCCTTCTTGATAGTATTGCTTTTCCTATAGACTCAATGTGATCTTGGATCACTAAAATGTAAAATGAAGAGTCTTGAGCTTGAAGCTTGAGCCAATCCTTTGTCCTTAGCATCTTGAAGGAGTTCCCACATCCTTTAGTCCATGCCACTACATTGTTGAACTTATCTGAAACATACTAGATAAAGGTATTAGTCCAATAAGAGATATGTTGGCATTAATTACCAAAACCACCTAGGGAGCACTTGTGCTTTCACATGGAGATGCAGTGGAGCTTCCCAGGGGCCGTCGGTGTCGCGTTGAAGCCTGTTTTCCATCAGCTCCGGTGTTGCTGCGTCGGAGCTCTGCCGGTGGCTCAGGTGTTGCAAGGTTGCTGGTGCGGGCGCCGCGGTGAGGTGGGATCAATGGCGAGCACCATCGATGTGTTCATTGCAGAGGAGGCGCGGTGGGATTGACGGCGAGCTGCTGCGTGTGATTTCTACGTTGATCCCATCTAATGGCTACACATTGAGCAATCTGACAGCTGGCGAGGCGGCTTACTTTTTTTATCAGCGGGTTAATTTGTAGCACTGTTCAAGATATGATGCATCCAGTGTGCCCTAGTGCGGTTGCCCACAATGGATATGTTATCCAGTAACTGGTATTGGCCCTGCGTGTACGCCTTGTGTACTATGCAAGTTGTGTACAAGTCAACTGCGGCAACAGTCGATCGATCAATTCCTCGAAGTCAAATCTCGTTACTCCATTGCCTCGTTTGCCACGAGTTCTGTCTTGCAAGCTGTAGTACTATTTCCTACCAGTACCACATCATTGTTGCAATTTATTTTCAAACAATCATCACGGAGATAAGATAAGATAGCTGCGTGCGTATTACATAAATAGCTCCAGCTGCAAGTCCGGGCTGAAGGGCAGAACTGGGTGAGGCTAGCTAGCTCGAGATCAAACCATTACTTTCTATCCACCACCACAATGGCGCAGGCGTCGGCTCTTCCTCTGCAGCTCGTGGTGGCCGCGTTCCTTGTGCTGTCTGCGGCCACGACAGCGTCGTCGTCGCCCGCGCCGGCCAACCGGAGCAGCTGCTACAAGCGTATGTTCAGCTTCGGCGACTCTCTGATCGACACCAGCAATTTCATCGTCCACTACGCCAATGCGTCGGGCCCCGTCCTGGCGTTGCCCTACGGCGAGACCTTCTTCGGACGCCCCACCGGCCGCTGGTCCGACGGCCGCCTCGTCGTCGACTTCATCGGTAAGTACTTTCATTCCATGACGACGACAGACGACGAGGCGTGCTTAATTACTTCCCATCTTACTGTACGATACATAATGAATAATGAATATGCGTACATGCATGAAAATTGGTACTACGTACGTGCAGTGGAGAGGCTGGGGTTTCCGTACTGGCCGGCGTACCTGCAGGCGGCAGCCGGGAAGTCGCCGGCCGAGGACTTCCGGTACGGCGCCAATTTCGCGGTGGCGGCCGCCACGGCGTTGAGCCAGGAGTTCTTCATTAAAAAGAACCTCAGCGTTGACCAGTTCCCACCGATCTCCCCCTACTCCCTCGACGTCCAGATCGGCTTGTTCAAGAAAGTGCTCGCCGCGCTCGCCTCCACGAACCAAGGTACTTAGAACAAAATCTATGGCATATATATGCATGCGCCATGGCTACGCAAACGCACCGAGCATGCATATTATCTTCTAACCAAAGCATCTCGGCCATGCTCACGCAGAGCGGAAGGAGGTGATGGCGAGCTCGCTGTTCCTGGTGGGAGAGATCGGCGCCAACGACTACAACCACCCCTTCTTCCAAAACAAAACAGTCGAATGGGTCAGGCCCATCGTGCCCCAGGTCATCAGCTCCATCGCTCTCTCCATCGAGGCCTTGATCGAGCTGGGCGCCAAGACCATGTACGTGCCGGGCATCTTCCCGCTGGGGTGCACCCCGCAGTTCCTCTTCCTATTCCCCGGCGACGACCGCGACCCTGCCACGGGCTGCCTCCGCGGGCTCAACGACCTTGTCCTCGTCCACAACCGCATGCTGAAAGCCAAGCTCGAGGAGCTCCGCCGCGACCACCCCGGCGTGTCCATCACCTACGTCAACACCTACGACGACGTGCTCACCCTCATCACCAAGCCGGCGGAGAACGGGTTCGGCGTGGAGACGGTGCTGAAGGCGTGCTACCCCGTCTTGGAAGCCGGGCCGGCGGCGGTGCCGTGCCCGGACCCGTCGACGTACGTGTCGTTCGACGGCCTGCACATGACAGAGGCGGCGTACAAGATCATGGCCCGCGGGGTGCTCGATGGCCCGTTCGCCGCGCCGCCCATCATGTCCACTTGCAACCACAACTGCTAGAGCTGCGTACAGTACATGTACCGTACTTACAAGTTGCTGCTGCCAAACCCGATGATCGTATCATCATTTGCCCGAAAAGAAAATTCATCATTTCATTTGAATCGACATTCTTCGCTGGTGCGTCTTCGACGCCTGAAATAATGTAAATCGTTCGCGAGCATGTGCTACGTTCCCGCTGAATAAATTCGTGTGTTGCGCATCATTTTTTTACAGAGAGAACTGTGCGTCCATATCCGTTGGGTAAACAAGTTGACCTGATCTTTTTTTTTTGGATGAAAAGGATTGCATCAATCAAGTATGGTCATTACAATCGTGTTGGCATAAAATGCCTATCTCATCTGCCACAGACGCAGCCAAACAGCGGTGCGAGGAAGAGCACGCCCCATCTGGGTAAAGAGTGTGGCTCACCCTATTTTGATCCCTACGTACACGATATCGCATGCTCTCGACCATGCCCTAGCAGTCGTTTAATCTCATCAACTAGATAAGCTACAAGGGGATCTATTCTGTGTTGGGTCCCTGATCATATCAGCCGCGACCTAAGGAACTACTCCCTCCGTTCCAAATTACTCGTCGTGGTTTTAGTTCAAATTTGAACTAAAACCATGACGAGTAATTTGGAACGGAGGGAGTACCAGTTGTAGGAGACAAATTGCAGGATGAAAGGCATAGTTGTCCATTCGAGAGAGAGCGCACCATCCCTTCCATACGCACTGACAGTTCCGCCTACACAACACTCTCTCGCATGTGATCAAATACCGACATGACGCAAAAATGATTTCACCTGCGTGGTTCCTTATGATCATACCCGCTCCTCCCGAGATGAATGTTTCTCTCCAAGCTCCGTCGACGTTGAGCTTCGCCCACCCCTCAGCGGCTTGACCCATCTCTCTGACGGCCGGTTGCATGTAATAGGGGTTGCTGTCAATTCCCACATACTGCCCTAGGGTTGCTGCATGATGACCATCTTCCCCTTCGTGACATCGGCTTAAGGGAACTGGTGGATGCAAAGGAAACCGTTGATGTAGCTGCTCAAGAAACGTGTGTTGGTGCCTCGACGGTGGAAGTTGCCTTATGGTGATAAACTTCATTACGCACATGCGAGTTTCTCCACAAGGTCATGATCACCGGCAGGCGCTCCGCTTCCGAGCATTGGTTGAACAAATAGAGAGCCCATTCCGGTCCTGAGTTGGTGATATCCTCGATGCGCGACATGCTCCATGACTCCGACATTGCTTAACAGAGTGCACGCGCCAAAGGGCATATGCGCGTGGAAAGTATCCCCGCATTCCATACCACACAAGATCCCGATGTTAGACACCTTAAGGGTTCGTTTCACTTTATTCTCCATAGTTGCCAACGAGCTTGTCGCAATATGCCACATAAAGATTAGTATCTTTGGAGGAGTAGGGCGTCCCCACACAGCCTTTCAGACATCACGAGTGTTGTATTGCGCCCTGCTCGCTGCACCAACATTGGTGCTTGTAAATGTGTCGATGCCGATCCGGTAAGCACCCCGTATAGTTTTGACCTGATCTATTGCAAGGTCAAAGTGAAAAATACGAAAAGAACAGTTACTTGTGGGAGAAAAGGTTAAAAATAATAATATAATAATATAATAATATTAAAAAGAGCACGTCAAACTGCCCAAATTTGTGACCTTGGTGCCAAAATACAAACTCAACCCTTTTTTTTGTTGAAAACATACAAATTGTTCTGCAAAAAAAAATTGAAAACATACAAACTATCAAGGAAAATAATACATTGAAAGAAATGAAAACTTACTGATAAATTCTACAGATTTGTGTTTTTTTAGTCTACAGATGAAACCATTGGAGCGACTCAAATTGAGACGACCCATTTTAGCCCCTGTGTGTTCAAGCTGGTTTTGAGAAGCTTCTACATTCGGCTTTCCGGCTTGAACTTTTAGAAGTCCCGATCATTTTTCGTTTTTATTTTTCTATTTTTTTACTTTTTCCCTAAATCCTCAAAAAATATTCGCCTTTAAAATCAGTTTGAACTTTTTTTAAAAATAGCAAGTGCAAAACAATATTTAATATTAAAAATAGTGTTTCAGAAAATGTTCAGAATTTTAAAAAATATTTGTGTTTTGAAAAACTGTATGAAACTGTAGAGAAATTTAAGAATTCTTGAAAAATGTTCCAAAGGTTATAAACAATGTTTGCGTTTTTTAATAATAAATTTCCAAAAAAATTCTCCTTTTTAAAAATATGTTCACTTTCTTAAAAAAATATTCAATATTTCGAAAAAATGTGCTTCCCAAGAAAACCAAAATAAAAAACTGATTGTAAACAAATACTGCTTGCTATGAAAAAGGAAGGAAAAAAACACTCAAAACAAGCGATACGCACAATGTGGTATTGGTCCGGTCTAGGAAGCGACGTCCTGGGCGTTTGGTCAATGTTTTAACAACTAGTTAATGAGCGCTCTTTCGGGAGCCTCACAACGATCAACGCCACTTGGCGCGCCCTCAGCCGCCCGCTACGTGTCACGCTCTGGACGCTCCCTCTGGATTTTATTTTTTTATTTTTTTGCACGTGTTTTCGGCTTTTTAATTTTTTTTGGGTTTTTTCGGTGTTTCGGTTTTCCGCCGGTCTTCCTTAGCTTTTAGAACAATTTTTTTGAAAAAAAAACATTTTGCGCGAAAAAATGCGTTTTCTTTTTTTTTAATTCTTCCGCGAGAGTCACAGTTTTGCTTTCGCTAGAGGCACAGTTTTGCATTTAGGAGTCACGGACGTGACTCTCGAAAACGAAAAAAAAAATGTGTTTTCTGTTTTTTTTCCTTCCGCGAGAGGCATGGTTGTGATTTCACGAGAGTCACGGCCGTTCCTCTCGGAAACGAAAAAACGCATTTTCTATTTATTTTTCCCTTCCGTGAGAGGCACGGTTTTGTTTCCGCGAGAGACACGGTTGTGCTTTCGCAAGGGGCACGACCATGCCTCTCAGAAACGAAAAAAACGTGTTTTCTGCTTTTAGTTTTCTTTCATGAGAGGCACGGTTTTGCTTCTGCGAGAGGTATGGTTGTGCTTTCACGAGAGGCACGACCGTGCCTCTTCGGAAACAGAAAAAACATGTTTTCTTTTCTTTTTTTTCTTTCGCGAGAGGCACGATTTTGCTTTCACGAGAGACACGGTTGTGATTGCGCGAGAGACACGGGCGTGCCTCTTTCGGAAAGAAAAAAAAACCATGCTCCCTGTTCGGTTTTTTTGTCCGATTTTTTTGTCTAGTTTCTTTCGTGAAAAAAAGTTCGTCAAAACCTATCAACATGGGATCTAGTTTTGAAGACCTCGGGGCGATGAATCCAATGATGAAAACGGTTCTATATTTGGACGCATAATTTAAGAGATAAAAGGTTTTGAATAAACGGATCAACGAAAAAAGGGAAAACTCCCAGGTTGCGCCAAGTGGTACACATGCAGCGCGCCACTTGTCACAACTTGAAAAGGTGGGAGTGATCTTTGCAATGAGTACTCCTTAATTAGTGATTTCGGTCTAATGGGTGCTCCCAGTGCAAGGGGCGCTGGTACTATGTCTCGATCATTGCGTGACGTAGCTCCGTTTCGCCTCTGCCAGGGTGCTACTGGGCTGGCTTAGTACCATAGCTGTTGTCTTAGTTTTTTCTTCTCTTTGTGGTTTTCTTATCTGTTTTTCACTGTTTGCATCAATTTTCTCTGGTTTTATTCAGTTTTCCATTGGTTTTCCTTTTTAATCCTTATTTTTCAATTTATTGGTTTTGTTTTATTTGTTCGGTTTTCACTAGTTTTATTCATTTTTTTGTCAACACATGTCTACATTTTTTATACACATTGTAAATTTTTCGTATAGATCAAGAATATTTTCTTGTACATGTTTAACATTTTCTAAATACAATATTAATATATACTTTTAAAGATATTTTTTGATGTCTACTTTTTCATACATATCGTATAACCTTCATATATATTAGGGTATTTTTGATAAAATTTTAATACTTTTTAGATATATGATTAAGATATTTCAAATATATGTTTTGATGTCTATTATTCCTCATATACATTGTACATTTTAAATATCCATCTGCAACACCATTTTATACACGTTTAAATTCCTCTAATACATGATTAACATTTTTACAAATCCATGTTCTTTAACATTTTTCTTGATTAGGTGTTAAACATTCTCTAAATACACATTGACACATTTTTTAATGATACAAAACATTTTTATACTATGCTAACTTTTTTTGAATGTCACAAAATATTTGGATCGCGTGTACTTTTTTGGAATGGTAGAAACTTTGATGTAAATACAAGAAATTTCTTTTACATTGTATACTTTTTTGAAATGTTTTCACGGTTTTTTGGACCTAGTGCACATTGGTAAGTGCCACAATTTTTTTGGATTGCTACCAACATTTTCATTAAGCTACACAAAGAAAGTATTTAACCGCGTTATTATTTTTCTTATCTATGGTGAACATTTACAAAAACAATTAGGCAAATTAACTATTTTTTATATAATATATGTATAGAGTGTCTCAAAATATATATGAAAGTATAAAATAAAACAAAAAAATGAACAGTAGTAACAAACTAACGTTATTGCGTCGGCCTATTTAGCGTGCTCCGTAAGAAGAGGTGTACCTCTGCCTCGCCATATGTAGATCACAACATAGGAGCAGGAGCCACCATATGTAGGGACCGAGATGGGGCATACTTGGGTTCTACTATATAGGTAGTTCAAGGGATGGTTGATTCCTCGGTTTTGGAAGCAATAGCAGGAAGAGAAGCTCTCTCACTAACAGAGGATCTTGGCTTGCAACATTTACACATAGCGTCATATTGCAAAGAGGTGGTGAATGGATCGAGATCGTACCGCAGGCTCATTTGAAGGAATTATCAAGGAGATACTGGATATGAAACGGTATTTTATTTCATGTAATTTCAGTCATCAATTTCGAACTACTCATTATGAAGCTCATAAGATAGCTAGACTGGGTACTTTGCTTCCTCAGGGTAGACACATTTGGTTGTGCGTACCCCATGATGTTTTTGTAATTCCCGCAAACACTGCGATATAGATCAATAAAGTCTGGCTGTCTTTGCTAAAAAAAACAAAACTCTGTCTCGCCACAAATTTAAAAAAGACTGGCGCTAACGCTATATCGCGCTTCCAGCAAGAATACCGTCTGTCCCGCCTGAAGCACCTGTATATGGGCCAACCCATTAGTGCATATCGCTCGCTGGCTGCTGCTCGGTCAATTTATTGGTATGGTTCGCCTTTTCTTTTTTATTTTCTTAATTCAAAAGGGTTTTGTTTCTTTTTTTAGGGTAAAAGGGTTTTGTTTCTTCATCGTTTATCTCCTGTTTTGTTTTTTTACCGGTTTTCTTCATTTATTTCACCATTTTTACTCGTTTTTTTTCATTTGTGTTGTTTCTTTGTTTCTTCTCGGGGTTTCAATGTTTTTTTATTTCTTTCTTACTTTATTTTTCTTCTCTTTTCTCCGTTTCATTCACCTATCATTGCTTCAATCTCAGGTTTCACTGTTTCCATGCTTTTGCAATGGTTTCTTTCATTTTAAGTCTCCTTTTTTGTTTACCATTTTGGTATTTATTGGTTTCTTTCATTTTTCTTTGTCTGTTTAAAGATTTTCATATGTTTATTTATTATTTAAACCTTGTCTAATTTTCAGTACAAAATATACATTTTTGTGTACCTATGCAATATTTTTCTCATGTTAAACTTTTTTCAAATACACAATGTACACTTTTGGTCAACATTGTTTTAGATACACATTGAACATACTTTTATGGTAACAAAATGTTTTTTTGAAACCACGCTAACATTGTTTTAAAATTCTAAAAATATTTTAATGTTTTTAGTAGACAATATACATTTTTAGTGTACAAGTGAAAGTTTTTTCATACATGGTGAACATTTTTCAAACCCACAATGTATATTTTTTTATTTTCAATACATGTTTTGAACACTTTTTTTAATAGATGATCAACATTTTTAAAATACAGGTTGAACATTTTTTATGGTAATAAATATTTTTCCAAACTGCAGGAACATTTGTTTTACATGGTATAATTTTTTAAAAATATTTTCAGTACACAGAATATATTTTAGTGTACACGAGAAACAGTTTTTTGATACATGCTGAGAATTTTTCAAATACACAATGTACAATTTTCTTTCAATACATGTTTCAAATACTTTTTTGAATTTTTTTTTTGAAATACACGTTGAATATAGTAACAAACATTGTTTTCAAACTACCCTAACATTGTTTCTACATTGTACACACTTTCTCTAAATGTCAGGAAACATTTTTTTGAACGCAAGAATATTTACTTAAGACGTCACGTACACATAATTGTACAAAACTTGTCTTTTATATTACGCGAACATGTTTTTCGCATTGTATACACCTTTAAAAAAATTCCACATGCTGTTTTTGGAATGCAGGAACGTTTTCATTGTCACGAGCCTTATGTGTTGTATTTTTCTCGCTATCCCTTGACGTTATCATTTATGAAAGAGAGGGCAATTCGCCACAAAAAATGGGAAATGGAAAGATAGGGCAGTTAGATTTATCATTCAAGAGAGCAGCCAAGATAGAAGTGGTTCATTCGTTAGTGCATCTTTACTTTTAATGGAGCAGTTGGTAGTCTCGCTTCCAGGTTTTTTTTCGCCCCACCTCATCTGTTTTTTTTTTCAACTGGTTTTTTTCATCACACCATCCCCACCCCTACCCCACCCCATTCACCGCACGCAGTCAGGTTCCGTTTCCCCCTTACGTCCCCGATTCATGCATGACAATCAATTCTTTCCAAACGCAATCATGCATGACAATCAATTCTTTCCAAACGCAATCAATTAACTTAAGGTAACCAGAACAATCAATTCAATAAAACGGAGCGATATCTCGGGCGATTTTCTTGCTCCCGATATATAATGGTGCTAGCCAATCTGTTAACAAATCAGAAGGAAACAATCACGTGTATGTAGGGAAGATAATCGTGGAGATTGCAGGGCAGTTAAGGCCGTGCGTCACATGCAGGAAGGATTTCCCGAGTTCAGCGAAAGAGAAGGAAATCTGAGTTGGTGAATAGTCTCCACGGTTTATTTTCGTCTGGCTTTTTTTCGTCTGGTTTTTCTTCGTCCCACCTCCCACCACCACCCTCTCACCGGTTTTCCTCTTTTCTCGTCTAACCGGCAACACCCAATGTATTTATGGTAAACAATCACAATTAATCCATATATGGTAAGGCTATAAACTCAGAAATCTCAAATATGATTATTATAGTAATAAATTAATCCAGGTATGGTAAGGCCATAACTCAGGAAATTTCAAATATGGTAATTATATGGTAATAAATCAATCCAGGTATGGTAAGGCTATAAATATAAAGGAAAACTATTCCCGTGAGACGTCTGATACATGGCTTTCGTCAGACCAACATCTCACCAATCGTTTTGGAGCCATGCATCCAACAACGCCTGGCTGTACTATATAACCCATCCGAATCATCCTCACATCCACCATCAAACCCTAATCAACTACCTCGCCACCCTCTCTGCCACACCTGCCATCTGGATCCTCCTCGCTTCAACCTCGCTCTTATCGCACCACCGCATCTACGTTCGACCAGCAAGTCCTCCGGCAAGAACGCACACACCATGTCGCCTTGATGGCTAAGCATGTGCATGTGTGCTTCATGCCCCCACAACGCTCCTTGTGATCCGTTCGTCGCGCTGCATCCCCAATCTGGCTGGTGTGGCACTGTAATTTCGCCGGTGTGCAGACCTTCGTTTCCTCTGCTACTCCTCGTCAGACATTTTGTAGTTGCTGCTTGAAGTGGTATGGTCGTGCTCTGCTCATTGAAGCCTGTAATTGGGGCTGCATGCTATAGACTCATGAAGTCCCTTTTCAATGTGGCTGCGTGGTAGCGATGCTCTCATGCGTGCTACGTCGGCTGTGCTCCAGCAGTCTTGCATTTGGCCGGGTTGAAGGATACCATATGTGTAGTAGCCACACGTGATTCAGATTTTGTTCACATTGGAAGTACAAGTGATTGTTGTTGGAAACAAATTTCCACTCTTTTGGAAGCATAATTTTCTTCGGTCAAAATGTATATGTAAAATTATTGGTATACTTTCTACCTGCAATTCAATTACCTATCAATGGTGTATCCAACATTGCTCTATTTTTCTTCCTACACATAAGAAAAATGCTTCTGTAATGTATGATGCAACTTCCACCAAATCGAGATGCTTCTACACCATTGAACAGAGTTTCGGTTACCATTTTTGTTCCGAAGCATCAAATGGTGAGCCATGAAGCTTTATTAAACATGTAAGGAAGCATGTGTCATTTTGTGTTTTTCATATCAAAGCATCAATGAAAGGGCAATGAAGCAACTAAATGCCACATGGAAGGATCGCCACATGGAATTTGTTAACAGCTTATGGTAATATTATTAGTGACATCTGCATATTTTCAATACGTATTTGAGAACCTATTTGATGCTTCCTGATTTCTATCGCATGAAAATGCTTCCATTGAAACAACCGGGGAGCGATTTGTTACCAGAAATAATGCTTCCATTGAAACAACCGGGAAGCGATTTGTTACCAGAAATAATGCTTCCATTGAAACAACCGAGGAGCGATTTGTTACTAGAAATAAAATGTGATTTATAGGATTTATTATATCCTACTAGAAATCAGGGATCAGTTTCCTAAAATGTTGGATGCGTCAACATTTGTAACTGTGCCCCTGATTAAGGAACATACTAATGCCCAAGCCACGTTTACAAGCCCATCACATGTATCGACATGAAATCCATCGTACAAGGAATCAGATTCCTAGCGCTTCCTCTTAAACAAACTTAAATTACCCCAAAGGCCGGCCAGATTAGCGTACACAGAAAAATCAACACCCTATGATCTGTCATCCAATTTTTCCTCCACGGTCGGCCATCCTATTCAAGGCCCCGATGCAATGTTTTGCCAGCAATCCATGCGCACGTCCTACCTAGCGATTGAACGGGATCAAAATCTCCCTAGCCAAACACCGGTTGCCGCTGCACTTACATACTCCGCCCACGACGCCGTCCCACCAGCGGCGGTGACGCTAGCGATCGTACCGAGACGTTGTGGGAGATGGAGCTCCAGGCCATCAAGGACACCTACACTAGCGTGTCCAAGCCGCCTCCACGACGGAGCCAAACCGCCGTACCCATTCGGACTCAAGAACATGGTGCGCCTCGCCGGTATGGATCATCTCGCCTCCCACTTGCCAAGGTATAGCAGCCCTCTTCTTTTCCCTTTCCCAAGAACACATCGATGCACTTTTAACCTCTATAATCCATCTACCTGATGTACTTGTGTGTCGCTCGCCAGGAAACAAACTACTTGGTGAATGCCTGATGCAAACAATTTTATTCAGTGCTAACTAGGAGCTATTGTCTGCATGTGCATCAGGTAATACAAGTAGTTGTACGGGGTTCATAAAGGAATCGAGCTTCTCATCTTTGATGATTAACGGATGAGGCACAGGGTACACATGACGGATCTACGAACTACAGCTGACAACACATGGACGGCCAAAGGCTGTTGCATCCGCCGACCAACCACTACCCTTAATCAAGCACAAGGTACCTAGAACAACTCCCAAACACTCAATTCTTTGTAAGATTTTCAGTAGAAGCCTGTTGCAAAGTCAGGAATTTAGTTTATTTAATTATTAGTCAATGTTTGCCACAAAAAAATTCAGATTTTTTTTATTTTTTTGTCATTTTCGAAATTTTACTATTCATGCTGAGATCATATGAGGTCAAACTAAGATGGGGGCTTTTGAACACTTTTTTCATGAATGCAAATGACATGCACATATAGGCGATGTTGTTCTGAACATTTTGATATCTTATTTGTATTTGTTGGAGTTAGTATGAATTCGTTATGAAATTTTCAAAGTGTCGGTCAAACGGTGAAAGGGCAAAAGTATAAGAGGATGGAACGAGCTGGACAGAAACAAGGGTTTTTTGAATTTTGGGGCAAATCAAACAGGTGTGACACAACTAAGGGCTCAAATGTAGTTGTCCCTAAAAAATATATATTAGACAAAATTAATGTTGAATACTAGAATATATATGCCCCTTTAGCAATGCACGGGCAACACACAACAAAGGTGAGGTGGGCGTCACCCGTTTCTAAAAGAAAGGGCTCCAGCTAGCGAGAAATATCCCGCTGCAGCCGGAAGCCGTGCGGGAAAGATAGGGTCCGACAGAAAAAGGAGAAGGGTGTGTCATGGGATAGGTTTTTGTGTTCGGCCTGCGTATTGGAGATATATAGCATGGCCCATAGTCCGGACAATCACATTTCTCCCCACATATGATCTGGATTGGGGGATCTCCGACTGTCTAGATGGTTGAATTTCGAGGAGCCTCAAACACGCCATAATGTATGAGGGAGAAATAAGCTTCGCCTTAGAGTTGACCTTAATCATTTGTTTGATTCATTTAGGTATGCATTATAGCCCGTAGCAACGCACGGGCGTTCTACTAGTATTTTTAGAACCTGGGTTCACACCTGATTTAGCAAAGAAAAGTAAAAAAAAGGGTCAAATGTTTATAAAACCTTTTTCAACAAACATCAACTAGTGTATTACCCATGTATAAGGTTTCACGGCAGAATGACTTTTGTAGACTTGTTAACAAAAAAAAGAATCAACCCCGAAACATGTCAATAGTAACTTTTACATAGTATTCATTTTGTTTTTATTCAGCCACAATACCACAGAAGTCATTAAAACACTACACATGAGCAATACAGTAGACAATGTTTGTTTCATAAGTATTTGACTTTTGTACTACTCGTTAATAAAAAAAATTGCATTTCAGGTATGCATCCTTGTTCATATGGTATTTTCGTTCACTCGTATCATTCGACTACGGTAGAATGCAAGCAACACACGCGGGAGATTGGGTGGCCCGAGATTTGTGTGTGTATGTGTGCGTGCGTGCGTGTGTGTGTGTGTGTGTGAAATCTGGATAATGAATTACTGGACAGTAAATCTGAAGAATTAAGTCTTAATTTTTTATAATTGTGTGCATAGATTATTATTTTTTGTCTCAAGCATCACATCGGTGAAACGTGATTTGAAACCTTCTTTACCCCTTTTTGTTTTTGTTTTTAATGCAATCTAAAAAATATGGATGATAACTTGCTTAGAACAGGCACAAGTTGGAGCGTGGCCATCCGCGTGCAACTGCATATGACGCACCCATGCGCAATTACAAGCATAGTAACGTGTGTGCAACTGGAAGCACAACAATGTTTTGTATGATTAGCTTCACGCCTTTGATGACGTTTAGAGAGTGCTCGGGGAAATCCCTCGGAACACCCGCAATGTCATATGGCTTCCATGTGAAGATGTCCCATTCTCATGAAGGAACTCGACAAGCGTGTTTTCCTATTGCGACAGAAAGTCGGACCCGATCTGGGTTGTCTTGGACAGGTCTTTAGGGCGAACCTAGACCTTCTTGGTCTCACTGGCCGGCTCGAAAGAAGAATCGGTAGCTGCCCTCTTGCTAGCTGGAGATTTCTCGACATCAAACGACTTCTGGATCTCTGTCAACTCCTCGGGCATGATCAGGTTGGCAATCCTCATGGAAGCACTTGAAATTGCTAGAGAGAGCGATGACCACTTTGGTACATGGCATCTTGAGGTTGAGGTAGACGTAGCAAGGTATGGATATGAACTTGGTGTATGTTGGGCTGATCGAGATGGCATGGAGAGCCCTTAAGTTGACCACCACGAAGTTGAGGGTCTCGACTCTATAGTTGTTTGGGCCGCGAAACACGACCTCCAAAGCAATTCGCAGTAGGGGCTTGGCGGAGAGGAGATATTTAGGACCATGGTCCAACTGAACCTATGGTCAATGCCATTAGATCTAGTAATGGTCTCCATGTGGATTTGGGCCTGGTCGGCATTCAAATTTCTTTGATTAGCTTAATCCTTCTCTTGGCAGCTTGCTCTAGGCCTGCGTAGGCTTGCATTTTTTTAAGCGAAGGACTGGCACACGCCCTATGTTACTGTAGCAACACCTGAAGCAATCTGATTTTTTTATCTATTATTATTATTATTATTATTATTATTATTATTATTATTATTATTATTATTATTATTATTTCATATGGTTATGGATCAACACTTTACACGCACTAGGGAATGACTATTGTTCATGAAAGAAGAAAAAAGAAATGGACCAGAAAGGCGTGATTTTGGTCCATTTAGAAATGCACTTTCATATTATGCAAATTTGATATCATATATGCTACTACTATTTTCTATAAAGTTGGTCAAACTTTTAAAACCTTGAATTAAGACAAAAGGTAGAAGTACACTTATTCGCGGACGGAGGGAGTATGTCAAGTGAGAGGAATCTAGCATGTACCCATAATACTTCCAATACAATATTAAGTAGGAAATTAGTGCTGATATTTTGGAAAAAGATATGTAGACACATCAACTCCGAAAAATTATCTGTTCAGTAACTAAAAATTCTAGATATTATTGGCTTTGCTATATGTTTGAACAGCAGGTCATCAATCATGCACAAGAAGATTGCAGGTTTCATGGGATACAAAATTGAAGAAAAAAAGTGTTACAGAAATATCCACGAAAAATTATCTATGCACGAATTATCTTGAGTGTATTTTCAAGTTTCAATTGCATAGCATTCCTTGCCAGCCTACTCCATGCATGTGTTGGGGGTAGAGCTTGACGAGCATAACGAGGCAATAAACAATAGTGAACAGTGTGCATGGGAGACAACATTTCATTGCCCAATGCAACATGACTATTTTGTTAGCTATGGTATAGCATCAAATATGATCATATTTAGCACATGCATAGCTTCTAACCCTCTAAACTGTTCCCGCCTTTGCACTAAACTGTTCCCGCCATGCAATAGTTTACTCACCATGCACATATCTCCATACGCGGTGTCCTGAGATGAATGGTTCTGAGCGTGGGTTCGGGTGGACCATGGTCCCAAGAAACATTTTCGGGGCTTGGCGTGCTTGCCAGACACGACCCCATAGAATGTGGTGCTGGTAGGGATGTCTATCTTCTTCAATGTTTCAATGTAGATAAAATGTTGTTACCGCCATCCATGAGGACCTTGCAGAGCCGAACTCGCTAACTATCCACCACTAGGGCGCTCTTGCCTGGATGTCGAATGAGAGCCGGGGTATTGGAGTGATCGAAACGTACTGCCATCTCTGATCAGTTAAGCCATTGGGAACTGTTGGGCCAGTGGCATTCACCTCGGCCTCCCGAGAATTGGACTTCTCTTAGAGCTGAGTCCTTGGAAGATGATGTTGGGGAACATAGTAATTTCAAAAAAATTCCTACGCACACGCAAGATCATGGTGATGCATAGCAACGAGAGGGGAGAGTGTTGTCCATGTACCCTCGTAGACCGAAAGCGGAAGCGTTGGAACAACGCGGTTGATGTAGTCGTACGTCTTCACGATCCGACCGATCCAAGTACCGAACGTACGGCACCTCCGAGTTCAGCACACGTTCACCTCGATGACGATCCCCGGACTCCGATCCAGCAGGGTGTCGGGGATGAGTTCCGTCAGCACGACGGTCTGGTGACAGTGATGACGTTCTATCGACGCAAGGCTTCGCCTAAGCACCGCTACAATATGACCGAGGTGGAATATGGTGGAGAGGGGCACCGCACACGGCTAAGGAACGATCACGAAGATCAACTTGTGTGTCTAGAGGTGCCCCCCTGCCCCCGTATATAAAGGAGCCAAGGGGGAGGGGGCGGCCGGCCAAGGAGGGCGCGCCAAGGGGGAGTCCTACTCCCACCGGGAGTAGGACTCCCTTCTTTCCTAGTTGGAGAAGGAGAAGGGGGGAAGGAGGAGGAAGAGGGGAAGGAAAGGGGGGGGGGCGCCGCCCCCTCTCCTTGTCCTATTCGGACTAGGGAGGGGAGGGGGCGCAGCCCACCCCTTGCCTCCTCTCTTCCTCTCCACTAGGGCCCATGTAGGCCCATTAAGCCCCCGGGGGGTTCCGATAACCTCCCGGTACTCCGGTAAAATCCCGATTTCACCCGGAATACTTCCGATATCCAAATATAGGCTTCCAATATATCAATCTTTATGTCTCGACCATTTCGAGACTCCTCGTCATGTCCGTGATCACATCCGGGACTCCGAACAACCTTCGGTACATCAAAAACTATAAACTCATAATAAAACTATCATCATAACGTTAAGCGTGCGGACCCTACGGGTTCGAGAACTATGTAGAAATGACCTAGAACTGTTTCCGGTCAATAACCAATAGCGGAACCTGGATGCTCATATTGGCTCCTACATATTCTACGAAGATCTTTATCGGTCAAACCGCACAACAACATATGTTGTTCCCTTTGTCATCGGTATGTTACACTCCCGAGATTCGATCGTCGGTATCCAATACCTAGTTCAATCTCGTTATCGGCAAGTCTCTTTACTCATTACGTAATGCATCATTCCTTAACTAACTCATTAGCTACATTGCTTGCAAGTCTTATAGTGATGTGCATTACCAAGAGGGCCCAGAGATACCTCTCCGACAATCGGAGTGACAAAGCCTAATCTCGAAATACGCCAACTCAATATGTACCTTTTGAGACACCTGTAGAGCTCCTTTATAATCACCCAGTTACCTTGTGACGTTTGGTAGCACACAAAGTGTTCCTCCGGTAAACGGTAGTTGCATAATCTCATAGTTATAGGAACTTTGTATAAGTCATGAAGAAAGCAATAGCAACATACTAAACGATCAAGTGCTAAGCTAACAGAATGGGTCAAGTCAATCACATCATTCTTCTAATGATGTGATCCCGTTAATCAAATGACAACTCATGTCTATGGCTAGGAAACACAACCATCTTTGATCAACAAGCTAGTCAAGTAGAGGCATACTAGTGCCACTATGTTTGTCTATGTATTCACACATGTATTATGTTTCCGGTTAATACAATTCTAGCATGAATAATAAACATTTATCATGAAATAAGGAAATAAATAATAACTTTATTATTGCCTCTACGGCATATTTCCTTCAGTCTCCCACTTGCACTAGAGTCAATAATCTAGTTCACATCGCCATGTGATTTAACACCAATATTCATATCTGTATATGATTAACACCCATAGTTCACATCGTCATGTGACCAACATCCAAAGGGTTTACTAGAGTCAATAATCTAGTTCACATCGCTTATGTGATTCACACCCAAAGAGTACTAAGGTGTGATCATGTTTTGCTCGTGAGAGAAGCTTAGTCAACGGGTCTGTCACATTCAGAGCCGTATGTATTTTGCAAATATTCTATGTCTACACTGCTCTGCACGGAGCTACTCTAGCTAATTGCTCCCACTTTCAATATGTATCCAGATTGAGACTTAGAATCATCTGGATCGGTGTAAAAGCTTGCACCAATGTAACTCTTTACGACGGGCTCTTTTATCACCTCCATAATCGAGAAATATTTCCTTAGTCTTCACTAATGATATTCTTGACCAATGTCCAGTGATCTACTCCTAGATCACTATTGTACTCCCTTGCCAAATTCAGATCAAGGTATGCAATAGGTCTGGTACATAGCATAGCATACTTTATAGAACCTATGACTGAGGCATAGGGAATGACTTTCATTCTCTTTTCTATTTTCTGCCGTGGTCGGGATTTGAGTCTTACTCAATTTCACACCTTTGCAACACAGGCAAGAACTCTTTCTTTGACTGTTCCATTTTGAACTACTTCATAATCTTGACAAGGTATGTACTTATTGAAAACTTATCAAGCGTCTTGATCTATCTCAATAGATTTTGATGCTCAATATGTAAGTAGCTTTACTGAGGTCTTTCTTTTAAAGAACTCCTTTCAAATACTCCTTTATGCTTTCCAGAAAAATTCTACATCATTTCTGATCAACAATATGTTACTCACATATATTTATCAGAAAGGCGGTAGTGCTCCCACTCACTTTATTGTAAATACAGGCTTCACCGCAAGTCTGTATAAAACTATATGCTTTGATCAACTTATCAAAGCATATATTCCAACTCTGAGATGCTTGCACCAGTCCATAGATGGATCGCTGGAGCTTGCACATTTTGTTAGCACCTTTAGGATTGACAAAACCTTCTGGTTGCATCATATACAACTCTTCTTTAAGAAAACCATTAAGGAATGCAGTTTTGACATCCATTTGCCAGATTTCATAAGATGTGGCAATTGCTAACATGATTCGGACAGACTTAAGCATCGCTACAGTTGAGAAAATCTCATTGTAGTCAACACCTTGAACTTGTCGAAAACCTTTTTGCGACAAGTCAAGCTTTGTAGATAGTAACACTACTATCATCATCTATCTTCCTCTTCAAGATCCATTTATACAATATGGCTTGCCGATCATCAGGCAACTCCACCAAAGTCCACACTTTGTTCTCATACATGGATCCCATCTCAGATTTCATGGCCTCAAGCCATTTCGCGGAATCTGGGCTCATCATCGCTTCCTCATAGTTCGTAGGTTCATCATGGTCTAGTAATATGACTTCCAGAACAGGATTACCGTACCACTCTGGAGCGGACTGTACTTTGGAAGACCTACGAGGTTTCGTAGTAACTTTATCTGAAGTTTCATGAACATCATCTTTAGCTTCCTCACTAATTGGTGTAGGAATCACTGGAACTGATTTCTGTGATGAACTACTTTCCAATTCGGGAGAAGGTACAAATTACCTTGTCAAGCTCTACTTTCCTCCCACTCACTTCTTTCGAGAGAAACTCCTTCTCTAGAAAGGATCCGTTCTTAGCAACGAATATTTTGCCTTTGGATCTATGATAGAAGGTGTACCCAACAATTTCCTTTGGGTATTCTATGAAGACGCACTTCTCCGATTTGGTTCGAGCTTATCAGGTTGAAACCTTTTCACATAAGCATCGCTGCCCCAAACTTTAAGAAACGACAACTTTGGTTTCTTGCCAAACCATAGTTCATAAGGCGTCGTCTCAACGGATTTTGACAGTGCCCTATTTAAAGTGAATGCAGCTGTCTCTAATGCATAACCCCAAAACGATATTGGTAAATCGGTAAGAGACATCATTGATCGCACCATATCAAATAAAGTGCGGTTATGACGTTCGGACACACCATAACGCTGTGGTGTTCCAGGTGGCGTGAGCTGTGAAACTATTCCACATTTGTTTTTAAATGAAGGCCAAACTCGTAACTCAAATATTCTCCTCCACGATCAGATCGTAGAAACTTTATTTTCTTCTTACGATGATTCTCCACTTCACTCTGAAATTCTTTGAACTTTTCAAATGTTTTAGACTTGTGCTTCATTAAGTAGATATACTCATATCTGCTCAAATCATTTGTGAAGATCGGAAAATAACGATACCCGCCACGAGCATCAACACTCATTGGACTGCATACATCGGTATGTATTATTTCCAACAAGTCAGTAGCTCGTTCCCTTGTTCCGGAGAACGGAGTTTTAGTCATCTTGCCCAAAAGGCACGGTTCACAAGCATCAAATGATTCATAACCAAGTGATTCCGAAAATCCATCTTTATGGAGTTTCTTCTTGCGCTTTACACCGATATGACCCAAACGGCAGTGCTACAAATAAGTTGCACTATCATTATTAACTTTTGCATCTTTTGGCATCAATATTATGAATATGTATATCACTATGATCGAGATCCAACAATCTATTTTCATTGGGTGTATGACCATTGAAGGTTTTATTCATGTAAATAGAACAACAATTATTCTCTGACTTTAAATGAATAACCGTATTGCAATAAACATGATCAAATCATATTCACACTCAACGCAAATGCCAAATAACATTTATTTAGGTTTAACACTAATCCCGAAAGTATACGGAGTGTGCGATGATGATCATGTCAATCTTGGAACTACTTCCAACACTCATCGTCACTTCACCCTCAACTAGTCTCTGTTTATTCTGTAACTCCTGTTTCGAGTTACTAATTTATAGCAACCAAACAAGTATCAAATACTCAGGGGCTACTATAAACACTAGTAAGGTACACATCAATAACCTGTATATCAAATATACCCTTGTTCACTTTGCCATCCTTCTTATCTACCAAATATTCAGGGCATTTCCGCTTCTAGTGACCATTTCCTTTGCAGTAGAAGCACTCAGTTTCAGGCTTTGGTCCAGCGTTGGGCTTCTTCGCGGGAGTGACAACTTGCTTGTCATTCTACTTGAAGTTCCCTTTCTTTCCCTTTGCCCTTTTCTTGAAACTAGTGGTCTTGTCAATCATCAACACTTGATGCTCTTTCTTGATTTCTAACTTCGTCGATTTCAACATCACGAAGAGCTCGGGAATCGTTTTCGTCATCCCTTGCATACTATAGTTCATCACGAAGTTCTAGTAACTTAGTGATGGTGACTAGAGAATTCTGTCAATCACTATCTTATCTGGAAGATTAACTCCCACTTGATTCAAGCGATTGAAGTACCCAGACAATCTGAGCACATGCTCACTAGTTGAGCGATTCTCTTCCATCTTTTAGCTATAGAACTTGTTGGAGACTTCATATCTCTCAACTCGGGTATTTGCTTGAAATATTAACTTCAATTCCTGGAACATCTCATATGGTCCATGACGTTCAAAAACGTCTTTGAAGTCCCGATTCTAAGCCGTTAAGCATGGTGCACTAAACTATCAAGTAGTCATCATATTGAGCTAGCCAAACGTTCATAACGTCTGCATCTGCTCCTGCAATAGGTCTGTCACCTAGCGGTGCATTGAGGACATAATTCTTCTGTGCAGCAATGAGGATAAACCTCAGATCATGGATCCAATCCGCATCATTGCTACTAACATCTTTCAACACAATTTTCTCTAGGAACATATCAAAATAAACATATGAAAGCAACAACGCGAGGTATTGATCTACAACATAATTTGCAAAATACTACCAGGACTAAGTTCATGATAAATTTAAGTTCAATTAATCATATTACTTAAGAACTCCCACTTACAAAACATCTCTCTAGTCATCTAAATGATCACGTGATCCAAATCAACTAAACCATGTCCGATCATCACGTGAGATGGAGTAGTTTTCAATGGTGAACATCACTATGTTGATCATATCTACTATATGATTCATGCTCGACCTTTCGGTCTCCGTGTTCCGAGGCCCTATCTGTATATGCTAGGCTCGTCAAGTTTAACATGAGTATTCCGCGTGTGCAACTATTTTGCACCCGTTGTATTTGAACGTAGAGCCTATCACACCCGATCATCACGTGGTGTCTTAGCACGAAGAACTTTCGCAATGGTGCATACTCAGGGAGAACACTTCTTGATAATTTAGTGAGAGATCATCTTAAAATGCCACCGTCAGTCAAAGCAAGATAAGATGCATAAAGGATAAACATCACATGCAATCAATATAAGTGATATGATATGGCCATCATCATCTTGTGCTTGTGATCTCCATCTTTGAAGCACCGTTGTGATCACCATCGTCACCGGAGCGACATCTTGATCTCCATCATAGCATCGTTGTCGTTACGCCATCTATTGCTTCTACGACTATCGCTACCGCTTAGTGATAAAGTAAAGCAATTACAAGGCGTTTGCATTTCATACAATAAAGCGACAACCATATGGCTCCTGCCAGTTGCCAATAACTCGATCACAAAACATGATCATCTCATACAATAAAATATAGCATCACGTCTTGACCATATCACATCACAACATGCCCTGCAAAAACAAGTTAGACGTCCTCTACTTTGTTGTTGCAAATTTTACGTGGCTGCTACGGGCTGAGCAAGAACTGTTCTTACCTACGCATCAAAACCACAACGATAGTTCGTCAAGTTAGTGCTGTTTTAACCTTCGCAAGGACCGGGCGTAGCCACACTTGGTTCAACTAAATTGAGAGAGACAGACACCCGCCGGTCACCTTTAAGCAACGAGTGCTCGTAACGGTGAAACCAGTCTCGCGTAAGCGTACGCGTAATGTCGGTCCGGGCCACTTCATCTCACAATGCCACTGAACCAAAGTATGACATGCTGGCAAGCAGTATGACTTGTATCGCCCACAACTCACTTGTGTTCTACTCGGGCATATGACATCTACGCATAAAACCTGGCTCGGATGCCACTGTTGGGGAACGTAGTAATTTTAAAAAAATTCCTACGCAGATGCAAGATCATGGTGATGCATAGCAACGAGAGGGGAGAGTGTTGTCCATGTACCCTTGTAGACCGAAAGCGGAAGCGTTAGAACAACGCGGTTGATGTAGTCGTACGTCTTCACGATCTGACCGATCCAAGTACCGAACGTACGGCATCTTTGAGTTCAGCACACGTTCAGCTCGATGACGATCCCCGGACACCGATCCAGTAGGGTGTCGGGGATGATTTCCGTCAGCACGAAGGCATGGTGATGGTGATCATGTTCTACCGACGCAGGGCTTCGCCTAAGCACCCCTACGATATTTCCGAGGTGGAATATGGTGGAGGGGGGCACCGCACACGGCTAAGGAACGATCACGAAGATCAAATTGTGTGTCTAGAGGTGCCCCCCTTCCCCCGTATATAAAGGATCCAAGGGGGAGGGGGCGGCCGGCCAAGGAGGGTGCGCGAAGGGGAAGTCCTACTCCCATCGGGAGTAGGACTCCCTTCTTTCCTAGTTGGAGAAGGAGAAGGGGGGAAGGATGAAGAAGAGGGGAAGGAAAGGGGGGGGGGGGCGCCGCCCCCTCTCCTTGTCCTATTCGGACTAGGGAGGGGAGGGGGCGCAGCCCACCCCTTGCCTCCTCTATTCCTCTCCACTAGGGCCCATGTAGGCCCATTAAGCCCCCGGGGGGTTCCGGTAACCTCCCGGTACTCAGGTAAAATCCCGATTTCACCCGGAACACTTCCGATATCCAAATATAGGCTTCCAATATATCAATCTTTATGTCTCGAACATTTCGAGACTCCTCGTCATGTCCGTGATCACATCCGGGACTCCGAACAACCTTCGGTACATCAAAAACTATAAAGTCATAATAAAAGTATCATCGTAACGTTAAGCGTGCAGACCCTACGGGTTCGAGAACTATGTAGACATGACCTAGAACTGTTTCCGGTCAATAACCAATAGCGGAACCTGGATGCTCATATTGGCTCCTACATATTCGACGAAGATCTTTATCGGTCAAACCGCATAACAACATACGTTGTCCCCTTTGTCATCGGTATGTTACTTGCCCGAGATTCGATCGTCGGTATCCAATACCTAGTTCAATCTCGTTACCGGCAAGTATCTTTACTTGTTACATAATGCATCATTCCGTAACTAACTCATTAGCTACATTGCTTGCAAGGCTTATAGTGATGTGCATTACCGAGAGGGCCCAGAGATACCTCTCCGACAATCGGAGTGACAAAACCTAATCTCGAAATACGCCAACTCAACATGTACCTTTGGAGACACCTGTAGAGCTCCTTTATAATCACCCAGTTACGTTGTGACATTTGGTAGCACACAAAGTGTTCCTCTGGTAAACGGGAGTTGCATAATCTCATAGTTATAGGAACTTTGTATAAGTCATGAAGAAAGCAATAACAACATACTAAACGATCAAGTGCTAAGCTAACAGAATGGGTCAAGTCAATCACATCTTTCTTATAATGATGTGATCCTGTTAATCAAATGACAACTCATGTCTATGGCTAGGAAACACAACCATCTTTGATCAACAAGCTAGTCAAGTAGAGGCATACTAGTGACACTATGTTTGTCTATGTATTCACACATGTATTATGTTTCCGGTTAATACAATTCTAGCATGAATAATAAACATTTATCATGAAATAAGGAAATAAATAATAACTTTATTATTGCCTCTATGGCATATTTCCTTCAGATGACGAGGACACCCTTCTCCAAAGGATGTCGCTAGCATCCGCCACCTGTGGGTGGACCATTATTATCGTTGTTGTAATCGACATTTGGCTTCTCCGACTAGATGCACTTCGCGATGTTGTACTCCTGGGTGGAGTGACTTATTGGCTTCTCTTTGCTACCATGAAACTTGAAGGATGGTCTGGAATATGTTCATAAGACAACCACGATGCCTTTGCTGCTAGGGCGATCCTGCTTTTGGACGCTGCCACTGTGCCGATTGCATCGCTCAACAACCACGACATCGCCGGCTCCATCACTGCCACCACCTTTGTGCTTCTGGCTGTGGTAGTAGTAGTAGTAGTTTCTCTGGTTCAAGTAGGGTCACTACAAAAAAAAGACACATCCGTGACATTTTGGGCTGAACAATTTTTTTTTCTGTCATACTTATGACACTTCTGTGATGATAATTGTGACAAAACCCGGTATCATCACAGATGTGGTGTGATCCTACTTCTATGACAAAAAATCATGACAGAAAATGGGCTTTTTGTCATGGGCGGGCCGGAGACGCAGCTGCATGACATTCTTTGGGCCGTCCATGACGGAAAAAATCATGGTAGAAGCGAGGGCGAGGAAAATATCGGGGAGTTCCCGGTTACGGAGGGTGGTCGAGGGCCAAGCGATGCGCGTTTCTCTCGTACCGTACCAGCACGTGGGTGCGAGGCGTTGGGCTCTAACTGAACCCGAGCGAGGCGTTCGCCTACTGAACCCGAGCGATTGCACTGGCTACGCGTTACTGAACCCGAGAGATTGATCGATGGCTGTTGACTGAACCCTATCGAGCAATTCCTTTGCTACTACTGCTAACTGAAGACGATCGATGCTGCCTATGGATGAACAGTGAGCATTGCTGGGGAGGGGGGGGGGGTTGGATGAACAATGAGCGTTGCTGGCGGGGGAGGGGGGTTTGGGTGAACAGTTCCTGGTGGGGGTGGATGAACAGGACCCTGTGGTTGCCACTGGATGAACAGGACCCCATGGTTGCCACTGGATGAACAGGACCCCGATCGATCGAGCCGGTTGGGGCTGGATGATCAGGACCCCGTGGAGGGATGGATGAACAGGACGACCCCGTGGAGGGCTGGATGAACAGTAGCCCGTGGAGGGATGGTTGAACAGTAGCCGGTGGAGTAGCGCGCGGTGGAGGCTAGATAAACAGTAGCCTGTGAATGAACAGTTGCAGGTGGAGGCTGGAGGAGGTCGATGGTGGATGAACAGTGGATGCTAGAGGAGGTCGACGGTGGAGATGAATAGTATCCCGTGGAGTCCCATTTTGCGGTACACCACACCCCTCCCGATGAACAAGAACCCCGTTTCGATCGTAGCGCTCCACCACAAGTCCGTTTCCTCCATTTTGCGGTACGCGGCACACCCCTCCAGATCGACAGGACCCCGTTTCAATCGTAGGGGGTCCAACACAAGTCTATTTCCTCCGTTTTGCGGTACGCCAGACCCCTCCTGATGAACAGGATCCCGTTTTGAACGTGGCCGGTCGAACACAAGGCCGTTTCCTCCATTCTGTGGTACGCTAGGCCTCGTTTCCATGGGCTATTCCCTCCAAGCCGGTTAGATCCCACGCGTTCTGTTGCCTCCCGGTGAACACGACGCATTTCGTTGCCTCCCCATGAACACGACGACGACGTAGTTTCTCCGCTTCGACCAAGCCATGTACACGAGCCCTGGCCGTACGTATGCATGAGTAGGCGTTTGAGACCCCGCCCGTATGTACGTACGTGGCCGTATTTACTTTCTTGCACCCTGGCCGATGTACGTACGTGTAGATACTACGTGTGCGCCTCTACTACGGCACGTGCGCGTCTACATTGACCAGTATGTACGTACACGTTCGTGACCAGAATGACAACGCTATGTACGCTTTGACCAGGTGGGTCCCAATTGTCAGGCACTTCCTTGCGTGCGAAGATGTAGCTGGTGGGTCCCAGCAGTCAGGGGGGCGAATCTTTTTTTTGCCCGGAGGCACTTCCTTGAGTGCGAAGATGTAGCTGGTGGGTCCCAACAGTCAGGGGGAAAAACGTTTTTTAACAAAATATGGTGGCCCATCCAGTGGGTCCCTGCTGTCGTGGAGGAATAATTATTTTGTGCGTAACAAGGAGGCACTTCCTTGCGGCCGCCGTGGACCCAACTGTCAGCCTCTCCACGTACAGTACTCTTTCAATGGAAGTTGTTCCTTGCCACATTGACCACGCCACGCTGAGAGCACCAGGGCGGTGGACGACGGCGAGGCCTAGGTAGGGGACGACGCGGAGCTGGGGAAGGTGCGGTAGTGGAAGCCCGCGCGTAGAGTAATATGAGGGTTCACTCGTTCGGCTGCGGTGTGAGGCTGCCGTCGCTGCAGGGCCTGGCCAGCAGTGGGAATAGTAGGGGGCGGTGAGGCCTCCGCGGTAGTAGAGCCGGCCACGGGAGGCTGGAGCATGCGGCACGACCGGCGGTGCTTTGGGCGGCTGGAGCAAGAAGATCAGAGGTTGAAGAAGCACTATGGCCGTTGGATGGACATCATACGATCACTGGAGCTAGAATCATTCATATTGACTAAGTTGACAAAGTTCTCCGTCTCCGTCAACTTAGTAGGCCCACAAGTCAGCCTCCCACCAAGGTGGGTCCCAGCTAGCAGGGGGAGTATTTATTTTTTTGTGCGTAATAAGGAGGCACTTCCGGTGGGTCCGAGCTGACAGCGGGGGGAACGTTTTTTTCGCGATATATAGAGGCCCTTCTGGTGGGTCCCAGCTATCAGGTGGAGGAATCATTATTTTGTGCGTAATAAGGAGGCATTTCCTTGTGTGGGGCCCTACTGTCAGCCTCTTCCGATGGGTGTTGTTTGTTGACCATGTTGACCTCGCCACGCCGAGAGCACAAATGCGGTGGACGAGGGCGAGGCCCAGGAAGGGAACCACCCGGAGTTGGCGAAGCCACCGCAGCGGATGGCCATGCTGAGGGGAGTACGAGCGCTGACTGGTCGGCTGCGGGGTGAGGCTGACGTCGCTGGAAAATAACAGGATGTGTGGGTGGTTAGAGGGATGGCCTGGCGGCAGCACAGCCGGCCACAGGAGGAGCGAGCAGGCAGTCCCGCCGGTGCTGGTTTGGGCGGCTGGAGCAGGAAGATCGGAGATTGAAGAAGCACGACGGCCGTTGGATGGACATCCAATAGTTACTGCTGTGTGTTGACTAAGTTGACAAAGCCTTGCGTACGCGTCAAATTTTTTTTAGGACAGCGACATCGTCAACCTAGTAGGCCAGAAGTCAGCCTCCAAATCCGTGGAAAACAGCATACAGCCTATTAGCCATTATTTTCAATAATTTACAGCCCATTTGCTAATTCTTAAGGATATTTGAAGCCCATATTCTTTTTATTAGCATTACAGACCATATATTCTGGGCACTGCTAAAAAATTCAACAAAATTTTGCATATTTCGGTGGGGTACGAACTCTTTTAATCACGAAATTTCAAGTCACGTTAAAAATATTTTTTAAAAACTTATATCAAAATAAAATTCAAAAAACAATTCTCCGCAAAAAAATGAAAGAAAGTTAGAATCTTAACTAGCAAGATGCCCGTTCGTTGCACGGAACATGAAGATGCATTTGTATGAGTAGTTTATCTTGTGGGAGAAAAGATGATATTTTAATGTAGCTGCCAGTTGGCTTTGGTTTTTATAAGAGTAGAGAGTAGAGAAATCCTGAAAAGTGATATTTTAATGCAATTGTCGGTTGGCTTTGGTTTAAAAATTTACAACCTATTTCTTACAACTTATAGCCCATTTTCTGGGGAAGCCCATTTCTTACTACTTACATCCTTCCTCGTCTTGAAAAATTTGCAGCCCAGCAGGGCCGAGAAGAGCAAGTAGGCCTCGGTTTTGGTATTCTCCAAAAAAAGAACTGGGCTAGCCATTTTCAGAAATAAAAAATATATCAACTAGGCTCGTCATGTGCTTAATAAAAGCGTAAGTGTGGGCTAGACGGGCCACAGCCCCCACATAGCGCGCAGTTGAGCTCCGTCTCTGAAACTAAAAAACAACTGGGTGAGCTGCTGGGTCCCTGGTGTTATCCGCTCATTGTGTAATTTCCTCGTTTATTGACTACATTGACAATGGCGTGGGACGTAGTTGTCAAACAATTAGGAGGAAGTATTTTTTTGGCTTGTAATAACGAGGCACCTGCTTGCGAAATGCAATGACCCTGGTGGGTTCCTACTGTTAGCCTCTCCACGTACAGGCATCTCCTGATTCCTCTTGGTTATTGACCATGTTGACAATGCCAGACGGCGGTGGGCAGAGCGAGCGAACCAAGAAGGAGAACGATGGCGAGGCCTTGGACGGGAACGAACAGCAGCCGTGGAAGATGCGGCAGTGTAGTGGCAGGTGGAGGGGAGTACGAGGGCAACAACATACAACTCAAGCATACAAATGGTATAAAAAGCCCAAGGATTAATTATTCATCAAATTTTTAGACAAAACCCATATTGAACATGGCAGCAACATCTAACCCAACCACTCTTTTTTGCAGTCACAAACAAATGGATCGGTCTGATCCAAAAAATCAACATCCTGTGCAAAAAAATTTATTTCAGGATGACTACAACTTGTTGTAAATAGAAGCCGAGCACGTTTAGAAGCCCATTTGTCCACATAAAACTTCTTTTTTTGCTGTTCAACATGTCTGTCCGTGAGAAACCTCTTGCGGTAAAAATTAAGCCTCATGGATAATAGTAACCTCGCATTCAACAGGAAGAATGTGCCAAAGCTTCTGTTTGCCTGGTTGGATGCATATCCTTCCATCGTTATTGTCCTCAAACAAATGTCATGAGAACTAAGAAAATCCTAGTGCTTATTACGCCACCGATTGGTTATATGTTTTGCTCCATGTGGTTCTGCCTAAGTAGACATGAAGATTGAAAACAGTTAAGGTCTGAAAAAAGAGTATGTCGAAAGAACGACAGTTGAACATTTAATTCTAGTACAATACATACGAGCTTTCAATGTGCATGAAATCATCACCTCTATATATAAATTCTCTAGAGGTCGAAAGCATCACAACAAGCCAATAATTATGTTCAGATCAAAACTAAACATTCTTATATATTTTATCTTGACAGAATCCAGCAACATTGATAGGCTATCAATGGGCGAACTCTTCATTGAGCATATAACATAATATTAGTACCCAAAGTGTACTCCAAGATGATATAAAACTTATGTGCACAAATGAAAAATGCAACTTATGATTACAAATGTGTAGATGATAATATACGGGTACCTGAAAAAGTGAGGAGCCAAACACAAACTCCTTGTGATCATTAAACAGGTCACGAATTACACCCAAGGTCTCCAGTTTGGGCGCAGAGACGACAGTTATTTGTGAAGGTCTATAACAATTAACAAGGAGCAACCTTTGAAGTGAAGGGGCATCTTCGATGATGAGCCGCTGTCCTTCAAAACAAATTCCAATGCTTTTAAGGTGAGGCGACTTTATTTGGAGACAACTGATACGGATTTCTATTCCCAAAACAATCAACAATCGCTCCAGGGCAGGGCAACTGGAGTGGATGATGCTGTGCAGTGAGGCCTCTGACAGATAAACCACCACAAGCGAAAGTTTTTTTAGCAGTGTGAGTCGAAGCATTTGTACTAGATCGTCTGGTAGATGGCACTGGGCGAAGGTGGCGGTGTGGAGAGAGGAGGAAAACCGCGAGATGGACAACAGTGGTGTGGGCACGAATTCTTGGCGTGTTTGTGGTATGAAACTATTGTGGTAATGGTACAACTCAAACTGCTGAAGTTTTCCGAATTCAGGGGATGTCAGCCAAGAGTCCACCGTGCCGGGTATGGACAGCAGGTAGAGTGTTGGGATGCATAGGCATTGAACGGGGCCCTGCTGGTGAGAGGAGACGATGGCTCTGAGGAGATCAAATTCAGGAAGGACAGATATCTGACAGCAGTTGAGATTGAGGGGCACGATGCGCCATAGAGGGCGCCACCGAGTTGAGAGGACTTGTGTGCAGCAACAATCCTTGGTGGGGAGAAGCGAGATGATCTCCTCAAGGATGACTTCCGGGAGATCGCTGATGCGGTCCACCGGAGATTCTACCTGATGAGGAACGTAGTAATTTTAAAAAAAATCCTACGCACACGCAAGATCATGGTGATGCATAGCAACGATCGGGGAGAGTGAGTCCACGTATCCTCGTAGACCGAAAGCGGAAGAGTTAGCACAACACGGTTGATGTAGTCGTACATCTTCACGATCCGACCGATCCAAGTACTGAACGTACGGCACGTCCGAGTTCAGCACATGTTCAGCTAGATGACGTCCCACGAACTCCGATCCAGCAGAGCTTTGCGGGAGAGTTTCGTCAGCACGACGGCGTGATGACGGTGTTGATGATGCTATCGATGCAGGGCTTCGCCTAAGCACCGCTATGATATTACCGAGGTGGAATATGGTGGAGGGGGGCACCGCAGACGGCTGGGAGAGATCAACAGATCAACTTGTGTGTCTTGGGGTGTCCCCCTACCCCAGTATATAAAGGAGCAAGGGGGGAGGCCGGCCGGTCCCTGTAGGGCGCGCCAGGAGGAGGAGTGCTCCTCCTAGTAGGAGTAGGACTCCCCTTTTCTACTCCTACTAGGAGGAGGAAAGGAAGGAGGAGAGGGAGAAGGAAGGAGAAGGAGGAAAAGGAGGAAAGGGGGGCCGGCCCCCTAGTCCAATTCGGTTTGGGCTAGGGGGGCCACGCGCCCTGCCTCCTCTCTTCCACCACTTGGCCCATGAGGCCCATTACTTGTTCCTCGTATTCCCGTAACTCCCTGGTACCCCGAAAAATACCCGAATCACTCGGAACCTTTCCAATGTCCGAATATAGTCGTCCAATATATCGATCCTTACGTCTCGATCATTTCGAGACTCCTAGTCATGTCCCCGATCTCATCCGGGACTCCGAACTACCTTCGGTACATCAAATCACATAAACTCATAATACCGATTGTCACCGAACTTTAAGCATGCGGACCCTACGGGTTCGAGAACTATGTAGACATGATCGAGGCACGTCTCCGGTCAATAACCAATAGTGGAACCTGGATGCTCATATTGGCTCCCATATTTTCTACGAAGATCTTTATCGGTCAAACCGCATAACAACATACGTTGCTCCCTTTGTCATCGGTATGTTACTTGCCCGAGATTCGATCGTCGGTATCTCAATACCTAGTTCAATATCGTTACCGGCAAGTCCCTTTACTCATTATGTAATGCATCATCTCGCAACTAACTCATTAGTCACATTGCTTGCAAGGCTTATAATGATGTGCATTACCGAGAGAGCCCAGAGATACCTCTCCGACAATCAGAGTGACAAATCCTATTCTCGAAATACGCCAACTCAACAAGTACCTTCGGAGACACCTGTAGAGCACCTTTATAATCACCCAGTTACGTTGTGATGTTTGGTAGAACACAAAGTGTTCCTCCGGTAAACGGGAGTTGCATAATCTCATAGTCATAGGAACATGTATAAGTCATGAAGAAAGCAATAGCAACGTACTAAACGATCAAGTGCTAAGCTAACGGAATGGGTCAAGTCAATCACATCATTCTCCTAATGATGTAATCCCGTTAATAAAATGACAACTCATGTCTATGGCTAGGAAACTTAACCATCTTTGATTCAACGAGCTAGTCAAGTAGAGGCATACTAGTGACACTATGTTTGTCTATGTATTCACACATGTATTATGTTTCCGGTTAATACAATTCTACCATGAATAATAAACATTTATCATGAAATAAGGAAATAAATAATAACTTTATTATTGCCTCTAGGGCATATTTGCTTCAGTCTCCCACTTGCACTAGAGTTAATAATCTAGTTCATATCTGTATGTGATTTAACACCAATATTCACATCTGTATGTGATTAATACCCATAGTTCATATCGTCATGTGATCAACACCCAAAGGGTTTACTAGAGGCAATAATCTAGTTCACATTGCTATGTGATTAACACCCAAAGAATACTAAGGTATGCTCATGTTTTGCTCGTGAGAGAAGTTTAGTCAACGGGTCTGTCACATTCAGAGCCGTATGTGTTTTGCAAATATTCTATGTCTACAATACTCTACACGGAGCTACTCTAGCTAATTGCTCCCACTTTCAATATGTATCCAGATTGAGACTTAGAGTCATCTGGATCAGTGTAAAAGCTTGCACCGATGTAACTCTTTACAACGGGCTCTTTTATCACCTCCATAATCGAGAAATATTTCCTTAGTCCTTACTAAGGATATTTTTGACCACTGTCCAGTGATTTACTCTTAGATCAAAATTGTACTCCCTTGCCAAACTCAGAGCAAGGTATACAATAGGTCTGGTACACAGCATAGCATACATTATAGAACCTATGACTGAGGCATAGGGAATGACTTTTCATTCTCTTTCTATTTTCTGCCATAGTCGGGTTCTGAGTCTTACTCAACTTCACACCTTGCAACACAGGCAAGAACTCCTTCTTTGACTGTTCCATTTTGAATTACTTCAAAATCTTATCAAGGTATGTACTCATTGAAAAATCTTATCAAGCGTCTTGATCTATCTCTATAGATCTTGATGCTCAATGTGGAAGCAGCTTCACCGAGGTCTTTTTTTTGAAAAACTCCTTTCAAATACTCCTTTATGCTTTCCAGAAGATTCTACATTATTTCTGATCAACAATATATCATTCACATATACTTTATCATAAATGTTGTAGTGCTCCCACTCACTTTCATGTAAATACAGGCTTCACTGCAAGTCTGTATAAAACTATATGCTTTGATCAACTCATCAAAGCGTATATTGCAACTCCGAGATGCTTGCACCAGTCCATAGATGGATCACTGGAGCTTGTACACTTTGTTAGCACCTTTAGGATTGACAAAACCTTCTGCTTGTATCATATACAACTCTTCTTTAATAAATCCATTAAGGAATGCAGTTTTGACATCCATTTGCCAAATTTCATAAAATGTGGCAATTGCTAACATGATTCGGACAGACTTAAGCATCAATACGAGTGAGAAAATCTCATCGTATTCAACACCTTGAACTTGTCGAAACACTTTTTGCGACAAGTCGAGCTTTGTAGATAGTAACACTACTATCTGCGTCTGTGTTCCTCTTGAAGATCCATTCATACAATATGGCTTGCCGATCATCGGGCAACTCCAACAAAGTCCACACTTTGTTCTCATACATGGATCCCATCTCAGATTTCATGGCCTCAAGCCATTTCGCGGAATCTGGGCTCATCATCGCTTCCTCATAGTTCATAGGTTCGTCATGGTCAAGTAACATGACCTCCAGAACAGGATTACCGTACCACGCTGGTGCGGATCTTACTCTGGTTGACCTACGAGGTTCGGTAGTAACTTGATCCAAAGTTTCATGATCATCATCATTAACTTCCTCACTAATCGGTGTTGGCATCACTGGAACTGATTTCTGTGATTAACTACTTTCCAATTTGGGAGAAGGTACAATTACCTTATCAAGTTCTACTTTCCTCCCACTCACTTCTTTCGAGAGAAACTCCTTCTCTAGAAAGGATCCATTTTTAGCAACGATCTTGCCTTCGGATCTTGTGATAGAAGGTGTACCCAACAGTTTCCTTTGGGTATTCTATGAAGATGCATTTCTCCAATTTGGGTTTGAGCTTATCAGGTTGAAACTTTTTCACATAAGCATCGCAACTCCAAACTTTAAGAAACGATAGCTTAGGTTTCTTGCTAAACCACAATTCATATGGTGTTGTGTCAACGGATTTAGATGGTGCCCTTTTCTAACGTGAATGCAGCTGTCTCTAATGCATAACCCCAAAATGATAGTGGTAAATCGGTAAGAGACATCATAGATCGCACCATATCTAGTAAAGTATGATTACGACGTTCGGACACACCATTACATTGTGGTGTTCCAGGTGGCGTGAGTTTGTGAAACTATTCCACATTGTTTTAATTGAAGACCAAACTTGTAACTCAAATATTCGTCTCCATGATCAGATCGTAGAAACTTTATTTTCTTGTTATGATGTTTTTCCACTTCACTCTGAAATTCTTTGGACTTTTCAAATGTTTCAGATTTATGTTTCATCAAGTAGATATACTCATATCTGCTCAAATCATCTTAGAAGATCAGAAAATAACGATACCCGCCACGAGCATCAACGCTCATTGGACCGCATACATCGGTATGTATTATTTCCAACAAGTCAATAGCTCGTTCCATTGTTCCGAAGAACGGAGTTTTAGTCATCTTGCCCAAAAGGCACGGTTCGCAAACATCAAATGATTCATAACCAAGTGATTCCAAAAATCCATCTTTATGGAGTTTCTTCATGCGCTTTACACCGATATGACCCAAACGGCAGTGTCACAAATAAGTTGCACTATCATTATCAACTTTGCATCTTTTGGCATCAATATTATGAATATGTGTATCACTACGATCGAGATCCAACAAACTATTTTTATTGGGTATGACCATCGAAGGTTTTATTCATGTAAACAGAACAACAATTATTCTCTAACTTTAAATGAATAACCATATTGCAATAAACATGATCAAACCATATTCATGCTCAATGCAAACGCCAAATAATATTTATTTAGGTTTAATACTAATCTCGAAAGTATAGTGAGTGTGCGATGATGATTACATCAATCTTGGAACCACTTCCAACACACATCGTCACTTCACCCTTAACTAGTCTCTGTTTATTTTGCAACTCCCGTTTCGAGTTACTACTCTTAGTAACTGAACTAGTATCAAATACCGAGGGGTTATTGAGGGAGTCTTGGATTAAGGGGTCCTCGGACAGCCGGACTATATCCTTTGGCCGGACTATTGGACTATGAAGATACAAGATTGAAGACTTCGTCCCGTGTCCGGATGGGACTCTCCTTTGCGTGGAAGGCAAGCTTGGATATTTGGATATGTAGATTTCCTTCTCTGTAACTGACTCTGTGTAACCCTAGCCCCCTCCGGTGTCTATATAAATCGGAGGGTTTAGTCCGTAGGACAAGAACAATCATAATCATAGGCTAGCTTCTAGGGTTTAGCCTCTACAATCTCGTGGTAGATCAACTCTTGTAATACTCATATCATCAAGATCAATCAAGCAGGAAGTAGGGTATTACCTCCATCGAGAGGGCCTGAACCTGGGTAAAACATCGTGTCCCCTGCCTCCTGTTACCATTAGCCTTAGACGCATAGTTCGGGACCCCCTACCCGAGATCCGCCAGTTTTGACACCGACATTGGTGCTTTCATTAAGAGTTCCACTGTGCCGTCGCTGTAAGGCTTGATGGCCCCTTCGATCATCTTCAACGATGCGGTCCAGGAGGAGGATTTCCTCCCCGGACAGATCTTCGTATTCGTCGGCTTTGTACTGCGGGCCAACTCGCTTGGCCATTTGGAGAAGATCGATAGCTACGCCCCTGGCCATCAGGTCAAGTTTGGAAGCTTAAACTATACTGCCGACATCCGCGGAGACTTGATCTTCGACGGATTCAAGCCCATGCCAGGCACGCCGAACAGTCACGACGGGCATGACTTTGATCTGCCGGACAGTATTCGGGAGATCGTGCCTGCGGTGGCACCGGGAATCAATCCGGAGCAGATCGTGCCTTTCGAGGGCGGGTGGATGGACCCCGCCACGAAAACTGCACACTCATCGGCGTTGGAGACGAATACTAATTCCACCTCCTGTGAAAGTGGTGTCATCGGACCCTCGGACTCGTCTCCAGCCACAGGATCTGAACCGCATGCCTCCGTGCCTATCGAATCTGATTGGGCACCGATCATGGAGTTCACCGCCGTGGATATTTTTCAGCACTCGCCCTTGGGTGACGTGCTAAACTCATTAAGGTCTCTTTCCTTGTCAGGAGATTCTTGGCCGAACTATGTCCGGCTCGAGTGGGGAGCGGACGATGAAGAAATTCGTCCCCCACCCACCACCCACTTTATAGCCACTGTCGATGACTTAACCGACGTGCTTGACTTCGACTCCGAAGACATCGACGGTATGGACGACGATGCAGGAGAAGAACAGGAACCACCGCTTATAGGGCGCTGGACTGCCACCTCATCATATGATATTTATATGGTGGACACCCCTAAAGAAAACAATGGCGATGAGGCAACGGAAGATAACCCCTTGGGGAAGCAATCTAGACACCGGCGTCATTGGCGCCGCTCCAAGCCCCGCCATAGCAAAAATAGTGATGCTGGTACAAGAGATAACAATCCGGATGGTGCCAAAGGCGAAGACAATCCTGCCCAGCCAGGCTTTGAGCAGGCCGAGCAAGAGGATGGGCAAGCTAGCCCTAAAGAACATGCAAGTGATGGAGAATCAGAGGACGATAATTACATGCCTCTCTCTGAAGACGAAGTGAGCCTTGGCGATGAAGAATTCACCATGCCTGAGGATCCCGTCGAGAAGGAGCGCTTTAAACGCCGGCTTATAGCCACTACAAAAAGCCTGAAGAAAAAGCAACAACCACTACAAAAAAGACACATCCGTGACATTTTGGGCCGAACGAATTTTTTTTCTATCATACATATGACACTTCTATGACGATAATTGTGACAAAACCTGGTATCATCATAGATGTGGTGGGCTCCTACTTCTATGACAAAAAATCATGACAGAAAATGGGCTTTTCGTCCTGGGCGGGCTGGAGATGCAGCTGCATGACATTCTTTGGGCCGTCCATGACGGAAAAAACAGTGGTAGAAGCGAGGGGGAGGAAAATTTCGGGGAGTTGCCGGTTACGGTGGGAGAGCGGGGGCGGAGCGATGCGCGTTTCTCTCGTACGTACGCGCGTGTGTGCGAGGCGTTAGCTCTAACTGAAGCCGAGCGAGGTGTTGGGCTCTAACTGAACCCGAGCGATTGCACTGCAGGCTACGCGCTACTGAACCCGAGCGATCGATCGATGGCTGTTAACTGAACCCGATGGAGCGATTCCTTCGCTACTTCTGCTAATTGAAGCCGATCGATGCTACCTCTGGGATGAACAATGAGTGTTGCGGGGGGGGGGGGGGGGGGGGGGGTTGGATGAACAGTGAGCGGTGACGTTGCCTCTGGATGAACAGGAACCCATGATGTGGAGGGCTGGATGAACAGTAGACGGTGGATGGTGGCCGTCGAGGGGTGGTTGAACAGGACCCCGTGGTGTGGAGGGCTGGATGAACAGTAGACGGTGGAGGGGTGGCCGTGGAGCGGTGGTTGAATAGTAGCTGGTGGAGTAGCGCGCGGTGGAGGCTGGATGAACAGGAGCCCATGGAGGCTGGAGAAGGTCGATGGTAGCCCGTGGAGGCTGGAGGAGGTCGACGGTGGAGATGAACAGTATCCCGTGGAGTCCCGTTTTGTGGTGCGCCACACCCCCTCCCCCCCGTTTCGACCGTAGCGCTCCAACACAAGTCCATTTTGTCCGTTTTGCGGTACGCCACACCCTTCCCGATCAACAGGACCCCCGTTTCGACCGTAGGAGGTCCATTTCGTCCGTTTTGCTGTACGCCACACCCCTCCCGATCAACAGGACCCCCGTTTCGACCGTAGGAGGCTCGTTTCCTCCGTTTGCGGTACGCCAGGCCCCTCGCGATCACCAGGACCCCGTTTCGAACGTGGCCGGTCGAACACAAGGCCGTTTCCTCCGTTGTGTGGTACGCCAGGCCTCGTTTCCATCGCCTGTTCCGTCCAAGCCCTCTCGATGAACACGACCACGCATTCTGTTGCGACCCAGCCAGTTGGCTCCCACGCGTTCTGTTGCCTCCCGATGAACACGACGCATTCCGTTGCCTCCCCATGAACACAACAACGACACTGTTTCTCCGTTCCGACCCATCCATGTACGTATGCGCGAGTAGGCGTTCGAGACCCTGCCCATATGTACGTACGTGGCCGTATTTTCTTTCTTGCACCCTCGCCGCTGTACGTACGTGTACATGCTACGTGCGCGCCTCTACTACGACACGTGCGCGCCTCTACATCGACCAGTATGTACGTACACGTTCGCGACCAGAATGACAATGCTACGTACGCTTTGACCAGGTGGGTCCCGACTATCAGGCACTTCCTTCCGTGCGAAGATGTAGCTGGTAGGTCCCAGCAGTCACGGGGGCGAATCATTTTTTGCCCAGACGCACTTCCTTGCGTGCGATGATGTAGCTGGTGGGTCCCAGCAGTCAGGGGGCGAATCGTTTTTTTGCCCGGACGCACTTCCTTGCGTGCGAAGGTGTAGCTGGTGGGTCCCAGCAGTCAGGGGGAAACGTATTTTTCGCGAAATATGGTGGCCCGTCCGGTGGGTCCCCGCTGTCAGGTGGAGGAATCATTATTTTCCGCGTAATAAGGAGGCACTTCCTTGCTGCGGCCGTGGACCCAGCTGTCAGCCTCTCCACGTACAGTCCACGTCCGATGGAAGCCGTTCCTTGACCACGTTGACCACGCCGAACCGAGAGCACCAGGGCGGTGGACGACGGCGAGGCCTAGGAAGGGGACGCGGCGGAGCCAGGGAAGATGCGGCAGTGGATGCCCACGCGTAGAGGAGTACAGGGGTTCACTGGTTCGCTGCGGTGTGAGGCTGCCGTCGCCACAGAATAACAGGGGGTGTGGGTGAGTAGAGGGATGGCCTGGCCAGCGGTGGGAGTAGTAGGGGGCGGTGAGGCCTCCGACGCATCGCAGCCGGCCACGGGAGGCAGGAGCATGAGGCACGACCGGCACTGGTTTGGGCGGCTGGAGCAAGAAGACCAGAGGTTGAAGAAGCACTACGGCCGTTGGATGGACATCGTACGGTCACTGGAGCTAGAATCGTGCATATTGACTAAGTTGAAAAAGCCCTCCATCCCCGTCAACTTAGTAGGCCCACAAGTCAGCCTGCCACTATACTGGGTCCCAGCTAACAGGGGGAGTATTCATTTTTTTGTGCGTAATAAGGAGGCACTTTCTTGCGTGCGAAGATATAGCTGGTGGGTCCGAGCTGTCAGCGGCGGTAACGTTTTTTTTTGCGAAATACTGAGGCCCTTTCGGTGGGTCCCTAATCTCAGGTGGACGAATCATTATTTTGCGCGTAATAAGGAGGCATTTCCTTGCGTGCGGCTGTGGATCCAGCTGTCGGCCTCTCCACGTACAGTCCACTTCAGATGCATGTCGGTCGTTGACCACGTTGACCAGGCCACGCCGAGAGCACCAGGGCGGTGGACGACGGCGAGGCCTAGGAAGGTAACGACACGAAGGCAGGGAAGACTCAACAGTTGTTTCCCACGCGGAGGGGAGTACGACTGAACGAGGGTTTACTGGTTCGTCTGCCATCGCCGGAGAATAACAGCAGGTGTGGGTGAGTAGAGAGATGGCTAGGCCAGCGATGGGACTACGGTGGGGCGGTGAGGCCTGCGCGGCAGCACAGCCGGCCGCGGGGAGGAGGGAGTAGGCAGTCCCGCCGGCGCTTGTTTGAGCGGCTGGAGTAGAAGAGCAGAGATTGAAGAAGCACGACGGCCGTTGGATGGACATCCAACCATCACTGCTTGCGCGTCAACATTTTTTTAGGAAAGCCTCAAATCGTGGAAAACAGCATACAACCCATCTGCAATTATTTCTAATAATTTACAGCCCATTTGCTAATTCTTAAGGTTTTTTTGGAGCCCATATTTTTTTTGTTAGCATTACAACCCATATTGTGGCCACGGTTAAAAAATTATACGAAATTTTGCATAGTTCGGTGCGGTCCGAACTGTTTTTAATCCCAAAATTTCAACTCACATTCAAACTGATTTTAAAAATAAATGTATATCAATATAAAATCCAACAAATTCTCAACACATAAAAATTAATGTAATTTAAAATCTTGAAATGAAAAAAAATAATATTTGAAACTAATTGCCGGTTTGATGTGTTTTAAAAATGTACAGCCGATTTCTCATTACTGATGGGCCATTTTCTCGGCCAGCCAAATGAAAAGCTCTCCTCGTCTTGAAAGATTTGTAGCCCGACAGGCCTGACAAAGCGACTTAATTGGAAAATCACAAAAAAACAGGGCTGTGGCCGTGGACCCAGCTGTCAGCCTCTCCACGTACAGTACTCTTCCGATGGAAGTCGTTCCTTGACCACATTGACCACGCCGCGCGGAGAGCACCACGGCGGTGGACGACGACGAGGCCTAGGAAGGGGACGACGCGGAGCCGGGGAAGACGCGGCAGTGGAAGCCCGCGCGGAGAGGAGTACGAGGGTTCACTGGATCGGCTGCGGTGTGAGGCTGTCATCGCCGCAGGGCCTGGCCAGCGGTGGGAATAGTAAGGGGCGGTGAGGCCTCCGCGGCAGCACAGCCGGCCACAGGAGGCAGGAGCATGCGGCACGACCGGCGCTGCTTTGGGCAGCTGGAGCAAGAAGACCAGAGGTTGAAGAAGCACTACGGCCGTTGGATGGACATCGTACGGTCACTGGAGCTAGAATAGTTCATATTGACTAAGTTGACAAAGTGCTTTGGCCCCGTCAACTTAGTAGGCCCACAAGACAGCCTCCCACCAAGGTGGGTCCCAGCTAGCCGGGGGAGTATTCATTTTTTTGTGCGTAATAAGGAGGCACTTCCGGTGGGTCCGAGCTGACAGCGGGGGGGGGGGGGGGGGAACATTTTTTTCGCGAAATACGGTGGCCCGTCCTGTGGGTCCCAGCAGTCAGGGGGAAACGTTTTTTTCGCAAAATACTGGTGACCCATCCGGTGGGTCCCTGCTGTCAGGTGGAGGAATAATTATTTTCCGCGTAATAAGGAGGCACTTCCTTGCGGCTGCTGTGGACCCAGCTGTCAGTCTCTCCACGTACAGCACTCTTCCGATGGAAGTCGGTCGTTGACCACGTTGACCACGCCGCGCCGAGAGCACCACGGCGGTGGACGACGGCGAGGCCTAGGAAGGGGACGACGCGGAGCCGGGCCACGGGAGGCAGGAGCAGGCGGTAGCACAGCCGGCCACGGGAGGCAGGAGCAGGCGGCACGACCGGCGCTGCTTTGGGCGGCTGGAGCAAGAAGATCAGAGGTTGAAGAAGCAGTATGGTGTTGGGGAACATAGTAATTTCAACAAATTTCCGACGCACATGAGAGGGGAGAGTGTATGTCCACGTACCCTCGTAGACCGTAAGCGGAAGCGTTATCACAACGCGGTTGATGTGGTCGTACGTCTTCACGATCCGACCGATCCAAGCACCGAACGTACGAAGCCTCCGAGTTCAGCACACGTTCAGCTCGATGACAATCTCCGGCCTCCAATCCAGCAGAGCTCCGGAGATGACTTCCGTCAGCACGACGGCGTGGTGACGATGATGATGTTCTACCGGCGCAGGGCTTCGCCTAAACTCCGCGACGATATGACCGAGGTGGAATATGGTGAAGGGGGGCACCGCACACGGCTAAGGAACGATCCGTAGATCAACTTGTGTGTCTATGGGGTGCCCCCCCCCGCTCCCGTATATAAAGAAGCAAGGGGGGGAGGCCGGCCGGCCCCTTGGGCGCGCCAAGGGAGGAGGAATCCTCCTCCTAGTAGGAGTAGGACTCCTCCTTTCCTACTCCTACTAGGAGGGGGAAGGAAGGGGGAGAGAGGGAAGGAAAGGGGGGGCGCCGCCCCCCTCCTAGTCCAATTCGGACCAGAGGGGGGAGGGGGCGCGCGGCCCATGCTGGCCGCCCCTCTCTCCTTTCCCCTAAGGCCCATAAGGCCCAATACTCTCCCGGTGGGTTCCGGTAACCCCCCCGGCACTCCGGTTTTCTCCGAAATCACCCGGAACTATTCCGGTGTCCAAATATAGTCGTCCAATATATCGATCTTTATGTCTCGACCATTTCGAGACTCCTCGTCATGTCCGTGATCATATCCGGGACTCCGAACAACCTTCGGTACATCAAAACTTATAAACTCATAATAAAACTGTCATCATAACGTTAAGCGTGCGGACCCTACGGGTTCGAGAACTATGTAGACATGACCTAGAACCATTCTCGGTCAATAACCAATAGCGGGACCTGGATGCATATGTTGGTTCCTACATATTCTACGAAGATCTTTATCGGTCAAACCGCATAACAACATACGTTGTTCCCTTTGTCATCGGTATGTTACTTGCCCGAGATTCGATCGTCGGTATCCAATACCTAGTTCAATCTTATTACCGGCAAGTCTCTTTACTCGTTACGTAATGCATCATCCTGTAACCAACTCATTGGTTACATTGCTTGCAAGGCTTATAGTGATGTGCATTACCGAGAGGGCCCAGAGATACCTCTCCGACAATCGGAGTGACAAAACCTAATCTCGAAATATGCCAACTCAACATGTACCTTTGGAGACACATGTAGTACTCCTTTATAATCACCCAGTTACGTTGTGACATTTGGTAGTACCCAAAGTGTTCTTCCGGTAAACGGGAGTTGCATAATTCTCATAGTTATAGGAACATGTATAAGTCATGAAGAAAGCAATAGTAGTATACTAAACGATCAAGTGCTAGGCTAACGGAATGGGTCATGTCAATCACATCATTCTTCTAATGATGTGATCCCACTAATCAAATGACAACACATGTCTATGGTTAGGAAACACAACCATCTTTGATTAATGAGCTAGTCAAGTAGAGGCATACTAGTGACTATAGTTTTTGTCTATGTATTCACATATGTATCATGTTTCCGGTTAATACAATTCTAGCATGAATAATAAACATTTATCATGATATGAGGAAATAAATAATAACTTTATTATTGCCTCTAGGGCATATTTCCTTCAGTCTCCCACTTGCACTAGAGTCAATAATCTAGATTACATAGTAATGATTCTAACACCCATGGAGTCTTGGTGCTTATCATGTTTTGCTCGTGAGAGAGGCTTAGTCAAGGGGTCTGCAACATTCAGATCCGTATGTATCTTGCAAATCTCTATGCCTCCCACTTGGACTTGGTCCCGAATGGAATTGAAGCATTTCTTGATGTGCTTGGTCCTCTTGTGAAATCTGGATTCCTTTGCCAAGGCAATTGCACCAGTATTGTCACAGAAGATCTTCATTGGTCCCGATGCACTAGGTTTGACACCTAGATCGGAAATGAACTCCTTCATCCAGACTCCTTCATTTGCTGCTTCAGAAGCAGCTATGTACTCCGCTTCACATGTAGATCCCGCCACGACGCTTTGTTTAGAACTGCACCAACTTACAGCTCCACCGTTTAATAAAAACACGTATCCGGTTTGCGATTTAGAATCGTCCGGATCAGTGTCAAAGCTTGCATCGACGTAACCATTTACGACTAGCTCTTTGTCACCTCCATATACGAGAAACATATCCTTAGTACTTTTCAGGTATTTCAGGATGTTCTTGATCGCTGTCCAGTGATCCACTCCTGGATTACTTTGGTACCTTCCTTCCAAGCTTATTGCTAAGCATACGTCAGGCCTGGTACACAGCATTGCATACATGATAGAGCCTATGGCTGAAGCATAGGGAACATCTTTCATTTTCTCTCTATCTTCTGCTGTGGTCGGGCATTGAGTTTGACTCAACTTCACACCTTGTAGCACAGGCAAGAAACCTTTCTTTGCCTGATCCATTTTGAACTTTTTCAAAATTTTGTCAAGGTATGTGCTTTGTGAAAGTCCTATTAAGCGTCTTGATCTATCTCTATAGATCTTGATGCCTAATATGTAAGCAGCTTCACCGAGGTCTTTCATTGAAAAACTTTTATTCAAGTATCCCTTTATGCTATCCAGAAATTCTATATTATTTCCAATTAATAATATGTCATCTACATATAAAATCAGAAATGCTACAGAGCTCCCACTCACTTTCTTGTAAATACAGGCTTCTCCAAAAGTCTGTATAAAACCATATGCTTTGATCACACTATCAAAATGTTTATTCCAACTCCGAGATGCTTGTACCAGTCCATAAATGGATCGCTGGAGCTTGCACACTTTGTTAGCACCTTTTGGATCAACAAAACCTTCTGGCTACATCATATACAACTCTTCTAGAAATCCATTCAAGAATGCAATTTTGACATCCATTTGCCAAATTTCATAATCATGAAATGCAGCAATAGCTAACATGATTCGGACGGACTTAAGCATCTCTACGGGTGAGAAAGTCTCATCGTAGTCAACCCCTTGAACTTGTCGAAAACCTTTCGCAACAAGTCGAGCTTTATAGATAGTTACATTACCATCAGCGTCAGTCTTCTTCTTAAAGATCCATTTATTCTCAATGGATTGCCAATCATCAGGCAAGTCAACCAAAGTCCATACTTTGTTCTCATACAAGGATCCCATCTCAGATTTCATGGCCTCTAGCCATTTTGCGGAATCTGGGCTCATCATCGCTTCCTTATAGTTCGTAGGTTCATCATGGTCAAGTAACATGACTTCCAGAATAGGATTACCGTACCACTCTGGTGCGGATCTTACTCTGGTAGACCTACGAGGTTCAGTAGAAACTTGATCTGAAGTTTCATGATCAATATCATTAGCTTCCTCACTAATTGGTGTAGTTGTCACAGGAACCGGTTCTTGTGATGAACTACTCTCCAATAAGGGAGTAGATACAGTTATCTCATCAAGTTCTACTTTCTTCCCACTCACTTCTTTCGAGAGAAACTCCTTCTCTAGAAAGGATCCATTCTTAGCAACGAATGTTTTGCCTTCGGATCTGTGATAGAAGGTGTACCCAACAGTCTCTTTTGGGTATCCTATGAAGACACATTTCTCCGATTTGGGTTCGAGCTTATCTGGTTGAAGTTTCTTTACATAAGCATCGCAGCCCCAAACTTTAAGAAACGACAACTTTGGTTTCTTGCCAAACCACAGTTCATAAGGCGTCGTCTCAACGGATTTTGATGGTGCCCTATTTAACGTGAATGCGGCTGTCTCTAAAGCATAACCCCAAAATTATAGCGGTAAATCAGTAAGAGACATCATAGATCGTACCATATCCAGTAAAGTACGATTACAACGTTCGGACACACCATTTCGTTGTGGTGTTCCAGGTGGCGTGAGTTGTGAAACTATTCCACATTGTTTCAAGTGTAGACCAAACTCGTAACTCAAATATTCTCCTCCACGATCAGATCGTAGAAACTTTATTTTCTTGTTACGATGATTTTCCACTTCACTCTGAAATTCTTTGAACTTTTCAAATGTTTCAGACTTGTGTTTCATTAAGTAGATATACCCATATCTGCTTAAATCATCTGTGAAGGTGAGAAAATAACGATACCCGCCGCGAGCCTCAACATTCATTGGACCACACACATCATTATGTATGATTTCCAACAAATCAATTGCTCGCTCCATAGTTCCGGAGAACGGCGTTTTAGTCATCTTGCCCATAAGGCACGGTTCGCAAGTACCAAGTGATTCATAATCAATTGATTCCAAAAGCCCATCAGTATGGAGTTTCTTCATGCGCTTTACAACGATATGACCTAAACGGCAGTGCCACAAATAAGTTGCACTATCGTTATCAACTCTGCATCTTTTGGTTTCAACACCATGAATATGTGTATCACTACTATCGAGATTCAATAAAAATAGACCACTCTTCAAGGGTGCATGACCATAAAAGATATTACTCATATAAATAGAATAACCATTATTCTCTGATTTAAATGAATAACCGTCTCGCATCAAACAAGATCCAGATATAATGTTCATGCTCAACGCTGGCACCAAATAACAATTATTCAGGTCTAAAACTAATCCCGAAGGTAGATGTAGAGGTAGCGTGCCGACCACGATCACATCGACTTTGGAACCGTTTCCCACGCGCATCGTCACCTCGTCCTTGGCTAGTGCTCGCTTATTCCGTAGTCCCTGTTTCGAGTTGCAAATATTAGCAACAGAACCAGTATCAAATACCCAGGTGCTACTATGAGCTCTAGTTAGGTACACATCAATAACATGTATATCACATATACCTTTGTTCACTTTGCCATCCTTCTTATCCGCCAAATACTTGGGGCAGTTCCGCTTCCAGTGACCAGTCTGCTTGCAGTAGAAGCACTCAGTTTCAGGCTTAGGTCCAGACTTGGGTTTCTTCTCTTGAGCAGCAACTTGCTTGCCGTTCTTTTTGAAGTTCCCCTTCTTCTTCCCTTTGCCCTTTTTCTTGAAACTAGTGGTCTTGTTGACCATCAACACTTGATGCTCCTTCTTGATTTCTACCTCCGTAGCTTTTAGCATTGCGAAGAGCTCGGGAATAGTCTTGTTCATCCCTTGCATATTATAGTTCATCACAAAGCTCTTGTAGCTTGGTGGTAGTGATTGGAGAATTCTGTCAATGACGCTGTCATCCGAAAGATTAACTCCCATTTGAATCAAGTGATTATTATACCCAAACATTTTGAGTATATGCTCACTGACAGAACTATTCTCCTCCATCTTGCACTGTAGAACTTATTGGAGACTTCATATCTCTCAATCCGGGCATTTGCTTGAAATATTAACTTCAACTCCTGGAACATCTCATATGCTCCATGACGTTCAAAACGTCATTGAAGACCTGGTTCTAAGCCGTAAAGCATGGCACACTGAACTATAGAGTAGTCATCAGCTTTGCTCTGCCAGACGTTCTTAACATCGTCAGTTGCATCAGCAGCAGGCCTGGCACCCAGTGGTGCTTCCAGGACGTAACTTTTCTGTGCAGCAATGAGGATAATCCTCAGGTTACGGACCCAGTCCGTGTAATTGCTACCATCATCTTTCAACTTTGCTTTCTCAAGGAACGCATTAAAATTCAACGGAACAACAGCACGAGCCATCTATCTACAAACATAGACAAGCAAAATACTATCAGGTACTAAGTTCATGATAAATTTAAGTTCAATTAATCATATTACTTAAGAACTCCCACTTAGATAGACATCTCTCTAGTCATCTAAGTGATCATATGATCCAAATCAACTAAACCATAACCGATCATCACGTGAGATGGAGTAGTTTTCAATGGTGAACATCACTATGTTGATCATATCTACTATATGATTCACGCTTGACCTTTCGTTTTCCGTGTTCCGAGGCCATATCTGCATATGCTAGGCTCGTCAAGTTTAACCTGAGTATTCCGCGTGTGCAAAACTGGCTTGCACCCGTTGTAGATGGACGTAGAGCTTATCACACCTGATCATCACGTGGTGTCTGGGCACGACGAACTTTGGCAACGGTGCATACTCAGGGAGAACACTTCTTGATAATTTTAGTGAGAGATCATCTTAAAATGCTACCGTCAATCAAAGCAAGATAAGATGCATAAAGGATAAACATCACATGCAATCAATATAAGTGATATGATATGGCCATCATCATCTTGTGCTTGTGATCTCCATCTCCGAAGCACCTTCGTGATCACCATTGTCACCGGAGCGACACCTTGATCTCCATCATAGCATCGTTGTCGTTACGCCATCTATTGCTTCTACGACTATTGCTACCCCTTAGTGATAAAGTAAAGCAATTACAGGGCGTTTGCATTTCATACAATAAAGCGACAACCATATGGCTCCTGCCAGTTGCCGATAACTTCGGTTACAAAACATGATCATCTCATACAATAAAATATAGCATCACGTCTTGACCATATCACATCACAACAAGCCCTGCAAAAACAAGTTAGACGTCCTCTACTTTGTTGTTGCAAGTTTTACGTGGCTGCTACGGGCTTAGCAAGAACCGTTCTTACCTACGCATCAAAAACCACAACGATAGTTCGTCAAGTTGGTGCTGTTTTAACCTTCACAAGGACCGGGCGTAACCACACTCGATTCAGCTAAAGTGAGAGAGACAGACACCCGCCAGCCACCTTTAAGCACGAGTGCTTGTAACGGTGAAACCAGTCTCGCGTAAGCGTACGTGTAATGTCGGTCCGGGCCGCTTCATCTCACAATACCGCCGAACCAAAGTATGACATGCTGGTAGGCAGTATGACTTGTATTGCCCACAACTCACTTGTGTTCTACTCGTGCATATAACATCAACGCATAAAACCTAGGCTCGGATGCCACTGTTGGGGAACGTAGTAATTTCAAAAAATTTCCTATGCACATGCAAGATCATGGTGATGGTATAGCAACGAGAGGGGAGAGTGTATGTCCACGTACCCTCGTAGACCGTAAGCGGAAGCGTTATCACAACGCGGTTGATGTAGTCGTACGTCTTCACGATCCGACCGATCCAAGCACCGAACGTACGGAGCCTCCGAGTTCAGCACACGTTCAGCTCGATGACAATCTCCAGCCTCCAATCCAGCAGAGCTCCGGAGATGAGTTCCGTCAGCACAACGGCGTGGTGACGATGATGATGTTCTACCGGCGCAGGGCTTCGCCTAAACTCCGCGACGATATGACCGAGGTGGAATATGGTGGAGGGGGGCACCGCACACGGCTAAGGAATGATCCGTAGATCAACTTGTGTGTCTATGGGGTGCCCCCCGCCCCCGTATATAAAGGAGCAAGGGGGGGAGGCCGGCCGGCCCCTTGGGCGCGCCAAGGGAGGAGGAATCCTCCTCCTAGTAGGAGTAGGACTCCTCCTTTCCTACTCCTAGTAGGAGGGGGAAGGAAGGGGGAGAGGGGGAAGGAAAGGGGGGGGTGCCGCCCCCCTCCTAGTCCAATTCGGACCAAAGGGGGGAGGGGGCGCGCGGCCCATGCTGGCCGCCCCTCTCTCCTTTCCCCTAAGGCCCATAAGGCCCAATACTCTCCCGGTGGGTTCCGGTAACCCCCCCGGCACTCCGGTTTTCTCCGAAATCACCCGGAACTATTCTGGTGTCCGAATATAGTCGTCCAATATATCGATCTTTATGTCTCGACCATTTCGAGACTCCTCGTCATGTCCGTGATCACATCCGGGACTCCGAACAACCTTCGCTACATCAAAACTTATAAACTCATAATAAAACTATCATCGTAACGTTAAGCGTGCGGACCCTACGGGTTCGAGAACTATGTAGACATGACCTAGAACCATTCTCGGTCAATAACCAATAGCGGGACCTAGATGCCCATATAGGTTCCTACATATTCTACGAAGATCTTTATCGGTCAAACCGCATAACAACATACGTTGTTCCCTTTGTCATCGGTATGTTACTTGCCCGAGATTCGATCGTCGGTATCCAATACCTAGTTCAATCTTGTTACCGGCAAGTATATTTACTCGTTACGTAATGCATCATCCCGTAACCAACTCATTGGTTACATTGCTTGCAAGGCTTATAGTGATGTGCATTACCGAGAGGGCCCAGAGATACCTCTCCGACAATCGGAGTGACAAAACCTAATCTCGAAATACGCCAACTCAACATGTACCTTTGGAGACACCTATAGTACTCCTTTATAATCACCCAGTTACGTTGTGATGTTTGGTAGTACCCAAAGTGTTCTTCTGGTAAACGGGAGTTGCATAATTCTCATAGTTACAGGAACATGTATAAGTCATGAAGAAAGCAATAGCAGTATACTAAACAATCAAGTGCTAGGCTAACAGAATGGGTCATGTCAATCACATCATTCTTCTAATGATGTGATCCCACTAATCAAATGACAACACATGTCTATGGTTAGGAAACACAACCATCTTTGATTAATGAGCTAGTCAAGTAGAGGCATACTAGTGACTATAGTTTTTGTGTATGTATTCACACATGTATCATGTTTCCGGTTAATACAATTCTAGCATGAATAATAAACATTTATCATGATATGAGGAAATAAATAATAACTTTATTGTTGCCTCTAGGGCATATTTCCTTCATATGGCCGTTGGATGGACATCATACGGTCACTGGAGTATTGACTAAGTTGACAAAGCCCTCCGTCCCCGTCAACTTAGTAGGCCCACAAGTCAGCATAGAAATATGGTGGGTCCCAGCTAGCAGGGGGGTATTCATTTTTTTGGGCGTAATAAGGAGGCACTTCCTTGCGTGCGAAGATATAGCTGGTGGTTCCGACCTGTCAACGGGGGGAAAGTTTTTTCGCAAAATACAGAGGCCCTTCCTGTGGGTCCTAGCTGTCAGGTGGAGGAATCAATATTTTGCGCGTAATAAGTAGGCATTTCCTTGCGTGCGGCCGTGGACCCAACTGTCAGCCTCTCCACGTACAGTCCACTTCCGATGGATGTCGTTCATTGACCATGTTGAGCAGGTCGCGCCGAGAGCACTAGGGCGGTGGACGACAGCGAGGCCTAGGAAGGGAACGACACAGAGCTAGGGAATACTTGGCAGTTATTTCCCACGCGGAGGAGTACGAGGGTTTACTGGTTTGTCTGCCGTCGCCGGAGAATAACAGCATGTGTGGGTGAGTAGAGGGATGGCTAGGCCAGCAATGGGAGTACGATGGGGCCATGAGGCCTGCGCGGCAGCATAGCCGGCCGCGGGAGGAGGGAGCAAGCAGTCCCGCTGGCGCTTGTTTGAGCGGCTGGAGCATGAAGAACAGAGATTGAAGAAGCACGACAGCCGTTGGATGGATATCCAACAGTCACTGCTCTCGTGTGTTGACTAAGTTGACAGGGCGTTGCATGTGCGTCAACCTTTTTTTATGAAAGCATACACGTCAACCTGTAGTAGGCGCACAAGTCAGCCTCAAATCTGTGGAAAACAGCATACAGCCCATCTGCCATTATTTCTACAGCCCATTTGCTAATTCTTAAGATTTTTTTGGAGCCCATCTTCTTTTTGTTAGCATTACACCCCATATTGTGGCCACGGTTAAAAAGTATACAAAATTTTGCATATTTCGGTGCGGTCAACTATTTTTAATCCAGAAATATTGATTCACATTCAAACTATTTTGAAAAATAACTTATATAAATATAAAATCAAAATAATTGTCCACACATAAAAATCAATGGAATTTAAGATCTTGTAATGAAAAAAATGAAACTAATTCCTGGTTTGATGTATTTTAAAAATGTACAGGCCATTTCTGGGCAAATCGAATGAAACTCTCCTCGTCTTCAAACATTTGCAGCCCAGCAGGGCCGATAAAGCAAGCAGGCCTTGTTTGGGTATTTCTTCTAAAAAAATAGAACTAGGCTAGCCATTTTCACCAAGAAAAAAACACAACGAGGCTCATGATGTGGTAACCATAAATAAAACCCTGGCTAGACGGGCCACAGTCCTCGCACAGCCCCGTTGTTACCCTGATCCGTCGCTAAAGCTAGTATAAATAACAACTGCTTGTTCCTCATTGTCTCAAAAAAAACTGCTTGTTCCTTAAAAAAAACTGTGCGACTTGCTGGGTCCCTGGTGTCAGCCGCTCGTAGTGTAATTCTCTCGTTTATTGACTACGTTGACGATGGCGTGAGCCCTAGATGTCCAACCATTAGGAGGAACCATATTTTTGGGCTTGTACTATAGAGGCACTTGCTTGCGTACTGCCATGACGCTGGTGGGTCCCTACTGTCATCCTCTCCACGTACAGTCATCTCCTTGTTCCTCTCGGTTGTTGACGACGTTGACAACGCAAGAGGGCGGCGCACCGCGCACGGCGAGCGAACCAAGGCCGCAAGGCGGAGGACGACGGCGAGGCCTCGGACGGAACGAATAGGAGCCGTTGAAGATGCGCCGGTCCAGTTGCAGGCGGAGGGGAGTACGAGGGTTGACTGGTGGGGGTGGTGGGGGCTAGTCACTTGGCTTCTGTAACGCACAGTGAGCTCAAGCAGCTGGCGTGAGTGATGTTATTTCCCTTGGTTGTGATTTGTTACAATATTTCACTCTAAATTAAACGAATGGCAAGCCATTTGCCTTGTTTCAAAGAAAATATGATAGTCACAGCCGAGTTGAAAAGGGCAGGAACATCTAACTCCAGCTTACAAACTGTACAAAAGCACGAGGGTTGATTGTTCATCAAGTTTACAAAAAAACCCAGATTGAAAAGGGCAACAACATCTAACTCCAGCACTGTTTTCGGCAGTCACAGTCAAATGGATCAGTCAGGTCCATAGAATGAACATCCTGGATCGTAAAATTTACCGGATTATGACCACAATATGTTGTAAATAGAAGCCCGACACGTTCAGAAGCTCTTTTGCCCACCTGAAACTCCTTTTTTTGCTCTTAGACATACCCATCCGTCAAAATCATGCTGCTGATAAACTTAAGCCTGATGGACAATAGTAACCTCGCATTCAACAGGAAGAATGTGACAAATCTTGTGTTTGCACGGTTGGCTACATATCGTTCTAGCGTTATTGTCTTCAATCAAATCTCATGAGAAGTGAGAAAATCCCGATGCTTACGAATCCACCGATTGGTTATAACTTTCTTACTCCGTCCTGTTGTCTAAATAGACATGAAAATTGAAAACAGTTAAGGTCTAAAAGAAGAGTGTCGAAAGAGCAACAGCTGAACGGTTAATTCTAGTACACTACATGCGGGCTTCCAATGTGCGTGAAATTATCACCTTTATATACAACTTCTCCAGACATGGAAAGCATTGCAGCAAGCCAATAATCTTGTTCAGATCAAAACTATTCATTTGGATATATAAGATCTTGACAGAATCCAGCACCATTGATAGGCCATCCATGGAGAAACTCCTCATTGATCATAGAACATAATATTAGTACAAAATGTGTACTCCAAGATTATATATAAATTATGCAAAGAATTTAAAATGCAGCACATGGTTACAAGTGTAGATGATAATATAAAGTACCTGAAGAACTGTGGAGCCAAACACCATATTGAAATGAGCACAGAGATCATGTATTACACCCAAGGTCTCCAGTTTAGGCGCAGAGAGGACGGTTATTTGCAACGGTGAATAACTAGAATCAAGGATCAACCTTTGAAGTGAAGGGGCATCTTGGATGATGAGCTGCCTTCCGTCAAAAGAAATTCCAATTCTTACAAGGTTAGGCAGCTTTATTTGGAGACAACCTATTCTAACTGTGAAAACAAGCACCAAGCACTCCAGCGCAGGGCAACTGGAGTGGATGATGCTGTGGAATGAGGCCTTCGATATACGAACCCGCACAAGTGAAAGTTTCTTGAGAAATGGGAGTCGAAGGTTTAGTACCAGATTGTCTAGAAGGTAGCACAGCGCAAAGGTGGCGGTGTGGAGAGAGGAGGAAAACCGCGAGATGGACATCGGTGCTGAGGGCACAAGTTCATGGCGTTCTATATGTGGTATGTGATTTCCAGGGGAATAGTAGAACTCAAGCAGTTGTAGTTCTATGAATTCAGGGGATTTCAGCCAGGCGTCCACCGTGCAGGGCATGGTATGCTTGCTCAGGTAGCATGACGGGATGCAGAGGCTTTGAACGGAGCCCTGGTGGGAGGAGATGATGGCTCTAGGGATTTCAAAATCATTGAAGAGAGATAGCTGGCGACAATCGAGATTAAGGGGCACGGCGCGCCATAGAGGGCACCACCGAATTGAGAGGACTTGGGTGTGGAAGCAATCCTTGGTGGGGAGAAGCGAGATGATCTCCCCAAGGACGGCGTCCGGGAGATCGCTGATGCCGTCCACCCGAGATTCTACGGGTTCCTGGGATTTGGTGGGGGTGGGGTCACCGCTTCTCCCCGCGCTGCCAGGTGCGGGATCTACAATAGGCGGTGCCGCTGGCGGGAGCGTCATCTTCTTGGCGCTGGGGTCAGCCGGCTCCATTTTCCTCGAGGGCGTCGCGTCGCGCTCACGGATTTGAGCAGAGTAATGAATGATGAGCCTAGTTGTAGTGCGAGCGAAGAAGAAGGGGAGCTGGGGGTTTTCTGTAGGAGTGAGGTGAGGAATTTGGGGGTACGAGTGGAGCGAGCTGACGTGAGGTGGGTGGGAGCGAGGAGGAAGAAGAGCACCCAGGTTTTTTTGTGGGGGAGGGGGGGGGGGGGCGGTGTGCTGGGTGTGGGTAGCGCCTTTTGAATTGATTTTACTATTGACTAGTGTGGATTAGCTGTTTTGTCTTGGGCCCAGAGAAACAATTACTACTAGTACAGTGGAGACACTCTACAGCTACCCAGAAAAACAATTACTACTATTACAGTGGAGACACTCTACCGCTTCTGGCTCCTCCTAGGTCATTGAAACGTCTCCCTCTACTGAATGCCGTTATACTTTTGTTCACCGACATGCGGGCCATGCAGCGCACGGGCCCAAATGCCATCCACCAAATTAGCAGGCATTATGCAGGCGGAGAGTCACCCCAGTCGTAGCGCGGCAGTAACGAGCCATCGTATCACAAAACCCCACCTCCCTGCAGTCTAAGTTTGACGGACGAAGCAACCATCATTTCACTCCTCGCTGAATCCCCTTCTCCCTCACCGTCGTCAAGAAAGGCAACACTCGCATCTGCCACTGTTCTTCTCTCCCAACGAAGGGAAGGTAAGCGGATCCGTGATGTTGGTATATTTTCGTTTAGAGAAAAAAAAGAACTTTTGCAAAGCAGTAACCGATCCTCACTCTCTTTTTTGTTTCATTGTCATTGCGATTGTGTTTTCCTTTCAGTGGTCTCCCAGTATTCGTCAGTTTCATGATGGAACAAGGAGAACCAGGCAAAGATCTGCCGATATTGGAGCAGACGCGGGAGGCTGATCCCCACGAGACAGAGAGCTCCAAGAAGATGGAGGCAACCACCGAGCCGACCCCAGATACGCTCACGGCCACTACTGAGATGGTCAACGCCCCGTTTGAGGTTACAGCCCCCGTGGCACTGCAGGAGCAGTTTTCCCCCTTCGAGGATGTGTCCCCCCTCGCTGAGCTGCCCAAGGTGATTTCCTTCTTTGCCGATCTCGATTGTGGGTTTTCATCTAAGTATGTGGTGATTCTTTTAGAAAAGGAAGTATGTGGTGATTAATAATGCAAAATTTTATTAGCTTCGATGCCATGCTATACATAGTGGTTTAAATAACTTGTGGTTCTTATACTGAAAAGTAATTCAGAATTTGTTTCCGTTTCAATTAGAGCCCTGATGCAGACAAGGATTGTGTGGTTGTGCATGTCACTCGCTATGAGGCGGACGACCTGGATATACGCACTGGGAAAACAGAGTTCTTAGGCTGTTGGATCCTGGAAGCCATTTGCGGTTATACCAATGAAGAGTTGTATTCCAGCCTCACTGTTGTCAAGCATGTTGTCCAGGGTGTACTGAAGCACAAGAAGTTCAAAGCTACTCTTTCGTTTGTGAGGCATACTGTTCTTGTCAAGCTTACGCAGGAAGATGACGTGGCATGCCTCCACAAACAAGTTTATCAGTGGCAAGGCCACAAGGTTGTCTTCGTGAAGGTTCACAGGATTGAGCTGCTGCGGGACGTCCTCGATGATGTTCATGGCAAGGTCCGTCTTGTGTCCAGCCCAAATTAGATCGAGGCATGAAATAGTTGCCCCAGCTAGTGTTTAATAGTAGTTTGGATTGTGTCTAATTATCCGAACCTTGCCTGTTATCAACCCCTTTGGGGCTAGTGCTCTGTTTGAATCCGTCTATGGGAACTGCTGCTACTTTTGTGTGCCCGTGAATCATGTGAGAACCATCGTAATTGTTGCCGAAACAGATGCGTCCTCACTAGTTTTTTCATGAATATGGCATGGTAAGACATAAGTTGTCATGGTTTATCATAAGAGCAGTGTGTGTTTTGATGAAATAGAGCACTCGTTCGAGAACCGTGCGCTAACATATACATAAGTACTTGTAAACACTGTTGGTGCTACCCCACTTGTAAGCAGTTGTGCAAAACACGACACATTGGCTCAGCTTGCTTCAACACTAGGCTATCAACCAGCTAACAATCAACAATCCGCTGTCTGACATATAAGAAACCACTAAGTATCTTGTTATAGTGGTTCATGCAGTTAATTGAGGCCACAATGTAATAAATTCCAAACATTCACACGCTAGTCTAGCGCTCATGTGGAACACTCACAATTAAACTCGTCTTCATAAAAATCTTGAAAAGCATAAGTTAAGCAATTTTATACATCTCAATGATTCATAGAACATAACAAACATATACTAGTTCACATCAAAAGACAAAGTTGTGAGAAGGTTTACAAATCAGGAAAAAACAAGCAAGGCTTCTCTGAGCAAAGGGCCTCCCGGCAGGCTTAAATTTCCTGGAGTTCACTCTGGTTTTTTCTTGTTGCCACCATCCAGGGTTAGGTTCTCTCATTCCAGAATAACCAATTATAATTGTGGTCTCAGCTGGAATGCTGAACTGAACCATGAAGTGTACTGACCAGCTGAAATGCTTGTGCATTCCACTAAATTTAAGCACCGCTATTTGCAGAAATAAGCAGACCACAATGCCTCTTGTCCGCGCACCTGTCCAAAAAACCGCCATGCAGCCATGCCAGCTAGTCCTCGGTCCATGGATGAACTGGTAGAAAGTGCATTCCGGACTAGGATGCAATTGTTTTCGCTCGTCCCTGCACTGCAATCAGGAAGTAAAACGTATGAATCAGCTTCTTTTAGATTGCGTCAGTCATTCTACCTTAGTTACTACCAATGTAGGGATACCTTGAAGACGGGAGGTTAGACGACAGCAACGAGGGATAGCCATCTCATTTTGCGCAGTTGTACTAAAACTGAGGTGTGTGATTTTGATTGCGCGGATAGAAACGATATGGAGACAGGCATCCCGAAACGATATGGAGACAGACATCCCTGTTTGCGCAAATACGAAATACGGTTATTTAAACAGTGACACATATTACTACTTTCCCCCGTTTCCTCATAGAACCAAGTCCTAGATTCATGCTACAACTTTCCCACTTTCTTCCCTGTTTGAACCAACGCTTTGAGTTCAGTGTATGAACTAGCTTTACTTCTAATAATAGTAGAAGTCTAGGTGGCTTTGTAACAGCGGACGGAAGTAGAAAAGGATCCACACGAAGGGGGAAGAGCTGGGGCAGTAGAGCAAGGCAGGTTTCGAAGGAATATATACTTGAGGGTCGTCGGCATGTGGCAAAGACGGCATCGGGAGGCCGCATCTTGGCCACAATACCGCAGGGAGGAAGAAGGGGTCGGAGGCCCTCCCGAGCCGGTGCTCTCCCGGAGAGAACGGCACGGCCGCCGATCGGGACGCGCGGGCAGCCGTTGGTCTCCTCCCTCGCCACTGATGACAACGTGAATGATGCACCTACACCCCCTGCCCCGGTCGAGGTTGTCCGGCCAGATTTGTGACCAGCCGTGAGCTGAGAGAGAGAGTGTGGCCACCTATGTCTTGCTTAGATCTGGAGAGCATGAGAGAGTGAACGAGAGGAACCCTAGTAAAGCAAGCGCTAAGGCTCCTGCTTTTATATATAGTGGAGTGATTTTGTTGTACTAGCTTCAAAAAAATGCGCTCCTACGTGTACCCGTGAGTGGGTGTGAGAGAACTAGTGCTGTGTGCACCGCTTCTCTTCGTGAGAGTACAATATATACTATGCCCAAAGAACGTTCGCCGCAAGAGTAATAGTATAAGTGTGTGACATGTGAGCTAAAATAAAATGTGCGCGCCGTCTTTTGTTTTTTAGAAGTTCTGAGGGTAGGGTGTGAAGAGCACATATGTGCATGATGTCTACCTGCAGATAGAGGATGGGTGCGACGTGCGAGTCTGCGAGAGGACTCGGGAGAGTCGTGACTCGTGAGGGTGCGTGTGCGTGAGAGATAGGGGGCACGTATCAATGCAATGCATGTGTCCGTAGATCATTATCCGACAAACGTTCGCCACAAGCCTTTTCCTGATGAACGCCGTAAGAACCGTTAGATCGGCATCCGACAGTGTCAGTTTTGCCATGTCATTTAACAGAACAGCCACTCCTCCTACACACAAATCTTCCACGTGACTCTTAGCAACTGCCGTATGCTCCCTCCGTTCTGAAATGCAGTGCATATAGATTTATTAAAAATTAGAACCTCGCAAACTTTTACTGAGTTTTCGTGTACCAAATTGCACATGTAGAATACACTCTATATATCATTTCATTCATCTTCGATAGGTAACTATAAAGATGGGTGATGAGTCTACAAAGAAAGACCATCGTATCAACGCAGCAATTTCAACCATCCTTTAGTGTCGAGGAATATCATAGGAACTCTATATGATATGATTTTTATAGGATTTTTTTCCTCTAGAGCCAATTGGTTCATAGGAATAGATTCATATACTCTACATTTCAAAGGAAATAAACATGATATCATTTCTATAGCTTTAGAGCCCCTTGGTTCATATGAATGGATTCCTATACCCCCTTAATTTCAAAGGAAAATAAAAATTAGCGTATATTCAATAGAAAAGTTCCTATGATATGAACCAAATTACATCTCTTTACTAATCCCTCATAGGAATTGAGATACATGTCATCTCTAGATTCAATAGAAAAGTTCCTATGATGTGAACCAAATGACATCTCTTTTCCAATCCCTATTCATAGGAATTGAGATGCTCCATGTCATCTCTTTCCCTACAACTTCCACGTATGCATCTTCTATTCCTAAATAGATAGTACAACCCACTAGTAGCTTTTTTCCAAAACATGCAACTATGGCACAAGAACTATATAATGTGCCAATAACTTTGAAAGATGGTCGCTGGATGAAGCTAACCAGACAGTGCAGAGATGGGCAAACCCGAGCACTACTGGCCGTTGGATATCATCAACATTCCACTAGATCTGCCACATGTACAATTTAGAAGACTCCATGGTTGAACTTAAGCATAATGCACAAACCTCAAAACACAAGCACTTCTCCTTTGTTCTAGAATCTTTTGTATCATAATTGATTATTTTTTTCTAAGTGAATTGCCATTATTTGTTTTTTACTTTATGATTTACAATGCACAACCCAATGAATCTTAACATTTTTATAAAACTAATTGATTTTGAATGAGATGAACTATAAGAACTAAACGAACATCTACATCATGCATATATGACTCAAAGCTTTACATGCTATAGTGTGTATTTATTCATAATTTGGTTTCGAAGTCTCATGCGTTCAATACATGTGTACCTTACTAGTTTTGAGTAGAGTAGAAAATTTCACACGGCCCTGGGTATATCAAAATGCAGGGCCCATGCATCAGTGCCTTTCGGTCGAACCTACGTCCACAATTTTTTGTACGTGCTATATCTCCACTGGTCCCCGAACCCAAAATGCCGCCTCGTTCCCGTAAAACCAAGCGGCCCACACATATTTAAGGCGCCGACTCGAACCCGTTTACTACGACGTGGCCCCGCACGCTGTAGTACTCCTACAAACCCTACCGCCGCACTCATCATCGGTTTTCTTCAAGAGGACGAGGGAGGAGCCGATTTGTAGTGGAGGCGCTTTCAAAAAAAAGGATCTGTAGTGGAGACCCTACCATAGGGTGCCCTAGGTAGCTGCCGCACGCATAATTGTTTTCTGTTTTCTTTATGCTCTTGCGCGCTAGAGTGAAATGATGGTTGCTTCGTCCGTCCATCTTAATGCGGGAAAGGTGGGGCTTTGTGATTTGACCTCTCATCGCTCATTTTCTACTACTGCGGCGCTACGACCAGGGTGCCTCCAATTCCAACCACTGCTCCGAACTGTAATTTGGTGCATCGCACGTGGAACAAGACGGTGGATGAGCCACATGTCTGCCAAAGGGGTCCTGTTAAGTGTGTCGCCATTTCGTGTGTGGACTGACCCTGCTTGAGTTGCTACGCTAACACGACAGGTGCAGCCTACCACTTGGTTTTGCTCCTTGTTGAATCCCGACTATATTGATCTAAAAAGATACGTGCTAAACTACCCTCTCCGTCTCGGTTTTTTATTTGTAGGCGTCTCGGTTTATAGGGCCTGCACGTAGTTCTAGGTCATCCATTTGACTAACTAAATATGAGTTACTATGTCACCAAAAGTATATCATTGGATTCTTATTGGCTGATATGTGAAGAAACAAGAAACGAGGTAGAAGTTAATGCACCACACCTTAGTATTGTGGGATTATTTGGTTTTCGTAAGATGACATGCGTTTGGTTGCAAGGGTGGTCATGAATGGGTTGGGATCGTTCAGAAAATAGACATGTTTGGTTATAAAGCACATGAATGGTTCGAGTCAAAAAAAGAGAATATGCCTTGAAGATGCTGAATCATTCCACCCAACCAAATCGGTCGAATCAAATGGCCACCCTTTACATGCATGACTATGTGAGCATGACTGGTGGTCCCGTCTTAAATAATTAGCTCATCTCTTATATTCAGCCAAACACATGAATTGAATGGTTCAATCCCAAAAAAATTGAATGGTCCCAATCCATTCATACGATACCTTCAACCAAACGCATCCGAGGGAGTAGTTGTATTTAAAAGTCGAGGGCGGGGCTTTTCCTGCGTGGTAGGCGGGGCAGTTCTGCCTAGTCGGTTCGACAGAGACGCGAGAAGACGGGGGAGTAGGATGCTGCAAAGGTAGGCCTGTGTGATTTGACAGCGAGTTACTACTGGACAGGTGGGGCCCCGTGATTTGACTTGCCATTATCATTTTAACTGCGGCGCTACGACCGACGTGAGTCTCCCGATTCCTGACCACCTCCATACAGGTGCCTCTCCCAATGCTCCACCATGTACTACCTCCGTCTAGGTGAATAAGTCATTCGCGTAGTTCTAGGTCATCGATTTGAGCAATTAAATATGTGTTACATGTTATGAAAAGTACATCACTAGATTTCTCAAGGATGTAGTTTCTAAATATATATTTTTTTGTCACATATAATACATATTTAGATAGTTAGATCGTCAACCTAGAACTACGCGAATGACTTATTTACAGAGACAGAGGTAGTAGTAGTAGAGGCTGGCTCTTGCATGAGAGCCCACTTCTCCACTTTTTCCTTGCCTCTCTTTCCTCCACATATTGAAAAATGCCATGTAAAGCGCACTATTGTACTTACTTGCTCCTACAGGTGCTTAAGCTTGCCACATAGGCATAAAGTGTGATGTGGCAAGTTAATCAAGAAGAGAGAGACTAGTTTGGTGACCCAAGGAAGAAACGATGCTAAGCGCGTGTACCTAGGTGAAAAGACAATTTTGAGTCTATAGCTAATTAAATGAAGCAAACTTAGCAACACCATTTCATTGGAAGAGGTCACTCCTTGGCAAATGCAATAAATACTAGTACTCCCTGTGTCCCATTATATAAGAACGTTTTTGACACTACACTAGCTAGTGTCAAAAACGTTCTTATATTATGGGACGAAGGGAGTACGATGAAAGAGATAGAGAGGAGTAAAAAATACACTTATAGCCAACCTTATAGCCAACCTTGTTGTAGTATGAGTGACTAAGTGATGACTATGTATGACATGCCAACATCGATAGCCTAACGCACCGTGTTAAATCTCCAAGGGCGCGACCACGCGAGCGACGCGACGGTCGTGGTAGGCGCGACCATGATACGGGCTGCTGGCAGCCCTTGGATCTAAGATCAAATGGTCACATGCTAAGTTGCTAAAAATTTTAAGAATAACCCTCCAGGATAGGATATTCACCCATAGGTCTAGAATCATGCCATGCAACCGTTCGATCTCAGATCCAAGGGCTCTCAGAAGCCTGTATCATGGGAGAATGGAAAGCCACTACCCTGCCATTCGCATGATAGCGGTTCGCTCCTACTCCTTCCCGCACGTCGTTTAATACTATGGCGGTTCGCTCCTAGTCATCCCGTCCATTCACATTACAGTAGTTCCACTAATCCTAACCCTCCTCCCAAATCCATGGCGTCCCAAATCTCCCCAATCGGCGGTGAGTACAAGGTTAGAACCATCACCGGCGATGAGTTCGACGTCATCTACACCCATACTTCTGCGACGGTGAAAGGATGCCTTTCTCGCTTCAGACGCATGTTCGAAAACTCACATGATGAGTGGGTCGCAGGGCTAGATGTTGAGTACACCATAGTCGTGGGACGAGAGAAGGATCTAAAGGACGAAGAGAGGAAGAAGCCCACCGTGATCCAGGTTTGCGTACATAACGTTTGCTTGGTCTACCACATATGCCATGCCGACGTTGAGTGCCAGGATTTTAAGAACTTCCTCGAGGACAAAACAGTCAAATTCGTTACTGTAGACTTTAAGAACGACAAAGAAGTCCTGCGTCGGATAGGCCTCGTTGTAGGCAACCCCTTCGACCTCCAGAAGAATCGGCTGGTGCCCTCTCGTCAGCCCTCAATGTTGACCCTGGCAGGAGCCATGGTTCATCCTTCGTACCGCAAACTGGAGAAACCTCATTACACGTTTCATCGTCATGCATGGCAGCAGAATGTACTAGATATAGACCACATCCAGTACGCTGCAATGGATGGATACCTTTGTTCAATATCTACAAGGGTTGGATGAAGAGGAACAGCCAAGTTGGCGGTTCAAGCAAAGAAGTATTGGCCAAGAGGAAGAGGGACAAGGACGAAGTCAAGGACGTGGACGAGGACTCCGAGTAAGGTGGCAGTGTCGTTGCTCATGGCGGTTCTAAACTTCTAATGCAGTGTCTACCGGATTAGTTGCATATTTTAATTTCAGGTGTGCTTAGTTTAATTTGAGGGGTGTGTTGTGCTGAGCCCCCAGCAGAACTATGTTATGTTTCTTCTCGTTACTTTAACTCTTCAGTATGTACATACTAGTACTAGTTTTTCTTTAATAGAATTTAACACCCCAATTAAGCACGTACTAGCTTTTTTGATAGTACTATATGCATAATTTGGCGACGAGCGCTCTCTATATGTACCACCTTTTTTTAAAATTTCAATTTTTGCTCCATGGCGCAATCCATCGATAGTGGAGTACTACTGTACAGAAGTATACATTTTTTAAAAGGCTAGCATACTGTTCATCACATATATATAGCCAGTTAAATTCTCAACCTAGAACGACGTGCATGCCATGTAGTAAACTGATCCGGAGGAAGTATAGTAAAAATGAGGTGATTTTACCCAGCGATCGGCGGGGGAGCATGGCCTGTCATGCGGTCCCACGTGTCATGATGTACCAAGGCGATGCGCATGTCCCTCTTGAGGCAGAAGCAATACTAGTACGTGGTTTGAGATGATGTCGAACCGAAGTGTGAAATAATGGTTGCTTCATCCGTCTAGGAAGGTGCGGCATTGTGATCTGACGTCTCATTGCTCATTACTAACACTGGGCCGGTACGAGTGGGGTACGTTCCCCCTGCTATTCTGCACTGTTATTTGGTGCTTGACACGTCGACCCGGTTAATATATGTCCCACATGTCGGCGACAAGAAGTACAAAGTTCATGAAAGGGAGCGTCGACAGAGGAGTATACTACAGAATTCATGAAAGGGAGCGACTTAGTTTTGGAAAAAAATCTGTTTTTACGGAGTACGTACCCACTAGGGTTTATAGGGCTCATCTAAAATACATTCGTTTTTCCGTTTGATAAGTCTCAGTTCTAGTACTATACTAGTAGTAGTACTATTACATGTTGGATTTCTTGGTGTGTTAGATCACCCGACGCAAGCAGTGTCAAGAGGAAACTAACCAATGCATGTACAAGTTCATGGAAATTTAGTGGTCATTCATGCATTCGTTCTAATTAATGCCTCAGTAAACATAACTTGTTGAGAAATACGAGCGTACTATGCAAACTACGAAATTAATTCGAGCACTCACCGTCTACCTTTGTTGGAGAGATTTTGAAATTGAGCCATAAACTGGAAAGGAGGGAGTAGTAACTTTTGTCTCGATTACTATTTGTGGCCTTGTATAGATGCAAAATGTATTTTTTATAGTGGCCTTTTATAAGTAAATAGAGGGAGTACTAACCAAAGTACGTAGTAGGGACGAGGAGTAAACGGAGGGAGTAGTAAAATTTTCTCCTCGTGCTGCGAGCCACCGCGCGCGTGGGCGAGGGAGCGGTCGTAAAGGCGTACAGTAGTACTCCAGCTTCATCTCATCCTGCGAGCCACCGCCCCCGTGGGCGGGGGAGACGGCGTACTAAGCAAGTTTCTCCTCGTTCTGCGAGTTGACGGGACACATCAAAAGTAGTCCAGTGTATAGAGCCTTGCCTCTAAGGTAGGCCCCACATGGTTTGCCTCTTTTTTTAATTTAACATAACGCATCAAGTCGCAATTTGTTTGTTCACCCGTGGTAGACGATCCTCCCTCCACCAAGTGGACAACCAGTACACGTGCCAAATTACCATGTGGGCTACCTTTTTCGTACAGAAATGAGCTCCACCGTGTACGCGCGCGGGTGTGGTTGGGAAAGAGACAGGAGTACGTGCGCCGTATGTGCACCTCTTCTCTTCGTGCACGTCCCCCACCTACGTGGGTGTGTGTGAGAGAGATACAAACCAAGACATAATGCGCCGTCCATCCCCATGCCTCCGCCCAGTCCGACCACCAGTCACCACCACGGCACCACGCCCCACTCCTCGTCACCTTATCTCTCATATTTCTCCCTCCATTTTTATATACAAGGGGCCACTATCAAAATTACAATTTGCAGATATACAAGGCCACTAACACTAATCGATGCAATATTAATGGTGTTTTCCTCGTGGTACTAGCAAAGGAGGACATTAATTATCCCTTGCATGCATGCGGGAGTTTGTAAATAATGCATCTTGATGTTCCGTGCAATGCACGGGCATCTTGCTAGTCCATGAAAACAACACATGGCAAAATTCCACGGCGAACGAGGGATTTGAATCTGTTGGGAGGGGCTGTTTGGATCTTGCCCGGGGTAGCCAAAATATTGGCGACCCTTTTGTCCACCGGTGCCTTTGCCACCGATGAACGAGGAACGGCTCGGGTGCTCATGCTGTCATGCATCCTCCAGCGCGCACGTTGGAGACGAGCTCGCACGAGCTGTGTTTTTTTGTCCCACAACGCCGCCCGAGCCGCCCACAGACCGACCGGCGACCCGCAAATTACGCCATCCAACCGTAGCCGCACACATTATGGCAGCAACTCAACCAACCGGACGAAATTCACGCAAACACATAGACAAACTGATACATATAAACAACGACGGAAATCATATAAAATACCGGATTTTCACACAAACACGACGGATTTCATTACATTCAAATGAACTACGTGGTGCTAGTTCTGGACAGCACATGTATATAATACATGGCCTAAATGGTCGCCCGCCGATAGATTTGTGTTCCTCATGTCCGGCAGCACGATCACCGGACTGCCGGGAGCCCCGGAGGTATATGCTTCGGCATAAAGGACGGCTCGCTTTCCCACTGCCCAACTAATATCATTGGCTGGTGCCAAAGATGATGGTGGCCGGCACCGGTTCGAGTTCATCACTGGCCACTACTTCGCCATGGCCGGCACCGGCTCGAGTTCATCCTAACATTGACCTCTTCCGTGGAGGCCATGCGGGGTTTACGAAGGTCCTAGCAACAAAAGGGTCCGGCAAGACACCTGCTGTGTACGCCGGCGTCGCCTCCGCGGTGGCCTTCATGGGACCCAAGCGGCGGCGGCCTCCCATGTTCTACTTCTCCTCGATGATGGCGGCGGACGCAGAGGCGCTGGCCACCGACTCGTCGCTCTCCGCGCACCCAGCTTCTGTCGCTGCTTGCATGGCGCGGCCGTCGGCACGGGAGTCTCGGCCACAGAAACGGGAGAGGCGGTATGAGGCGGCGGCGTGGACGGCAGCAATGATGCCCGTGCGCCGCTCCTCGTCGAGCTGGCCTGGAGCGGCGAGTTGCTGAACCGTGCACCGGCTTGGGGTGGCAACTGGCTCCGTCGGGCGAGGGGAGGGAGGTGGATCAGCAAGCTGCATAGCTCGTATCCGGCGGGCTACCCAGCCAGCTTGGATGCGGAATAACTACTCTTCGTAAGCCATTGTAAGAGTGGACAAAATGGTGGAGATAGGGGAGCGGCGGAGGTGTGCGATTCTTGGCCGGCATTTGGCCTCGTTTAAATAGGAGATTAAATAGACAGCGGACAGGAGGAGCTCGGCCGGTGTTGCGTTTAACACCGGCCCGGTCATGAACGGACGTGTGTCCAGAGTGGGTTTCTCGGCTTCCACATGGGCGGGTTTCATGGAGGCGTTTGAATGCGGCACGGAGGCGTGTTCAGCCGGGCGTGCCGCGAGTGGCGCCCTCGACTCTGACCTAGGACACCGCGCCGTTCTTCCACTGACGTGTTGGCTCTTTGGGTGCATGGCCTGCATGTCAGTGACCCAACGCAGGCAGCACACAGCAGAGGAACCTTTGGTGGGCCAAGGCGGTCAGAAGCGGGCATTTCATAAATCGATGATTGTTCATTGAGTGTGACGTCATCTTTTTCATGTAGTTAAGCGTGTGTCTTGCGTCGTGTGCTGTGTGCATGCAGGCGTGCGAGTGTTGCGTGCGTGCAAGGTGCGTTTCAGTGTTGCATGCATGGCTGCGTATGTGCAAGGGTGCGTTTCAGTGTTGCATGCATGGGTGCGTACGTGCAAGGGTGCATTTCAGTGTTGCATGCATGGGTGCGTACGTGCGTGTGTTCGTGAGTGCATGTGTATGTGTCAGTGTTGCACGCCAGCATGTGTGCGTGTGTACGTTATGTGTATGTGTCAGTGTTGCACGCCTACATGCGTGCGTGTCTTGCGTGCGTGCATGTGTACGTGCGGGGTGAGGCTAGACGTCAGTCGACTGACTTTTTCATCTCTGGTCATTAGATTTTCCAGCCGTTGGATTTGAAATCAAGGGCCTCCAATTTATCATCAAACTCCACCCCCACCCCCCGAGCCGCCAGCCACCATCGGCCGAACCGCCCGCCCCCGCCGCCCGCGGCCGGCCCGCCCTCCCTGAAACCACTCCCACCGCCGGTCCGCCGCCGCACCTTCGAGAGAGTGGGCCAGCATATATGATCTTGAGATTTTACGAAGTCACCATAGGTGCCTCGTAGTCGAGCGGAACGTCTCCTCCCATTGAACGTACATCACCGAAAAATACTGAAATTAACACAAGATAAATGCGAGCACCGGGACTTTAACCTTGGTGGGATCGAGAAACCACTGTCCTCTAACCATCCAACCACATGTTGGTTAGCACGACAAAATGTATGTGGTGACCGTGATGAGCTTATTCTGAAGTCCAGTGACCATATCGTGCTTTCGCTTCAAATACAATGACTGTAAGTGTCGTCAACAAAATACGGAGCACGCATCAAATGCAAAGTCCGTCAGTGTCATCAACAAAATATGGAGACGTATCGTGAGCTAGATACCGTTGTACTATTTTATATGCTTATTTTCTTAATGGCCGATTGCGTGTGTGGTGTGGTGGGCACATCATTTCTAGTTGTGGTGGGTCAACATGAAGACTCATGGGCCGGTTCCATCCTACGCCACATATAGGTTGGAATGAGACGTGTTATACGGAGACCCATGTGGAGGACTCGGCGTACAACACGAAGCTACCAGAGTCGCGGAGGGCTCTATCCCCACTGGTGATAAGCCGACTATATATGATTTGTAACCCTAGGCCCTTAGTATGTTATACAAGCTTGGGGGCTAGTTTGTCGATAGTATACACACACGCACAATGCCTGGTATTCACGTGTACTTTGTACACACCCCTAACACTAATATACAATACCAGGAGTAGGCTCTTTCTTCAACTGCAAGGGTCCGATCCGAACTAGGGTAAAACTTTGCCTCGTATTACCATCCAGCCTAACAGCCAGGGATATCCTACCGAATGATATGATGAAATCATATCTGCCAACTACTATTAGAGAGGTGTGTCGGGGGGCAATGTGTGCGAGAGAGGCCTAAAGATAATGTGCGTGCGGGAGACACGTAGGCACATATATGTGTGTATAGAGGGCTAGTAGAGACTGTGCATGTGTATATATGCATGTGAGAGAAATAGTGTTTTCCAACTGAGATTAGTGAAAAGAGTGGTACATAGTAGTCAGAAAGAGAGATAGAGAAACAGAGAGAGCATGTGCGTGAGACACCCCGACACCCTGAGAGAGATTGTGAGCATGTGTGAAAGAGAAATGCCGATGCATATAAAGTGTGTGCACTTATGCGTTAGATAGAGAGATATCTACGTGTAAAAGGCGGTTCTACGCATTAAATTAAAATATAAATGACATTATTATTTTTGGATGAGATCATGAATTTGCAAAATTGCGTATGGACGAAAATCGGTCTATCAGACACCCATACTCTATTGAATTCTAGCATGTGCATGTGTTTATTCCATATTATCGATCCATAGAGTGAGAGCGATTTGAAATACAGGCAATGGATGCTTTTGCAATTCATATATAAACATTAATTAGTGCACTCCATGTTGTTAGTGTGAAGCACTTTATACATTTGTCACTTGCATAGATACATTCCAAATTGCTAGCTACGAAATAAAATACATGTCGAATTCAACATAAAGGGGGTTTCGAAGATTCGAATTCATAGGAAGTGCAGTCATCTATTTGAACCCGAGATAATGGCATTTGTAAATCAGATGTAAAAGGGGGCATCAATCTTTGTTGTGAGTTTGAACATGGTATATATATATTCATACGCATATCTAACTTTTTTTTGCAACCAAGGAGATTATACCTGGAACCATGCATGAACTTAGGTAAGTTGCATATTTTTTAATATATACTCGTGTACAATGTATACTAAAATGTACCCCCTCCATTCCAAAATAATTGTAGCTTTAGGATTTTCAAGAGTAAAGATTTTTGAAGTTTGACAAATCCTGAAAGTTCAATTCAAGAGAACCGAAAACGTTAATGCTTCTGCTCCCAAATATTGAACGAAGCGCCAAATAGGCCTCTGGTCACCCGAAACCGCGCGAGACTAATGTTTTGGGGGTAGGAAATTACTGTCCTGACTCTGGCCCTTGTAGCCTATCGGCCCGATGTCCAAAGGTCTAAATCGGGGTAGGTTTGTAACTTCACCAAGACGCCAGTCTCAACCGCCTCAGAGAAGGATTCATACGCCGTGGGCGCCTAAACACCCATGCGCTCGGCCGAAATCTATCCCGCCCACATTTGGGACACCTGACATGACTGTCCTACCCCCAACCCGCAATATGTCCGGAATTTTAGATGGGGGCAAAGTTTGTAACTTTCCTCAAATTTCAAACAAGCGCGTCTCAAACTGAAACATTGTTCCCCCTTAGTTCCCCGCCTCCCTCCGTTTCCCCATTCATACTCCGTGGGCGCGAAAACGCCCTCTCCACTAGCCGCGAAACCCCAACCTCCTCCGTCCTCCACCCCATAGCAGTCAATCCACCGCCGCCCTCCTCCATCACGCTGGAGCCGGTACCCCGACGTCATCGTCCAACGCAACCGCAACCGCAACGCCCTCAAGGACTTAGCAGCTGAAGCCGAGGAAGAGCTGCCTCCACGACGCCGACGCCAACATGCGTCGTACCAAAACCACTCCGACCACGCCGTCCTGCGCCTCACTGCTGCGGCTCCACTGTGGCAACCGTCCACTGCATCGGAGCTGTTCCCGCTACGCCATCGTTCGCCGCCTCGGATCTGCTTCCCTGCCGCCGACAGACGGCCACCGCACCACACTCAACAACTTGGCCATGGGTTCGTCCAAGGCTGCACCGTCCTCCACAACTTCTGGTTTCCGACGAACAACAAGATCGTCGGAAAAATAGAAGGAGGACACGACACTGCCAGCAGAAAGAGGTACTCCTCTTCCCTTATTCGTGCAAATCTTACGTCTCCGCTCACACCGTATTCATCCCATGAAAGAAACTAGTTAAGCGCTTCTTACTGCATCTTCTTCGTGATACTAAATGCACAAGGTTTCCTCCCTTTTACTATTTCACCTTTGCTAGAGGTCAGTAGCCCGCCTGGATTTCAATTCAGGGTCAGTCGAACTGCAATTAAAAGAAGCAGCACCCGCTTAGGCGTGCGGAGCACCTAGTCCGCCTGTTCCCCAGGGAAGCGGCGCATCGGTGTCTATCATAGGGGTGTGGGGCGCAGGAGCTGCTTGCGCCTAATCTGGAGGTCGGCGGGGCTTGAATGGATGATCGGGGGGGGGGGGGGGGGGGGGCGGTGCCAAGCACGGCGGTGCGGTGAGGTCGAGGGGAGGGCGCAGGCAGGGGAGGAATACTTGGCCGATGGTCGCTGGCGTTTCGAGGAAGATCGTCAACACTGACTGGCTGGAGGTAGATGAAGGCGATCTCCCCGTTCTTTGTACATCGGACGGTGCAGAAAAAATGGACTGGCCTATTTGCTTTCAGTCGACTGTTATTTTCATAGAATCCTGTAATAATTGAGTGTGCCATGCATGTTGTAGAGCTATCATATGTCTCCCGTCATTTATTTATCACCAACCTGCTATCTGCTACCTTTACACTGTACTAATTGTGCACACACTTCACCCATACTCACACTATTGTTTTTTTATGCATGGGTATTTCAGACTCTGACGCAGTGTTGATGAATGCAGAAAAGAAAAGACAGAAGTCGCTCTAGTGTAATTCGAAGATAAGTAGTAAGCGTCTCAACGCTCTAATGGGTGTAGTGTCAGCAGTTAGAGACAGTAAAAGTAGCTCTGCAGTTGATGATCTCAATTGCCACACACAACCATCCTAGGTGCTTGCTTTAACTTCGCGCTGTCAAATGTGGTTGCATGTTGCATATGGTGTCTAGCTTGTATTGCTTCCAATTTGGTTAAATTGCATCTGCTTACTTTACACATTATACCTTTGATAATGACATGCCTTCCTGTTTTTGATACATACTACATATGTCTATTAACCATGTTCGTACATCAAACTAATGCTCTTTTGTATCCCTCGTCAATCACTTATGATGAGATAGTCACCCGGGTGGGTTACTGTGAGACGCCCTACTCGTTTAAAGAGTACAGTGTCATCCTCCCCACATGATTCTCAAGAAACAGCAAGGCTAAATGAAGATAGTCAACGTAGCTCTCTAGTTGATCACCGCAATTCCCCCACACGACCATCGCAGGTGCTTGCTCTTACTTGGCAGTGTGATATGTGGTTGCATGTTGCATATGGTGTCTACCTTGTAATGCTTCTAATTAGGGTAAATTGCATCTGCTTAGTTAACACATTATACCTGTGAATATGACATGCCTTCCTGTTTTTGGTACATACTACGTCTTTCTATTAACCATGTTCTTACATCAAACTACTTCTCTTGTGTATCCCCCATCAATGCTCCTAATTTGTTAAATTGCATCTCCTTAGCTTACATATTATACATGTGAATATGACACGCCTTCCTGTTTTTGGTACATACTACATCTTCCTATCACACCATGTTCTTACATCAAACTACTGCTCTTGTGTATCCTGCGTCTATCACTTATGATGAGACAGTCATGCGGATGGGTTAATATGAGACGCAATACTCTTATAAAGAATGCAATTTCATCCTCTCCACATGATTCTCAAGAAACAGCAAGCCTAAATGAATTTATTGAACGTTGCTCTGTACCTGAAGACAGCACTTCCCCTACACCACCATCACAGGTGCTTGCTCCAACTTCGCAGTGTGATATGTGGTTGCATGTTGCATACGGTGTGTAGCTTGTAATGCTTCTAATTAGGGTAAATTGCATCTGCTTAGTTTACACACTATACCTGTGAATATGACATGCCTTCCTATTTTTGGTACACACTACATCTATGTGTTAACCTTGTTCTTACATGAAACTACCTCTCTTCTATATCCTGCATCAATTACTTACGATGAGTCACCTTTATTCGTTGCATATTGCATATTATTTCTAGCCTGTTGCCATGTATTCCTTCTAATTTGGTCAAATACATTTGTTAGGGAACCCTTTTAATTTGGCAGAGTGATATTGGTTTCATCTTTCATATAGTTTCTAGCTTGCATCGATTCTAACAAGTTCAAGCACCTTGTGCTTAGTTTACACTTTATACATCATACATGTCAATATGTCATGCCGTCCTGTTTTTCATACATATTCCATCCTCCTATCATGCGGCTGCCTTACATGAAAGTAGTGTTCATCAGTATCATGCATCAATAAGTTCTGAAGAGCAAATTTTATTCCTTTTTCTTGTGGGTTTGACTTGACAAGGCAAAATCAAGAAAGAGGAAGGAAAAGAGTAAGGAAGGCGATGATGGTGGTCCTCTGCAGCAACGTAAACGAAGCATCTGTACCGATTCTCCTTGTACTGATAGTGCATTACATGGTCCAAGTCTCCGCTCCCCTACTCCACCATCCAAGGTGCTTTCTCTAACTTGGCAGTGTGATTCTGGTTGCATGTTGCATATGGTGTCTCGCTCGTATTGCTCCTAATTAGTGTAAACTGCATCTGCTTAGCTTACACATGATACATGTGAATATGACATGCTTTCCTGTTTTTGGTACATACTATATCTGTCTATCACACCATGTTCTTACATGAAACTACTCATCTTGTGTATCCTGCATCAGTCACTTATGATGGGACACCTTTAAGTTGGCAGTGTGATATTGGTTTGCGTCTTGAATATGATTTCTAGCATGTATTGCTTCTAATTTGATGAACGCCACCTATGACGAGACAGTTTTAACTTGGCAGAGTGATATTGATTGCACCTTCCATATGGTGTCTTGCAGTGTTTCTAATTTGTTGAAATGCCTTTTGCTTAGTTACCACATCATAGGTGTGAGTATGTCAAGCCGTCCATTTTTTCATACATATTCCATCCTCGTATCATGACTTTGCCTTTCATTAGAGTAGTGTTCGTCAGTATCATGCATGAATGAGTTCTGAAGAGCGAATGATATTCTTTTTTCTTGTCGGTATGACCTCACAATGCAAAATCAATAAAGCTAAAGGAAATTGTCAAGGCATTGGATGATGGTGGTCCTTCCAAGCAACTGAAATGGAGGTTCTCTACAGATTCTACTCCGCCATCCTCCCAACATGATTCGCAAGACAACGCAAGGCTAGACAGTCAACGTAGCTGTGTAGATGATGAGCACATCTCCCCTACTCCACCATCACATGTGCTTGCTCTAACTTGGCACTATTATATGTGGTTCCATGTTGCATATGATGTCTAGCTTGTATTGCTTCTAACTTTCTTGAATTGCATCTGCTTACTTTACACATAATGCCTGTGAATATGACATGTGTTCCTGTTTCTACATCAGACTACTATTCTTGCATATCCCGCATCAGTCACTTATGATAAGGCACCTTTAAGTCGCCTCTGTGATATTGGTTGTGTCTTGCATATGATTTCTAGCATATACTGCTTCTAATTTGTTGAAACGCCATACAGTTTGAACTTGGCAGAGTGATATTGGTTGCATCTTTCATATGGTGTCTAGCTTGCAGTGCTTCTAATTTGTTGAAATGCCTTCTGCTTAGTTACCACATCATAGGTGTGAATATGTCACACCATCCTGTTTTTCATACATATTCCATCCTCGCATCATGTGTTTGCCTTTCATCCGAGTAGCATTCATCAGTATCATGCATGAATGAGTTCTGAAGAGCGAATTTTATTCCTTTTTCTTATCGGTTTGACTTCACAATGCAAAATCATTACAACTGAAGGAAACTAGTCCGGCAGTGGATGATGGTGGTCCTTTGGAGCAACTCAAACAGGGGGTCTCTACAGATTCTACTCCGCCATCCTCCCAACAAGATTCGCAAGACAACACAAGGCTGGACAGTCAACATAGCTGTGTAGATGATGAGCACATCTCCCCTACTCCACCATCACAGGTGCTTGCTCTAACTTGACACTATTATATGTGGTTGCATGTTGCGTATGGTGTCTAGCTTGTATTGCTTCTAACTTGAATTGCATCCGCTTACTTTACACATAATGCCTGTGAATATGACACATGTTCCTGTTTCTAGAACATACGTGTACACAATGAGCACATCTCCCCTACTCCACCATCACAGGTGCTTGCTCTTACTTGGAACTGTTATACGTGGTTGCATTTTCCGTATGATGTCTAGTTTGTATTGCTTCTGATTATGTTGAATTGCATCTGCGTAGCTTACAACTTATACCTGCAACGATCACTTACCCATAAGACACATTTAACTTGGGACTGTGATGTAGGTTGCATCTTGCATTGTCTTCTAGCTTGTACTGCTTCTAATTTCTTGAAATGGCACTTACGATGAGACACTTTTTACCTGATAGAGTGATATTGGTTGCATGTTCATATGGTGCCTAGCTTTCATTTCTTCTAATTTTGTTGAAATGCCTTCCGCTTACTGTTTTTTCATACATATTCCATCCTCCTATCGTACGTGTGAATATGAAATGCTGTCTTTTTTTGTATATATTCCATCCTCCTGCGCTTGCCTTTCATCAAAGTAGTGTTCGTCTGTATCATGCATCAACCAGTTATGCAGAGCTAATTTTATTCATCTTCTTGTGGTTTTGACTTCATAAGGCAATATCAGAAAATAGGAAGGAAAAGAGTAAGTTAGGGGATGTTGATGGTACTCCGCACCGACGCAAACAGAGACTCTCTAGATTTGCCACTTCTACTGCTAATGAAGTTGAAGTCCCAAGTCTACATGATGAGTTCATCTCCTGCACTCCACCATCGCGGGTGCTTGCTCTAAGTTGACAGTGTGATAATTGGTTTCATGTTGCATATGTTGTCTAGCTTGTATTTCTTCTATTTTGATTAAATTGCACCTGCTGAGTTTATACGTTATACATGTGCATATGACATGGCTTTCTGTGTCTAGAATACACTGCATCTATCTATCATACCATGTTCTTACATCAAAGTACTGCTGTTGTGTATCCCGCATCAGTAACTCATGATTGGACGCTTTTAACATGGCAGTTTGATAGTGGTTGCATCTTGCATTGATTTCTACATTGTACTGCTTCTAATTTTTCCAATTGCCACTTATGACAAGACACTTTTAACTTGGCAGAGTAATATTGGTTGCATCTTTCATATGGTGTCTAGCTTGCATTACTTCTATTTTCTTGAAAATCCTTCTACTTAGTTTGCACATCATAGCTATGAATATGTCATGCCGTCCTATTTTTCTTACATATTCCATCCTCATACGGTTGTCTTACATCAAAGTATTGCTTGTCTGTATCATGCATCAATGAGTTCTGAAGAGTGATTTTATTCTTTTGTGTTGTGGTACAGCTTGACATGGCAAAGTCAAAAAAGAGCAAGGAAAATAATATAGTAGGGAGTGCTGTTACTCGTCGGGTGAAATGGAAAAGGCTCTGCCGTCGAGATTCTGCTAGTACTTATAGTGCAGTAGAAGGTCCAAGTCCACCAGCTAAGTCTACAAACACAATATCACCTGCTCCACCAGCTGCAGCATCCACTTCAACTATACCAGCATCTCAACCAGTTACTCGTTCGTTTGCTCTGGAACTGGCCAGTTCCCAAGCTGCCTTCACACCTAACACTACTTCCAAAGCACTGTTGACACAATAGGACTTGGCAAGATCAGATGAACCTCATGAGCATCAACACCAAGACGGTACCTGACCGAGTCAAGTTGCAGTTGCATGCTCCTTTATATGTACTCTCACAGTTTGATGTACACTAACACTTTCCATATTCGTTGTTGAACTAGCACCACGGCGCAAGCGAAAACAGACATCAGGGATAATGCTTGACAGATTAACAAAATCTAAAGGAGGAAGAATTTAGATCCATTTTGAGGCAGGTTTAAAAAGGCCACGTGATGCTACAGAGTCAGCCAATTTAGTATCAGAGGCAGCCGTTGCCGTTAGGTGTCATGCGCGTATCCTCCCAACGTGGATCCAGTACAGGAATGAGAAAGACAATACCCAGTTTAACACCTTCCTTGACCATTTATCTGTAAGTAATGTTATTTATCGCAATTAGTAATATTGTCTTGCTCTGTCCCATACTTTCTAGCTTCGTCCTAATAAGACTCACATTCTTTTTTCAACAGATGAGGTTCAAGTTGGATCCGAAAGATGATGCAACTAAACAAGCATGCACTCATGTTTTTTAGTCTGCTCTGCGACAGTATCGGCACCACCTTAGAAAATCTCACTTTGAAGGCAAGGCTAACAATGAAATCGCCCAAACATCTCCAGTGGAATATATTACAGATGAAGACTGGACAACCCTCGTTAAACACTGGTTTGATCCAAAGTATCAGGTAGGCTATATGTATTTGATCAGACCACATATTGAACTTGTATTTATGTATGTGCCTTACAAGTGTATCTTCTTCTAGGCTAACTGTTTGAAGAACAAAACCAACCGTTCTAAAGTGAAATTCCAACAGACAACAGGATCTCGTAGCTATATTGCACACTGCAAGGCTCTTGTAAATAGCTGCTACTTCCTTTTTTTTGTGCCATATTATCGTATCTATATTGACTTGTTCCAAATACAGCGGAAAGCCCGTGCGGACCAAAATGAACCTGAACCGAATGCAGTGCAAATCTTCAAGGATTGCCACACCGGCAAGATGAAGGGCATGACCACACCAGTTCAAGCCGCTGTTGTAAGTCCTTACTCCTCCTGCCTTGAACTGATTGGTACTATGATGTGTTCATTTAACTACTTGGTTTGTAGCCAATGTCAGTTACTCTGTTCACTTTTATACACAGTTGTCTTAACGTATCATTTCACCTTACATGGTTTAAAAGAGATGAAGGATATTCTTTTGGTCTTGATCCGTAATCTAGTTGTTATGTTCACGTGCGCACACAATGATAAAATAGCCTATTTGTTTTATATCTGTTTGCCCATGATATGAATGATGTCATACTATGTTCATCCTACTTTAAACCATTTCTCTTTATCCTTAGATGTGAACGATTGTGAGGAAATAGACAATACAGTAGGCATGCTACATGGACATATGTTCCGAAAGTGATTTTATTATGTAGTTGGCACTACAATACATGCTAATGTATTACAGTAGTTCACCAAAATAAGTTATGTATAAGCGTTTAACCTACTTTGTTTGTTTTTGTCTCATTAGTAACTCACTGGTACACTAATCTACAAGTTCAAACTTTCAGGAAGCTATGGAACAAATGATTGAATAGCCACAACCACCTGAAGGTGACGAGGCTACTACAGGCACAATGTCACCTCTTGCTGCAGTGCGTCAGTATCTCTCCACTAAGAGTGCAAAAAGCACCTTCCTACGTAATTCTGGGTTGGTTGTCAAGGTAACGTCGTCCAAATCGCGTACTGAACAAAATCTTCCTGCTAGACAGAGTGATATATCTGTGCTCCAGACACAAGTCCAATCCTTAATGGACGTTGTTTCGGAAACAAGAATAGTGGTTGAGAAATGCTGTCAAGATATGAATGGTTTTGAAACCAGACTATCAGACATTCGCTTCATTGTTGAAGAGCAATGACGGAAAAAGGTGGAGATCGTGTTGCTCCATCAGATTCTACAGCCTGAAACATTAGCACTCAGGTCAAATGATCTGTGCTTCTATACATCTGATGGTGCTTTTATCTGGAAGGACTGTGAACTTTATGCCAACAGGCCTTTTGTTGTATGATTGGAATTTATTTTGTTGTGATACAACATTTATGATGTTGCCACAGGCTGCAGTAATTATGACGCTATTTTTGTATAGTGTAGGTTTATCTTAGTAATGTATTCGGACGAAAGCTTCGTAGGAGCCCAACATGCCAACATTCGTCGGGCCCATTCCAATTGGGCTAAAAACGATTATGGGCCGAAATTGGCATGTAGCCCACTAACAATATCTGGGCTTAAATTAGCATAAGCTTTCAAATTTTTCTGGTAGGCCTGTGCCCATAGTGGGCCTTTAACAGGCCTAAACATAATTTAGGCCCTTAGTAAAAGTAGGCCGTTTACAGGTGTAAATATCTCAAGCCCATAAAAAACATGGGCCTTTAATAGACCGAAAGTGAGATTGGGCCCCTGATTGTGCCAAATAACCCACTGGACTTAGCAGGCCGAAATTGTGGCCCATTTACGATGCGGATATTTGACAGGCCGAAATTCGGACGGGCCGTAAATGCGCCGACCTAATACACGGGCTTTTAACAGGCCGGAACTTTGGTCAAGCTAGATTATCGTCATTTTTATATGGGCCGTTTATGGGCCCGATATGACGTTGGGCCACATATGGCCCATGGTTTACGTCCGGCGTTAACGGGCCGAAAATGACAACAGGCCGAAAGTGGGCCAAATCTATAGTGGGCCTCTAACAGTCTGAATGACAAACATGGCCGAATATGACCCAAATCCTTCACGGTCGTTTATGGGCCGAAAGTTTTGATGGCCTGCAAATGGGCCCAAATGAAGCCGGACCTTTAACAGGCCGGAAATACACCGGGCCGTAATTCGGCCCAATTACTTAGCGTACTATTAACGGGCCAGAAGTGACCATGGGCCGCATTGATGACAAGTTTAGACCAGGCTGTTGATGGGCCGATTTGACAGAGAATGTTGGGCCTTTAGCTGGGTCGGCCCATTATGGTCTGCAGAATCTTGTGGGCCTTTAGCTGGGCCGGCCCATTATGGTCTGCAGAATCTTGTGGGCCTTTAGCTGGGCCGGCCCATTGTGGTCCGCAAAATCTTGTGGGCCTTTAGCTTGGCCGGCCCATTATGGTCCGCTAAATTTTGTGGGCCTTTAGCTGGGCCGGCCCATTATGGTCCGCTAAATCTTATGGGCCTTCGGTTGGGCCGGCCCATTTAAACTTTGTGGGCCACTTTTGGGCCGGTGCACGTGTCAACATATCATAGGCCCATCTCGACCATTGGATGAGTGACACCTGTGCCAACGCGGAGCTGACACGTGGATCCGTCAGCCAATGAGAATTTTACACGTGGAAAATCGGCATTGGTCGTGGCTGTTAACGGGTTATCGGATCCAAAATCCGACCTGATAGCTTAACGGCGTTCCGTTACGGTGGATGCCACATGTCGGTCACCCTTGACGAAAGCACTTCTGTGACGCACGATTTATCGTCATGGAAGTGGACACTTCCGTGATGATAATTTTGGTAATGTCATGGAACACTTCTACGACAGCACAGGTACGACTATCTTGATTCTTTCATAAATTTGTCATGGATGTACATGCATGACAAAAAACGCGACCTACTGTGACAAACACGTATAATCATGGAAGTGTATTTTTTTTTGTAGCGAACAGCTTCAAGCTGATCAAGATCTGCTAACTGATAGATGGACTGAAGTCCAGGCTGCCGACGAATACGGACTCGAGCGCCCTAGCAAAAGCTACCCAAAGCATAGGCTGCTACCTCAACTCAAGGAGGGGGCTTTAAAGCCCACGCTAGCAGTGCATGATGCGGCTGATCGGCCACCCTGTGGCCGCGACAAAATGGCATACTAGTTCGAAGTCCAGACCGCACCCCGTGGCCAATCAAACAATAACACTAAGACCCGAGGCTACAAGAAGGACCTACGAGATGTATTGGAAAACAAAGCAGGACAGTCAAGATCGATCTACGGATCACGGGGGCGCACCAAAAGACGTGACGATGGCCGTCACGCCGAATACAATAAACCAAAGTCCGGCCAGGACGAATACATTAGACCGGATTCATTTGAAACACATCGGGATGTAGCCCGGCACAGAGGCGCCGCACACCCCCTATGCTTCACTGATGAAGTTATGGATCACGAATTTCCAGAAGGGTTTAAACCCATAAACATCGAATCATATGATGGCACAACAGACCCCGCGGTATGGATCGAACATTTTCTTCTCCACATCCACATGGCCCGCAGCGATGACTTACATGCGATAAAGTACCTACCACTTAAGCTCAAAGGACTAGCTAGGCATTGGCTGAATAGCCTGCCAGCAAGCTCCATTGGCAGTTGGGAGGATCTGGAAGACGCATGATGTCTACTACACAACCTTCTTCTTGTAGACGTTGTTGGGCCTCCAAGTGCAGAGGTTTGTAGGACAGTAGCAAATTTCCCTCAAGTGGATGACCTGAGGTTTATCAATCCGTGGGAGGCGTAGGATGAAGATGGTCTCTCTCAAGCAACCCTGCAACCAAATAACAAAGAGTCTCTTGTGTCCCCAACAAACCCAATAAAATGGTAAATTGTATAGGTGCACTAGTTCGGCGAAGAGATGGTGATACAAGTGCAATATGGATTGTAGATATGGGTATTTGTCATGTGAAAATATAAAAACAGCAAGGTAACTAATGATAAAAGTGAGCGTAAACGGTATTGCAATGGTAGGAAACAAGGCCTAAGGTTCATACTTTCACTAGTGCAAGTTCTCTCAACAATAATAACATAGATAGATCATATAACAATCCCTCAATATGCAACAAAGAGTCACTCCAAAGCCACTAATAGCGTAGAACAAACGAAGAGATTATGGTAGGGTACAAAACCACCTCAAAGTTATTCTTTCGGATCAATCTATTCAAGAGTTCATACTAGAATAACACCTTAAGACACAAATCAACCAAAACCCTAATGTCACCTTGATACTCCATTGTCACCTCAAGTATCCGTGGGCATGATTATACGATATGCATCACACAATCTCAGATTCATCTATTCAACCAACACAAAGTACTTCAAAGAGTGCCCCAACGTTTCTACCGGAGAGTCAAGACGAAAACGTGTGCCAACCCTTATGCATAGGTTCATGGGCGGAACCCGCAAGTTGATCACCAAAACATACATCAAGTGAATCACGTGATATCCCATTTTCACCACAGATACACATGGCAAGACATGCATCAAGTGTTCTCAAATCCTTAAAGACTCAACCCGATAAGATAACTTCAAGAGGAAAACTCAATTCATCATAAGAGAGTAGAGGGGGAGAAACATCATAAGATCCAACTATAATAGCAAAGCTCGCAAGACATCAAGATCGCGCCATAGAGTGAACACGAGAGAGAAAGATCAAACACATAGCTACTGGTACATACCCTCAGCCCCGAGGGTGAATGCTACGTCTTGAGCTTGCGTTGGTTTTCCCTGAAGAGGAAAGGGTGATGCAGCAATAGTAGCGTAAGTATTTCCCTCAGTTTTTGAGAACCAAGGTATCAATCCAGTAGGAGGCTCCTCAAAAGTCCCACGCACCTACACAAACAAACAAAGAACTCGCAACCAACGCAATAAAGGGGCTATCAATTCCTTCACTGCCACTTGCGAAAGTGCGATCTAATAGAGATAGTATGATAAGATAAATATATTTTTGGTATTTTATAATATAAATGCAAAAGGTAAAGATGCAAATAAAAGTAGACTGGAAGCAAATATGATAAGAGATAGACCCGGGGGCCATAGGTTTCACTAGTGGCTTCTCCCAAGATAGCATAAGTATTACGGTGGGTGAACAAATAACTGTCGAGCAATTGATAGAAAAGCGAATAATTATGAGATTATCTAGGCATGATCATGTATATAGGCATCTCGTCCGCAACAAGTAGACTGACTCCTACCTGCATCTACTACTATTACTCCACACGTCGACCGACTCCTGTCTGCATCTAGAGTATTAAGTTCATAAGAACAGAGTAACGCCTTAAGCAAGATGACATGATGTAGAGGGATAAACTCATGCAATATGATATAAACCCCATCTTTTTATCCTCGATGGCAACAATACAATACGTGCCTTGCAACCCTTTCTGTCACTGGGTAAGGACACCGGAAGATTGAACCCAAAGCTAAGCACTTCTCCCTTGGCAAGAAAGATCAATCTAGTAGGCCAAACCAAACTGATAATTCAAAGAGACTTGCAAAGATAACTCAATCATACATAAAAGAATTCAGAGGAGATTCAAATATTTCTCATAGATAAACTTGATCATAAACCCACAATTCATTGGATCTCGACAAACATACCGCAAAAAGAGTTTACATCGAATAGATCTCCACAAGAGAGGGGGAGAACATTGTATTGAGATCCAAAAAGAGAGAAGAAGCCATCTAGCTAATAACTATGGACCCAAAGGTCTGTGGTAAACTACTCACAACTCATCGGAGGGGCTACGGTGTTGATGTAGAAGCCCTCCATGGTCGATTCCCCCTTCGGCGGAGCGCCGACGAAGTCTCCAAGATGGGATCTTGCGGATACAGAATGTTACGACGGTGGAAATTGTGTTTGTTTGGCTCCCTGGATGTTTTGAGGGTACGTAGGCTTGTATAGGAGGAAGAACTACTTCGGTGGCCGCCCGAGGGGCCCACGAGATAGGGGCCGCGCCCTATAGGGGGGGGGGGCGCCCTCCTATCTTGTGGCTGCCTCGGCTGCTTCTTGACTTGCACTCCAAGTCCTCTGGATCACGTTCGTTCCAAAAATCACGCTCCCGAAGGTTTAATATTCCTTTTCTTCAAAATACGGAAATAGGCAAAAAAACAGCAATACGGGCTGGGCCTCCGGTTAGTAGGTTAGTCCCAAAAATGATATAAAGGTGTAAAATAAAGCCCATAAACATCCAAAAGGGATAATATAATAGCATGGAACAATCAAAAATTATAGATACGTTGGAGACGTATCAAGCATCCCCAAGCTTAATTCCTGCTCGTCCTCGAGTAGGTAAATGATAAAAACGGAATTTTTGATGTGGAATGCTACCTATCATAATTCTCAATGTAATTTTCTTTATTGTGGCATGAATGTTCAGATCCAAATGATACAAAATAAAAGTTCATATTAACATGAAAATGGTGATACTTCAAGCATACTAATCAAAGTAATCATGTCTTCTCAAAATAACATGGCCAAAGAAAGTTATCCCTACAAAATCATATAGTCTGACTGTTGCTCTATCTTCATCACACAAAGTATTTAATCATGCACAACCCCGATGACAAGCCAAGCAATTGTTTCATACTTTAATAATCTCAAACTCTTTCAACTTTCATGCAATACATGAGCGTGAGCCATGGACATAGCACTATATGTGGTGTAGAATGATGGTTGTGGAGAAGACAAAAAGGAGAAGATAGTCTCACATCAACTAGGCGTATCAACGGGCTATGGAGATGCCCATTAATAGATATCAATGTGAGTGAGTAGGGATTGCCATGCAACGGATGCACTAGAGCTATAAATATATGAAAGCTCAACAAAAGAAACTAAGTAGGTGTGCATCCAACTCGCTTGCTCACGAAGACCTAGGGTACTTTTGAGACTCTATAGGAAAGTTCATCCAACTAAGTAGGTGTGCATCCAACTAAGTAGGAATACACAAGCCAAGTTCTATAATGAAAAATTCCCACTAGTATATGAAAGTGACAACATATGAGACTCTCTATCATGAAGATCATGGTGCTACTTTGAAGCACAAGTGTGGAAAAAGAGATAGTAGCATTGTTCCTTCGCTATTTTTCTCTCATTTATTTTTTCCTTTTTTTTCTTTGGCCTTTCCTTTTTTTTCTTTTTGGCCTTTCTCTTTTTTTCTCTTTTTTTCTTTTTGTAAAGTCCAAAGTCTCATCCCGATTTGTGGGGGAATCAGTCTTCATCATCCTTTCCTCACTAGGACAATGCTCTAATAATGAAGATCATCACACTTTTATGGATTTACAACTCAAGAATTACAACTCAAAGCTAGAACAAGATATGACTCTATATGAATGCCTCCGGCGGTGTACCGGGATATGCAATGAATCAAGAGCGACATGTATGAAAATTATGAAGGTGGCCTTGCCACAAATACGATGTCAACTATATGATCATGCAAAGAGCAATATGACAAAAGTAATGCGTGTCATATGAACAGAACGGTGGAAAGTTGCATGGCAATATATCTCGGAATGGCTATGGAAATGCCATAATAGGTAGGTATGGTGGCTATTTTGAGGAAGGTATATAGTGGGTGTATGGTACCGGCGAAAGTTGCAGGGTACAAGAGAGGCTAGCAATGGTGGAAGGGTGAGGTGCGTATAATCCATGGACTCAACATTAGTCAAAAGAACTCATATACTTGTTGCAAAAGTCTAGAAGTCATCAAAAACCAAAGCACTACGCGCATGCTCCTAGGGGGATAGATTGGTAGGAAAAGACCATCGCTCGTCCCCGACCGCCACTCATAAGGAAGACAATCAATAAATAAAATTGTGCTCCAACTTCATCACAAAGCGGTTCACCATACGTGCATGCTACGGGAATCACAACCCTCAACACAAGTATTTTTCATAATCACCTCAACTAGCATGACTCTAATATCACTACCTCCATATCTCAAAACAATTATCAAGCATCATATTGATCATAGCATCCAATTCTTTTTCTATGATAGTTTTTATTATACCCAACTTGGATGCCCATCATTCTAGGACCAACTTTGTAACCATAGCAAATACCATGCTGTTCTAAAAGACCCTCAAAAAGATATAAGTGATGCATGAGAGACTAGCAATTTCTTCAAAATTAAGACACCACCGTGTTCTAAAAGATATAAGTGAAGCACTAGAGCAAAAACTATCAAGCTCAAAAGATATAAGTGAAGCACATAGAGTATTCTAGCAAATTATAATCAAGTAGGCTTATCCCAAAAGGTGTGTACAACAAGGATGATTGTGGTAAACTAAAAAGCAAAGACTAATATAATACATGACGCTCCAAGAAAAACACATATCATGTGGCGAATAAAAATATAGCTCCAAGTAAAGTTACCAATGAACGAAGACGAAAGAGGGGATGCCATCCCGGGGCATCCCCAAGCTTAGGCTTTTGGCTATCCTTGAATATCTTGGGTGCCATGGGAATCCCCAAGCTTAGGCTCTTGCCACTCCTTATTCCATAGTCCATAAAAGCTTTACCCAAAACTTGAAAACTTCACAACCCAAAACTCAACAGGAAATCTTATAAGCTCCGTTAGTGAAAGAAAAAAAAACCACCACATAAGGTACTGTAATGAACTCATTATTTATTTATTTTGGTGTTAAACCTACTATATTCCAACTTCTCTATGGTTTATAAACTATTTTGCTAGTCATAGATGCATCAAAATAAGCAAACAACACATGAAAAACAGAATCTGTCAAAAACAGAACAGTCTGTATCAATCTGTAACTAACGCAAACTTATGGAACTATAAAAATCCTACCAAAATAGGACGTCCTGGACAATTTATCTCTTGATCAGAATAAAAAATAATCAAGACAAAAGAACGTTTATGTGATTTAACAAAACTACATTAGTGCGTGCAAAGTTTCTGTTTTTCAGGAAAATCAAATTAACTATCATCATAGGTTATCCTATAGGTTCTACTTGGCACAAACACTAATTAAAAGATAAAACACATATAAACAGAAGGTAGATGCAAGATTTATTACTAAATAGGAACAAAAACAAAAAACACAAAGAAAATTGGGTTGCCTCTCAACTAGCGCTATCGTTTAACGCCCCAAGCTAGGCATAAAAGCGATGATAGATCTAAGTAGTGCCATCTTTGGCACTCAATTCCTCAATAGAGCACCTATAATCTTTAGGGCTCTCTCCCTTTTTATCAATGATTAAACCTTTAGGCAAAAATTCAAGAAATTTGTTTATAGTAAAAGGTTCCTTAACGATAGAGAGACAATTGGGATGAGCACTTATGGATTTGAGATCCGCGTCTCCTTTACTAGAAGATTCCCCCTTATTTTTAGGAACATAAATAAACTTGGAAGTTTTGGTAGGGGTTTTTGGAGTGTTTTTCATGGAAGAAAACACGGAACCTAAGTTGGTAATGATATCCTCAAGTTTACCGATTCTTTCAGAATCTAGATCTATTTTTTCATTAACTATAGGTTCTTTCTCTTTAAGATTTTTCAAAGTAACTCCAACCCTAGATCCGTATTGGGTAATGTGATTATGGATTTTTTTTATCCAAATTTTCAATCAACTCAACAGTGGCCATTTTATTTTCAATAATATCAAGCCGTTGCATCACATGTTCTAGAGTTAAGACCGTTCCATTAACCAAAAGAGGTGGTGGGCCAAACAAATCTAACATAGCATTATAAGCATCAAACGTATGGCTACTCAAGAAATCACCTCCGGCAACAGATCAAGAACACATCTATTCTAAGGAGTGATGCCTACATAAAAATTGCGAAGAAGAACGGAAGTAGAAAGCTTGCTAGTAGATTTATTTTGAGCATTGCAAATTCTATGCCAAGCATCTTTTAAATTTTCTCCCTCCCTTTGCTTAAAATTAAGAATTTCATGTTCGGGAGTGATAACAAGGATAGGAGGACTGGCCATAACGACAAGGTAAAAGATCTAACACGCGAGCAAACAGAAAAAGGCAAGCGGAAGAGAGGAGGAGATTGGGAAAGAGAGGGCAAATAAAACGGCAAGGGTGAAGTGGGGAGAGGAAAACGAGAGGCAAATGGCAAATAATGTAAATGCGAGGGAGATGGGTTTGTGATGGGTACTTGGTATGTCTTGACTTGAGCAAAGACCTCCCCGGCAACGGCGCTAGAAATCCTTCTTTCTACGTCTTGAGCTTGCGTTGGTTTTCCTTGAAGAGGAAAGGGTGATGCAACAATAGTAGCGTAAGTATTTCCCTCAGTTTTTGAGAACCAAGGTATCAATCCAGTAGGAGGCTCCTCAAAAGTCCCACGCACCTACACAAACAAGCAAAGAACTCGCAACCAACGCAATAAAGGGGTTGTCAATCCCTTCACGGCCACTTGCAAAAGTGAGATCTAATAGAGATAGTATAATAAGATAAATATTTTTTTGATATTTTATAATATAGATGCAAAAAGTAAAGATGCAAATAAAAGTAGATTGGAAGCAAATATGATAAGAGATAGACCGGGGGCCATAGGTTTCACTAGTGGCTTCTCTCAAGATAGCATAAGTATTACGGTGGGTGAACAAATTACTGTCGAGCAATTGATAGAAAAGCGAATAATTATGAGACTATCTAGGCATGATCATGTATATAGGCATCACGTCCGCAACAAGTAGACCGACTCCTGCCTGCATCTACTACTATTACTCCACACATCGACCGACTCCTGCCTGCATCTAGAGTATTAAGTTCATAAGAACAGAGTAACGCCTTAAGCAAGAAGACATAATGTAGAGGGATAAACTCATGCAATATGATATAAACCCCATATTTTTATCCTTGATGGCAACAATACAATACGTGCCTTGCAACCCTTTCTGTCACTGGGTAAGGACACCGCAAGATTGAACCCAAAGCTAAGCACTTCTCCCATTTGCAAGAAAGATCAATCTAGTAGGCCAAACCAAACTGATAATTTGAGGAGACTTGCAAAGATAACTCAATCACACATAAAAGAATTCAGAGGAGATTCAAATATTTCTCATAGATAAATTTGATCATAAACCCACAATTCATCGGATCTCGACAAACACACCGCAAAAAGAGTTTACATCGAATAGATCTCCACAAGAGAGGGGGAGAACATTGTATTGAGATCCAAAAAGATAGAACAAGCCATCTAGCTAATAACTATGGACCCGAAGGTCCGTGGTAAACTACTCACAACTCATCGGAGGGGCTATGGTGTTGATGTAGAAGCCCTCCGTGGTCGATTCCCCCTCCAGTGGAGCGCCGGCGAAGGCTCCAAGATGGGATCTCGCGGATACAGAAGGTTACGGCGGTGGAAATTGTGTTTTGGCTCCCTGGATGTTTTTGGGGTACTCAGGCTTATATAGGAGGAAGAAGTACGTCAGTTGCCGCCCAAGGGGCCCACAAGACAGGGGGCGCCCTATAGGGGTGGGCGCCCTCCTATGTTGTGGCCGCCTCGGTTGCTTCTTGACTTGCACTCCAAGTCCTCTGGATCACGTTCGTTCCAAAAATCACGCTCCCGAAGGTTGCATTCCATTTGGACTCTGTTTGATATTCCTTTTCTTCGAAATACTGAAATAGGCAAAAACAGCAATACGGGCTGGGCCTCCGGTTAGTAGGTTAGTCCCAAAAAAGATATAAAGGTGTAAAATAAAGCCCATAAACATCGAAAAGGGGTAATATAATAGCATGGAACAATCAAAAATTATAGATACGTTGTAGACGTATCAGTGAACTACTCCCTCCTCGTCATGGAGAGCGCCAGGATGATGAAGATGGCCACCGGTGATGGATCCCCCTCCGGCAGGGTGCCGGAATGGGCTCCCGAGAGGTTTTTGGTGGCTACAGAGGCTTGCGGCGGTGGAACTCCCGATCTATCTTCGTATTCGATGTTTTTAGGGTACGTGGACTTATATAGGTGAAAGAAGTCGGTCGTGGGAGCCTCGAGGGGCCCAGGAGACAGGGGCGCGCCCTCCTATCTCCTGGCTTCCTCGAACCTTCCCTGGCTTGAACTCCAAGTCTCCCGGATCATATCCTTTCCAAAAATCACGCTCCCGAAGGTTTCATTCCGTTTGGACTCCGTTTGATATTCCTTTTCTTCGAAATACTGAAACAGGAATAAAACAGCGATATGGGTTGGGCCTCCGGTTAGTAGGTTAGTCCCAAAAGTAATATAAAAGTGTATAATAAAGCCCATAATCATTCAAAACAGATAATAAAATAGCATGAATGCTTCATAAATTATAGATACGTTGGAGACGTATCAACGCGTCCCCAATAACTTCCAGGGCACTTACGTGCGGCCACAGGATGCTGATGACCTAAGTCACATAACCCAGTAGCCCGGAAGTCAGCCAGGAAATTCTGGACTCAGTTCCTAACTAAAAAGAACCAAATTGTCGATTGTCCGGATGCCGAAGCCTTAGCGGCCTTCAAGCACAACATCAGCGACGAATGGCTCGCCCGACATCTCGACCAAGAGAAGCCAAAGTCCATGATAGCCCTCATGACACTCCTGACCCGCTTCTGCGCGGGCGAGGACAGCTGGCTGGCTCGTAGCAACATCACACCCAAAAACTCAGGCGATTCAGACGCCAGGGATAGCAACGGCAAGCCGCGACGGAATAGACACAAGCGTCACAATAATGGCTATAACACCGAAGACATGGCCGTCAATGCCGGATTCAGAGGCTTTAAATCCGGACAGCGGAAAAAGCCATTCAAGAGAAACAATCCGAGCTCGTCTAGTTTGGACCGCATACTCGATCGCTCATGTCAAATTCATGGCACCCCCGATAAACCAGCCAACAGGGAATCCTGTGTGTTTAAACAGGCTGGCAAGTTGAATGCCGAAAACAAGGAAACATGGCTGCATAGCAACGGCGACGAGGAGCCCCGACCGCCGAACACGGGAGGATAGAAGAAACTCCCTCCCCAGGTGAAAACAGTGAATATGATATATGCAACCCATATCCCCAAGCGGGAACGGAAGCGTGCACTAAGAGACGTCTACGCGATGGAGCAAGTCGCCCCAAAATTCAACCCATGGTCCTCTTGTCTGATCACTTTCGATCGCTGGGACCATCCCACCAGTATCCGTCATGGCGGTTCGGCCGCATTGGTCCTTGACCCCATCATCGACGGATTCCATCTCACACGAGTCCTCATGGACAGTGGCAGCAGCCTTAACCTGCTCTATCAGGATATAGTGTGCAAAATGGGCATCGACCCCTCAAGGATCAAGCCCACAAAAACCACCTTCAAGGGTGTCATACCCAGTATGGAGGCCTGTTGTACGGGCTCAATCACATTGGAAGTGGTTTTCGGATCTCCGGACAATTTCCGAAGCGAGGAGTTAATCTTCAACATCGTCCCCTTCCGCAGTGGCTATCATGCACTGCTCGGACGAACCACATTCGCCAAATTCAACGCGGTACCACATTATGCATACCTCAAGCTCAAAATGTCGGGATCTCGCGGGGTTATTACAGTTAATGGAAACACAGAGCGCTCGCTTCGCACGGATGAGCACACTGTGGCCCTCGTGGCGGAAGTACAAAACAGCCTTCTTAGGCAAACAGCCAATTCGGCGATAAAGAACCCGGATGCCGTCAAGCGAGTCTGGAGTACTCCACAACATGACCGTTCGGCACGTCTAGAGCTCGACTAGGAATTCGGCCTCCGCCCTAGTCCCAGTCAAGCAGCGACATTCGTGCCACGCGTACACAACTACACACTTAAAATACCCTCGGCACAAGCGGAGGCACGGCCATGACACGGCCCACAATGCGGTTTGACCGCCCCAGGACACACGCATTTTTGCACCCCTTTTTCTTTCAGGTCCCTATCTCTAGGAGGCTCTTCCGAAAGACCTGCTATCGGACACATAGCGGGACAGACACACCAGGAGGACAAGAAGCTTTGGCGTACGAGGGAATCCTCAGGTGGTCTCTGATAACGATTGTTATACCTGTTTTACATACCCGCATACCACCCGCTCCTGGCCAGGATGTGTCAAACAGTCCTATTCTGCTTATCCCACTACTTGTAATGTATGCTTTGACACATCATTTGAATAACAAGGGAAAATAGTATACATCATCAGCTTGCTATTAAGTTTAATTTCCCCTATTTCTTTACTGCTTATTTATTATACCCCGTGCATTTTGGCACGACCAGTTTGTCAGGGGCTTCAGTACCCCATAACCTGGCAAGACAAGTCCGAACACTTTCGACAGTGCGGCACCCCTAACTTATAGCACTATATGCATCAGCTCCGAATCATGTCTTGGGTCAATAGTTGGGTTTGCCCGGCTCCTATTTTTTGGTACCTTACGTTCCACTATATCGGCTAAGGTAGCGCAGGGAGAACTACTGCGATTGTCTCCCGGTTCTTCCGGACGAGCACCTCAGTAGAGAAAGCCAAAAACTGACTGTCATGATAAGGCGAGAGCTGGTCGCTGTTCGCGAGGTCTCAAATCCTTAAAGATTTTTTTCGCTTCAGGCGAGGAATCGGCCTCATCCAATTTAGGCCTGTATAGCGCCCCGAGTCCGGCTTTCCGGATACTAGGGGCTTCGCCAAAATTTAAAATTGTAGACTTCTATGGCTAATTGAGGGTGCTAAAGCTGTATAGTCCGATTGCCTCGTTTGTGGTGCTAAATACCTCCTTAAAAGGACCAAAAACTTGGATAAAGAGTGTTCATACTTATCCCGAACACCCCAGTACTAGTTACATGGGGGCGGAAGCCGACGACTGGCCAACTCGCAAGATGTTTTAAACGGCCGCACAGAAGGTAATATTTTAAATTAACAAGCGCTACATAGCGCACATGAATTGGTTTTCATAATACATGATGACATGATTACATTCATTCAAATATCACATCCTTTGTACATTCATCCGCCACAAGGTGAGCACCCTTAATGACATTGTCATAGTATTGTTCGGGGTAGCGATGCTCCTTGCCCTTCGGCGGCTCCTCTGTCACCAGCTTCTCGACGTCCGTCTTCCCCCAGTGCACCTTCGCACGGGCCAAGGCCCTGCATGCACCCTCAATGCAGGAGGACTGCTTAACGACTTCAAGCCGCGGACAGGCATTCACCATCCTTTTGACAAAGCCGAAGTAGCTGCTGGGCAGGGGCTCGCCAGGCCACAGCCGGACTATGAAGTCCTTCATGGCCAGTTTGGCTGCCTTGTGAAGTTCGACCAATTGCTTTAGCTGGACGCTCAAGGGCATCGGATGTTCGGCCCCAATATACTGGGACCAAAACAGCTTCTCCGTCGAGCTCCCCTCCTCAGCCCGGTAGAACTCTGCGGCATCAGAGATGCTGCACGGCAGATCTGCGAATGCTCCTCGAGAGCTCCGAATTCGGGTAAGTAAAAGGAAAGTCTCCTTCACATGCTTGCTTTGCATAATTAAGGCCTTACCCGCAGCTATCTTCTTGGCCGCCTCAATTTCCTGGAGGGCCTTCTGGGCTTCGGCCTTGGCGTCTAGTGCGCTCTGACGGCCCTTCGCAAGCTCCGACTCTTGCGTCTTGGAGTCACGCTCCAAGAACTCGAATTTTTTGACAAAGTCCTGAAGCTCTTGCTGGACCTCATCAACTCGCGCCTCTTGTTTTTCACGCTTGGTGCGCTCCTTGGCCGCTTTGTTTCCGGCCTCGGACAGCGCCTTCTTAAGGGCCGCCACTTTGGTCATGGCCCCTAGAAAAATTTATCATGCTTCTATTAGCATCCACGATTTTTTCCTTTATATAACATTCAGACGGGGTATTGCTTACCTTTGTTCTCCTCGAGCTGCCTCTTCACGAGGCCGAGCACTTCTTCGGCCCGACCCAGGCTCTGCCTCAGTCCGGAGACCTCCGCAGTGGCGGCGCCGGCGGCCAGCAGCGATGCTTGCTTATTCACATAGACATAATATGATTAGACTCCTGGGAATAATATTTGATCCTCTATTCGGCTTCTCTTCCCGAACACCAAACAGAGCATCAGGGGCTACTATCTACACTGTGATACTTTCTCATAATTTAAATTACTTACCTCAAAGCCTGTCAGGAGGCTGCCGCAGGCTTCGGTCAATCTGCTTTTGGCGGACTGAACCTTCGCAATCACCGTACACATAAGAGTACGGTGTCCTTCATCAAGGGAAGCGCTCTGAAGTGCTTCCACCAAGTTATCCGATGCCTCTGGATGGACAGAGGTCATCGGTACAGATGGCTCGCCCCCCTTGGTGGGTGGATGCCTGCCTGAATCCGGAACCACTGGAGATTCCGGCGTAGTATCCGGCTGGGGGCCAAGCCTGCTGCGGCCCCCTCATTCGAATCCATGGGGATCTTTCCCCCCATGAGCCCGGCATCGGGAGTCTCTCCTTGAGGCGTCTCCAGGACTACCTCCTCCTGGCCCGGTATCCTCTGAGATAACACCTCGGTGTCATCCGCGGGCCGGGGAGTGGAAGCCGTCGGGAGAGAATAGCTATTCATCTTCGACGAGCTCAAGGACCCATCCGAGGAGGATAAATCGATGTGGGCTTTGGGTGGACTGCACAAGCAAATCTTGACATAGTAAGTAAAGCTAAGAACATGCAAAATGTATTATGGCATCCGGATACTTACGACTTCGCCAGGGGCTTGGTCCGGGGTAGCCACTCCTCCTCGCTATAGGCGGTGGTTGTGGAGTGGTCCGGAGGGAGGGTCCTTCCCTTCTTGGACCCTTCGGCCTCCCCAGAAGGGGCGGCCTTCCTTTTCTTCTGCCCCTCGGTTTGGGGGAGAGGGTTTTCCTCCTCCTCCTCCTCATTGTCGTTGGAGGAGTGCGCCTCGGTGTCTTCGGACGATGAGTCCGGCACCACCTTGCGCCGGAGACTTTTTCTGGTCCCCGTGGCCTTCTTCTTGGCCTTCTTCTCCTGCACCTCATAGGGCGCCGAAACCAGCATCACCTTCAGTGGAGCGGTTTCTAGATCATCAGGCAACGGAGCCGGACAGTCGATCCGCTCCACGATTGCCACGTATTCCTGTTAGATCAGTATGGTGGCTTAAGTTCCTTCCACGAATATACTGAGGAAAGGCACATCATGCGAAATGAAGAATGCTTACCGCATTGGCGCGGCGCTTGGTGCTGAGTCTACGGTCCTCAGAAGTGGGAGGAGGGACTTCGCTGGCCTTGAACAACACCTTCCAGACGTCTTTGTGCGTCGTGTCGGAGAGCTCTTGTAGTGTCTGGTGTTGGGCCGCGTCGAACTCCCACAGGTTGAATGCCCATCTTTGACACGGGAGAATCCGACAATATAGCATGACCTGGACCACGTTGACAAGCTTGATATTCTTGGTTATCATGTTCTTGACGCAGTTCTGGAGTCCGGTCAGCTCCGCGGATGCGCCCCAGGCTATGTCCTTCTTCTTCCAGGAGGTGAGCCGCACGGGGATGCCGGATCGGAACTCGGGGGCCGCCACCCAGTTGACATCGCGCGGTTCGGTGATGTAGAACCACCCTGATTGCCACCCCTTCACGGTCTCCACGAAGGAGCCTTCGAGCTAGGTGACGCTGGGCATCTTGCCCACCATGGCGCCTCCACACTCTACCTTGCTGGCCGACCACAATCTTCGGCTTCACATTGAAGGTCTTTAGCCACAGGCCAAAGTGGGGCTTGATGCGGAGAAAAGCCTCGCACACGACGATAAACGCCAAGATGTTGAGGATGAAGTTAGGGGCCAGATCATGAAAATCCAGCCCATAATAGAACATGAGCCCGCGGACAAATGGGTGGAGGGGGAATCCTAGTCTGCGGATGAAGTGGGCGAGGAACACGACCCTCTCATGGGGTCCCGGAGTCGGAATGATCTGCCCTGTGTCCAGGAGTCGGTGCACAATATCTGCGGCCAAGTATCCGACTGCCCGGAGCTTCGTAATGTCCTCCTCCTTGACGGAGGAGGCCATCCACTTGCCTCCCGCTGCGAACATGTTTGGCTGTGCGGAGAAGGTGAGAACTGGGGCGCTGGAGCTCGAGCGTCCAAAAATGGATGAGCGAAGAAGGAAGGAGGCGTGGGTGAAAGAGGAGAATCCTTATCTCTTTATAAAGGCGGTAGAAACTATGCGCCTCCCCACTTGCCCGTTAAAATCGCTTATTTCCCAAGCGCCACGGTTGATGGCGCGGTTGGGTTACCCATACCCGTATTGATGAGAATCCCGTGATAAGGGGACATGATCTCTGCTTCGACAAGACGTGTCAAGGAAACCACCTCGCATTACGTGCGGTAGCTGGTTGTGAAAAACGGTTCGAATAATGACCGAACCATGGCGTGATGTCAGCAGATTAGATTTATGGAATATTATACTCTCTACGGTGGAATGTGGAATTTGTTTTGCAGAGCCAGACACGATCCTTGTGTTCTAATTCTTCTATGGAGTATTCGGAGAAGGAACCCGCCTTGCAATGTCTAAGACAATTTGCACGCCGGACTCATCGTCATTGAAGCCTGGTTCAGGGGCTACTGAGGGAGTCCTGGATTAAGGGGTCCTCGGACAGCCGGACTATATACTTTGGCCGGACTGTTGGACTATGAAGATACAAGATTGTAGACTTCGTCCCGTGTCCGGATGGGACTCTCCTTTGCATGGAAGGCAAGCTTGGATATTCGGGTATGTAGATTTCCTTCTCTATAACCGACTCTGTGTAACCCTAGCCCCCTTCCAATGTCTATATAAACAGGAGGGTTTAGTCCGTAGGACAAGATCAATCATAATCATAGGCTAGCTTCTAGGGTTTAGCCTCTACGATCTCGTGGTAGATCAACTCTTGTAATACTCATATCATCAAGATCAATCAAGCAGGAAGTAGGGTATTACCTCCATCGAGAGGGCCCGAACCTGAGTAAAACATCGTGTCCCCTGCCTCCTGTTACCATTAGCCTTAGACGCACAGTTTGGGACCCCCTACCCGAGATCCGCCGGTTTTGACACCGACAGTTACTATGAACACTAGTAAAGTACACATCAATAATCTGTATATCAAATATACCCTTGTTCACTTTGCCATCCTTCTTATCTACCAAATATTTATGGCATTTTCCGCTTCTAGTGACCATATCCTTTGTAGTATAAGCACTCAGTTTCAGGCTTTGGTCCAGCTTTGGGCTTCTTCACGGGAGTGACAACTTGCTTGCCATTCTACTTGAAGTTCCCTTTCTTTCCCTTTGCCCTTTTCTTGAAACTAGTTGTCTTGTCAATCATCAACACTTGATGCTCTTTCTTGATTTCTAGCTTCGTCGATTTTAGCATCGCGAAGAGCTCAGGAATCATTTTTGTCATCCCTTGCATACTATAGTTCATCATGAAGTTCCAGTAATGTCTCGCCCAATATGCGACCCTATCCTAAAGGAACTCGAAGGTCCCACTAAGGATAGAAGCGCATATTGGAGACACTTTTGCAAGGTGGTTATCATTACATCGTACCATTACATAATAGTTGGGGATACATACAAGAGGCATATAATGCCACACGAATACAACAATACATCATACATAAGATCAACATCCGACTACGGATGAAACACAAACAGAAGCTCAAACGACATCCACCCTGCTATCCTAGGCTGCCGACCTGGAACCTATCCCCTGATTGAAGAAGAAGCAGAAGAAGAACTCCAAAACAAGTACATTGCTCTCGCATCAAGATCATCGCATTACCTGGACCTGCAACTGTTGTTGTAGTAATCTGTGAGCCACTAGGACTCAGCTATCCCATTACCATGGGTATCGGGACTAGCAAAGCTTAACTGGGTGTGGAAAGGATAAGTGGTGAGGTTGCAGCAACATCTAAGCATATATGGTGGCTAACATACGCAAATAAGAGTGAGAAGAGAAGCAACGCAACGGTCGAGAAGCTAGAAGTGATCAAGAAGGGATCCTGAAACTACTTACGTTCAAACATAACACAAACCATGTTCTCTTCCCGGACTCCGCCGAAAAGAGACCATCACGGCTACACACGCGGTTGATGCGTTTTAATTCGAATCTGGTGTCAAGTTCTCTACAACCGAATATTAACAAATTCCCATCTGCCACATAACCGCGGGCACGACTCTCGAAAGTTTATACCCTGTAGGGGTGTCCCAACTTAGCCCATTATAAGCTCTCACGACCAACGAAGGATATTCCTTCTCCCAGGAAGACCCGATCAGATTTGGAATTACGGTTACAAGACATTTCGACAATGGTAAAACAAGACCAGCAAGACTGCCCGAATGTGCCGACAAATCCCGATAGGAGCTGCACATATCTCGTTCTCAGGGCACACGGGATTGTCCAAACTTTCGGTAGGCCAGCCCAGAGTTGCCCCTGGTGGCCACCGACGGCTGACAGGTTGGACCAACACTCACGACGAGCACTGGTCCGGGGGGCGGGGGGTTAAAAATAAAGATGACCCTTGAGTCTGCAGAACCCAAGGGAAAAAGTCTTAGGTGGCAAATGTTAAAAACCAAGGTTGGGCCTTGCTGGAGGAGTTTTATTCAAAGCGAACTGTCAAGGGGGTCCCATACACCCGACTGCGTAAGGAACGCAAAATCAAGGAACATAACACCGGTATGACGGAAACGAAGGCGGCAAGAGTGGAACAAAACACCAGGCATAAGGCCGAGCCTTCCACCCTTTACCAAGTATATAGATGCATTAATTAAATAAGGGATATTGTGATATCCCAACATAATCCTGTCCATCATGTTGCAATCTTGAACTTCACCTGCAACTAACAACGCTATAAGAGGGGCTGAGCAAAGCGGTAACATAGCCAAGCAATGGTTTGCTAGGGAGGGTGAAAAGGTTAGAGGCTGGCATGGCAATTTGGGAGGCTTAATGAACAGGTGATAGGTAGCGCAGCATAGCGATAGAACGAAGCAACTTGCATAGAAATGATAGTAGTGAGATCCAGGGTAACAGTCATCTTGCATGAAATCCCGCAAGGAAGAAGAATGAGTCCATGAAGAAGACGAACGGACGAAGATGAGCCAAGCATAGTCGAACGAATCCTCACGGTCGCAACGAAACAAGAACTATCGAGAAGGAGCACAACCCGGAAAGAAGCAAAGAACAAGGTAAACACACAACACATAAACATGACAAGATGCACAACCAAGCATGATGCATGACAAATCTATATGAGTCTACTCATGGCAAGAGATGATGCATACAAGAGAAACACATCAAAGCAAGTTTAAATGAGGCCGGAAACATGTAACAATTCCGGTAAGTCCTCATATACAAAAATTTCGAAATTGGTCCAGATCTGAATAAACCTTATGTTCAAGTTGTTGAACAGCAAGTTAAGATACACCAAGATGATCTACACGAAATTCTAGTCAAGTTACATTTAAAGTTCATTTAGTCCAGAGCTACGGCCTAGAAGATGTGAGAAAAACAAGTTAAACATGGCATTGATGCAAAATGCATACAAACATCAAGCAAGAACATTCAAAACTTGGATGCAACAAGGTAACATGAAACTATATGCAAAATTAAGCAAGTTTCATATAGAGCACACTCAAAACGGAGCAACGGTTCAACACATACACATGAAACAAGTTTAAAGGACAAGCTGTCCAAAACAGCAACTAGGCATCTAGCAAGCATCAAAACAATATGCTACAACACCTCAATATGAAAACAAAAGACATGGACATGATGTACAGGTAAAGCATGACAAAACATGAACACTGAGATATCTCCAGAAATCATTAGAACATGCTCAAAAGGACATGGCAAGATTGCAAATAATAACAGTTTCATAGACACAACAGAAATCACTGGACATGGCAGAAATAACATCAGGTTGCAATGTTTACAGCCATCAAATAACATGCTACATGAACTTATCATGGCAAACAAAGGCATGGCATGCTATTACTAAAAGCAATTAACAAAAATCCCTTATTGAACTTATTCCAAAGATCAACAGAAAAGATGGTAGCATCCATGCAAACATGGCAAATGATGTAACAGATTCAGATCTAGTGAAAATAACAGTACATGGTAGAAACAACGATAAGTAGGCATGTTGGTTAGCTTGTAAAGCTCAGCAGAGAGCAACGCATGGCATGAGAAGGTGACCAACAATAAGAAGACACATTTATGGAGCTAAACATGGCAATAGCATAGTCATAGGGCGCATGGATCACTAACAAAACTCATGGAAAAACTGAACTTAATGTTAACAGGCTGACAGCAACATTATTTAGCAAATTTGGAGCATGATAACAATAAGCTACAGCAGGCCATAATTGCAACCAAGGGCATGGATAGATATAGCATAATATGTAGAATAAAACACCCTTAGTGAATATCTCCAGATTATGCATAGAATGACCTGTAGCAGCAGGTTTAGATAGCATCATGATATAACAGATTCAGCCTAGCAAAACAGTAACAACAAGTAGCCCAGTTCACAAGCTTAATTCACTCACCACAAAGCACACAAAAATTCATGGATTACACCACTGTAAATATGGCATGAATCTGCTCCTAAAACATTTAGTCATCATGCTCAAAGGATGCACACGCAAAATGCAACGAAAATGACAAAACAACAAGTTATAACAATCTCAGCAGGTTAACATCATACAGCACTCTTGCAACGATGATTAGGGCATCAATATGGACTCAAACGAGCATGGAACAATGTAACAAAATGAGGAGCATCTCACAATGAACATCTTGACATATTATTCGTGCAAAAAGGATCTACGGTCAGAGAGTTATTATATGTTGAACAGGGAACCAGAATGCTGAAAATTAGGGATTTGCATGAATTTTACCCTCGCGAAAAACTGGACGGGATGGAGCGAGACGAGGAGATCCGGGTGCAGTGGGGCATGTTTGGTTCGGTGGCTTGGTGGATCTGGTCCACCCTGCTGGTTCCGGGCCGGATCTCGCCGGATCCGGCCGGGGACGGCAACGGCGAGCGGTGATGCAACCTCCGGCGAGGACGACGGGTGGCGGAGAGATGGACGATAGCGGGAGGAGGCCGACGGCTTGCCGGAGATGGCGGGACAGCGAACTTCAAGGCGAGCTTGGGGAGGTTCGGCCCTCCATGGCACGGCGGCTCTGGTCGCCGGAGTTGAAGCTCCGGTGGCCGCGGGCGGAGCCGGCGAGGGGAGGCGCGGGGCCGCCGGCGATGGGGAAGGCGGCGGCTAGCACTGGACGGTCGGGCGGCGATGCGCGGAGGTGAGGAGGCGGCGGGCGACGGCCGGCGGCAGGGAGCAGCAGGCGTGGCGGCGGCGGGATGGGCCCCGCGGTCCCGATCCGGGCCCTGCGGGCCTGGCGCGGTGGGTGGAGAGGGTGGGGGCCGGTGGTATGATGTGGCACGTCGCGGTTGGCTGTGGGCGGTAGCGCTGGATGTGTCTGGCCGTCGGCGGACATGTCCGGCGGCACGGAGGGAGGTGGACTAGGGTTTGGACCCGAAAATGGAGGGGAAGAGGGGGTTTATATAGGCATAGGGACCTATGAGTGTCCAAATGAGGAGCGGTTTTCGCCCACACGATCGTGATCGAACGGCGGAGGGCGTGGAGGGGAGTTAGATGGGCTAGGTGGGCTGTGTGAAAGGGTGCTGGGCTGCAAGAGAAGGGGGTTTCGATTAACTCGGTTAACCGTTGGGGCATCAAACGACCTCCAAATGGAACGAAATTTGACTGGCGGTCTACCGGTGATATACCAAGGCCACTCGGCAAATCTCGGCCTATTCCGAGAATGTTTTTAGGTGGCTCACAAAACGAGGACTGGGAGGGGTGACGGGTGCATGCTAGTGTGTCTGGGCTCAGAACGGACAAGGAGAGAACCGGGGAAACCCGAACGGATGCAAGTTTTGAAAACCATGAAGATGAAATGCAGATGATGACATGGCAAAGTGCAACACACAAGCACATGACATGGCAACGACGGCGAATAACTGGAAGATACCTGGCACATCAGATTCGGGGCGTTACAAATAACTTGGTGATGGTGACTAGAGAACTCTGGCAATCACTATCTTATCTGGAAGATTAACTCCCAATTGATTCAAGCGATTGTAGTACCCAGACAATCTGAGCACATGCTCACTGCTTGAGCTATTCTCCTCCATCTTTTAGCTATAGAACTTGTTGGAGACTTCATATCTCTCAACTCAGTTATTTGGTTGAAATATTAACTTCAACTCCTGGACCATCTGGTATGATCCATGACGTTCAAAACGTCTTTGAAGTCCCGATTCTAAGCTATTAAGCATGGTGCACTAAATATCAAGTAGTCATCATATTGAGCTAGCCAAACGTTCATAATGACTGCATCTACTCCTGCAATAGGTCTGTCACCTAGAGGTGCATCAAGGACATAATTCTTCTGTGTAGCAATGAGGATAAACCTCAGACCATGGACCCAGTCCGCATCATTTCTACTATCATCTTTCAACTTAGTTTTCTCTAGGAACACATATAAAACATAGGGAAGCAACAACCCGAGCTATTGATCTACAACATTGTTTGCAAAATACTATCAGGACTAAGTTCATGATAAATTAAAGTTCAATTAATCATATTACTTAAGAACTCCCACTTAGATAGACATCCCTCTATTCATCTAAGTGATCACGTGATGCAAATTAACTAAACCATGTCCGATCATCACGTGAGATGGAGTAGTTTTCAATGGTGAATGTCACTATGTTGATCATATCTACTATATGATTCATGCTCGACCTTTTGGTCTCCAGTGTTACGAGGCCATATCTGCATATGCTAGGCTCGTCAAGTTTAACCTGAGTTTCTGCGTGTGCAAAACTGTCTTACACCCGTTGTATTTGAATGTAGAGCTTATCACACCCAATCATCACGTGGTGTCTCGGCACGAAGAACTTTCGCAATGGTGCATACTCAGGGAGAACACTTGTACCTTGAAATTTAATGAGATATCATCTTATAAAGCTACCGCCGAACTAAGAAAAATAAGATGTATAAAAGATAAACATCACATGCAATAAAAATATGTGACATGATATGGCCATCATCATCTTGTGCCTTTGATCTCCATCACCAAAACATCGTCATGATCTCCATCATTAACGGCATGACACCATGATCTCCATCATCTTGATCTATATTAATGTGTCATCACATGGTCGTCTCGCCAACTATTGCTCTTGCAACTATTCCTATCGCATAGCGATAAAGTAAAGCAATTATTTGGCGCTTGCATCTTATGCAAAGAAGAGACAACCATAAGGCTTCTGCCAGTTGCCGATAACTTCAAAAAAACATGATCATCTCATACAACAACTTATATCTCATCACATCTTGACCATATCACATCACAACCTGCCCTGCAAAAACAAGTTAGATGTCCTCTACTTTGTTGTTCAAGTTTTACGTGGATGCTACAGGCTGAGCGAGAACCGTTCTTACCATCAAAACCACAACGATAGTTTGTCAAGTTAGTGATGTTTTAACCTTCTCAAGGACCGGGCGTAGTCACATTCGGTTCAACAAAAGTTGGAGAAACTGACACCCGCCAGCCACCTGTGTGCAAAGCACGTCGGTAGAACCAGTCTCACGTAAGCGTACGCGTAATGTCGGTCCGGGCCGCTTCATCCAACAATACCGCCGAACCAAAGTATGACATGCTGGTAAGCAGTATGACTTGTATCGCCCACAAGTCACTTGTGTTCTACTTGTGCATATAACATCTACGCATTAACCTGGCTCAGATGCCACTGATGGGGAACATAGTAATTTAAAAAAAATTCCTACGCACACGCAAGATCATGGTGATGCTTAGCAACGAGCGGGGAGAGTGAGTCCACATACCCTCGTAGACCGAAAGCGGAAGCGTTAGCACAACGCGGTTGATGTAGTCGTACGTCTTCATGATCCGATCGATCCAAGTACCGAACGTACGGCACCTCCGAGTTCAGCACACGTTCAGCTCGATGACGTCGCATGAACTCCGATCCATCAGAGCTTTGCGGGAGAGTTCCATCAGCACGATGGCGTGATGACGGTGTTGATGATGCTACCGACGCAGGGCTTTGCCTAAGCACCGCTACGATATTACCGAGGTGGAATATGGTGGAGGGGGGCACCGCACACGGCTGGGAGAGATCAACAGATCAACTTGTGTGTCTTGGTGTGTCCCCCTGCCCCCGTATATAAAGGAGCAAGGGGGGAGGCCAGACGGCCCTTGTAGGACGTGCCAGGAGGAGGAGTCCTCCTCCTAGTAGGAGTAGGACTCCCCTTTCCTACTCCTACTAGGAGGAGGAAAGGAAGGAGGAGAGGGAGAAGGAAGGAGAAGGAGGAAAAGGAGGAAAGGGGGGCCGGCCCCCTAGTCCAATTCGGTTTGGGCTAGGGGGGCCACACGCCCTGCCTCCTCTCTTCCACCACTTGGCCCATGAGGCCCATTACTTCTTCCTCGTATTCCTGTAACTCCCTGGTACCCCGAAAAATACCCGAATCACTCGGAACCTTTCCGATGTCCGAATATAGTCGTCCAATATATCGATCTTTACACCTCGACCATTTTGAGACTCCTCGTCATGTCCCCAATCTCATCCGGGACTCCGAACTACCTTCGGTACATCAAATCACATAAACTCATAATACCGATTGTCACCGAACTTTAAGCGTGCAGACCCTACGGGTTCAAGAACTATGTAGACATGACCGAGACACATCTCCGGTCAATAACAATAGCGGAACCTGGATGCTCATATTGGTTCCCACATATTCTACGAAGATCTTTATCGGTCAAACCGCATAACAACATACGTTGTTACCTTTGTCATTGGTATGTTACTTGCCTGAGATTCGATCGTCGGTATCTCAATACCTAGTTCAATCTCATTACCGGCAAGTATCTTTACTCATTATATAATGCATCATCCCGCAACTATCTCATTAGTCAAATTGCTTGCAAGGCTTATAATGATGTGCATTACCGAGAGAGCCCAGAGATACCTCTCCGACAATCGGAGTGACAAATCCTATTCTCGAAATACGCCAACTCAACAAGTACCTTCGGAGACACCTATAGAGCACCTTTATAATCACCCAGTTACATGGTGATGTTTGGTAGCACACAAAGTGTTCCTCCGGTAAATGGGAGTTGCATAATCTCATAGTCATAGGAACATGTATAAGTCATGAAGAAAGCAATAGCAACATACTAAATGATCAAGTGCTAAGCTAACGGAATGGGTCAAGTCAATCACATCATTCTCCTAATGATGTAATCCCGTTAATCAAATGACAACTCATGTCTATGGCTAGGAAACTTAACCATCGCTGATTCAACGAGCTAATCAAGTAGAGGCATACTAGCGACACTATGTTTGTCTATGTATTCACACATGTATTATGTTTCCGGTTAATACAATTCTAGCATGAATAATAAACATTTATCATGAAATAAAGAAATAAATAATAAATTTATTATTGCCTCTAGGGCATATTTCCTTCACTACCGGTTCCTCAGATCCGGGTGGGAGGGGGGGGGGGAGGGGGGCTCGCCGCTTCTCCCCGCGCTACCGGTGCGGGATCTACAACCAGCATCGCTGCTAGCGGGAGCCTCATCTTCTTGGCGCTGGGGCCAGCCGACTCCATTTTCCTTGTGGGCGTCGCGCCGAGCTCACGGGTTTGAGCAAAGTAGCCAAAGTTGAGCCTAGTGGCAGTGCGAGTGGGGAAGAAGGAGGGTTGGGGATTTCTATAAGAGTGGAAGAAGAGGAGTAGGCGTTTTCTGTACGAGTGAGCAAGAAGGTGAGCGGGGGTTTTCTGGATGAGTGAGGAAGACTGGGGAGCGGGGGGGGGGGGGGGGGAATTGGGGGGAGACGGAAGCAGGAGAGCGAGTTGTTCGTGTTTATAAGGCCTGCTGCACTAACTACTTGCTTTTTCCCAAGAACTGCTCTTTTCTTTTGCGTTGCTGCATTAGAGCTGGCGCATGGACTTGGCTGACTAGCCATGCATGCAGGATGCATGTGCCCGCTGGCCACTGCATCCGCCTGGTTTGTTACTAGGCCTATTTAATAGGGTTTTTATGGAGTAAATTAAGGAGATTTATTTTCTCTGTGTGCATCCTTTTTTTAGCGACTCTGTGTGCATCTTCTTGGTCTTAGCAATTGGCTCATAGGCCTAATAAACCCGGACGGAGGGAGTATAAGTGGAAGCAAGGAGGAAGGAGGGTTTTTCTGGGATCGCCCCCTCTTCAAGAAATATGGGCTTCTCCTCGCAAAAAACAAAAACAAATGGGCTTTAAGATGGATAGGCTTTTGTATCGGCCCAGTCGGCTGCCCGTTTTCATACTGGAGGGCCTTGTGCTAGAGGCAGCCCGAGACACTCTCCAGCTTATTGCCCATTCGAAAGAAAAAAAAGAGACGCCTCCAGCTTATGGCTACTCATCGGTACCCTTTTTCAACTTGGCATCGACCAAATTAGAGGATGCGGTACTAGATGCAGACACTCACATTAAACTAAGCTTCAAAAGATACGGTATGCATACTTACATTCAGAAGAACAAAAGTTCAACATGTTTATACATCTCAATGATTCACCATACTATAACCAATACAAAGCTATGAGAAGGTATGGAAATAGAGAAAATCGGTTGATGCTTCTCTGAGAAAAGGGCCTCCCTGCGCACGCATTGATTTCCTCAGCATGCTTGTTTCTTCTCAATGTTGCGAGCACTTTGAGCATGTTGGCAACTCCACAGCTAGCTAGCTGCCTCATCTTGCAATTGATGCTGACACATTTGCAGCAAACACATGGGGCAATAGAGATGACTCAACATGAGTCCATATTGTGCAGTTCCCCTGAAATCATCTTCATTGTCCTGAATCTGAAAAGATAGGAAAACAGTAGCTATACTTAAACGGTGTTGCAAAACAGTAGCACATATGAATAGCTCGGCATGACAAAACACGATTGTCGGTGTCAAAACCGGTGGATCTCGGGTAGAGGGTCCCGAACTGTGCGTCTAGGCGGATGGTAACAGGAGACGAGGGACACGATGTTTTACCCAGGTTCGGGCCCTCTTGATGGAGGTAAAACCCTACGTCCTGCTTGATTAATATTGATGATATGGGTAGTACAAGAGTGGATCTACCACGATATCAAGGAGGCTAAACCCTAAAGCTAGCCTATGGTATGATTGTTGTAATGTATGTTGTCCTACGGACTAAAGCCCTCCGGTTTATATAGACACCGGAGGAGGCTAGGATTACACAGAGTCGGTTACAATGGTAGGAGATCTACATATCCGTATCGCCAAGCTTGCCTTCCACGCCAAGGAAAGTCCCATCCGGACACGGGACGGAGTCTTCAATCTTGTATCTTCGTAGTCTTGGAGTCCGGTGGACGATGATAGTCCGGCTGTCCGGACACCCCCTAGTCCAGGACTCCCTCAGTAGCCCCCGAACCAGGCTTCAATGACGATAAGTCCAGTGCGTATATAGTCTTCGGCGTTGCAAGGCGGGTTCTCCCTTCAAGTTCCATGTACCTGCCGAACAGTGTCCAGCTTTATCATAAATACTGTGTTTCTCGGCTTCTACTCCCAATAATGGCCTTTTTCCACGAGTCGCACGAATGCGAAAAGCCAGGGTGTCTTTTTATGTTTCACCCCCTAGTCGTGCGAGTCGTTCGCCTACAAAAGAGGCAAAAATCCAGATCCAAACCACACCATCTTCCTCCCGCAAATAGTTCATCGGAGCGCCCTTGACCTAAAAATCCATTCCATCATGGACCGTCGACGCGGCTCCTCTTCTCACGCTCCCAGCCCACCGCCAGGGGATTGGAGGAGGTGCTCTGTTTTGCACAACGAGCTAGCGAAGCTCCAAGCGGGGGGATATCTCCCTCCGGCCTTCATGGTCCCAGTCCGAGCCGGACTGGTCACTTATCAAGGTGGGAGGCAAGCGGAGGCTACCCCAAGCCCCAATAAAGGGGAGCGAGTATGCTTCGTCCCTTATCTGATAAGGGGACTCGGATTCCCAATACATCCGTTCCTCCGCGGGCTCCTGGAGTTCTACGGACTCCAGCTCCACCACCTCACGCCCGCCTCTGTCCTGCATATCGCGGGCTACGTAGCTCTTTGCGAGCTATTCTTGGGCATTGAGCCCCATTTCGCGTTGTGGAAGAGGCTGTTCTGCCTCGTACCCCGTTCCCACGAGGGTTCCATATATCAAGTGGGCGGCGCCGAAATATGGCGCATTGCCGGGACCGGATACCCATCCGGTACTCCCAAGAAGGCGTCCGAAGACTGGCCTTCAGAGTGGTTTTATATAGGAGACGCTCCGCTACCGGACCCAGTCCGGATTGGCCTCCCGGAGTTTAGTGCTGCTCCTCTGAAGAAACGCCTCAGCTGGCGCCCACGGAGCCCCCGATTGGAGGAAGACAAGAGCGTCCATTACTTGATGGGCCGAATAAGATTACTGGCCCATTCCGGGTTGACCATGATTGGAATCATGGCGACATGCATCATGCGGGGGGTACAGCCATTGCAATACAGAGGCCACCCCATGTGGGATTTCAATGGGGAAGACGATGCCACCCGTCATGGACGCGAAGGGCCGGATTCGACCGAGGATCTGGTGGAGATCCTGTCCAGCCTGTACAAGGGGGAGAAGGAGGACTTCCTTCGAACGAACCCTTTGAATGGGTTTTCCATGAACAACCCTAGAGGATGGGTAAGCGAACACTTTTAAGGGCTCAACCCATGCTTTCGAAGTTTAGGCTTCTTACATTATGTCTTCGGCGCAGGATCTACGCCGGACTGTTGAGGACATGGTAAGTCCCGCTCCGCAACCCGAGGATCCAGAAAGATCCCTGGATCCGGCCCCCGAAGAGGATCCGGACATCAAGGTGGAGCTGATCGACGGGGTGTTTCACCAGCTCAGCATGGACAATGCTTTGGTTGCCATTACAGCGGACTACCCCGGACTGTATCCGGCTTCCCAGGTGATTGTGACAGAGGTCCGGACACCATTATCTCTTCCTTGCCCATTTCTGACCTTCGCGAACGATGGTGCTTTACAGGAAGTGCCCTCAAGGCGGGAAGCCGAGCTCGTGGCGGCTGACCAACAAAGGTCAGTCCGGACCAGTAGGCGGAAAAGGAGCGCGGCACGGACTGAAATGTCGCCGCAATGGTATAGCTCGTATTTAAATTTTCAGAGCAACGTTCCTAGGAAGCGTCTGAGTGCTCATGATCTTTATAGGAGAAAAAGCGCTCGCCGGACTGCGGGCGCGGAAGTTGCCGATCCAACCTATACCGGCCAGGATCCAGCGCCCGGCCTGGAGGGGGAGGCAAGCGCAAGACGCGGGCCGGATCCTTCTCCAACGGAGGACACCGACAGACTGTCCGCCACCAAGTCTGAGGTGGAGAGCGCCATGAACCATAGGCGCCGCCGGACAGTGTTTCGTGAAGCATGCTTCTCCCCTGAGGCATTGGACGCCTTTAACGCAGGGGACGCGCACCTCCGTGCCGCTCAAGATGGTTTTACCAGAGCCACGGAGCAGTATGTGAAAGACATACGGGTAAGGGAATTTTAATGGTTATATATACCAGTAGCCCCCGAGACTTAAAGTAGTTATGTTAACTGATTTAAGGATCATTTGAAACGCAGGCTCTTACCGAGAAGAATGCCCAGCTGTCTCAGGAGCTGCAAGAATGCAAGGCCCAACTTGAGGCCGCACTTGCTGTTGCAGGAGGAGACGCAGAGACCCCTCCTGGTAACACATTTTTATTAATAAATATAAGCGTTGTGCGGCATGCGCGCAAGTCTATTAGTGACATTGCAGGTGCCGCCGGACAAGATCCGGACAGGCAAGAATTACTGCGCCAGCTAAAGGCCGGCGAGAGGGTGCTGAATAGGGTGCAGCAAGAAAGGAACAAGCTCCAGGATGCCAACGCCAAGCTCGGAGAAGAGCTGAAAGGCGCTCGAGCCGGGCTGTCCAGCTCCGTTAGGGAGAATCAGCGGCTTCGTCGCGGCATTTATAGTAAGTGCTTGAGCGGACTCCTTTGAAAAGAAGAGTTCGGCGAGGAAGTAACTTGACATAATATGTCTTGTAGGTATACTCACAGGTCGCCCTGCGGAGGAGATGCCCATATCAACGGGTGATCAACTTCCCGAGCTGTTGCAACTGCTCGAACGAGTTCGGCAGGCAATGAGCGGCGCCGTCCAGGCTTTATGGCCAGCCCTCTCCCTACCCGAGGGCCTTGGGGAGCTTGCGGAGAAGCTTCAGGGAGTGCGGCAGCGCTTCCGTTTGTGGAAGATTTCAGCTTGCCGTCAAGGTGCCAGGGAGGCTTGGGCCATGGTGAAGACGTGTTACAAGAAGGTGGATCCCAACCACATGGCCGAAGTTGGACCGGTGGGGCCCGATGGGAAGGAGATCCCTGTGAGTTTAGTATACAGCCAAGTAGAGTTGGCTGCTAAATTTTCCCGACGGGACTGTAAGTTAGACAGCCTGTTAGACGGGATTGAGGAGGAATACAATCAGTAAATTTGACAACGTATGTTTTCCTTTAAAGTGACATGTGAAATGCCTTCTAGCCGGATTGTAGATCGTTTGTCTTTGCCGACCTTTTCGCTTCAACCTCGGGACCCTAGAGTCCGGAGTGTGTCCGAATACCTTTTTGGTTAAGAAACAACCGGGGTATGCATGGAGACCAGGCGTAGGGGTCATTAGTGCTTTATCATACAAGTGCCCAACTAGTTATGTTATATTACATGGTTAGTAAGAAACATCTTCCAGGGAGAATAGTTTCGTTAAGGGTTCCTTTCCCTGGGAGGCATGCCCTAAAGTGCATGTCCAGACTGCGAAAAAAGCAGAAAAAACGTCTGGGGGCGGATAAATGAGTAGGTAAAAAATCATCTTTTAAGTCACCGACCGAATATTCCCTTAAGAACGCTAGCTTTCGGCTTCACCCAGTCTGAGGTACACATCCGGCTGACCCGACAGTAACAATCGCAGAGGTGCTCCCTTTACCTCGTAGCCGAACAATCGGGAACGTAGGGGTAAGCACAGGAGCCAGGCAACCCAGCTTGGCCAAAACTTAAGTCATATCGATGCATATAATGGTGAGTAAAAGGTACATGTGGAAGCTTGACACATGTGCTGGGCATGAGACCCTTATAATTGAGCTTCTGTAAAAGAAGCCCCCAGGTATAATGAGTGCGGATGGCACATCAAGTGTATGCGAACACTGCGAAAGTAGGCCCTTACGGGCTTTGTAGTAAAAAAGTAATGAAAAGAGAAACAAAAGACAGCCGAAGTGTAAAAATTTGGACGGAGGAAGGGGACGAACTCTTAGTCCAGCGCCAGGCATAGAATCTTCGGAGGCGGGCTGCGTTCCATGGGTTCGGCTCGAGTCGGTTATCCGACGCATTTCGTAGACGGTATGCTCCGCCGGTCAGGACTTGATCGATAATGAAGGGACCCTCCCATTTGGGCTTGAGCTTGTCCTTTTTCTTGTCCGGCAGGCGTAGAACTAGTTCACCAACGTTGTAAGTCTTGGCCCGTACTTCTCTGCTTTGGTATCTTCGGGCCTGCTGCTGATAGAATGCGGAACGAGCCTTGGCGATGTCGCGTTCTTCCTCCAATGTGTCCAAGCTGTCCTGCCGATCCAGCTCGGCCTCTCTTTCTTCGTACATGCGCACTCGAGGTGAGTCATGAATAATGTCGCAGGGCAAGACTGCCTCTGCGCCGTAGACCATAAAGAATGGTGTGAATCCGGTAGTGCAGTTAGGCATTGTCCGCAGCCCCCAGAGTACGGAGTCGAGCTCCTCGAACCAGTGCGTGTCAGATTTAGTAAGTGACCGCACTAGTCTGGGTTTAATGCCGCTCATTATTAGACCATTTGCTCGTTCCACTTGACCGTTAGTTTGAGGGTGATAGACTGAAGCGTAGTCGAGCTTGATGCCCATATTTTTGCACCATGACTTAACCTCGTCGGCTGTGAAGTTCGTGTCGTTGTCGGTGATGATGCTGTGGGGGACTCCGTAACGGTGTACTACCCCGGATATAAAGTCTATCACTGGTCCGAACTCTGCCGTCTTGATCGGTTTGGCCTCTATCCATTTGGTGAATTTATCCACCATGACCAATAGGTACCTTTGCTTGTGGGTTCCCCCTTTAAGGGGTCCAACCATATCAAGCCCCCAGACCGCGAACGGCCAGGTAATGGGTATAGTTTTGAGGGCGGTGGGCGGCATATGGCTCTGATTAGCAAAGAGCTGACAACCAACGCATCTTTGGACTAAGTCCTGGGCATCTGCCCGGGCCGTCGGCCAATAAAATCCTGTACGGAATGCCTTTCCTACAAGGGCCCGGGCTGCTGCGTGGTGTCCGCCTAGTCCGGCATGGATTTCAGCCAGGAGATTTCGCCCTTCCTCTTTGGAGATACACCTTTCAAGGACGCCGGTTGTACTTTTCTTATAAAGTTCTCCCTCATGGACCTTGTAGTCTTTCGACCGCCGGACTATGCAGCGGGCCTCGTTTTGGTCTTCAGGAAGTTCTTGCCTAAGCAAGTAGGCTAGGAATGGTTCTGTCCACGGGGCGATTACTGCCATTATGTCGTGGGCTGAAGGTGTTATGTCATCGGCTGAATCGCCGATTGGCGCGGTTTTTTCCAGTTTGTCACTTCCGGGCTCCTCTTCCCATAGTACGGATGGCTTGAAGAGCCATTCCAGGAAGATATTTGGAGGGACGGCATCACGTTTTGCACCGATGCATGCCAGTACGTCGGCCGCGTGGTTATTATCTCGGGCTATGTGATGGAATTCGAGTCCTTCAAACCGAGCTGACATTTTTAGGACAGCGTTGCGATATGCTGCCATTTTCGGATCCTTGGCGTCAAAGTCTCCATTTATTTGGGATATTGCAAGGTTTGAATCCCCGCGCACCTCTAGGTGTTGAATGCCCATGGAGACTGCCATCCGGAGACCATGTAATAGGGCCTCGTATTCGGCTGCGTTGTTGGAGTCGGTGTACATTATTTGAAGTACATACTGGACTGTGTCCCTGGTTGGGGACGTCAATACGACGCCAGCCCCCAGTCCGGCCAACATTTTAGAGCCGTCAAAGTGCATAACCCAATTGGAGTATGCGCCGTACTCTTTAGGGAGTTCGGCTTCGGTCCATTCAGCGACGAAGTCAGCCAAAACTTGTGACTTTATAGCTCGCCGAGGTTTGTAAGTTATATCAAATGGTAAGAGCTCAATGGCCCATTTTGCAATCTTGCCTGTTGCATCACGGTTATTTATGATGTCACTGAGTGGTACTTAGGAGGCCACTCTTATCGAACACTCTTGAAAGTAGTGTCGGAGCTTCCGGGATGCCATGAACACCGCATACGCTATCTTCTGATAGTGTGGGTAACGGGATTTGCAAGGAGTTAACACAGTGGATACATAATACACTGGTTTTTGAAGAGGGAATTTATGCCCTTCTGTCTCTCGTTCGACGACGAGTACCGCGCTTACGACTTGATGCGTTGCTGCGATGTATAACAACATTGGTTCGCCTAGATTGGGCGCGGCCAGGACCGGATTTGTTGCCAATATGGCCTTTATTTCCTCGAGTCCGGCAGCGGCAGCATCCGTCCACTCGAAGTGTTCGGTGCGTCTGAGGAGGCGATAGAGGGGCAGTGCCTTTTCTCCTAGATGGGAGATAAAGCGGCTTAAAGCTGCCACGCATCCTGTTAATTTTTGTATCTGTTTGAGGTCTTTTGGAATATCCAACTGTGATAGAGCTCAGATTTTAGCCGGGTTTGCTTCAATTCCTCTACCGGATACAATGAAGCGCAGCAGCTTTCCGGCTGGTACGCCGAAAACGCATTTTTCCGGGTTCAACTTGATGTCATATGCTCTGAGGTTGTCGAATGTGAGCCTCAAATCGTCTACTAGAGTTTCGACGTGTTTTGTTTTGACGACTACGTCGTCTACGTATGCCTCGACTGTTTTGCCGATCTGGGTGGCCAGACATGTTTGAATCATGCGCTGATATGTTGCGCCGGCATTTTTAAGTCCGAAGGGCATCGTGTTGAAGCAGAATGGTCCGTATGGAGTGATGAATGCCGTTGCGGCTTGGTCTGCTTCTGCCATCTTGATTTGATGATAGCCAGAGTATGCATCGAGGAAGCACAACGAATCGTGCCCTGCGGTGGCATCAATAATTTGGTCGATGCGGGGGAGAGGGAAGGGATCCTTTGGGCAAGCCTTATTGAGGTCTTTAAAATCAACACAGAGGCGCCAGGATTTGTCCTTCTTTGGTACCATTACCAGATTTGCTAGCCAGTCCGGATGTTTGATATCTCTGATGAATCCGGCTTCCAATAGTTTGGCTAGCTCTTCTCCCATTGCCTGTCTTTTGGGTTCGGAAAATCGTCGAAGAGCCTGTTTGACTGGCTTAAATCCTTTTAGGATGTTTAGGCTGTGTTCTGCCAACCTGCGTGGGATTCCGGGCATATCCGAAGGATGCCAGGCAAAGATGTCCCAATTTTCCTGAAGGAATTCACGCAGTGCGGCGTCTACTTCGGGGTTCAATTGTGCCCCAATGGAGGCCGTCTTTGTTGGGTCCGTTGTATGGACCTGGAATTTTACTATTTCATCTGCTGGTTTGAAGGAGGTGGACTTGGATCTTTTATCGAGTATCACATCGTCCCTGTTCATCGTAGAGCGCAGCGCGGTGAGTTCTTCTGCTGCTAAGGCTTCGGATAGTGCCTCCAGGGCTAGTGCAGCTGTCTTTTTTTCGGCGCGGAGTGCTATGTCTGGATCACTAGCGAGAGTGATTATTCCGCCAGGCCCAGGCATTTTGAGCTTCATGTACGCGCAATGAGGTACTGCTTGAAAGATTGTGCCTCTCGTCCTAATATAGCGTGATATCCGCTGTTGAACGGGGCCACTTGGAACGTGACTTCTTCGGATCTATAATTGTCCGGCGAGCCGAACACCACATCAAGTGTGATTTTTCCGGTGCAGCGTGCTTCCCGGCTAGGGATTATTCCTTTGAAGGTTGTGCTGCTTCGCTCAATACGGCTCCAGTCTATTTCCATTTTTTGAAGAGTTTCCTCATATATGAGGTTTAGTCCGCTGCCGCCATCCTTGAGGACCTTTGTAAGCCGAAAGCCGTCCACTATGGGACTAAGCACCAGTGCGGCTGGTGCTCGAGCTGTTCGGAATTTAGGTTCGTCGCTAGCATTGAAGGTGATGGCTGTGTCACTCCATGGATTTGCTGTTGCTACTTGGTAGACTTCGGCGAGTCCGAGGATTGTTCGTTTTCGCATATTGTTTGATGCGAAGGTCTCGAAGACTGTCGATACCGTACCGGTATTGTTGGAGTGGTTTTCCGGGGCTAGAAGCTCCTCGCCACTTTTGGCCACCTGCCGTAGTATCCAACATGCTCGAAGGCTATGTGTTGGGACGGCTCCCTCTATACTATGAAGCTTACAGGGTCCATTGAGCCATCCCTCCAGTACGGTTCCGTGCCCTTTATGGGGTTTTTGCTTTTTCGTTTTTGCATCTGGGGCCTGAGTGAGAGGCACCCTTTTGTTGCGGACTTGGGTTTGGGCCGAGTTATCCCAAAATTGGTTTTCGGTTTTCTGGGAACTCTCCATCGCATAGTACTTTCATACTATGGACGCCAGATCGGCGAAGCGTGTGATTTTACGACGACCGATGGCGTTCAATATTCCCTTGTCCGTGCAATTATTGCAAAAGATTGAGATTGTGTTTTCCTCTCGGCAGTCCTTTATCCTGTCCATAACCAGGAGGTATCTGGCCCAGTAGTGATGTACTGTTTCAGTGGGCTCTTGCCGTATTAGAGATAGATCGCATATGTCTGGGCGGGTGGGTGGACTAAAATCCGGATCCCTGCCCATCTTGGGGCTTAAAGGCTGAGGAGTTTCTGAATTTGGAAGCTTGGGTTGCTGGACACGATCCAGCGAGTCCGGGGCGATGCATGGTTTTAGGTTCAATGCTCGATCGAAGCCCGTCCCTCCGCGGAAATCCGGCATGGAGGGTTCGGGAATCCGGACGTGACTAGTTTTCAATATAGGCGAAGAGTCGCCGCATTGCTCCTCTACCACTACGACGTGGTGGGTGGCCTGGGGAGAGTTAATCTCTCTCAGATCGGTTTTAAGCCCAATCTGATTGTAGTCTGTAGCGACTCCTAGGGCGGCGATGCGATCCAAGAGCTCGTTAACAGACGAGACCTCTATTGGATCCAACTGCTCGGCGGATTCCGAGCTGACGCAAAGATTTCTTTTGACGACTTGAGAAGTCATTGTCGAAGCAGTGGCCGGACAGGCGGTCATAAGAAAACCACCTAGCCGGATAGTTTGGCTGGCGGCCAAGGCCCCTTCGGCGAAAATACCGTCTTTGAAGATGGGTGGAGGCATCCTTCCTATCGGTGATGACATAGAGGAACTCTCAATGAAAGCACCAATGTCGGTGTCAAAACCGGCGGATCTCGGGTAGGGGGTCCCGAACTGTGCGTCTAGGCGGATGGTAACAGGAGACGAGGGACACGATGTTTTACCCAGGTTCGGGCCCTCTTGATGGAGGTAAAACCCTACGTCCTGCTTGATTAATATTGATGATATGGGTAGTACAAGAGTGGATCTACCACGAGATCAAGGAGGCTAAACCCTAAAGCTAGCCTATGGTATGATTGTTGTAATGTATGTTGTCCTACGGACTAAAGCCCTCCGGTTTATATAGACACCGGAGGAGGCTAGGGTTACACAGAGTCGGTTACAATGGTAGGAGATCTACATATCCGTATCGCCAAGCTTGCCTTCCACGCCAAGGAAAGTCCCATCCGGACACGGGACGGAGTCTTCAATCTTGTATCTTTGTAGTCTTGGAGTCCGGCGGACGATGATAGTCCGGCTGTCCGGACACCCCCTAGTCTAGGACTCCCTCAACGATCATCTAGACAAAGGGGATACTGACCTGCTTGAGGAAGATTATATATAATTTCATAAGTCCTTAGTTGATTTCCACCTTCGGTTGCACTGCTTGATTGCTCCTCCACACATGACAGGATCGTTCCGCACTCCATTCAGCAAGTCAACGTACGAATAAGCTAATTTCATCTTGCGGTGGTCATTGTACCTAGTTACGAATGTAGGAATACCTAGAGCACCATGAGGTTAGCTGACAGCAGGTAGATGCAGCCATATAAATTTTGTGCGGTGCTACCAAAATTGAGGTTTGTATCCCTTCCGGTTATGAGAGTTCTTCTTGAAGTTGGTAGAATGTGACGGCTTGTTCTTTGCATCAAACTTGCCTTTCCCCTGAGATCTGTTCTTGTTGTTTTGGGGCTGGTTGGGCTGGAAGTTCTTCTCGTGTACCACGTGGGCACTAGAAGCTCCCTCAGCGGCCCGAGCACGTGTGTCTTTCGCTCTCGCTTTCTCTTCAAAATCAAGAGTGCTAATGAGATCCAAAACAGAAAACTCATGTCTCTTGTTTTTAGAGAAGTAGCAAAATCGTTCCACGAAAGTGGAAGCTTGGCAATGAAGGTCCCAGCAACAAATTTTTCCGGCAACACACACTTAAAGTACTCAAGTTCCTTAGAGAGTGACTTTATCTCATGAGACTGCTGAACAACAGAGCGCTCATCGGTCATCTTGTAGTCACAGAATTACTCCATGACATACAACTCGTTGCCAGCACTCAAGGGCCCAAACATGGCCTTGAGTGCAGCCCAAATGTCTTTGCCGCTGTCAAACGACATATATGAATCCACAATGGAATCATCAAGAACACTCAGCAGGGCAGCTTTGAAGAGGGTATCCATGTTCTCAAAAGCTTCCTGCTGTGTAGGATTACAATCGCCCTCAGGCTTACCCTTAGTGGCGTCATAGAAATACATGATCTGAAACCAATATACTGCTCTTGTGCGCCACCTTTTACATTGCACCCCCTTAAAAGTAGGCAGCTTCAAAAGCGCAGCAAAACCACTCGGAGTAAATTGCCTATAATCAGGTTTTTGGATTGGATTGTTGAATATATGAGCAATTTACTATGAGATTTAATCCGAATCAGCAGTAAATAGATTATGACGACAATTGCAAACATCAAAGCAATGATGTGGACTAAACTAGGAGGACAGAATCACATACTGTACAGCGGGAGCAGAACCGCTGTGGTTGATGTTGTCACTCATGTCGGTGATGAAGAGGTTACCGAGGTCGGGGAAGAAGGCTGTCGTTGAGGAAGTCGTCGCTGCCAGTAGTCACAGGAGTGTGTTCCCCAAAAATCTGATTGCCCCTCTCCCGTACAGGATCACAAAAGGCGGGGTTCGGAGGACTGCTGTCCCTTCTCGCGGTGCACGCTGGAAGGAGGGCTGGAGAAGAATTGCGTGACGGTGCTAAGATCTGGAACAGTGTGAAACCATATTATACAGCGACGGCTAGGGTCTGCATGTCAGGTCGGTCGTGTGAGTAAGACCAAGTATAATTGTAGGCCTTTGGCCCCCAAAACCCACGTCCAAGTCAATAATAGCCCCACCAAGGTTTGTCTAAAAACATGGAGTAATTAAGGCGTCCGTTAGTCCCTTTAGTATAAATACTATATCATTAATAATGGCCCCACCTTTTGTCTGACAAAGTATGTTGGGGCTCCTGCTACAACCGGCTACAAGTTTACAATCCGCTTCTCTTCTCTCTCCTCTTATCTCTCCTTAACATAAGCACAAATACTATATTTAAATCCTTATAGCATGCTTATGTCATCTAATTGTAGTACTTGCTCTAAAGTTACTCTCCACTATGTAGTCTGAAATGTCGGGCGTGCAGCGGGCGGTGCCCTCGGTCAGCGCACCGCTTCAACAGCGGAAGCAGTGAGAGGTTGCGTCGCCCTGACTTGCCATCAATGTGGAGCGGCGGGCTCAGCTGGCGTCAGACGGGAAGCTCGTGCAAGAGGGAGGAGGGGTTTTTGTTGGGCCAAGAAGGTGAGAAGCCAACTTGGGATCGGTCCGGACGGGGAAATATCATGTGCTCCCATACTCACTAGTAGTTTCATGCATATGACACTAGTCTATGTTACTACTCCCTCCTTTCTAGTTTATAGTAATAAGTTACTCCCCACTATGACCAGCCTTGGCCTCTCCAAGTGCTCCACCATGTATAGCTGCTAAGCCTGCCACGTAGGTGTTGGGGAATGTTGCAGAAAATAAAATTTTTCCTACGGTTTCACCAAGATCCATCTATGAGTTCATCTAAGCAACGAGTGATAGGAGTGCATCTACATACCCTTGTAGATCACGAGCAGAAGCGATCAAGAGAACGGGGATGATGGAGTCGTACTCGCCGTGATCCAAATCACCGATGACCAAGTGCCGAACGGACAGCACCTCCGCGTTCAACACACATACGGAGCGGATGACGTCTCCTCCTTCTTGATCCAGCAAGGGGGAAGGAGAGGTTGAGGAAGAAGGCTCCAGCAGCAGCACGACGGCGTGGTGGTGGTGGAGAGGCAGTACTCAGGCAGGGCTTCGCCAAGCTCTTAATGGAGGAGGAGAGGTGTTGGGGAGGGGAGGGGCTGCGCCTTGGATGTTGTTTGCAGCCCTTCCCTCGCCCCTCTATTTATAGGGGAAGGGGGAAGGGGGCCGGCCCCCTCTAGATGAGATCTAGAGGGGGGACGGCGGCCAACGGAGGGGGCTTGCACCCCAAGCAAGGGGGGCGCCCCCACTAGGGTTTCCCCCCAACCCTAGGCACATGGGCCCAAGGGGGGGGGCGCCCAGCCCTCCAGGGGCTGGTTCCCAGCCCCCTACGGCCCATGAGGCCCTCCAAGAGAGGTGGCCCCTCTCGGTGGACCCCCGGAACCCCTCCGGTGGCCCCGGTACAATACCGATATGCCCCCGAAAATTTCCGGTGACCGTGTGACAACTTCTCATATATAAATCTTTACCTCCGGACCATTCCGGAACTCCTCGTGACGTCCGGGATCTCATCCGGGACTCCGAACAACATACGGTAATCACATACAAGTCTTCCTAATAACCCTAGCGTCACCGAACCTTAAGTGTGTAGACCCTACGGCTTCGGGAATCATGCAGACATGACCGAGACAGCTCTCCGGCCAATAACCAACAGCGGGATCTGGATACCCATGTTGGCTCCCACATGTTCCACGATAATCTCATCGGATGAACCACGATGTCGAGGATTTAAGCAACCCCGTATACAATTCCCTTTGTCAATCGGTACGTTACTTGCCCGAGATTCGATCGTCGGTATCCCAATACCTGGTTCAATCTCGTTACCGGCAAGTCACTTTACTCGTACCGTAATGCATGATCCCGTGACCAAACACTTGGCCACTTTGAGCTCATTATGATGATGCATTACCGAGTGGGCCCAGAGATACCTCTCCGTCATACGGAGTGATAAATCCCAGTCTCGATACGTGCAACCCAACAGACACTTTCGGAGATACCTGTAGTGCACCTTTATAGTCACCCAGTTACGTTGTGACGTTTGGTACACCCAAAGCACTCCTACGGTATCCGGGAGTTACACGATCTCATGGTCTAAGGAAAAGATACTTGACATTGGAAAAGCTCTAGCAAACGAACTACACGATCTTGTGCTATGCTTAGGATTGGGTCTTGTCCATCACATCATTCTCCTAATGATGTGATCCCGTTATCAACGACATCTAATGTCCATAATCAGGAAACCATGACTATCTGTTGATCAACGAGCTAGTCAACTAGAGGCTTACTAGGGACATATTATGGTCTATGTATTCACACGTGTATTACGATTTCCTGATAATACAATTATAGCATGAATAAAGACAATTATCATGAACAAGGAAATATAATAATAATATTTTATTATTGCCTCTAGGGCATATTTCCAACAGTCTCCCACTTGCACTAGAGTCAATAATCTAGTTACATTGTTATGAATCGAACACCCATAGAGTTCTGGTGTTGATCATGTTTTGCTCGCGAAAGAGGTTTAGTCAACGGATCTGCGACATTCAGATCCGTATGTACTTTGCAAATATCTATGTCTCCATCTTGAACATTTTCACGGATGGAGTTGAAATGACGCTTGATGTGCCTGGTCTTCTTGTGAAACCTGGGCTCCTTGGCAAGGGCAATAGCTCCAGTGTTGTCATAGAAGTGTTTGATCGGCCCCGACGCATTTGGTATGACTCCTAGGTCGATGATGAACTCCTTCACCCAAATTGCTTCATGCGCTGCCTCCGAGGCTGCCATGTACTCCGCTTCACATGTAGATCCCGCCACGACGCTCTGCTTGCAGCTGCACCAGCTTACTGCTCCACCATTCAACATATACACGTATCTGGTTTGTGACTTAGAGTCATCCAGATCTGTGTCGAAGCTAGCGTCGATGTAACCCTTTACGACGAGCTCTTCGTCACCTCCATAAACGAGAAACATGTCCTTTGTCCTTTTCAGGTACTTCAGGATATTCTTGACTGCTGTCCAGTGTTCCTTGCCAGGATTACTTTGGTACCTTCCTACCAAACTTACGGCAAGGTTTACATCAGGTCTGGTACACAGCATGGCATACATAATAGATCCTATGGCTAAAGCATAGGGGATGACACTCATCTCTTCTTTATCTTTTGCCGTGGTCGGGCATTGAGCCGAGCTCAATCTCACACCTTGCAATACAGGTAAGAACCCTTTCTTGGACTGATCCATTTTGAACTTCTTCAAAATCTTATCAAGGTATGTGCTTTGTGAAAGACCTATGAGGCATCTCGATCTATCCCTATAGATCTTGATGCCTAATATGTCAGCAGCTTCTCCAAGGTCCTTCATTGAAAAACACTTATTCAAGTAGGCCTTAATGTTGTCCAAAAGTTCTATATCATTTCCCATCAAGAGTATGTCATCTACATATAATATGAGAAATGCTACAGAGCTCCCACTCACTTTCTTGTAAACGCAGGCTTCTCCATAAGTCTGCATAAACCCGAACGCTTTGATCATCTCATCAAAGCAAATGTTCCAACTCTGAGTTGCTTGCACCAGCCCATAAATGGATCGCTGGAGCTTGCATACTTTGTTAGCATTCTTAAGATCAACAAAACCTTCCGGCTGCATCATATATAGTTCTTCCTTAAGATGTCCGTTAAGGAATGCCTTTTGACGTCCATCTGCCATATCTCATAATCATAGTATGCAACAATTGCTAACATGATTCGGACGGACTTCAGCTTCGCTACGGGAGAGAATGTCTCATCGTAGTCACCCCTTGAACTTGCCGATAACCCTTAGCGACAAGTCGAGCTTTATAGATGGTAACATTACCATCTGCGTCGGTCTTCTTCTTAAAGATCCATTTGTTTTCTATCGCTCGCCAATCATCGGGCAAGTCTGTCAAAGTCCATACTTTGTTTTCATACATGGATTCTATCTCGTATTGCATGGCTTCAAGCCATTTAATGGAATCTGGGCCCGCCATCGCTTCTTCATAGTTCGAAGGTTCACCGTTGTCTAACAACATTATTTCCAGGACAGGGTTGCCATACCACTCTGGTGTGGAACATGTCCTTGTGGACCTATGAAGTTCAGTAGCAACTTGATCCGAAGTACCTTGATCATCATCATTAATTTCCTCTCTAGTCAGTGTAGGTACCACAAGATCATTTTCCTGAGCTGCACTACCTTCCGGTGTTGGAAATATGCCCTAGAGGCAATAAGAAAAGCATTATTATTATATTTATTTGTTCATGATAATTGTCTTTATTCATGCTATAATTGTATTATCCGGAAATCGTAATACATGTGTGAATAACAGACACCAACATGTCCCTAGTAAGCCTCTAGTTGACTAGCTCGTTGATCAATAGATAGTCATGGTTTCCTGGCTATGGACATTGGATGTCATTGATAACGGGATCACATCATTAGGATAATGATGTGATGGACAAGACCCAATACTAAGCATAGCGTGAGATCGTGTAGTCCGTTTGCTAGAGCTTTTCTAATGTCAAATATCTTTTCCTATGACCATAAGATCGTGTAACTCCCGGATACCGTAGGAGTGCTTTGGGTGTATCAAACGTCACAACGTAACTGGGTGACTATAAAGGTGCACTACAGGTATCTCCGAAAGTGTCTGTTGGGTTGACACGGATCGAGACTGGGATTTGTCACTCCGTATGACGGAGAGATATCACTGGGCCCACTCGGTAATGCATCATCATAATGAGCTCAAAGTGACCAAGTGTCTGGTCACGGGATCATGCATTACGGTACGAGTAAAGTGACTTGCCGGTAACGAGATTGAACGAGGTATTGGGATACCGACGATCGGATCTCGGGCAAGTAACATATCGATTGACAAAGGGAATTGCATACGGGGTTGATTAAATCCTCGACATCGTGGTTCATACGATGAGATCATCATGGAGCATGTGGGAGCCAACATGGGTATCCAGATCCCGCTGTTGGTTATTGACCGGAGAGCGATCTCGGTCATGTCTACATGTCTCCCGAACCCGTAGGGTCTACACACTTAAGGTTCAGTTGCGCTAGGGTTGTAGGGATATGTATATGCAGTAACCCGAATGTTGTTCGGAGTCCCGGATGAGATCCTGGACGTCACGAGGAGTTCCGGAATGGTCCGGAGGTAAAGATTTATATATGGGAAGTCCTGTTTCGGGCATCAGGACAAGTTTCGGGGTTATCGGTATTGTACCGGGACCACCGGAAGGGTCCCGGGGGTCCACCGGGTGGGTCCACCTGTCCCGGGGGGCCACATGACCTGTAGGGGGTGTGCCTTGGCCTACATGGGCCAAGGGCACCAGCCCCAAGGGGCCCATGCGCCTAGGGTTAAGAAAGGGGAAGAGTCCTAGGAGGGGAAGGCACCTCCTAGGTGCCTTGGGGGGGAGGGAAACCCCCCTTGGCCGCCGCCCCCCTAGGAGATTGGATCTCCTAGGGCCGGCCACCCCCCCCCCCTTGGCCCTCCTATATATAGTGGGGGAGAGGAGGGACTTCATACCTTGAGTCCTTGGCCTTTGGTTGCCTCCTTCTCCCTCTCCAACACCTCCTCCTCCTCCATAGTGCTTAGCGAAGCCCTGCCCGGAGTACTGCAGCTCCATCAACACCACGCCGTCGTGCTGCTGCTGGTGCCATCTCCCTCAACCTATCCTCCCTCCCTTGCTGGATCAAGAAGGAGGAGACGTGGCTGTTCCGTACGTGTGTTGAATGCGGAGGTGCCGTCCGTTCGGTGCTAGGATCTCCGGTGATTTGGATCACGTGGTGTTCGACTACATCATCCCCGTTCTTTGAACGCTTCCGCTCGCGATCTACGAGGTACGTAGATGCATCTAATCACTCGTTGCTAGATGAACTCATAGATGGATCTTGGTGAAACTGTAGGAAATTTTTTTGTTTTCTGCAACGTTCCCCAACAGTGGTATCAGAGGTAGGTCTATGCGTAGTTCTTCTTGCACGAGTAGAACACAATTTGTTGTGGGCGTAGATTTGTCAACTTTCTTGCCGCTACTAGTCTTATCTTGCTTCAGCGGCATTGTGGGATGAAGCGGCCCGGACCAACCTTACACGTACGCTTACGTGAGACCGGTTCCACCGACTAACATGCACTAGTTGCATAAGGTGGCTGGCGGGTGTCTGTCTCTCCTACTTTAGTTGGAGCGGATTCGATGAAAAGGGTCCTTATGAAGGGTAAATAGAAGTTGACAAATCACGTTGTGGCTTTCACATAGGTAAGAAAACGTTCTTGCTAGAACCCTACTTCAGCCACGTAAAACTTGCAACAACAATTAGAGAACGTCTAACTTGTTTTTGCAGCAAGTGCTTTGTGATATGATATGGCCAAAGTTGTGATGAATGATGAATGATCTATATGTCATGTATGAGATGTTCATGCTATTGTAATAGGAATCATGAATTGCATGTCGATGAGTATGACAACCGGCAGGAGCCATAGGAGTTGTCTTTATTTTTGTATGACCTGCGTGTCATTGAAGAACGCCATGTAAACTACTTTACTTTATTACTAAACACGTTAGTCATAGAAGTAGAAGTAGTCGTTGGCGTGACAACTTCATGAAGACACGATGATGGAGATCATGATGATGGAGATCATGGTGTCATGCCGGTGACAAGATGATCATGGAGCCCCGAAGATGAAGATCAAAGGAGCTATATGATATTGGCCATATCATGTCACTACTTTATATAATTGCATGTGATGTTTATTATGTTTTATGCATCTTGTTTACTTAGGACGACGGTAGTAAATAAGATGATCCATTACAAAAATTTCAAGAAGTGTTCTCCCCTAACTGTGCACCGTTGCTACAGTTCGTCGCTTCTAAGCACCACGTGATGATCGGGTGTGATGGATTCTTACGTTCACATACAACGGGTGTAAGACAGTTTTACACAGCGAAAACACTTAGGGTTAACTTGACGAGCCTAGCATGTACAGACATGGCCTCGGAACACGGAGACCGAAAGGTCGAACACGAGTCGTATGGAAGATACGATCAACATGAGAATGTTCACCGACGATGACTAGTCCGTCTCATGTGATGATCGGACACGGCCTAGTCGACTCGGATCGTGTAACACTTAGCTGACCAAAGGGATGTCAAATCTGAGTGGGAGTTCATTATAATTTGATTAGATGAACTTAATTATCATGAACTTAGTCTAAATATTTTACAATATGTCTTGTAGATCAAATGGCCAACGTAGTCCTCAACTTCAACGCGTTCCTAGAGAAAACCAAGCTGAAAGACGATGGCAGCAACTATACGGACTGGGTCCGGAACCTGAGGATCATCCTCATAGCTGCCAAGAAAGATTATGTCCTACAAGCACCGCTAGGTGATGCACCTATTCTCCCTGCAGAACAAGACGTTATGAACGCTTGGCAGGCATGTTCCGATGACTACTCCCTCGTTCAGTGCGGCATGCTTTACATCTTAGAGCCGGGGCTCGAAAAGCGTTTTGAGAGACATGGAGCATATGAGATGTTCGAAGAGCTGAAAATGGTTTTCCAAGATCATGCCCGGGTCGAGAGATATGAAGTCTCCGACAAATTCTTCAGCTGTAAGATGGAGGAAAATAGTTCTGTCAGTGAGCACATACTCACTATGTCTGGGTTACATAACCACTTGACTCAGCTGGGAGTTAATCTCCCGGATGATGCGGTCATTGACAGAATCCTCCAGTCGCTTCCACCGAGCTACAAGAGCTTTGTGATGAACTTCAATATGCAGGGGATGGAAAAGACCATTCCTGAAGTATTTGCTATGCTGAAATCAGCAGAGGTAGAAGTCAAGAAGGAACATCAAGTGTTGATGGTCAATAAAACCACTAAGTTCAAGAAGGGCAAGGGTAAAAAGAACTTCAAGAAGGACGGCAAGGTAGTTGCCGCGCCCAGCAAGCAAGCTGCCGGGAAGAAGCCAAAGAATGGACCCAAGCCCGAGACTGAGTACTTTTATTGCAAGGAAAGTGGTCACTGGAAGCGGAACTGCCCCAAATACTTAGCGGACAAGAAGGCCGGCAAAACCAAATGTATATTTGATATACATGTAATTGATGTGTACCTTACCAGTAATCGTAGTGACTCCTGGGTATTTGATACCGGTGCCGTTGCTCATATTTGTAACACACAGCAGGAGCTGCAGAATAAACGGAGACTGGCAAAGGACGAGGTGACAATGCGCGTTGGGAATGGTTCCAAGGTCGATGTGATCGCCGTCGGCACGCTACCTCTACATTTACCTACGGGATTAGTTTTGAACCTCAATAATTGTTATTTAGTGCCAAGTTTGAGCATGAACATTGTATCAGGATCTCGTTTAATTCGAGATGGCTACTCATTTAAATCCGAGAATAATGGTTGTTCTATTTATATGAGAGATATGTTTTATGGTCATGCTCCGATGGTGAATGGTTTATTCTTTATGAATCTCGAGCATAATGCTACACATATTCATAGTGTAAGTACCAAAAGATGTAAGATTGATAGTGATAGTCCCACATACTTGTGGCACTGCCGCCTTGGTCACATAGGTGTCAAACGCATGAAGAAGCTCCATGCTGATGGACTTTTAGAGTCTCTTGATTACGAATCATTTGACACGTGCGAACCATGCCTCATGGGTAAAATGACCAAGACTCCGTTCTCAGGAACAATGGAGCGAGCAACCAACTTATTGGAAATCATACATACTGATGTGTGTGGTCCAATGAGTGTTGAGGCTCGCGGTGGCTATCGTTATGTTCTCACCCTCACTGATGACTTGAGTAGATATGGGTATGTCTACTTAATGAAACACAAGTCTGAGACCTTTGAAAAGTTCAAGGAATTTCAGAGTGAAGTTGAGAATCAACGTGACAGGAAAATCAAGTTTCTACGATCAGATCGTGGAGGAGAATACTTGAGTCACGAGTTTGGTACACACTTAAGAAAATGTGGAATAGTTTCACAACTCACGCCGCCTGGAACACCTCAGCGTAATGGTGTGTCCGAACGTCGTAATCGCACTCTATTAGATATGGTGCGATCTATGATGTCTCTTGCCGATTTACCACTATCTTTTTGGGGCTATGCTTTAGAGACTTCCGCATTCACTTTAAATAGGGCACCGTCGAAATCCGTTGAGACGACACCGTATGAATTATGGTTTGGGAAGAAACCTAAACTGTCGTTTCTAAAAGTTTGGGGATGCGATGCTTATGTCAGGAAACTTCAACCTGAAAAGATCGAACCCAAATCGGAAAAATGCGTCTTCATAGGATACCCTAAAGAAACTATTGGGTATATCTTCTACCTCAGATCCGAAGGCAAGAGCTTTGTTGCCAAGAATGGGTCCTTTCTGGAGAAAGAGTTTCTCTCGAAAGAAGTAAGTGGGAGGAAAGTAGAGCTTGATGAAGTATTACCTCTTGAACCGGAAAATGGCGCAACTCAAGAAAATGTTCCTGAGATGCCTGCACCGACTAGAGAGGAAGCTAATTATGATGATCAAGATACTTCTGATCAAGCTCCTACTGAAATTCGAAGGTCCACAAGGACACGTTCCGCACCAGAGTGGTACGGCAACCCTGTCTTGGAAATCATGTTGTTAGACAGCAGTGAACCTTCGAACTATGAAGAAGCGATGGCGGGCCCGGATTCCGACAAATGGCTAGAAGCCATGAAATCCGAGATAGGATCCATGTATGAAAACGAAGTATGGACTTTGACTGACTTGCCCGTAGAACGGCGAGCCATAGAAAATAAATGGATCTTTAAGAAGAAGACAGACGCGGATGGTAATGTGACCATCTATAAAGCTCGGCTTGTCGCTAAGGGTTATCGACAAGTTCAAGGGGTTGACTACGATGAGACTTTCTCACCGGTAGCGAAGCTGAAGTCCGTCCGAATCATGTTAGCAATTGCCGCATTTTATGATTATGAAATTTGGCAAATGGACGTCAAAACGGCATTCCTTAATGGTTTCCTTAAGGAAGAATTGTATATGATGCAGCCGGAAGGTTTTGTCGATCCTAAGAATGCTGACAAGGTGTGCAAGCTCCAACGCTCGATTTATGGGCTGGTGCAAGCATCTCGGAGTTGGAACATTCGTTTTGATGAGATGATCAAAGCGTTTGGGTTTACACAGACTTATGGAGAAGCCTGTGTTTACAAGAAAGTGAGTGGGAGCTCTATAGCATTTCTCATACTATATGTAGATGACATACTTTTGATGGGAAATGATATAGAACTTTTGGACAGCATTAAGGCCTACTTGAATAAGAGTTTTTCAATGAAGGACCTTGGAGAAGCTCCTTATATATTAGGCATCAAGATCTATAGGGATAGATCGAGACGCCTCATAGGTCTTTCACAAAGCACATATCTTGATAAGATTTTGAAGAAGTTCAAAATGGATCAGTCCAAGAAAGGGTTCTTGCCTGTTTTACAAGGTGTGAAATTGAGCTCAGCTCAATGTCCGACCACGGCAGAAGATATAGAAGAGATGAGCGTCATCCCCTATGCATCAGCCATAGGTTCTATTATGTATGCCATGCTGTGTACCAGACCTGATGTAAACCTTGCCGTAAGTTTGGTAGGAAGATACCAAAATAATCCCGGCAAGGAACACTGGACAGCGGTCAAGAATATCCTGAAGTACCTGAAAAGGACTAAGGAAATGTTTCTCGTTTATGGAGGTGACGAAGAGCTCGTCGTAAAGGGTTACGTCGATGCTAGCTTCGACACAGATCTGGATGACTCTAAGTCACAAACCAGATACGTGTATATTTTGAATGGTGGGGCAGTAAGCTGGTGCAGTTGCAAGCAGAGTGTCGTGGCGGGATCTACATGTGAAGCGGAGTACATGGCAGCCTCGGAGGCAGCACATGAAGCAATATGGGTGAAGGAGTTCATCACCGACCTAGGAGTCATACCCAATGCGTTGGGGTCGATCAAGCTCTTCTGTGACAACACTGGAGCTATTGCACTTGCCAAGGAGCCCAGGTTTCACAAGAAGACAAGGCACATCAAGCGTCGCTTCAACTCCATTCGTGAAAATGTTCAAGATGGAGACATAGAGATTTGTAAAGTACATACGGACCTAAATGTAGCGGATCCGTTGACTAAACCTCTCCCTAGAGCAAAACATGATCAACACCAGAATTCCATGGGTGTTCGATTCATCACAATGTAACTAGATTATTGACTCTAGCGCAAGTGGGAGACTGTTGGAAATATGCCCTAGAGGATATAATAAAAGCATTATTATTATATTTCTTTGTTCATGATAATTGTCTTTATTCATGCTATAATTGTATTATCCGGAAATCGTAATACATGTGTGAATAACAGACACCAACATGTCCCTAGTAAGCCTCTAGTTGACTAGCTCGTTGATCAATAGATAGTCATGGTTTCTTGGCTATGGACATTGGATGTCATTGATAACGGGATCACATCATTAGGATAATGATGTGATGGACAAGACCCAATACTAAGCATAGCGTGAGATCGTGTAGTTCGTTTGCTAGAGCTTTTCTAATGTCAAGTATCTTTTCCTTTGACCATGAGATCGTGTAACTCCTGGATACCGTAGGAGTGCTTTGGGTGTATCAAATGTCACAACATAACTGGGTGACTATAAAGGTGCACTACAGGTATCTCCGAAAGTGTCTGTTGGGTTGACACGGATCGAGACTGGGATTTGTCACTCCGTATGACGGAGAGATATCACAAGGCCCACTCGGTAATGCATCATCATAATGAGCTCAAAGTGACCAAGTGTCTGGTCACGGGATCATGCATTACGGTACGAGTAAAGTGACTTGCCGGTAACGAGATTGAACGAGGTATTGGGATACCGACGATCGGATCTCGGGCAAGTAACATATCGATTGACAAAGGGAATTGCATACGGGGTTGATTAAATCCTCGACATCGTGGTTCATCCGATGAGATCATTGTGGAGCATGTGGGAGCCAACATGGGTATCCAGATCCCGCTATTGGTTATTGACCGGAGAGCGATCTCGGTCATGTCTACATGTCTCCTGAACCCGTAGGGTCTACACACTTAAGGTTCAGTTGCGCTAGGGTTGTAGGGATATGTATATGCAGTAACCCGAATGTTGTTCGAAGTCCCGGATGAGATCCCGGACGTCACGAGGAGTTCCGGAATGGTCTGGAGGTAAAGATTTATATATGGGAAGTCCTGTTTCGGGCATTGGGACAAGTTTCGGGGTTATCGGTATTGTACCGGGACCACCGGAAGGGTCCCGGGGGTCCACCTGTCCCGGGGGGCCACATGGGCTGTAGGGGGTGCGCCTTGGCCTACATGGGCCAAGGGCACCAGCCCCAAGGGGCCCATGTGCCTAGGGTTAAGAAAGGGGAAGAGTCCTAGGAGGGGAAGGCACCTCCTAGGTGCCTTGGGGGGGAGGGAAACCCACCTTGGCCGCCGCCCCCCTAGGAGATTGGATCTCCTAGGGCCGGCCACCCCCCCTTGGCCCTCCTATATATAGTGGGGGAGAGGAGGGACTTCATACCTTGAGTCCTTGGCCTTTGGTTGCCTCCTTCTCCCTCTCCAACACCTCCTCCTCCTCCATAGTGCTTAGCGAAGCCCTGCCCGGAGTACTGCAGCTCCATCAACACCACGCCGTCGTGCTACTGCTGGTGCCATCTCCCTCAACTTCTCCTCCCTCCCTTGCTGGATCAAGAAGGAGGAGACGTGGCTGTTCCGTACGTGTGTTGAACGCGGAGGTGCCGTCCGTTCGGTGCTAGGATCTCCGGTGATTTGGATCACGTCGTGTTCGACTACATCATCCCCGTTCTTTGAACGCTTCCGCTCGCGATCTACGAGGTACGTAGATGCATCTAATCACTCGTTGCTAGATGAACTCATAGATGGATCTTGGTGAAACCGTAGGAAATTTTTTTGTTTTCTGCAACGTTCCCCAACATCCGGTTCAAGAGGTAGTACTTCATCGAGTTCTACTTTCCTCCCACTTACTTCTTTCGAGAGAAACTCTTTTTCCAGAAAGGATCCGTTCTTGGCAACAAAGATCTTGCCCTCGGATCTTAAGTAGAAGGTATACCCAATGGTTTCCTTAGGGTATCCTATGAAGACTCATTTTTCCGACTTGGGTTCGAGGTTTTCAGGTTGAAGTTTCTTGACATAAGCATCGCATCCCGAAACTTTTAGAAACGATAGCTTAGGTTTCTTCCCAAACCATAATTCATACGGTGTCGTCTCAATGGATTTAGACGGATCCCTATTTAAAGTGAATGTAGCTGTCTCTAGAGCGTATCCCCAAAATGATAGCGGTAAATCGGTAAGAGACATCATAGACCGCACCATATCCAATAGAGTGCGATTACGACGTTCGGACACACCATTACGCTGAGGTGTTCCACGCGGCGTGAGTTGTGAAACGATTCCACATTTCCTTAAGTGCGTACCAAATTCATGACTTAAATATTCTCCTCCACGATCTGATCGTAGGAACTTTATCTTTCGGTCACGTTGATTCTCTACCTCATTATGAAATTCCTTGAACTTTTCAAAGGTCTCAGACTTGTGTTTCATTAAGTAGACATACCCATATCTACTCAAGTCATCAATGAGAGTGAGAACATAACGATATCCTCCGCGAGCCTCAATGCTCATTGGACCGCACACATCGGTATGTATGATTTCCAATAAGTTGGTTGCTCGCTCCATTGTTCCGAAGAACGGAGTCTTGCTCATTTTGCCCATGAGGCATGGTTCGCATGTGTCAAATGATTCATAATCGAGAGACTCTAAAAGTCCATCAGCATGGAGCTTCTTCATGTGCTTGACACCAATGTGACCAAGGCGGCAGTGCCACAAGTATGTGGGACTATCGTTATCAACTTTACATCTTTTGGTATTCACACTATGAATATATGTAACATTACGTTCGAGATTCATTAAGAATAAACCATTGACCATCGGGGCATGACCATAAAACATATCTCTCATATAAATAGAACAACCATTATTCTCGGATTTAAATGAGTAGCCATCTCGTATCAAACGAGATCCAGATACAATGTTCATGCTCAAACTTGGCACTAAATAACAATTATTAAGATTTAAAACTAATCCCGTAGGTAAATGTAGAGGTAGCATGCCGACGGCGATCACATCGACCTTGGAACTATTCCCGATGCGCATCGTCACCTCGTCCTTCGCCAGTCTCCGCTTATTCCGCAGCTCCTGCTGTGAGTTACAAATATGAGCAACGGCACCAGTATCTAATACCCAGGAGTTACTACGAGTACTGGTAAGGTATACATCAATTACATGTATATCAAATATACCTTTAGTGTTGCCGGCCTTCTTGTCCGCTTAGTATTTGGGGCAGTTCCGCTTCCAGTGACCCTTCCCTTTGCAATAAAGGCACTCAGTCTCAGGCTTGGGTCCGTTCTTTGACTTCTTCCCGGCAACTGGCTTACCGGGCGCGGCAACATCCTTGCCGTCCTTCTTGAAGTTCTTCTTACCCTTTCCCTTCTTGAACTTGGTGGTTTTATTGACCATCAACACTTGATGTTCTTTCTTGATTTCTACCTCTGCCGACTTCAGCATTGAAAATACTTCAGGAATAGTTTTCACCATCCCCTGCATATTGTAGTTCATCACAAAGCTCTTGTAGCTCGGTGGGAGCGACTGAAGGATTCTGTCAATGACCGCCTTGTCCGGGAGGTTAATGTCCAGCTGGGACAGGTGGTTGTGCAACCCAGACATTTTGAGTATGTGCTCACTGACAGAACTATTTTCCTCCATATTACAACTATAGAAATTTTCGGAGACTTCATATCTCTCGACCCGGGCATGAGCTTGGAAAACCATTTTCAGCTCCTCGAACATCTCATATGCTCTGTGTTGCTCAAAACGCTTTTGGAGCCCTGGTTCTAGGCTGTAAAGCATGCCGCACTGAACGAGGGAGTAATCATCAGCACGTGACTGCCAAGCGTTCATAACGTCTTGGTTCTCTGGGATGGGTGCTTCACCTAGCGGTCCATCTAGGACATATGCTTTCTTGGAAGCTATGAGGATGATCCTCAGGTTTCGGATCCAGTCCATATAGTTGCTGCCATCATCTTTCAGCTTGGTTTTCTCTAGGAACGCGTTGAAGTTCATGTTGACATGAGCGTTGGCCATTTGATCTACAAGACATATTTGCAAAGGTTTTAGACTAAGTTCATGATAATTAAGTTCATCTAATCAAATTATCTAATGAACTCCCACTCAGATTTGACATCCCTCTAGTCATCTAAGTGTTACACGATCCGAGTCGACTAGGCCGTGTCCGATCATCACGTGAGACGGACTAGTCATCATCGGTGAACATCTCCATGTTGATCGTATCTTCCATACGACTCATGTTCGACCTTTCGGTCTCTGTGTTCCAAGGCCATGTCTGTACATGCTAGGCTCGTCAAGTTAACCCTAAGTGTTTTTGCATGTGTAAAACTGTCTTACACCCGTTGTCTGTGAACGTAAGAATCTATCACACCCGATCATCATGTGGTGCTTCGAAACGACGAACTTTAGCAACGGCGCACAGTTAGGGGAGAACACTTCCTTGAAATTATTATAAGGGATCATCTTATTTACTACCGTCGTTCTAAGTAAACAAGATGCATAAACATAATAAACATCACATGCAATTATATAGTAGTGACATGATATGGCCAATATCATATATCTCCTTTTGATCTCCATCTTCGGGGCTCCATGATCATCTTCGTCACCGGCATGACACCATGATCTCCATCATCGTGTCTCCATGAAGTTGCTCGCCAACTATTACTTCTACTACTATGGCTAACGGTTTAGCAATAAAGTAAAGTAATTACATGGCATCAAATCATTGACACGCAGGTCATACAATAATTAAGACAACTCCTATGGCTCCTGCTGGTTGTCATACTCATCGACATGCAAGTCGTGATTCCTATTACAAGAACATGATCTCATACATCACAATATATCATTCATCATTCATCACAACTTTTGGCCATATCACATTACAAGTCAATTGCTGCAAAAACAAGTTAGACGTCCTCTAATTGTTGTTGTATCTTTTATGTGGCTGCAATAGGGTTCTAGCAAGAACGTTTTCTTACCTACGAAAAAGCCACAACGTGATTTGTCAACTTCTATTTACCCTTCATAAGGACCCTTTTCGTCGAATCCGCTCCAACTAAAGTGGGAGAGACAGACACCCGCTAGCCACCTTATGCAACTAGTGCATGTCAGTCGGTGGAACCTGTCTCACGTAAGCGTACGTGTAAGGTTGGTCCGGGCCACTTCATCCCACAATACCGCTGAAGCAAAATAAGACTAGTAGCGGCAAGAAAGTTGCCAACATCTACGCTCACAACAAAATTGTGTTCTACTCGTGCAATAGAGAACTACGCATAAACCTGGCTCATGATGCCACTGTTGGGGAACATTGCAGAAAATAAAATTTTTCCTACGGTTTCACCAAGATCCATCTATGAGTTCATCTAAGCAACGAGTGATAGGAGTGCATCTACATACCCTTGTAGATCGCGAGCGGAAGCGTTCAAGAGAACGGGGATGATGGAGTCGTACTCGCCGTGATCCAAATCACCGATGACCAAGTGCCGAATGGACAGCACCTCCGCGTTCAACACACGTACGGAGCGGATGACGTCTCCTCCTTCTTGATCCAGCAAGGGGGAAGGAGAGGTTGAGGAAGAAGGCTCCAGCAGCAGCACGACGGCGTGGTGGTGGTGGAGAGGCAGTACTCCGGCAGGGCTTCTCCAAGCTCTGAACGGAGGAGGAGAGGTGTTGGGGAGGGGAGGGGCTGCGCCTTGGATGTTGTTTGTAGCTCTCCCCTTGCCCCTCTATTTATAGGGGAAGGGGGAAGGGGGCCGGCCCCCTCTAGATGAGATCTAGAGGGGGGGCGTTGGCCAAGGGAGGGGGCTTGCCCCCAAAGCAAGGGGGGCGCCCCCACTAGGGTTTCCCCCCAACCCTAGGCGCATGGGCCCAAGGGAGGCGCCCAGCCCTCCAGGGGCTGGTTCCCAGCCCCCTACGGCCCATGAGGCCCTCCGAGAGAGGTGGCCCCTCTCGGTGGACCCTCGGAACCCCTCCGGTGGCCTCGGTACAATACCGATATGCCCCAGAAACTTTCCGGTGACCGTATGACAACTTCCCATATATAAATCTTTACCTCCGGACCATTCCGGAACTCCTCGTGACGTACAGGATCTCATCCGGGACTCCGAACAACATTCGGTAATCACATACAAGTCTTCCTAATAACCCTAGCGTCACCAAACCTTAAGTGTGTAGACCCTACGGGTTCGGGAATCATGCAGACATGACCGAGACAGCTCTCCGGCCAATAACCAACAGCAGGATCTGGATACCCATGTTGGCTCCCACATGTTCCACGATGATCTCATTGGATGAACCACGATGTCGAGGATTTAAGCAACCCCGTATACAATTCCCTTTGTCAATCGGTACGTTACTTGCCCGAGATTCGATCGTCGGTATCCCAATACCTCATTCAATCTCGTTACCAGCAAGTCACTTTACTCGTACCATAATGCATGATCCCGTGACCAAACACTTGGTCACTTTGAGCTCATTATGATGATGCATTACCGAGTGGGCCCAGAGATACCTCTCCGTCATACGGAGTGACAAATTCCAGTCTCGATCCGTGTCAACCCAACAGACACTTTCGGAGATACCTGTAGTGCACCTTTATAGTCACCCAGTTACGTTGTGACATTTGGTACACCCAAAGCACTCCTACGGTATCCGGGAGTTACACGATCTCATGGTCTAAGGAAAAGATACTTGACATTGGAAAAGCTCTAGCAAACGAACTACACGATCTTGTGCTATGCTTAGGATTGGGTCTTGTCCATCACATCATTCTCCTAATGATGTGATCCCGTTATCAACGACATCTAATGTCCATAGTCAGGAAACCATGACTATCTGTTGATCAACGAGCTAGTCAACTAGAGGCTTACTAGGGACATGTTATGGTCTATGTATTCACACGTGTATTACGATTTCCTGATAATACAATTATAGCATGAATAAAGACAATTATCATGAACAAGGAAATATAATAATAATCTTTTATTATTGCCTCTAGGGCATATTTCCAACAGTAGGCATAAAATATGATGTGGCAAGTTAATTAAGAAGAGAGAGACTAGTTTGGTGACCGCGGGAAGTAATGGTGGAAAGACAGTTTTGGGTCTATAGCTAATTAAATGAAGCAAGCTTAGCAACAATAAACTAAGCACCTATGCATTGAAGACTTGAGTTACTAAGCCATTTAATGCACTTAGCACCTCATCTAAGCACATCTAAGCACTTAGCACTTCGCACCCCCTTGACTGCGGACCTTGACGGTGTACGTCACCTTGTGTCTCATAATTTTCCTTGTCATTATCTGAGTCCTAGAAGATCTCACCCACATCATCATCAGGCATGCAGCTACCTTGATAGACAACATGCATAGAAGGAGTAGAGGCGACTGGGGACGCACCACGTCGTGGGCACTCCGTACGTGCTCGTGTGCGTGCAACGTGCATGTTTTTCCATTGGTGCTAGCTCTAAGTCCGAGGCTGCGGTCGTCTTCGTCTCCCACTAGTCGTTGAGCAATGAAGGCAAAGAGGTGCTGCAAGAGATGCATAGGCGCTGTTGTGTGCGAGCTTCACCGTAGCACGACGAACCGGATGTCGCTGCAGATGGCACACGCCTCCATTTAGCCGAGTGTGTGCGCATGCATGTCTTATTCACGTGCATTCTGAGGCCGAGTGTGCATGCATGCACATGTTGTGTGCGTGCGTTGTGTGCTCCATGCTGTGCGCGTATGTGCATGAGTTGGATCGGATGGAGTTAGTGCGTTGGCGTGTGTACATGCGTGGCTGCATGCGTCCTGTACATGCGTGGCTTGTTGCGTGGTTATCAATATAAACTATAAAACATCGTCAACTTAGCATCCTGATGTATCGTTTCTAGTGGTTAGCGAAGAGTTCATGTTCTTTTTTTTGTTTATAGGTGGGCAGGCGGCAAAAAACAGGGGAAAATGCGCAAGACTTGCAGACGCTCCACTGCAAGGTTCCTTGCTCCTTCTCGGTTGTCGGGAATCTATGTTCTTCAACTCTTTTCTTTTACGTGAGCTTTGTTCATCCTTTTGCCAACACACGAGACATCTAGAATCAAGATGCACGTGTCATGCAAGAAAATGGAGATAATCAGATAAGCAGTGCATAAGTGAGTCGTGAACTTTGATGGCACCTACTACGCAATATTTTTTTCTCCTCGATGGCACGTGAATAGTGCACGTACTCAACGACGGAGCACGGGATGGTAGCCATGACATGGTCAGCCCTTTTTTGGAGAGAGTACATACTAAATAACTTTGATGTGTCCCGTCAACTCGCAGAACAACGAGAAGCTTAATTACGCCATCTCCCTCGCCAACGCGTGCGCGGTGGCTTGCAGCACGAGGAGAAACTTTTGCTTACAAGCGGTGGACGTGTAGTAGTTCATTTGGTGTCAGATTACCAAAAGTACTACTGTAGAACCATCGACTTCCGGAAGAGGCGAAGAGCCAAGCGCAAGGTCACCTACTAACCTTAGGCTAGGCGTAGTGGGAGTAACATAAGTAAGGGTAACTCCTTTTTTTATTCTAGAAACAACCACACGCGAATATCGAGGTGCTGGTTACATAGAACAAATTTCCTAGAGTCCGTGCTCAGCCCTCCTCTATCTCTCTTCTCAGCCAGCAAGCAGACGCATGGAGCCCATCGTCTGTTTGCTCATATGCGGTCCCACATGTCAGTGAAAACGCAAGAGGACCCACTGAACCTGCATATCTTTCACCTCGACATGCTGGTGATGAAAAACAAGTCTAATAAAGATCTTCGGTTGCCGCTTTTGGAGTTACTGAAGAGTAGTAAGATTCTATTTACAGTTTAACCCAAGATGCACATCACGTGGCTTCAACTACCACTCTATTTTCTTGCATGACACGACCTGGATGTTGGATGTCCCACGTGTCGGCAAAAGGAGGAAGAACTCGACCAAATCTTCGATTGTGCTCTCGGATTAGACTAGTTGTGCTAACTTAAAATTTATTATGTAGAATGGATGCAAGTTTTGGTATTGGGAAGAAGAGTACATCGATATATTGATAGAGCGCAATTTAGTAGATGTTCTAGAACTTTTAGCTAGCATAGAGGCTAGAGATGAGACTAGTGCACTTGTTGATAGAATAGAGGCTAGACATGAGACTAGATGCGAGGAAGCAACGTCTACTTCTTTACACTCAAAGAAGAAAGAAGCACGCAAGATCGAGCCTCCGCAGATCAACAATGAATGCATCGAGAAGGCACTAATCCAACTTACAGGAGCACTTATGGAAGTTGGACATCTTCTAAAATGTATTCTTGTGGTTCTTGTTTTCTTTGGTCTTGCTTTTCTAGTCAATTTTTGGTGATGTATTTCCATGTACCAAAAATCAATGATGAAAAAAAGATATGTGTTTGCAAAGAAATATGTACGCGGCCGGGATGCGTCTGAGCGTTTGACACATAGCCACCGCATCCGAGAAATGGCCCGGACATGACCCCATTGCCCTACCCAAACGGACAGAATCCAGGCAAAATGGAGGTCTGTTTTGGGTCGTGCGTTGGAGTTGGCCTTACAAGTGGGACCGCAGTTGAGGAAACCGACTATCGGCAAACCCCCACCTCGCCCGCCGCGCGATGGCTGAGTTAGAGAAATGACAAGGTTGAAGAGATTGCTATAGCACGGATTCCAAGAAATATGGTGTCAGATGGAAGTCGTGCTGGTGGCGTGTGTCGTACTCCTGGACGTGAATGCTTTTTCTGGCCCATGCCACCCTACTACTCCTACTATATAGTAGTAGTATCGAGGATTCGAGGTGCTGGTTACGTACATCGAACACATTAACACATGGCCCACCTCACACTGTGGCCAAATTTCCTGGAGTCTCTGCTAGGTTAAAAAGTGTTCTTTGTGAGGGTGGGTGGATTCCTGTGTCTTGCCTCATGATTATCTCGTTACAACATTCCATCAAATACAAATAAAACTACCATGGCTGCTAATGCATCTCAATGGTTCGCAGATCAGTGCCAATATTCACATCACAACTGAAGACAAAGTTGTGAGAAGGTGTACAAATAAAGAAAAATATATAATTGATTGATGCTATTCGTAGGCATGGCTCCATTTCCTTGGCACAGTGTTCATTGCTTGGCAACTAGTTTTACCCAGCACTGTAGCAAAAAAAGAGGTGTATGGTGGACACCACAATCCGATCATTTTGTGCAGCTCCACTAAAATCGAGCGGACCATCCCTGTTTGCAAAGATATCCAGTCAGTGTGATTACAATAATGGTGGAACTAGATGATGAAACATAACACACACAAATAGAAGCCGATCACCTCTATGATCTCTCTTTAGGACTAACTACTTGTTGGAGAAGATTAGGCACGGAGTTGGATGAGGAGGATAGCAAAACCAATCTCCCTTTCTGCAGTCCCACAAAAATGTAAAAATGTTTCCCGTGTGACATTTTGGCGGAACTGCACAAAACACTCTTAAGAAAAAAGTGATTTGTACAGTTCACCAAAAGGTCGCAATAGCAACGAGGTGAAAATGGATAGCCCTATTTGCAAAAGGAGGTAGAAAGGAAACAATTACTGCCCAGTAACACGAGTTGAGGACACATACGCCGACAAAAAAGAAGCATATTCCATGTAATAAGGGAAAGATAGCACATGGTGGTTTATCAAAAATGGTTTGAGCACGAGATTACAAGATGGAAAGTACGTCAGCCGAGATAAGATTTAAGCAAACAACTAAAGAAGATCCACATGCAGCAACGTGGGAAGATGGGCAGTGGAGCAAGGTTGGAGGAAGCTATACCTGAGGGTTGTCGGGATGTTACTAGGAGGGCTCCGACGGCTGGGATCTGCCCATACTGCGGCAGCGAGCAAGTGGTGAAGGCCCTACCGCGCTGGAGCTTGGTCAGAGAGAACGGCGGGTACCGCAGATCGGTACGTGCTGCCTCAACACCGTCGAATGGAGAGACGATGCACATCCTCCCTTTCTTCCGGTGGACGAGATGCGGCCGGATCACTGACCAATGCTGAGAGAGAGAGAGGCCACTGCCGCCTTGTGTGAGATGGTGTGACGAGAGACAAACCCATTTTTCCATTTTCCCCATGACAATCGTTTTATATTCTGTACGTGCCATTGAGGAATATATAGCTTCATTTAATACTAACGTGTCAAGTCGAACTTTGTTCCGTCTAGGTGTGGTATGCGACCCACCTTCGAGTAAACAACCGCTACACGCGTCAAATTATCACGTGGGCTGCCTTTTCGTAGAGAAACGAACTCCACTGTGTACCCGCACGGGTGTGGCCGGGAACGAGATATGAGTACGTGCGTCCTGCGTGCACCTCTTCTTTAGGTGCAGGTACGTACGTGGGTGGGTGTGAGAGAGATGGTTTGTGCAAAACAGAGGCAACGTGTTGATGATATATCAAACAGAAAAATGTAACATATGCAATTTGTGTGAAACGGAGTCATGGACGTGAGATATCGATAGAATTGAAAACAGGGATGAAGTGTGTGGCTGCGCTATCGATAAAGAGTGCCATCGAGTTTGTGTTTGCCCAAGTCAAAGGAACAGGGCGGCTGGCCTACTAGAATTTGAGAGGGCAGAGGTGCAGTTTTTCTCCATGGCATGGATACCTACCTGCAACGTTCGACTATTGGTGTGGGGGGGGGGGAGGGGGCAGAGACCGATCGACTAGTATATGTGTGGGGAAGGAGAGAAACCTAGCTATGTATTGAGGGAGATCGATCAGCATCCATGGATATGTGTAGCAGAGGAATAAGGTTTCGAGAAAGACAAAGGTAGAGTGTCGTAGGGTTGGTGGTGGAGTGGCGTCTCACAAATGGTGGGAGAGGCCTGCTAGACAAACGGAGGGTACGAGTGCAATATCAATAAGAGAGGGCGGGGGATGTCTGTCTGTCTATGCACGTGCATGTGAGAGATGGGTCGGGAGGTATGCAAGGATGATGAGGGGGCGATATGGTTGTGGTAAGCATACATAACTACATAGGAAGATCAACCGTCGTGTGTCCGAGAAAGGGAGAGACATAACTAGCGAGGTAAGTGCACCAGTGCATGGGGAAAACGAATTATAGTCGACCTGGCTATATGTAGGGAGGTCGGTACGTATACATGCCTGCATGTGTTAGAAGCAAATAAGGTCCGGAGAGACAGACAGGGTGAGAGGGGTGCAGCTAGGAGGTGGTGCGAGAGGCCTACCATGTCGAGGGGGGAGGAGTGTGCGAGTATGAGATCAATGAAAAGATGGGCGGGAGTGTGCACCTGCGTGGAACCATATTGGACATAGGGGGGCATGGACAGTGAGAAGAGAAGAGGGGAAGTATATATGTGTTAGTGGTAGGCACACTTGGCTAGAGAGGTATACCGACCGGTGTGTGCCGGAAAGAAGGATCCGGGGGCCTACACACACCGCGGGTGAACGACCTAAAGAGAAATAACAAAACGTGCACGATGGAGGGGACGCTAAGGGTGGGTGAGAGGGGGTGGGAGTGTGCATGCACGATAGAAAGTTAGTGCTAGCTAGCTACAAATGGAAGGGGATCGTGAAGGTGTAAAATACGAACAAAGATCATAATTCATTATAAAAAAGTGGATACGGATACTTGAAGAAGATATCATAATGTAGAACATTGATTGTAATTTTAGCTAATGTGTGGCTTTTGCAGCTTAGGTCTAAATACTTGTCATAATGTATGGGGCGGGGCACTATACTTTGTGTGATAAACACGGTGTACGTATGGAACATGGTTTAGATTATGAATATATAGTTATTACATCAAATGTACTATTATTTGGAGTCAACATCAAGTGTATTCAAAAAATAGAATTCGAGTTCATGTAGTACACATAGTTCATATCTATCTCTATAGTAATCATGTGGTGTGTTATTAAGGTAATACATGAATGATGGTTGAAGTTGGCAACAATCATGATTGTAGATTCTTATTGAAATATAGAAACGAATTCAAATTCAGTTCGACTTGCAGCGGTAGTATAGACATTTGGAATGCACTAAAATGTTAGTATGAGTAGGTTACATGCATTATACAGCAAGGAAAAAATTTAATTGGACATAACATGGATTCATACTCCCTCCTTCCATCTATATAGGGTGTAATGCATTTTTTAAGACCGCCTTTGACTATTAACAAGATTAATAGTACATGACATGCACAATGTGAAAATTATATCATTGAAAGCTCCTTTCACACACGAAGTTTACGGTGTGCTTTGTGTAAGTTGCATGTCATATAATATTGCTCTAATATTTGGTCAAAGTTAGCATCGAAAAACGCATTAGGCCCTATATAGATGGAAAGAGAGAGTAGCTTTGAATAGCATTTGTATAGTAAAAAGGGGCAAGACTCTCTCTTTGTGTGGTGTGAATAGTTTTATTTTTCGTTTTCTTTTTGGTTGAGGGAAGTGCGAATTGATTTGGTATGTACAAGTACAATATTACACGTTAGGCTTGTCCCTAAAATTCAACCCGCGCTTGTTATATCTCAAAAATACAGATATCGTGCTCCCAAAACTGGCGCCTTCACAACCCGCGCCTTGCTATCCCGAAATTACAACGCGCACGAAAACTCCCTCCAGCTGCCAAATCCCGACATGCGAAATCCCCCTTCTAACCCTGAGCCGAAAGGGATGCTAGTTCAAATTGGTGGGGGTACTTTTGTAACACAAGTCATGGTTCACCCCCCTCCCATCGCCTCCTTTCGCCATTCGAAATCCCAGGCCGCCATAACCTCCCCGCTCCAGCCGAGAAAACCCACCCTCCTCCATCTGCCACCTCACCGCTGCCCAGCCGGAGCCTCTTCCCCGACGATGTCGTCCACCGCAACAGCTCGACGTCCCTCGTCCACCTCCCCGGATGAGGATCCGTCGTCCATCTTGTCATCCCGTCGGTTCAGCCGCCCCATCCTCCACCTCCAAGGAGCTGCTCCGACGATCGCCTCGTCTATCGCGGCTGCCCCATCCCCACAGCGCTGCCTTAACCTGCTGCACCAGAACTGCAACATCCTCACTGACACCTCGAACGAAGCCGAGGCCTACTCGGCGCTGTCGGTGTCAAAGCCGGCGGATCTTGGGTAGGGGGTCCCGATCTGTGCGTCTAAGGCTAATGGTAACAGGAGGTAAGGGACACGATATTTTACCCAGGTTCGGGCCCTCTCAATGGAGGTAAAACCCTACTTCCTGCTTGATTGATATTGATGATATGAGTGTTACAAGAGTTGATCTACCACGAGATCGTAGAGGCTAAACCCTAGAAGCTAGCCTATGATGATTATGATTGTGTCTCTAAGGACTAAACTCTCCGGTTTACACAACTAGGGAAAAGCTTATACACAGACGCTTACTAGTAGCGAGGGTTAAAAACCCTTGCTACTACTACTTACTAGTAGCAGGTTTTTAAACCTCGCTACTACTAAGTTGATAGCAGTAGCGCGGGGTTTTAACCCTCGCTACTACTAAGCGGTCTCTACCGTGCCCCCGGGACATGCCATAGTAGTAGCGCGGGTTTTTAACCCTCGCTACTACTAAGTTGATAGCAGTAGCATTGGTTTTTATCCCTCGCTACTACTAAGTGGTCTCTACCGTGCCCCTAGACCATGCCATAGTAGTAGCGATGGTTATAAACCCGCGCTACTACTAAGTTGATAGTAGTAGCGGGGTTTTTTACCCATCGCTACTACTAATCGTCTGCCATAGTAGTAGTGCAGGGTATGGCCTGTTTGCAAATTTTTCAAACTCTACCCCCAGTGGATCGCCTTTTCAGTTTTAAAAAAATAAAAGAAAATGATGAAAATGTCAGAAATAATAAAAGAAAATAAGTTTCCCATGTGATATGTGGTCTAGTTGTTGGGAAAATTTGCAAATATGAATTTCGACTTCATTTGCAAAATCACTCGAGAATTTGTAAAAATGGGCATAACTTTTGCATACTAACTCGGATGAAAAAGTTTTTTATATGAAAAATCATCTACTCAAAAAGTTACATCCGAATTTAATCGGGATAACCCCGTTAAACATTTCCAAAATCCTCCAAAACCTAACAGAAAAAAAGTTAGGGCGCTTTTAAGATTTGGAGGCAAAAAAATTCATCATATTTTAGTTTTTTTCATTTTTGTTAAATCTGGTCAAACTAATTATTCAAGAATATTAGTGTTACTAAATAATTATTTCAGTTTTTTTGAATTTTTGTCAAATCTGGTCAAACTATGGTCAAACTATGGTCAAACAATGGTCAAACTAATTATTCAAGAAATATTAGTGTTACTAATTTTTTAGAACAATAGTTTCAAACTCAAACAGTGAAATGTGTGACTTCATGCTCAAGCTAAATTCCTGAGGTTAATAGGATTGACATCTTACTATTGTCAGGAAAACAACAAGTGCAGACTTGGAAACGAGGGAGAATAGAACCCGGAAGTTAAGCATGCTCAGGCTGGAGTAGTGAGAGGATGGGTGACCGCCCGGGAAGTTAGATGATTTGGAATGATGAGGGGTGATTAGAGATTAGAGATTAAATTGAGCAGCAATGAGGGGTGATTAGAGATTTGAGGTTAAAATAATTCAGAAATTTGAAAATTAGGGAAAAAATCGATTTTTCTTCGAAAAAATTCAAAAAATAATAATCAGATATTAGAGATTAGTAGTAGCGCGGGGTTTTACCCACGCTACTACTAACGGACGTAGTAGTAGCGCGGGTGGCACCCGCACTACTGCTATACGTTAGCTATAGCGCCTTATTAGTAGCGCCGGCCCCCACGCTACTAATAGGCCCAAAACCCGCGCTGCTACTAGGCTTTTCCCTAGTAGTGTTATATAGACACCGAGAGGGCTAGGGTTTACATGGAGTCGGTTACAAAGAAGGAAATATAATATCCGAATCGCCAAGCTTGTCTTCCACGCAAAGGAGAGTCCCATCCGGACATGGGACGAAGTCTGAGTCTTGTATCTTCACGGTCCAACAGTCCGGCCAACGTACATAGTCCAGCTGTCCGGATACCCCCTAATCCAGGAGTCCCTCGGTAGCCCCTGAACCAGGCTTCAATGACGATGAGTCCGGCACGCAGTTTTGTCTTCAGCATTGCAAGGCGGGTTCCATCTTCGAATACTCCAAAGTAATTATCGAACACTTGAACCGTGTCCGGATCTGCAAGATGATCTCCATAGCATAGCACTTCATAAATCTGATGTGCTGGCAATTTTTCCACGGCGCGCTCCTGCCCCGTGGCCCGGCCCAGCACGAACCGGTTTTACTTGGCCTCCCCCGATACGCGTTGCGAGGCAGTTTTACTGGCACGCCTTGCCAGAGCAGAGATCGTGCTCGTGCTCCCCTTAGCGCGGGATCTTCCATTAATATAGGTGCACGCGTCCCCACAATGTCTGTTGGTATGACTCTGTGTTTTTAGTTAAGTACTGAGTGGTTATGCTGAGGACGCTTGATATTCACCCCCTTTTCCACCACCCTTGCGCCTTTTCGCATCTCAAGTTCCAACACCCGAAACCCAAGCTCAAGCACCTTGGATCATCAACCATGTCCGGATCCAACCCTCAAGGCCGGTGGGTGGCCTCCTCGGTCATAGAGGAGGACATTGCGAAGCTGAGGGAGGTCGGATATCTGACCGCCGACATCAAGCACAGGCTTCCTGCTCTAGGGCAGGTTATCCCTACTCCCGAGCCCAACAAGAGCATTGTATTTGTTTCCCACTTCCTCCGCGGCTCGGGCTTCACCCTTGATCCTTTTGTGAGAGGGCTCATGTTCTATTACGGGTTAGATTTTCACGATCTAGCCCTGGATGCTATCCTCCATAGCTCGTCGTTCATTGTTGTGTGTGAAGCTTTTCTCCACGTCACTCCACACTTCGGCTTAGGGCTCAAGACCTTCAATGTGAAGCCGAAGATGATTGAGGGGCGACACGCAGAGTGCAGAGGTGCTGCAATAAGCAGGAATGCCAACGCCCCATGGCCAGAGGGCTCCTTCCCAAAGGTGTCCAATCTATGGCAGTGGAGGTGGTTTTACATCACGGCTCCCAAAGGCACAAAGTGGGTGGCTGCCCCCGACTTCTATTCGGGCCCTCATTCTCAACTGGCGCCATGGACCAATGTAGGACGGGATCGGGGATCTGCTAGTGATGTACCAATACTGCAGAGCTGTATTCGGGAGCTTACTGAGAGGGACATTAGCCTTGTCAGCATAATTCAGGTAATGCTAATCCGACGGATGTTGCCGTGCAAACGCCGGCCACTCCGGATGTGGGAGTTCAATCCGGAAGGTCCAGGGACTATTCTGCACTTCTTCGGCCTGACGCTCGAAGGGATGTGTAAATTATTCTTCAGACCACAAGTAAAGTGTCTGGATACCACCGAAGATGCGGTCCTGAGCTGCAATCGCCCAGATACCCAAGTAAGTAGCCCACAAACCGAACACTTCGTCTATTTTTGTCATAGTCATTATTCTGAAAATCCTCCGTGTCCAGGAATGGCTCAGCAAGGCGGAGAGAATCAGGTGTCCGGCGCCGCTTCCCGAAGGCTCGCCAAGTCCCACCATAGCCAAGATGCTTGGTCGTGTGCTAAGAAAAATGCCCTTAGGGAAAGACGAAGAGAAGAACAGGGAAGCAGAACTTCACACATTGTGCATCCAGACCGGGGGAAGTGCTACCTCCCCAAAGAAGGATAGCCGGGAAGGGGAAACTAAGGCCTCCTCCCCTCGCGGGAAGAAGAGGGCTGCCTTCGAAGAGTTGGAGACGGAGGTGCCTAAACAGGGGAAGAAAGCTTCACCAGGGGGCCCTGCCCCGAAGGGCGCCCTCACCGCTTCATGCTCACCAAAGGGCCAGCCCTCAACCGAGATATAAGTTAATCGTAAATACGAAGGTACTGCTTTTCTCTGAGAACGATAACCAGGATCCATTCTTTGCAGTCCGGCTAGTAGCTCTTCTCGACAGAGTTCATCCTCGGGGGATCTCCTTCCGGAGATGATGGAGAGTGAGACCCCACCAACGTCTCTGCCTCATGAGGCGGGCGACCCCGAGGTGTCGTCATGGAGGAGTCCGGATCTTCCGAAGCCAGAAGCTAATCCTTCGGCCGCCCTGAGCTCGGAGCGTTCGGCTCCCACGGGGGGAGATGAGAAGGGTCCAGCACATGGTGTCCGGCCGGACACGCTGACGGGCCTTCTGGAGCAAGCTGCTCTCTCGGAGGAGCACCGTTCATTAATGAGCACTGTGCTCGAGAAGATTTCCTCCACCACAGGCGGGTTGAATGAGGCCTTTATGAGCCTGCTCAGAGGCTTTGAGGTATGTAATAAAAAATTCGTAAGTTTCGGCTGTGACGCACGCGCTAGGTGTGCTCCATGTGAATAGTAGCCCCTGGGACTCTGGTTGCCCGCCCTAGGCGGCAAATGGGGGATCATATTGTGTAAGTAATGATTGCGCTGTATTTATGCGCAGGTGTCTAAGGATCCGGCAGCCGGCCGGTCCATTGAATTTGTCGAACTAAGGAGGCATATTGGAGCTATTGATGCTGATATCACACTGGTGAATGAGCGGCTTAACGAGTCACAAGGTATGTGCTCTGCTTTCCTTATTAGTTTTATAGGAAATACTGAGAGGAGCATAATGCTAATTGTATATGCTTCGGCTGCAGACCGTGCTGCTGCCATGGAAGCCCTGAGGGCGGAACTTGCCCTGGCCAAGAAACAGGCCCGGGAGAGGAATGCGGCTGCCCTAAAGGTGGCCAAAGAGTTGAGAGCCGAATAGGCTGCTCGTCGCCGAAGCGAAGACAAAATAGCCAAAATGACTGTGGAGCTAGAAAACGCCGCCAACCGGTATGAGCTTCTTGAAAAGAAAAATCATGCGAATAAGGCTGACCTGAAGAAGGCCCTTGATGCGGCCAAGAAGACGTGTTCCAACATTAGGGATGCGCGGGAGGAGCTTCGACAGGCCGGAGAGATTGCGGCTGGAAACCCCTATTTGTTGCGGATGAAGTTTTTAGATCCGAAGTACGCTCCTCTGGATCGACGCTGGAGTCCTGCAGACTCCTATGCGGATTTGGCGAAGAGTGCAGCTGATGTAGCCAAGTTTTTTGAGGATCAAAAAGATGATGAAGTGGAAAAGTTGTTCTGGTCGCAGTTCAATGCTCCAACGCGCACATTGCCTTTGAGTGAGAAGATGGCTGCTGTGGCCGAGCTCCACAGGTTCTCCGGTCTTGCAATGCAGTCTATAATAGACCATCTATGGCTGAAGGGGCCTAAGCCGGACATTTATTTTGGTTTGGTGCAACAATTCCTTGGTGCCGTAGCGCGGATCGATGCCATAAAGAGGTCGGCGTGCATAAAGGGTGCACGGATGGCTTTTGCCCGTGTTAAACCATACTGAACAGATATGGAGGCCACCATCGTTGTGACCCAGAATCCGGCGGGCGACCAGGATCCGGCCGAGCACATCTTGGAGCAAGTAGTAGAAGGTGCTCGCTTAATAGAGGCTCAGTGCTCGAAGAATGTCATGTTCGAGTGACAAATTGTAAAACAATGTTATTTTGATTATGGAGGCTATATTTATACTTTTTGTCCGAAATATTGTTGGGCCTCCTTTGCGGCCGTTTTTATGTATATGTGTAATCTAAAAGTTAGCAGTCATTAGCTTCAGCCCCCACGCATACAATGCGGGGGTGTTCGCGAAAAATATGCGTAATCACACTTGATCCAACGTCTTGGTTCATTAAGGAGGTGATCGCACGTCGAACTAGGCAACCAGACTATATAGCTGTAACACTTTCACTTAGCCATAGGAGTTTGACAGTGGAGCTACTATGTAGCCCTTGGTACCTTTGCGTGCATCCGAATACGGGCGCGTGTGTACATGACCGGGAAACGGTCCTTCATTAATGTGGAGGAATCCTAGAGATTCCGATGAGTCTTCGAGTGGTTGAACAGTCTCTCGCTATATCATGACAGTCAGTTTTCGGCTTTCTCTACTGAGGTGCTCATCCAGAATAACCAGGGCACAATCACAGTAGTTCTCCTTTGGCCGCCTTAGCCGATAAGAATGGAACATAAGGCAGCGAACCCAGGAGCCGGCCAAACCCAACATTTGACCAAAGGCATGATTCGGAGCTGACGCATATAAGGCCAAACTCGCGACGCCGAACACTCCCTAAGGTATTCGGACTTTATAATGTATACTGGGCTGAGTAACGCCCTTTATTATGAACCCTGTATTTCCAGGTACGTGCATTAGTCTGTCGTGGCGGAATGCCAATAACGACAGTATCCTCTGTGGGTGTAGTACCCATGGGATGTGTAAGCAACATGAGACAATAAATAAGGTTTACACAGGGGCTTAATCTAAAGAGAAACCTTTGAGCGCGGCCCTGCTGCATGTCTGCGCCTTTGTCCCCGTTGTGCCGTGTCCTGGGAGGGTGTCGCACGAATGATGTCTGTAAAAAGAAAAACTCATGTAGAAGAGTATGACGTAAGCGTGCGAAAAGTTGGCTATCAGTAATGGATAGTAAAAGTGTAAGACATTGGCCTATTAATAAGGTCAGGCCGAGAATTGGGCTTTACTAATTATCCATAGCCCCTGGTGTCCTCTATGGGATTACATGTGTGGTGCCTAGATCAGGTTGATCTGGGCTGCCGGACTCGTCTAACCGTGTCCATGGTCTTAACGACCAATCATGTTTTCTGGTATTAGAGGCCGCTTAGAGTCTGGCTGCTGGAGCCGTCGCGTATTCCTTCGCGCGTAAAGAACGCTCTGTGTTACCGTTAACGGTGATGACGCCATGTGGACCGGGAATTTTGAGTTGAAGGTAGGCGTAATGTGGTATTGCGTTGAAGCGGGTGAAGGCCGTTCTCCCAAGCAATGCATGATAGCCGCTTTGGAGGGGGCGATGGTGAAGAGTAGTGCTTTGCTTCTGGAGTTGCCTGGGGAACCGAATGTTACCTCCAGCACGAGGGAGCCCCTGCCATAGGCCTCAACGCCTGGTATCACCCCTTCAAAGGTGGTGTTACTTTGGCTGATTCTGGATGGGTCTATCCCCATCCTGCGGACAGTGTCTTGGTATATTAGGTTAAGACTACTGCCGCCGTCCATGAGGATGTGAGTAAGATGGTATCCATCTATTATTGGGTCGAGCACCAAGGCATCTAATCCTCCGGGCCGAATATTAGTCGGGCAGTCCCTGTGATCGAAAGTGATCAGGCAAGCCGACCAGTGGTTAAGTTTGGGTGCGACGGGCTCTATAGCGTATGCGCCTTTGAGCGCGCATTCGCGCCTTCTCGTGGATGTGTGAGTCGTGTGGATCATGTTTACCGTTTTTACCTCTGGGGGGAATTTTTTCTGTCCTCCAGTGTTTGGCTGTCGAGTCTCATCTTCGTCTTCACTTGGGGTTTCTCTTTCCTTGTGTTCGGCATTTAATTTGCCGGCCTGCTTGAAGACCCAGCATTCTCTGTGAGTGTGGTTCGCAGGTTTTTCAGGGGTGCCATGAATTTGGCACAGTCTGTCCAGGACTTTGTTCAGGCCGGACGGTCCCTCTTTGCTGCCTTTAAATGGCTTCTTTTGTTGACCGGGGTCGAGAGCCCCTGAATCCGGCGTTGACCGTTGTGTTGTCCTGACTTTCTTCCTTGTTTTGACATTTGTTTTTATTGCGCCGCGGCTTCCCATTGCCATCCCTGATTTCGGACGTACTTGGGTCGCTGGTGCCTTTACGGGCCAACCAGCTATCTTCGCCTGCGCAAAAGCGGGTCATAAGGCTTGTTAAGGCTGCCATTGTCCTTGGCTTTTCTTGGCCGAGGTGTCTGCCGAGCCACTCATCCCGATACTATGCTTGAAAGCCGCTCGGGCTTCGGCATCCGGACAGTCGACGATTTGATTCTTCTTATTGAGGAATCTGTTCCAAAGCTTGCGGGTGGACTCTCCGGGCTGTTGAATTATGTGACTTAAATCATCTGCGTCCGGAGGTCGGACATAGGTCCCTTGAAAATTGGCCCTGAAAGCATCCTCGAGTTCCCCCCAACTTCCGATTGAATTTTGGGGAGGCTTTTCAACCAGTGTCGAGCTGGTCCCTTCAATTTGAGGGGAAGGTATTTGATGGCATGGAGGTCTTCCCCACGAGCCATGTGGATATGCAGGATAAAATCCTCAATCCAGACCCCGGGGTCCATTGTTCCTTCATATGCCTCGATGTTCATAGGTTTAAAACCTTGTGGAAATTCGTGGTCCAGTACCTCTTCAGTGAAGCATAGAGGGAGAGCAGCCCCTCTGTATCTGGACATTTTGTGGCATGCCGTTGGCTATTGTTGTGTCCGGTGCTGAGTCTGAACTGGTATCCGATCAGTCTGATCGTTTTGGTGACCATAGTCCTGCGCCGGGGTGTGTCCTCCAGGTCCATAGACGGACCTGTTCGCACCAGCCTTCTTATCCAGGAGCTCGCGTAAATCGTGTGCGGCATCAGTAGCTGCTCTATTGCAGTTACGAAGTGGTTTGTTCGGCCTACTGGCCGTATTGCTCTTTAGTGGAACGGCCTCGTTGTCGAATTCTGGTAGCAGCTTGCGCTTTGGATAGCTCTTTGTTTGGCGATCATCGTCGTACTTTTCTTTAGTGTCTAGCACTTTATTCCATCTGCGATTGAGCATTTCCTGTGCGGCTTTAAGCCTTTGCTTCTGCTTCTTTAGACTTCTCGCAGTGGCCATAAGCCTTTTGTGGAGGTTATCTTGTTCCAAGCGTGTTTCCGGGATGATGAATGCATCATCGTCCAGACTGTGCTCTTGTCCTGGGGCGGTTTGATGAGTTCGTCCCTCGGGATCATTGTGATTGGGCGTCTGCTCCGAGCTATGTTCGGCGTCACCTGGCTCATCCTGCTCCCTTGCTGGGTCCAAATGGTCATTGTTGCCTTCGGAGTTGACTGGGGTGTCGATCTTTCTAGCGCTGTTAACGCTATTTTTACTGTTGCTGGACTTGGAGCGGCGTCTACGCCGTCGTTTTGGCTTTTGTCCGGGGGTTTTATCCTCTGGTTTATCGCCGTCGTCTTCTTTAGGCGTATCCACCATGTATATATCATATGACGAGGTGGCAGTCCAGCGCCCTGTTGGTTCTGAATCGTCTCCTGCGCCGACGTCCATACCGTCGGTATCATCATAGTCGAAGTCAAGCATGTCTGATACATCGTCGACAGTGGCTATGAAGTGGGTGGTGGGTGGGCAACGGATTTCTTCATCGCCTTCTTCCCCTCTGAGCCAGACATAGTTCGGCCAAGAGTCTCCTAACAAAGAGAGAGACCTTAATGAGTTCAGCATGTCGCCAAAGGGCGAGTACTGGAAGATATCCATAGCGGTAAACTCCATTATCGGAGCCCATCCAGATTCGGCGGGCTCGGGGGTGCGCGGACTGGAACCTACAGCCGGACATGAGTCCGGGGGTCCGGTGACACAGGCTTCCTTGGGCTAAAGTCTGTGTTCAGCTCTACCGCCGATGAGTGTGTGGCCTCCGGGGCGGGGTCCATCCACCCATCCTCGGGCGACGCAATCTGCTCCGGATTTAGCTCCGGGGCTTCTGCAGGGCGATATCCCGAGCATTGTCCGACAGCAGGTCTAAGCCGTGCTCATCATGAATGTCCGGCGCTCCTGGCGCAGGCCCGAACCCGTTAAAGATCAAGTCTCGCGGATATCGGCCATGTAGTTCAGGTTTTCGAACCTGACCTGGTGGCCAGGGGTGTAGCTGTCGATCTGCTCCAGATGGCCAAGCGAGCTGGCCCGCAGTGCGAAGCCGCTGAACACGAAGATCTGTCTAGGGAGAAAAGTCTTGCCCTGGACCATGTTGTTGTTGATCGAAGGAGCCATCAAGCCTCGCAGCGACGACATAGAGGAACTCTCAATGAAAGCACCAATGTCGGTGTCAAAACCGGCGGATCTCGGGTAGGGGGTCCCGATCTGTGCGTCTATGGCTAATGGTAACAGGAGGTAAGGGACACGATGTTTTACCCAGGTTCGGGCCCTCTCGACGGAGGTAAAACCCTACTTCCTGCTTGATTGATATTGATGATATGAGTGTTACAAGAGTTGATCCACCACGAGATCGTAGAGGCTAAACCCTAGAAGCTAGCCTATGATGATTATGATTGTGTCTCTAAGGACTAAACTCTCCGGTTTATATAGACACCGGAGAGGGCTAGGGTTTACATGCGGTCAGTTACAAAGAAGGAAATATAATATCCGGACCGCCAAGCTTATCTTCCACGCAAAGGAGAGTCCCATCCGGAAATGGGACGACTGGAGTCTTGTATCTTCATGGTCCAACAGTCCGGCCAACGTACATAGTCCGGCTGTCCGGATACCCCCTAATCCAAGACTCCCTCAGGCGCCACCAAAGAGGTTGTACACTCATCACATTGCACCTTCCCCTTAACTTGACCTCCCAGCGCCGATGGTGCTCCATCCTGCACCCCCATGGAGCGGCTACCTTGAAGCCGCGCCACGGGCAACATCTCCACGGCGGCTCTCCCCCAGTGCAAGGCCCCTTCGGCGGCGGCATCCATACCAGCCGGATCTGCTGCTGCTGCTGCTCCGGCTCTTGCTCGCTCGCTCACGCTGCTTCTGCTGCTGCTCTCGCTCTCGCTCAATTGCTTGCTCGCCCAGCTGCTGCTGCTCCGGCTCTCGCTCACTCGCTCGCACTACTGTTGCTGCTCCGGCTCTCGCTCGCTAGCTCGCGCTGCTGCTGCTGCTCTCCCCCTTGCTCGTGCTGCTGCTCTGCTCTGATTTAGCCACACTTCAGTCGACTGAATCGAGTTTTGGGTCAGTCGATTTTCAGGGTGTGGGGGGCTCGCTGGAGTTAAGGAAGAACCACCCGCAGTGGGGATGGAGGCTCACCGGAGAGGTACCCCACTATCTATCTTAGGGTTCAGGGTGGGGGCAGGGGGCCTAGAGGGCTAGCCGGGGCGGCGAGACAGTGGCGGACCGGCGGTGGGGAGTTGTTTCGGGGCGGCGAGGTGGCGCTGGGGCCAGCGGTTCGGCTGGTGGTGGCTGGCGGCTCAGGGGGGTGCAGGTTGAAGATGAACTGCAGGCCCTCCCTAAACTACATGTCAAGTGCCTCTCTGCTACCATTGCGTTCAGTTTTGATGGTAACATTCAGATTCCACAGTAAATTTCAGTTTCGACGGTTAAGTTCAGAGTCAACAGTTTTTACCTCGTCTATTGTAGTCAGGTGGTTTTTGGTGATGTAAATTTTACATCTATTTTACATCATCTATTGGAGATGCTATTAGAATACTACTTGCGATTGACAATGTTTGTCTTGTGCTGCTTCAGCCTTGACGTCTTACGGCTCACCGGAGCTGCTCCAATGAAAGAACGATCCATCACAACAGAGAAGTGCCCTGGACGCCATCTACAGATTCCTCAGATCTTCCTCCACACCTCTGACAACCACCTCTGCCTCAACTTCTTCAGCGACCAACCCAATGATGCTGAGGTCGACACGACTACGGCAAAGAGGTTGTACACTTGTTGCATCACTTATTACTATACATTCATGTCGATCCATTAGGGCTATTTTGGTTCAACGGAAAATCATGCAATAGGGAATTATCCTATGGCATCTACTATTCAATTATTCATGCATTTTGTTGAAAGGAATGGAGCAAAACATCCACATGGACCTACTTTTCAAAATCCTATGCATAAAAGCAAGACCAAGTGCATTAGTGGCAGAATAACATTCTAACTGTACACGGTTTCATATGGTTTCACTTTATTTTGGCCATATTTCTTTGCATTCCTATGCTCTTCAAATTCTTGTGATCCAAACACCCAAGTTGACAGAAATCCTGTGTTTACAAATGCTCTGTTTACCATGTGCATTCTTATCCTATTCCGGTGTTTTTCCTATCCCTGCGTTTTTAGCATCATGCAAGCCAAATGAGCCCTTACAGAATCATGCAAGCCAAATGAGCCAAACGAGCCTGTAACGCCCCGGATTCGTTGCGCCAGGTGTCTGCCAGTTATTCACCGTCGTTTCCATGTCATTTGCTTGCGTGTTGCACTTTTCCATATCATCATATGCATTTCTTATCATGTCATCATGTGCATTGCATTGCATACGTGTTCGTGTCACGCATCCGAGCATTTTCCCCGTTGTCCGTTTTGCAATCCGGCACTCCTATGGCCGCCGGCGTCCCCTTTTTTGTCTCTCGTTGTGAGCGGGGGTTAAACTTTCTCGGAATGGACCGAGTCTTGCCAAGAGGCCTTGGTATAGCACCGGTAGACCGCCTGTCAAGTTTCGTGCCATTTGGAGGTCGTTTGATACTCCAACGGTTAACCGGGTAACCGCGAAGCCTCTTTTGTGTGCAGCCCAACACCCCTCCAAAGTGGCCCAAAACCCATCCTAACCCCCTCCATGCTCTCCGCCGTTCGATCACGATCGCGTGGCCGAAAACCACACCTCATTTGGACTCTTCTAGCTCCCTCTACCTATTTAAACACCCCTCCCCCGAATTTTCGGGTCATTCTACCCTAACCCTAGCAAATTCCGCTCCGTGCCACGCCGGACATGTCCTGTCCCGCCGGACGCGTCCAGCCGCCACCGCCCTCCCAACGGGAGGCCGCCACGTGGCACCCGGCCACCGCGCGCGCCGCCGGCCCGCCGAGCCCGCAGCTGCGGCCCGCCGCCCGCGCCCCGCGCCCACCAGCCGCGCCGCCGCCCGAGGCGCCCGCCTCCGCCCCCGAGCCCGTCGCCGGCGGACCCGACCCCACCACCGTCGGCCAACGCGCCCCGCACGCCGCCTCCTGGCTCCCTCGCCGCCGGCACCGACCTCCGCCGCCCGCACTCACCCTCCCTCCTCCGGCCGCCCCGCTCGCCGCCGACCTCCGCCCCCACCGCACCGAGTCGCCGCCCTTGCGCCTCCGCCGCCGTCCACCGCCTTGGCCGCCGCCCCTTCCTCGCCGGAGCACCGCGGCGCTCGCCGGAGATCCGCCTGGCCAGATCCACGAGAGTTGGATCAGATCAACCAGGCCCGCCTTCCAAACGCCTCCCCGCACCCGGATCCATCCATCCCGGAACATCTTCGTCCAGTTTTTCGCGGGGTAAAAAAAAACAGCTGTCCCTTAATTTGCATATTCTGGTGCACTATTCATCGCATCATAACTCTGTGCATACTGCTCCGTTTCGTGCGTGTAATATGTCAAATTGTTCGTCTCGATGAGTACTTCATTTAATTCTATTGCATCATGTTCATTTGAGTCCATCTTGATGCCTGAATCATCGTTGCAAGAGTGCATGTTGATGTTAATCTGCTGGAACTGTTATAACTGGCTAATTTGACATTTTTGCCATATTTGATGTGTGCATCTTATGAACTTGAGCCCTACATGTGTTTTGATCTATGTCATGCCATCTTTATAGTGGTGCCATCCATGTATTTTTGTGAGTTGTGTAGTGAGTGCATCGAGCTGGTTAAGTAGGGTACTTGCTGTTGCTGTTTTGCTAGGCTGAATCTGTTATTTTGTGATGCCATGTAAACCTGCTGCTACAAGTCATTTCGTGCAAAATCTGGAGATGTTCACTAAATATGTTTTGTTATACATGTTTTGCTCTATCCATTAATGCACTTGGTTGAATTTATAGCCTACTGTAGCTTGTTGTAATCTTGCTCCAAAGTTGCTAAATAATGTTGCTGTCAGCCTGTTAACATTAAGTTCAGTTTTGGCCATGTGTTTTGCTAGTGATCCATGCACCCTATGAACTTGTTATTGCCATGCTTAGCTTCATAAACATGCCTTCTTACTGTTGTTTGCCTTGCCATGCCATGTATTGCTCTGTGGTGAGTGGTTCAAGCTCACCAACATGCCTACTTATTGTTGTTCCTGCCATGTATGAATCTGTCATATAACTTGCCATGTTTACATGGTTGCCATCATATTTTCTGTGCCTTTTTGGCTCATGGTCAGTAAGGGACTTTTGTTCTATGCAATTAGTAGATTCATGTCATGCCTTTGTTTGCCATGATAAGTTACTGTAACATGTTGTTTGATAGCTCTAAATCTTGCAACCTGATGTTATTTCTTGATAAGTCTGAAACTGTTATTATTTGCAATCTTTCCATGTGTGTTTGAGCATGTTCTAGTGATTTCTGGAGATAGCTTAGTGTTCATGTTTTGTCATGCTTTAACTGTACTTCATGCTCTTTTGTTCTTATTTTGGGGTGCTGTAGCTTATTATTTTGATGCTTTCAAGATGCCAAGTTGCTGTTTTGGACAGATTGTTGCTATAACTTGTATAGTGTATGTGTTGCACTGTTGCTCCATTTTGAGTGTGCTCTATATGAAACTTGCTTGATTTTGCATGTAGTTTCATATTACCATGTTGCATCCTTGTTTTGAGGTGTTTGCTTGATGTTTGTATGCATTTTGCACCAATGTCATGCTTAACTTGTTTTGCTCATATCTTCTAGGACGTAGCTCCGAACTAAATGAACTTTATATGTAACTTGACTAGAATCTCGTGTAGATCATCTTGGTGCATCTTAACTTGCTGTTTAACAACTTGAACATAAGGTTTATTCAGATCTGGACCAACTTTGAAACTTGCATATGAGGACTTACCGGAATTGCTATATGTTGTTTCCGGCCTCATTTAAACTTGCTTGATGTGTTACTCTTGTATGCATCTTCTCTTGCCATCAGTAGCTTCATGTAGATTTGTCATGCATCATGCTTGGTTGAGCATCATGTCTTGTCTATGTGTGGTGTGTTTACTATGTTGTGTGCTTCTTCTCGATAGTTCCCGTTTCGGTGCGATCGTGAGGATTCGTTCGTCTACGCTTGGTTCGTCTTCGTGGCTTCGTCTTCTTCATGGACTCGTTCTTCTTCCTTGCGGGATTTCAGGAAAGATGACCGCTACCCTGGATCTCACTACTATCATTGCTAAGCTAGTTGCTTTGTTCTATCGCTTTGCTGCGCTTCCTATAACTTGTTCTTCAAGCCTCCCCAAATTGCCATGAACTTCTAACCTTTGACACCCTTCCTAGCAAACCGTTGTTTGGCTATGTTACCGCTTTTGCTCAGCCCCTCTTATAGCATTGTTAGTTGCAGGTGAAGTTGAAGATTGCTCCATGGTGGACAGGGTTATGTTGGGATATCACAATATCTCTTATTTTATTAATGCATCTATATACTTGGTAAAGGGTGGAAGGCTCGGCCTTATGCCTGGTGTTTTGTTCCACTCTTGCCGCCCTAGTTTCCGTCATACCGGTGTTATGTTCCCGGATTTTGCGTTCCTTACGCGGTTGGGTGATTTATGGGACCCCCTTGAAAGTTCACTTTAAATAAAACTCCTCCAGCAAGGCCCAACCTTGGTTTTACCATTTGCCTCACCTAGCCTTTTTTCCCTTGGGAGTCGCGCTCTCGAGGGTCATCTTATTTTTACCCCCCCCCCGGGCTAGTGCTCGTCGTGAGTGTTGGTCCCACTTGTCAGCCGCCGGTGGCCACCAGGGGCAACTCTGGGCTCGCCTACCGGAAGTTTGGACAATCCGGTGTGCCCTGAGAACGAGATATGTGCAGCTCCTATCGGGATTTGTCGGCACATTCGGGCGGCTTTGCTGGTCTTGTTTTACCATTGTCGAAATGTCTTGTAAACCGGGATTCCGAGACTGATCGGGTCTTCCTGGGAGAAGGTATATCCTTCGTTGATCGCGAGAGCTTATCATGGGCTAAGTTGGGACACCCCTGCAGGGTATAATCTTTCGAAAGCCGTGCCCGCGGTTATGTGGCAGATGGGAATTTGTTAATGTCCGGTTGTAGATAACTTGACACCAGATCCAAATTAAAATGCATCAACCGCGTGTGTAGCCGTGATGGTCTCTTTTCGGCGGAGTCCGGGAAGTGAACACGGTCTTTGGGTTATGTTTGACGTAAGTAGGAGTTCAGGATCACCTCTTGATCATTACTAGTTGACGACCGTTCCGTTTTCTCTCTTCTCGCTCTTATTTGCGTATGTTAGCCACCATATCTTGCTTAGCCGCTGCTGCAACCTCACCACTTTACCCCTTCCTTTCCCATTAAGCTTTGCTAGTCTTGATACCCATGGTAATGGGATTGCTGAGTCCTCGTGGCTCACAGATTACTACAACAACAGTTGCAGGTACAGGTTATGCGATGACCATGACGCGAGAGCGATGTTTGCTTGTTTTGGAGTTCTTCTTCTGCTTCTTCTTCGATCAGGGGAGAGGTTCCAGGTCGGTAGCCTGGGCTAGCAGGGTGGATGTCATTTGAGCTTCTATTTGTGTTTCATCCGTAGTCGGATGTTGATCTTATGTATGATGATGTTGTATTCGTGTGGCATTGTATGCCTCTCATATGTATCCCTATCTGTTATGTAATGTTGATGTAATGATATCCACCTTGCAAAAGCGTTTCAATATGCGGGTCTATCCTTGGTGGGACCTTCGAGTTCCTTTTGGATAGGGTCGCATATTGGGCGTGACAAGTTGGTATCAGAGCCTCGACCGACCCTAGGAGCCCCCTTGATTGATCGTGTAGTTTGGCCGCTGTTGAGTCTAGAAGAAAACTGTTTTCGGAGTCTAGTTATATCGAAGAGTAGGAATTCTTTTTACTCCTCAGCCCCTTCGTCGCTCTGGTGAGGAATCTTGACGTAGGTGTTTTGAATTACTCCTCTTCCCGTTCAAATTTTTCTTTAGGATCACGTGGTTAGTTTTTTGTTCGTTGGTTCTCAGCTCTTTTTATCCGGTGCATTTCTCGTCAAGTTGACTCGAGCCTCTTCATCATTGTCAAGTTCAATCCTCAGTTGTTTTCTTTTCCCACCCGCCGACCCTTCTTCCTCTTGGAACCGGAGCCTGTAATCGAGTATCCATCCTACTCGTGCGAAGTCTTTGCATTCCTTTCTCAATTATTTTTCAATCGGTGTCTTCTCTTCAAGATATTCATCGGTTCCCCCTTTCAAGTTGCCTTTGTTTTCCCGCCCTCCCACCCTCTTCTTCCCGAAGTCTGAGTCTGTTTCGACCATCAATTTTGTTTGTACGAAGTCTGTTCAGTCTTCCCTCAATCATTTCAACCAGTGAATTCTCGTCTCGTTCGTCATTCTTCATCTCTTTTCTTTTCCGGTGGATTCAATTCAAGTTTTTTGGGTTGATCATATTCTTTCCCTCGGCTCAAGTGTTTTCCCTGCTCGTTCGCCTCTCGCCATTCATTCATTTCGGAGTGTTCAAGACATCTCAGGAGATTCGTCTGTGTTTGATTAATTCGAGGTTGTCACCTCATTCAAATATTTCAATTGTTCCGGTGCATCATCTATCTTTTCAACAATCCTTTTCTACAGTGTTTCTTTTAGTGGGCCCTAACCCACAGGTCTTTTCCCAGGATCTTACCTGACTCTTCTAATTCTTCCGGAGTTATTCTCAATTCTTTTCGAGTGTGACGTAAGAATGGATTCCATCAGTCACATGTCTTCTCCAAGTTCGTTTTCAAATTCTTTTCATTGTTGGCTCAACCTCTTTGCTTTTCATTCTCCCGGAGTATCTCAGTAATTTTGGTGGTGTTTCTCGTCATCATTTGAAGATCGAAGAAGATTTCTCTTAAATCTTGTCCGTTCCACCGGAGATTCGCGGTCCTAGCTCGATGTTATGCTATCAAATTGTTTCTTGTCATGCAAATTCTTTTCATCCATCCGGAGCATTTCAGGAGTTGCTTTCTCTCTCGATCGTCCGGAGGCCATCTTTTCGAAAGATTTCTTCATTCTAAGTTTTCAGATTTGTTCTCTAATTATTCTATATTTGTCCCCTTTCGTTCGTCTCAATATTCTTCCGGTGCTTTGTTTAAGTGTTCTTTAATCAGCTCATGATCTCTTTGTTCTTTTGCATCTAAATCCCCCTCAAGCATATTTGTGCTGCTAATTCTTCCCGGTGATTCATTCTCTTTCATCAGTCATTTTTGAATTCTTATGGCGGATCATTCAAGATTCTTTTCCTTGTTTATCTTATTAATCCATTCGTTCTTTTCAATCCTACCGGTGGTTCATGAAGACCTTCTCAAGTTTGCGTTATGCCACTTCCCAATTCTTTTGCAAGAAGAATAAGTAGTATGCAAAAATCCACTGCTTGTCATCAATTTAATTTGATGAAGGATAAGCATGCAATAAATCTTTATTTTATTTCCTCAAAGCGAGTAATCCCTTCCTTCGGAGTTTGTTCTTGATGAATAAATTTTAGTTCCTAGTATTTTCATCTTTTTCTTTTCCGGAGTTCAAATTTCCTCGGCCATCTTGTCGGAACCTCCATCTAAATCATCGCAAGGCTCATCTTATTCTTTCATCCTTCATTTCTATCTCATAATCTTTTTGTCACCGGAGTTCTTCATGCTGGTTCATCATGATTTAATTCATTCTTCAAGAGCTCATAAAGATTCTTGTTGGTGGAATTCAAGTATCCTTCTTTTTGCGTCTCGAAGTGCAATGAACTCTCCGTATTCTTTTGAAGTGGAGTTTTGCATTTCTTCGTTCTTCTCAGCTATTCAATCTTTTCCGCTTGTGGTCGGAGATCACCTCATAATTTTGAGATGTTATCCATAAGTCCACAACAAGATTATTCTTTTCATTGTTGAATTCCTCAACAACTCCGTTTAAAAATTCCTTCTAAAGACGCTTTCAATTCCATTCGTGGCACAAGTTGTCAATTTCTTCTCTGTTCTTTCATTCAACTCCTTATATTCTTTCCGGAGGTTTTGTGTCACGTCTTCATCAAGTATCATTCCATCCTCTCAAGTTCATGTTCTATTCTTTCCATGTTCAGACGGAGTGCTGCCTAAATCCTTTTTAGTCTTAGTCGTTTCTTATCTTGTTCTAACCGGAGCGGTTTCATAGTCTATCTGATTCCGTGAGTTTTCGATTCTCGTCATTCTCGTCATTCCTCTCTTCTTCTCGAGTGATCCCAATTCTTTGCTTCTTCTCTTGAGTTCTTGTTTCACCTCATCCCTTTTCCCCTCCGTCTCGGTCCTAAGATCTCGGGACGAGATCTCTTGTTAGTGGAGGAGTGTTGTAACGCCCTGGATTCGTTGCGCCAGGTGTCTGCCAGTTATTCACTGTCGTTTCCATGTCATTTGCTTGCGTGTTGTACTTTGCCATGTCATCATATGCATTTCTTATCATGTCATCATGTGCATTGCATTGCATACGTGTTCGTCTCATGCATCCGAGCATTTTCCCCGTTGTCCGCTTTGCAATCCGGCACTCCTATGTTCTCCGGCGTCCCCTTTTTGTCTCTCGTTGTGAGCGGGTGTTAAACTTTCTCGGAATGGATCGAGTCTTGTCAAGCGGCCTTGGTATAGCACCGGTAGACCGCCTGTCAAGTTTCGTGCCATTTGGAGGTCGTTTGATACTCCAACGGTTAACCGGGTAACCGCGAAGGCCTCTTTTATGCGCAGCCCAACACCCCTCCAAAGTGGCCCAAAACCCATCCTAACCCCCTCCATGCTCTCTGTCGTTCGATCACGATCGCGTGGCCGAAAACCACACCTCATTTGGACTCTCCTAGCTCCCTCTACCTATTTAAACACCCCCTCCCCCGAATTTTCGGGTCATTCTACCCTAACCCTAGCAAATTCCCCTCCGCGCCGCGCCGGACATGTCCAGTCCCGCCGAACGCATCCAGCCGCCGCCGCCCGCCCAACCGAAGGCCGCCACGTGGCACCCGACCATCATGCGCGCCGCCGGCCTGCCAAGCCCGCAGCCGACCCCCGCGGCCCGCCGCCCGCGCCCCACGCCCACCAGCCGCGCCGCCACCCGAGGAGCTCGCCTCCGCCCCCGAGCCCGTCGCCGGTGGACCCGATCCCGCCACCGTCGGCCACCGCGCCCCGCGCGCCGCCTCCTGGCTCCCTCGCCGCCGGCACCGACCTCCGCCGCCCGCACTCGCCCTCCGCGCCGCCCCGTCGCCTCCCGCCTCCGGCCGCCCTGCTCACCGCCGAACTTTGCCGCCACCGCACCGCGTCGCCGCCCCTGCGCCACCGCCGCCGTCCGCCGCCTTGGCCGCCGCCCCTTCCTCGCCGGAGCACCGCGGCGCTCGCCGGAGATCCGCCTGGCCAGATCCACGAGAGTGGGATCAGATCCACCAGGCCCGCCTTCCAAACGCCTCCCCGCACCCGGATCCCTCCGTCCCGGAACATCTTCGTCCAGTTTTTCGCGGGGTAAAAAAAAACTGATGTCCCTTAATTTGCATATTTTGGTGCACTATTCATTGCATCATAACTCTGTGCATATTGCTCCGTTTCGTGCGTGTAATATGTCAAATTGTTCGTCTCGATGAGTACTTCATTCCATTCCATTGCATCATGTTCATTTGAGTCCATGTTGATGCCTGAATGATCGTTGCAAGAGTGCATGTTGATGTTAATCTGCTGGAACTGTTATCACTAGCTCATTTGTCATTTTTGCCATGTTTGATGTGTGCATCTTATGAACTTGAACCCTACATGTGTTTTGATCTATGTCATGCCATCTTTACAGTGGTGCCATCCATGTATTTTTGTGAGTTGTGTTGTGAGTGCATCGAGCTGGTTAAGTAGGGTACTTGTTGTTGCTGTTTTGCTAGGTTGAATCTGTTATTTTGTGATGCCATGTAAACCTGCTGCTACAAGTCATTTCGTGCATAATCTGGAGATGTTCACTAAATATGTTTTGTTATACATGTTTTGCTCTATCCATTAATGCCCTTGGTTAAATTTATAGCCTACTGTAGCTTGTTGTAATCTTGCTCCAAAGTTGCTAAATAATGTTGCTGTCAGCCTGTTAACATTAAGTTTAGTTTTGGCCATGTGTTTTGCTAGTGATCCATGCACCCTATGAACTTGTTCTTGCCATGCTTAGCTTCATAAACATGCGTTCTTACTGTTGTTTGCCTTGCAATGCCATGTATTGCTCTGTGGTGAGTGGTTCAAGCTCACCAACATGCCTACTTATTGTTGTTCCTGCCATGTATGAATCTGTCATATAACTTGCCATGTTTACATGGGTGCCATCATATTTTCTGTGCCTTTTTGGCTCATTGTCAGTAAGGTACTTTTGTTCTATGCAATCATTAGATTCATGTCATGCCTTTGGTTGCCATGATAAGTTCCTGTAACATGTTGTTTGATAGCTCTAAACCTTGCAACCTGATGTTATTTCCTGATAAGTCTGAAACTGTTATTATTTGCAATCTTTCCATGTGTGTTTGAGCATGTTCTAGTGATTTCTGGAGATAGCTCAGTGTTCATGTTTTGTCATGCTTTACCTGTACTTCATGCTCATGCCTTTTGTTCTTATGTTGGGGTGCTGTAGCTTATTGTTTTGATGCTTTCAAGATGCCTAGTTGCTGTTTTGGACAGATTGTTGTTGTAACTTGTATAGTGTATGTGTTGCACCGTTGCTCCATTTTGAGTGTGCTCTATATGAAACTTGCTTGATTTTGCATGTAGTTTCATATTACCATGTTGCATCCATTTTTTGAGGTGTTTGCTTGATGTTTGTATGCATTTTGCACCAATGTCATGCTTAACTTGTTTTGCTCATATCTTCTAGGCCGTAGCTCCGAACTAAATGAACTTTATATGTAACTTGACTAGAATCTCGTGTAGATCATCTTGGTGCATCTTAACTTTCTGTTTAACAACTTGAACATAAGGTTTATTCAGATCTTGACCAACTTTGAAACTTGCATATGAGGACTTACCGGAATTGCTATATGTTGTTTCCGGCATCATTTAAACTTGCTTGATGTGTTACTCTTGTATGCATCTTCTCTTGCCATGAGTAGCTTCATGTAGATTTGTCATGCATCATGCTTGGTTGAGCATCATGTCTTGTCTATGTGTGGTGTGTTTACTATATTGTGTGCTTCTTCTCGATAGTTCTCGTTTCGTTGCGATTGTGAGGATTCGTTCGTCTACGCTTGGTTCGTCTTCGTGGCTTCATCTTCTTCATGGACTCGTTCTTCTTCCTTGCAGGATTTCAGGCAAGATGACCGCTACCCTGGATCTCACTACTATCATTGCTAAGCTAGTTGCTTTGTTCTATCGCTTTGATGCGCTTCCTATAACTTGTTCTTCAAGCCTCCCCAAATTGCCATGAACCTCTAACCTTTGACACCCTTCCTAGCAAACCGTTGTTTGGCTATGTTACCGCTTTTGCTCAGCCCCTCTTATAGCGTTGTTAGTTGTAGGTGAAGTTGAAGATTGCTCCTTGGTGGACAGGGTTATGTTGGGATATCACAATATCTCTTACTTTATTAATGCATCTATATACTTGGTAAAGGGTAGAAGGCTCGGCCTTATGCCTGGTGTTTTGTTCCACTCTTGCCGCCCTAGTTTCCGTCATACCGGTGTTATGTTCCTGGATTTTGCGTTCCTTACGCGGTCGGGTGATTTATGGGACCCCCTTGACAGTTCGCTTTGAATAAAACTCCTCCAGCAAGGCCCAACCTTGGTTTTACCATTTGCCTCACCTAGCCTTTTTTCCCTTGGGAATCGCGCTCTCGAGGGTCATCTTATTTTTACCCCCCCCCCTCCCGGGCCAGTGCTTGTCGTGAGTGTTGGTCCAACCTGTCAGCCGCCGGTGGCCACCAAGGGCAACTCTGGGCTCGCCTACCAGAAGTTTGGACAATCCGGTGTGCCCTGAGAACGAGATATGTGCAGCTCCTATCGGGATTTGTCGGCACATCCGGGCGGCTTTGTTGGTCTTGTTTTACCATTGTCGAAATGTCTTGTAAACCGGGATTCCGAGACTGATCAGGTCTTCCTGGGAGAAGGTATATCCTTCGTTGATCGCGAGAGCTTATCATGGGCTAAGTTGGGACACCCCTGAGGGGTATAATCTTTCGAAAGCCGTGCCCACGGTTATGTGGCAGATGGGAATTTGTTAATGTCCGGTTGTAGATAACTTGACACTAGATCCGAATTAAAATGCATCAACCGCGTGTGTAGCCGTGATGGTCTCTTTTCGGCGGAGTCCGGGAAGTGAACACGGTCTTTGGGTTATGTTTGACGTAAGTAGGAGTTCAGGATCACCTCTTGATCATTACTAGTTGACAACCATTCCGTTTGCTCTCTTCTCGCTCTTATTTGCGTATGTTAGCCACCATATCTTGCTTAGCCGCTGCTGCAACCTCACCACTTTACCCCTTCCTTTCCCATTAAGCTTTGCTAGTCTTGATACCCATGGTAATGGGATTGCTGAGTCCTCATGGCTCACAGATTACTGCAACAACAGTTGCAAGTATAGGTTATGCGATGACCATGACGCGAGAGCGATGTTTGCTTGTTTTGGAGTTCTTCTTCTTCTTCTTCTTCGATCGGGGGATAGGTTCCAGGTCGGCAGCCTGGGCTAGCAGGGTGGATGTCGTTTGAGCTTCTGTTTGTGTTTCATCCGTAGTCGGATGTTGATCTTATGTATGATGATGTTGTATTCGTGTGGCATTGTATGCCTCTCATATGTATCCCTATGTATTATGTAATGTTGATGTAATGATATCCACCTTGCAAAAGCGTTTCAATATGCGGGTCTATCCTTGGTGGGACCTTCGAGTTCCTTTTGGATAGGGTCGCATATTGGGCGTGACAGAGCCCTTACAGAATTACTTCATACAAGCCAAGTGAGCCCTTACAGAATCATACAAACTTATTTTTAAATTGAAGGATCCAATCGAAACTCCAATGGCACAGCAGGTATGTTCACGCATGTTTCTTTAATAGGTTTGCTCTTATCAATAGCTCTATTGATTTCAATTTCAGTTGTGTATACAGTTGACTTCTCATATTATGCACATTACTAGCATCACAACAGAGCCAATAGTGTTGTTGTACATGTAGACTCGTGGTACCCATCTGAAATCTTGTTGTGCCTTATAGTTTCCCACGCTTTGTATTCTTTCACTGTTGCTTTGTCTTGAACTAATATGATTTCAACCGTGTCTCTATTTTGATTTGGCAAGACAATGCAGTGACTATAGGACATAGATATATGTTCGTTTGATGTTTTTATTATGTACTAGTACTTGGCAATAGAAGACTTGGTAGTTTAATCCTATCCACCTTACTAATGAACTGGTTCACAGAAATGAGGTTCATATACTAGTACATGCTAAACCTGCTATGTGTCTTCTAGTTTCTTCTTTTAGAATGCTGACAGAATATTGGGGAAGAGCGCCTTATTAAGAAATGGTAAAGGAAGTAATGTAGATAAGGTTTAGGATAGTGAGACATCCTTGTTGGTCTCCAACAAAGCTGATAAAACAGCTAAGGAAGACTATCTTGAAGACAGTGAGACAACCCCAAAGTCTTGTCTTGGTTTAGTGTTTGAGTTACTGGCCACTAACACTTGCACAAGCTATTCAAACTCACTGTATGAATCAGTTCGGTTTCTTGAGTCTCAACTACAAGCTGAAAGACATCGATCAGTTGTGCTGCGACACGAAGTGGAAGGACTGCGGAAGTCCTGGAGCATTCGGATGCATACTTTCTGGTGCAACAGCAAGCGTTGGAGGATTTTAGCGCTAAACAGGACAAAGCTAATAAGCTTGCTAAGCTTATTGCCAGCATGGTGGATACCCAGGATAACGTTTCTTGAGCCCTTCTAAAGTTCTTTCAGTTATGCTCTTGTTTTGCTGCCGTGTTTATTTGCACTGCTGGCAAATTTTGATGGCCAGTGTATGTAATATGCTGCTTTGTTCCCTATATTTGCACTCATGCCGAACTTTGATGCCCAGTGGATGTAATATGTGTAATAGCGGTAATAGGCTAGCGTTAGTTGCTTGCTTATTTATTTCCTTGTTGTCTTGTTTAGTTGTTTGCTTGTAGTCACTGCGGTTCTTTTTCGTGTTTTTCTAGTGACCATGATAACCTAATTTTTGGTAACTAGGCAACAATAATAATGGCAACACACTGACTGTTGTAACCATGGGCCTCCTGCGGGCCGTATGATCCATGGGCCTTTGACGGGCCGTAGGATCCATTGTTCTTCTATACGGGCCTTAGGATCCATGGGCCTTCTACAGGTCATACGATCCATGGGCCTTCTACGGGCCGTACGATCCATGGGCCTTCTACGGGTCGTACGATCCATGGGCCTTCTATGGGTCATACGATCCATTGGACTTCTACGGGCCGTAGGATCCATGGGCCTTCTATGGGGCGTATAATCATTTCGCCAATCATGGGTCATACTATTCGTGAACCATAACGGGCCGTTAATAGACCGTATTTGATAACTCTATGAAAACAGCCCAACGGGCTTTTTTTTACATGAAAACGGCCCAACGTATTAACAGGCCACAAATGGGCCGACTATAATGACGGGCTGAAATTTGGCCCACAAGCAGAAAATGACAGTAACGGGTCGTAAGTAACTGAATGCTGGAAATGAGCCCAAGAATAAATGGGTCCTGAGTAGGCCGAAAGACAACTTGGGCTGCAAACGGCCCAATGGAATAATGGGCCGCTAATGGGTATAAAGTGATACACTGTTCATTACGGGCCAGTTTCACCATGGGCCATTAATGGGCCAAGAGTTACAAAGGGCCTCATATGGGCCGAAAGACGTCATGGGCCGGAAGTTAAAACGGGCTAGAATCATATTGGACAGCCCAGATGACGCTACAAACTGGAAGATCTTGCGTGATCCTGGGTCGCTTGTACATACCCTTGGAGTTCTTCATGAAGTTCTTCTCGAGATCCTTCTAGTCGTAGATGTTGTCGTCGGGTAGGCTGTTAAGCCGACTGTGGTGATCCCTCAAGATCAGGGGCACTTCAGAGCATGAAGCGCTGATATATCTCCAACGTATCTATAATTTTTGATTGTTCCATGCTATTGTATTATCTGTTTTGGATTTTTTATATGCATTAATATGCTATTTTATATGATTTTTGGGACTAACCTATTAACCTAGAGCCCAGTGCGAGTTCCTGTTTTTTTTCCTTGTTTTAGAGTTTCACAGAAAAGGAATACCAAACGGAATAAAACTTTCGCGATGATTTTTCTTGGACCAGAAGACACCCAGGAGACTTGGAGTGCAAGTCAGAAGAGCCACAAGGTGGCCACAAGGGTGGAGGGCGCGCCCCCCAACCTTGTGGGCCCCTCGGTGACCCCCTGACCTAGATCTTCCTCCTATATATTCTCAAATATCCCAAAAACTTTGAGGGGATCCACAAAACCACTTTTCCACCGCTGCAACCTTCTGTACCCGTGAGATCCCATCTAGGGGCCTTTTTCGGCATCCTGCCGGAGGGGGATTCGATCACGGAGGCTTCTACATCAACACCATTGCCTCTCCGATGAAGCGTGAGTAGTTTACCACAGACCTACGGATCCGTAGCTAGTAGCTAGATGACTTTTTCTCTCTCTCTTTGATTCTCAGTACAAAGTTCTCCTCGATGTTCTTGGAGATCTATTCGATGTAATACTCTTTTGTGATGTGTTGCTGAGATCCGACGAATTGTGGGTTTATGATCAGCTTATCTATGAATATTATTTGAATCTTCTCTGAATTCTTATATGCATGATTTGATATCTTTGCAAGTCTCTTCGAACTATCGATTTGGTTTGGCCAACTAGATTGGTTTTTCTTGCAATGGGAGAAGTGTTGTGCTTAGCTTTGGGTTCAATCTTGCGGTGCTCGATCCTAGTGACGGAAGGGGAAATGACACATATTGTATTGTTGCCATCGAGGATAACAAGATGGAGTTTTCATCATATTGCTTGAGTTTATCCCGCTACATCATGTCATCTTACTTAATGCATTACTCTAGATGCATCTAGAGTATTAAGTAACGCATTGAGTTACATCTAGAGAACTTAATACTCTAGATGCAGGGATGAGTCGGTCGATGTGTGGAGTAATATAGTAGATGCAGATTCGTTTCGGTCTACTTGATACAAACATGATGCCTATATTCATGATCATCGCCTTAGATATTGTCATAATTATGCGCTTTTCTATCAATTGCTCGCCATTAATTTGTTCACCCACCATAATAATTTCTATCTTGAGAGAAGCCTCTAGTGAAACCTATGGCCCCTGGGTCTATTTTCCATCATATAAGTTTCTGATCTACAATTCTAGTTTCCTATTTACTTTCTTTGCAATCTTTTACATTCCATAAACCAAAAATACCAAAAATATTACTTTGCCATTTATCCATCTCTATCAGATCTCATGTTGCAAATAACTGTGAAGGGATTGACAACCCCTTTATCGCGTTGGGTGCAAGTTGGTGTTTGCTTGTGCAGGTATTCAGTGGCTTGCACGTTGTCTCCTACTGGATTGATACCTTGGTACTCAAAAGCTGAGGGAAATACTTACTCTACTTTGCTGCATCACTCTTTCCTCTTCAAGGGAAAAAACCAACGCAAGCTCAAGAGGTAGCAAGCGCTTGTTGTCCTCGCCAATGTTTCACACCACGAGGTAGTCGACAAGCCAAGTTTCCGGCTTGGCAGTACCATCATACTTGTCAATGCTGCTCGCACCCCGTAAACAAGGCGGGGACGACTTTCTATGGATCCAGCAGTGGAATGTGGACTAATCGTCTAGTCAACCTCACCACCTTGGCAGTCAACCAGTGCTCTAGTTGCACGAATTGCCTCGATGTAATATCACACATCGTGATTACGGTCTGCCCTACCACGGGTGGAGCTGGCTCATCGTCGTTCCACATAGATTCGGTTGAGATCCTTGAAGGAAATATGCCCTAGAGGCAATAATAAAGTTATTATTTATTTCCTCATATCATGATAAATGTTTATTATTCATGCTAGAATTGTATTAACCGGAAACATGATACATGTGTGAATACATAGACAAACACATAGTCACTAGTATGCCTCTACTTGACTAGCTCATTAATCAAAGATGGTTATGTTTCCTGACCATAGACATGTGTTGTCATTTGATTAATGGGATCACATCATTAGGAGAATGATGTGATTGACATGATCCATTCCGTTAGCCTAGCACTTGATCGTTTAGTATACTGCTATTGCTTTCTTCATGACTTATACAAAGTTCCTACAACTATGCGATTGTGCAACTCCCGTTTACCGGAAGAACACTTTGTGTGCTACCAAACATCACAACATAACTGGGTGATTATAAAGGTGCTCTACAGGTGTTTCCGAAGGTACATGTTGGGTTGGCATAATTCGAGATTAGGATTTGTCACTCCGATTGTCGGAGAGGTATCTCTGGGCCCTCTCGGTAATACTCATCACCTAAGCCTTGCAAGCATGTAACTAATGAGTTAGTTATGAGATGACGTATTGCGGAACGAGTAAAGAGACTTGCCGGTAACGAGATTGAACTAGGTATTGGATACCGACGATCAAATCTCGGGCAAGTAACATACCGATGACAAAGGGAACAAAGTATGTTGTTATGCGGTTTAACCGATAAAGATCTTCGTAGAATATGTAGGAACCAATATGGGCATCCAGGTCCCGCTATTGGTTATTGACCGAGAATGGTTTTAGGTCATGTCTACATAGTTCTCGAACCCGTAGGGTCCACACGCTTAACGTTTCGATGACAGTTTTATTATGAGTTTATAAGTTTTGATGTACCGAAGTTTGTTCGGAGTCCCGGATGTGATCACGGACATGACGAGGAGTCTTGGAATGGTCAAGACATAAAGATTGATATATTGCAAGCCTATGTTTGGACATCGGAATAGTTCCGGGTGAAATCGGCATTTTACCGGAGTACCAGGAGGTTACCGGAACCCCCCGGGGGGTTAATGGGCCTACATGGGCCAAGAGGGAGAAGAGGAAGGAGCAAGGAGGGGGCCGCGTGCCCCTCCCCCTCCTAGTCCGAGTAGGACAAGGGAAGGGGGGCGGCGCCCCCCTTTCCTTGCCCTCCTCCTCCTCTTTCCCCCTTCTCTCCTACTCCAACTTGGAAAAGGGGAGTCCTACTCCCGGTGGGAGTAGGACTCCCCCCCTTGGCGCACCCCCTTAGGCCGGCGGCCTCCCCCCTGGCTCCTTTATATACGGGGGCGGGGGGCACCCCATAGACACACAAGTTGATCTACGGATCGTTCCTTAGCCGTGTGCAGTGCCCCCTTCCACCATATTCCACCTCGGTCATATCGTCGCGGAGTTTAGGCGAAGCCCTGCGCTGGTAGAACATCATCATCGTCACCACGCCGTCGTGCTGACGGAACTCATCTCCGGAGCCTTTGCTGGATCGGAGGGCCGGAGATCGTCATCGAGCTGAACGTGTGCTGAACTCGGAGGCTCCGTACGTTCGGTGCTTGGATCGGTCGGATCATGAAGACGTACGACTACATCAACCGCGTTGTGCTAACGCTTCCGCTTACGGTCTACGAGGGTACGTGGACGAACACTCTCCCCTCTCGTTGCTATGCCATCACCATGATCTTGCGTGTGCGTAGGAAATTTTTTGAAATTACTACGTTCCCCAACAGTGGCATCCGAGCCAGGTTTTATGCGTTGATATTATATGCATGAGTAGAACACAAGTGAGTTGTGGACGATATAAGTCATACTGCCTACCAGCATGTCATACTTTGGTTCAGCGGTATTGTGAGATGAAGCGGCCCGGACCGACATTACGCGTACGCTTACGCGAGACTGGTTTCACCGTTACGAGCACTCATGCTTAAAGGTGGCTGGCGGGTGACTGTCTCTCTCACTTTAGTTGAACCGAGTGTGGCTACGCCCGGTCCTTGCGAAGGTTAAAACGGAGTCTATTTGACAAACTATCGTTGTGGTTTTGATGCGTAGGTGAGAACGTTTCTTGCTAAGCCCGTAGCAGCCACGTAAAATTTGCAACAACAAAGTAGAGGACGTCTAACTTGTTTTTGCAGGGCATGTTGTGATGTGATATGGTCAAGACGTGATGCTATATTTTATTGTATGAGATGATCATGTTTTGTAACCGAAGTTATCGGCAACTGGCAGGAGCCATATGGTTGTCGCTTTATTGTATGAAATGCAAACGCCTTGTAATTGCTTTACTTTATCACTAAGCGGTAGCGATAGTCGTAGAAGCAATAGATGGCGTAACGACAACGATGCTACGATGGAGATCAAGGTGTCGCGCCGGTGACAATGGTGATCATGACGGTGCTTCGAAGATGGAGATCACAAGCACAAGATGATGATGGCCATATCATATCACTTATATTGATTGCATGTGATGTTTATCCTTTATGCATCTTATCTTGCTTTGATTGACGGTAGCATTTTAAGATGATCTCTCACTAAAATTATCAAGAAGTGTTCTCCCTGAGTATGCACCGTTGCCAAAGTTCGTCGTGCCGAGACACCACGTGATGATCGGGTGTGATAAGCTCTACGTCCATCTACAACGGGTGCAAGCCAGTTTTGCACACGCAGAATACTCAGGTTAAACTTAACGAGCCTAGCATATGCAGATATGGCCTCGGAACACAGAGACCGAAAGGTCGAGCGTGAATCATATAGTAGATATGATCAACATAGTGATGTTCACCATTGAAAACTACTCCATCTCACGTGATGATCGGTTATGGTTTAGTTGATTTGGATCACGTGATCACTTAGATGACTAGAGAGATGTCTGTCTAAGTGGGAGTTCTTAAGTAATATGATTAATTGAACTTAAATTTATCATGAACTTAGTACCTGATAGTATCTTGCTTGTCTGTGTTTGTTTGTAGATAGATGGCTCGTGCTGTTGTTCCGTTGAATTTTAATGTGTTCCTTGAGAAAGCAAAGTTGAAAGATGATGGTAGCAATTACACGGACTGGGTCCGTAACCTGAGGATTATCCTCATTGCTGCACAGAAGAGTTACGTCCTGGAAGCACCGCTGGGTGCCAGGCCTGCTGCTGATGCAACTGACGACGTTAAGAACGTCTGGCAGAGCAAAGCTGATGACTACTCTATAGTTCAGTGTGCCATGCTTTACGGCTTGGAACCGGGTCTTCAACGACGTTTTGAACGTCATGGAGCATATGAGATGTTCCAGGAGTTGAAGTTAATATTTCAAGCAAATGCCCGGATTGAGAGATATGAAGTCTCCAATAAGTTCTATAGCTGCAAGATGGAGGAGAATAGTTCTGTCAGTGAACACATACTCAGAATGTCTGGGTATAATAATCACTTGATTCAACTGGGAGTTAATCTTCCTGATGATAGTGTCATTGACAGAATTCTCCAATCACTGCCACCAAGCTACAAGAGCTTCGTGATGAACTATAATATGCAAGGGATGAACAAGACTATTCCCGAGCTCTTCGCGATGCTGAAATCCGCGGAGGTAGAAATCAAGAAGGAGCATCAAGTGTTGATGGTCAACAAGACCACTAGTTTCAAGAAAAAGGGCAAAGGGAAGAAGAAGGGGAACTTCAAGAAGAACGACAAGCAAGTTGCTGCTCAAGAGAAGAAACCCAAGTCTGGACCTAAGCCTGAAACCGAGTGCTTCTACTGCAAGCAGACTGGACACTGGAAGCGGAACTGCCCCAAGTATTTGGCGGATAAGAAGGATGGCAAAGTAAGCAAAGGTATATGTGATATACATGTTATTGATGTGTACCTAACTAGAGCTCGTAGTAGCACCTGGGTATTTGATACTGGTTCTGCTGCTAATATTTGCAACTCGAAACAGGGACTACGGAATAAGCGAGCACTGGCCAAGGACGAGGTGACGATGCGCGTGGGAAACGGTTCCAAAGTCGATGTGATCGCGATCGGCACGCTACCTCTACATCTACCTTCGGGATTAGTTTTAGACCTGAATAATTGTTATTTGGTGCCAGCGTTGAGCATGAACATTATATCTGGATCTTGTTTAATGCGAGACGGTTATTCATTTAAATAAGAGAATAATGGTTGTTCTATTTATATGAGTAATATCTTTTATGGTCATGCACCCTTGAAGAGTGGTCTATTTTTATTGAATCTCGATAGTAGTGATACACATAGTCATAATGTTGAAGCCAAAAGATGCAGAGTTGATAATGATAGTGCAACTTATTTGTGGCACTGCCGTTTAGGTCATATCGGTGTAAAACGCATGAAGAAACTCCATACTAATGGACTTCTGGAATCACTTGATTATGAATCACTTGGTACTTGCGAACCGTGCCTCATGGGCAAGATGACTAAAACACCGTTCTCCGGTACTATGGAGAGAGCAACATATTTGTTGGAAATCATACATACAGATGTATGTGGTCCGATGAATGTTGAGGCTCGTGGCGGATATCGTTATTTTCTCACCTTCACAGATGATTTGAGCAGATATGGGTATATCTACTTAATGAAGCACAAGTCTGAAACATTTGAAAAGTTCAAAGAATTTCAGAGTGAAGTGGAAAATCATCGTAACAAGAAAATAAAGTTTCTACGATCTGATCGTGGAGGAGAATATTTGAGTTACGAGTTTGGTTTACATTTGAAACAATGCGGAATAGTTTCGCAACTCACACCACCCGGAACACCACAACGAAATGGTGTGTCCGAACGTCGTAATCGTACTTTACTTGATATGGTGCGATCTATGATGTCTCTTACCGATTTACCGCTATCGTTTTGGGGTTATGCTTTAGAGACGGCCGCATTCACGTTAAATAGGGCACCATCTAAATCCGTTGAGACGACTCCTTATGAACTGTGGTTTGGTAAGAAACCAAAGTTGTCGTTTCTTAAAGTTTGGGGCTGCGATGCTTATGTGAAGAAACTTCAACCAGATAAGCTCGAACCCAAATCGGAGAAATGTGTCTTCATAGGATACCCAAAAGAGACTGTTGGGTACACCTTCTATCACAGATCCGAAGGCAAGACATTCTTTGCTAAGAATGGATCCTTTCTAGAGAAGGAATTTCTCTCGAAAGAAGTGAGTGGGAGGAAAGTAGAACTTGATGAGATAACTGTATCTACTCCCTTATTGGAAGGTAGTTCATCACGAGAACCGGTTCCTGTGACGACTACACCAATTAGTGAGGAAGCTAATGATATTGATCATGAAACTTCAGATCAAGTTTCTGCTGAACCTCGTAGGTCTACCAGAGTAAGATCCGCACCAGAGTGGTACGGTAATCCTATTCTGGAAGTCATGTTACTTGACCATGATGAACCTACGAACTATGAGGAAGCGATGATGAGCCCAGATTCCGCAAAATGGCTAGAGGCCATGAAATCTAAGATGGGATCCATGTATGAAAACAAAGTATGGACTTTGGTTGACTTGCCCGATGATCGGCAAGCCATTGAGAATAAATGGATCTTTAAGAAGAAGACTGACGCTGATGGTAATGTAACTGTCTATAAAGCTCGACTTGTTGCGAAAGGTTTTCGACAAGTTCAAGGGGTTGACTACAATGAGACTTTCTCACCCGTAGCAATGCTTAAGTCTGTCCGAATCATGTTGGCTATTGCTGCATTTCATGATTATGATATTTGGCAAATGGATGTCAAGACTGCAATCTTGAATGGATTTCTAGAAGAAGAGTTGTATATGATGCAGTCGGAAGGTTTTGTTGATCCAAAAGGTGCTGACAAAGTGTGCAAGCTCCAGCGTTCCATTTATGGATTGGTGCAAGCATCTCGGAGTTGGAATAAACGCTTTGATAGTGTAATCAAAGCATATGGTTTTATACAGACTTTTGGAGAAGCCTGTATTTACAAGAAAGTGAGTGGGAGCTCTGTAGCATTTCTAGTTTTATATGTTGATGACATATTATTAATTGGAAATGATATATAATTTCTGGATAGCATAAAGGGATACTTGAATAAAAGTTTTTCAATGAAAGACCTCGGTGAAGCTGCTTACATATTGGGCATCAAGATCTATAGAGATAGATCAAGACGCTTAATAGGACTTTCACAAAGCACATACCTTGACAAAATTTTGAAAAAGTTCAAAATGGATCAGGCAAAGAAAGGATTCTTGCCTGTGCTACAAGGTGTGAAGTTGAGTCAAACTCAATGCCCAACCACAACAGAAGATAGAGAGAAAATGAAAAATGTTCCATATGCTTCAGCCATAGGCTCTATCATGTATGCAATGCTGTGTACCAGACCTTACGTATGCTTAGCAATAAGTTTGGCAGGAAGGTACCAAAGTAATCCAGGAGTGGATCACTGGACAGCGGTCAAGAACATCCTAAAATACCTGAAAAGGACTAAGGATATGTTTCTCGTATATGGAGATGACAAAGAGCTAGTCATAAATGGTTATGTCGATGCAAGCTTTGACACTGATCCGGACGATTCTAAATCGCAAACCGGATACGTGTTTTTATTAAACGGTGGAGCTGTAAGTTGGTGCAGTTCTAAACAAAGCGTCGTGGCGGGATCTACATGTGAAGCGGAGTACATAGCTACTTCGGAAGCAGCGAATGAAGGAGTCTGGATGAAGGAGTTCATTTCCGATCTAGGTGTCATACCTAGTGCATCGGGACCAATGAAGATCTTCTGTGACAATACTGGTGCAATTGCCTTGGCAAAGGAATCCAGATTTCACAAGAGGACCAAGCACATCAAGAGACGCTTCAATTCCATTTGGGACCAAGTCCAAGTGGGAGACATAGAGATTTGCAAGATACATACGGATCTGAATGTTGCAGACCCGTTGACTAAGCCTCTCTCACGAGCAAAACATGATCAGCACCAAGACTCCATTGGTGTTAGAATCATTACTATGTAATCTAGATTATTGACTCTAGTGCAAGTGGGAGACTAAAGGAAATATGCCCTAGAGGCAATAATAAAGTTATTATTTATTTCCTCATATCATGATAAATGTTTATTATTCATGCTAGAATAGTATTAACCGGAAACATGATACATGTGTGAATACATAGACAAACACATAGTCACTAGTATGCCTCTACTTGACTAGCTCATTAATCAAAGATTGTTATGTTTCCTGACCATAGACATGTGTTGTCATTTGATTAATGGGATCACATCATTAGGAGAATGATGTGATTGACATGACCCATTCCGTTAGCCTAGCACTTGATTGTTTAGTATACTGCTATTGCTTTCTTCATGACTTATACAAAGTTCCTACAACTATGAGATTGTGCAACTCCCGTTTACTGGAAGAACACTTTGTGTGCTACCAAACGTCACAACATAACTGGGTGATTATAAAGGTGCTCTACAGGTGTTTCCGAAGGTACATGTTGGGTTGGCATAATTCGAGATTAGGATTTGTCACTCCGATTGTCAGAGAGGTATCTCTGGGCCCTCTCGGTAATACTCATCACCTAAGCCTTGCAAGCATGTAACTAATGAGTTAGTTATGAGATGGCGTATTACGCAACGAGTAAAGAGACTTGCCGGTAACGAGATTGAACTAGGTATTGGATACCGACGATCAAATCTCGGGCAAGTAACATACCGATGACAAAGGGAACAAAGTATGTTGTTATGCGGTTTAACCGATAAAGATCTTCGTAGAATATGTAGGAACCAATATGGGCATCCAGGTCCCGCTATTGGTTATTGACCGAGAATGGTTTTAGGTCATGTCTACATAGTTCTCGAACCTGTAGGGTCCGCACGCTTAACGTTTCGATGACAGTTTTATTATGAGTTTATAAGTTTTGATGTACCGAAGTTTGTTCGGAGTCCCGGATGTGATCACGGACATGACGAGGAGTCTCGGAATGGTCGAGACATAAATATTGATATATTGGAAGCCTATGTTTGGACATCGGAATAGTTCCGGGTGAAATCAGCATTTTACCGGAGTACCGGGAGGTTACCGGAACCCCCCGGGGGGTTAATGGGCCTACATGGGCCAAGAGGGAGAAGAGGAAGGAGCAAGGAGGGGGCCGCGCGCCCCTCCCCCTCCTAGTCCGAATAGGACAAGGGAAGGGGGGCGGCGCCCCCCCTTTCCTTCCCCTCCTCCTCCTCTTTCCCCCTTCTCTCCTACTCCAACTTGGAAAAGGGGAGTCCTACTCCCGGTGGGAGTAGGACTCCCCCCCTTGGCGCGCCCCCTTAGGCCGGCGGCCTCCCCCCTGGCTTCTTTATATACGGGGGCGGGGGGCACCCCATAGACACACAAGTTGATCTACGGATCGTTCCTTAGCCGTGTGCGGTGCCCCCTTCCACCATATTCCACCTCGGTCATATCGTCGCGGAGTTTAGGCGAAGCCCTGCGCCGGTAGAACATCATCATCGTCACCACGCCGTCGTGCTGACGGAACTCATCTCCGGAGCCTTTGCTGGATCGGAGGGCCGGAGATCGTCATCGAGCTGAACGTGTGCTGAACTCGGAGGCTCCGTACGTTTGGTGCTTGGATCAGTCGGATCGTGAAGACGTACGACTACATCGACCGCGTTGTGCTAACGCTTCCGCTTACGGTCTACGAGGGTACGTGGACGAACACTCTCCCCTCTCGTTGCTATGCCATCACCATGATCTTGCGTGTGCGTAGGAAATTTTTTGAAATTACTACGTTCCCCAACAATCCTTATGTGCACCGAGACGTTGATTGGTGGAGGCTTGAAAGTGATTAGCCCGCTATAATAGGGAGAATCTGAGCCCCCGAGGGACGACATTGTGTCGATTGTGTGGCAGGTGGCCCTGCGACAAAGTAGCCATGTTTTGTTGTTCCACTATCGTTTTCAACAAGGCAGTGATTCAAATATGGCTTTCATCCGTGGGACAATCTAAGACCAACTCCAGCGCGCGACCCCATCCCATCCGGCCCCATCTGTTTGGGACAAAACGGACAAACCCCATGGCCCAGCGCGCGACGGCCTTGACCCATCTGGTCCGTTCTGTGTCCAGGCCGACCCATTTCGAGCGCAAACATGCACCTGGTTTGGGTCAAGGCGGACGACAAACTAATGTGCTGCTCGTCCACTTCGGGGCCGTGTGGCAGGCGGCCACCTACCTCCCACCACCTAACATAAATGTGCACGTGCGGCCGGCCCCACCTGTCATCCGCCCAGGCGCGTGATAGGCGTCCTTCTTCAATGGGAAGCCGTGGACCGGTCGTAGTCCATGCTCCCACTCCAGTCGTTGCTGCCTCCTTGAAACCCGGCACCCAAACCCTAGCTCTCCCTTCCCCTTCATCGAGGTCGCCGGCCGCCCGCGGCCATGGTGCGGTGGAGATTCGGCCGCAAGGGGGCGCACGATGACGACGCTGGTTCGTCCTCGGCCGTCGCAGCGTCAAAGCTGAGCCCGCGCCACCCCCACGGAGCACCCCCGCGCCACCCACATTCGCCATCGCTCCTACGGCCGCTGGTGAGTGCGATCGACACTACATCCACGTCGACGTGTGCTGGCATTTTTAGGAGACCAGGACGCTGCTCCCCTGGAGCGACGTCCACCTGCCCAATATTTGGCACCTGTCCACGGATCGGATGCCGATCCCGCCCGTCACGACGAGCGGCCGTGCCTGCCGCGAGGAGATCGAATGCCACTGCCGCCTCCTGCCTGACAACCTCTACTACGACCCCAGGTACGCCATCGACTCCGCTCTCTGACACCTGGTTTCGGGACGAGCACGATACAAAACGCGCGTCCTACTTCGCCGGTAGCTCCTCGGGCCTGCAGCGGCCACATCCAGAGTGTGGAGCACCTTCTCCCCAGGTGCGCGGGCATACGCGGGTGCGCAGCCTCACGCCCACGCCGTCGCCCTCTCCGTCGCCACCACCACCTCCTCGCATGACAGAGGAGAAGGAGGCCCAGCTCGTGCAACGTGTCATGGAAGATTCCGTGAACACACACGATGAGCGCCAGTGGGAGGGCCTGGAGACCATGATGGCCCTCTCTGCCGCCGACGACATCGTGTTCCCCGAGCTGGAGATGGTGGACGTCAAGGAGGAGGCCAAGGAGGAGGTGAGGGAGGAGGTGTTGGAGGAGCAGGCCGTCGTCGTGTTCCACCCAGACCAGGTGGACCAGCAATGGAGTTGGTCATGCACGACCGGCGATATGGCCGACGCCATGGGGGCCGTGAACTGGTGCCCCACGCCGCCGTGGTCTCCGGAACGCGAGCCTTCACCACACGGGGGGGGGGGGGGGGAGGAGGGGAGGGCGGTGCATGCACCTCCCATCTTCCAGGAGCCTCCCGCCTTCCAGGGAGCGGCCCACCTCTAGACGCGGCCGCCATACATCGACCTCACTAGCGACGATGAAGACAATAGTGGCGCGTGAGGAGGCGGTGACGGGCATGGCAGTAGCGCGCGGGCGGCGCTTTATTTTATTATGTTAATTATGTTTAATGTTGAACTGTGGAATGGGGCCGTTCTAGGGTCGTGAAGTTTAATTATGTTTTATCTTTGCGTTTATTTGATTTTTCGGCATTTCTTTGAGTTTTTTCGTTTTTTTAAATCACGTCCACCCCGGACCTGATATGGGGTGCGACCAGGCGTTGGGCGCACCAGCACGGCAACGGTCCCAAACGGACATGGGCGCCCCATCGCCGCCCCAAACGGACGAAAGCAGGGCAAAACGGACGTCTATTTGGAGTTATGCGCTGGAGTTGGCCCGGGAGGAGTGAGAAAGTCGTCTAGGGCATATGCCACCATTAGATTCTGAGCTGAAGTGCGGTAGATTCGTCCGACTCCTGGCTCATGATGGAGTTATGCATGTCGCTGCCCCTCTGCATGGTCGATGAAGTAGGCCGGCGCGGGTGTAGGCGTGACTCGTGAGCTAGAGCCGACTGGAGTTCACGCTCCTATGCTTCGAGGATATAGGTGATGCGCTTTTGCTCGGCCAAGACAGCTACCCAAGATTCCTCGATAGCTTTTCCCACGTTCGTATCACCTGCGACGGGTTTTTGCAGAAGTGCAGGTGTCGTCTACGACGTGGCGGTGCCATCGTTGGTCATGTACACATATGCCACAGAAATGTAGTTGTACGAGCTCTCATACCCACCATATCGAAGTCCAAGATAGGCACGAGAGAATCAGAACCTATCACACTGAGAGCAAGTACAATAGAGTTGAGTTAGCTGGCTATAAGAAATAAACTAGTATGTTTTTACTTAGTCGGAGGAAAAAAAAGAGGAGAGAGAAGGTAAGTGGGCTCTTGGTGAAGAGTCAGCTCTAGCACGTGCTCCTAAGCATTTTGTGAGAGTGAAAGATGGGCCATATAATAAAAAATAGTCCACTCTTCTAATCAACTATTGTACACATTGACTATAAGATGGGCTATAGATAACATGGCAATGGATTATAGCCAGCAGTTGGCTATACTATTAACCATGCTCTGACAAGCTAGCGAGTAGCCTTGCCGGCACGACACTGGTAAAGATCCCAGTGGCTGCCTAAGCACCGGATTTGTCGGCCGGTAGGGAACCGAAATTTTGAGGCACAACACACTGAATTCTTTGGCAACAAAGTGTAGACTACCAATGGCGAACCGCACCGTTGGCCATGGGGAGTGCGGCAAAGGTAGGATGACATACCACATCGGCAGCAATGAAGTGTAGTGCGCCGAAATGCATGAGCTGCCTGGGCACGAGTCCGCCGACCACGGTGGACGCCAACTGTCGTGGGGATTTGACCACAATACTCATGATTGGGGTTTTTGAGTGGCAATGCGCACAAGATAATCGAGGTAAGGAATTCATACAAGGGATTTACCTAGGTTTGGATCTCTATCTTATAGGTAATACCCTATTAGCGTGCTCATGTCGAGTGCTTAATCAAACCTCATATGAGGATTTTTGCTACGAGTGTATGCCTATGTATCCGAGTAGAATGATCTCTCTGGATCTTGTACGTATCTAGCATGATCTCCCCTCACATTTAATGCATTGGAGTAACACCCAGTTGATGACATAATAATACCGCATGTCTTGATTACGCATTAACGGTTGAATTGAGTTTTTAAGGGGTAAACATGTTTTACTTTAATCAATAATCAAGTCTACAACAATAATCAGAGCATCGTGAGGGTTTACAAGCCAAAGATGGTGAACCTCATCAAGATGTATATCATGTTTAGCTAAGTAATGTGCTTTCTTATTGGATAACCTCCCTTCATGCACAAAAGTAAATGAAGAAAAATCTTTCATAGTCTCCCTGATATCTTCAACCACCATGTTGGTAATGCCCTTCGTGCCCTTGTTGATGTTAGTGACAACATCTTGACAATCTGATGCAACTCTGATGTGATGTAGAAGGAGGTCCTATGCAAGGAAAGTGCCTCACGACATGTTAATGTTTCTAGAACTGCAAGGTCAGATATACCTCTGATAACAAGGGCTAAAGTTCCTAGATAATGGCCCGATTCATCATGACATACTGAGCTGACAACCCCAACTTGATTCGCCGCATTTATTGCCCCGTTAACATTCACTTTAAACATCCCTGGAGGAGGAGGAGGAATCCATCTCCTTGGTTGTATATTTGGAGCCGTGTCGGCATCGGTTGGTGGCATTGCAATGTTAAGATCAGATAAATCTTTGTACGAACACATGTGTCAACATAGGACTTTGATGATCTCCTTCATGAATAAGTTTATGCTGAGACGTCCATATTGCCCACGGTGTCACACCACCAACTTGGTGAACTTCACATGAATGAGTCCATCATAAAAAAATAGCCAATTTCTAGCATCTTGTTCTGTTGTGGATAATATGTCCTCAACCAGCTCTGGATCTGACAAAGACCACATGCATCGTGCCATAGTGCAGAGTATCAACGAATGAATCCATGAGTCTTCATTCCCACGGATAGCGTAGCATGAAGTAGTCAGCATATTTCTGAGGTTTCTAACATCGGTTGTTGGCAGAGAACATTTAGGTAATCACCACAAGAATTCTTCAGTATGGATGGCACATTCGTTTTCCATAGTCTGCTCCAACTATCTTGTTCTCTTGCATTATCGGTCGCACTACCAGATCCTTATAGCCATTCTTCCTTGTTGAGTTTAGTCACAAGCATTTTGTACGCAGACCGAACAGAAAATACACCCTCTTTATCATGTCCCCATGCCCAGAAATCGTACCGCCGATGAGTCCTTAATGGTATGTTTAGGATCAAATCTGCATCAAGTGATAAGAATACTTCTTTGACCCTTGTTTTGTTCCATCTCGCGGAACTAGAATCTATTAGATCACTGACCAAGGTAGGACGGTCACCAACCAAACAGGTAATAGTCATCACCATATGCTCCTGGGTATCCAGTTTTGCTGCCAAATGGTGGTGTCCTTGTCATCTCCAATACGTCGTATTAGACCATGCGTGAGCAGTTCTTTTCTTTCCATTAAGGCTTGCCACATTTGAGAGGGTTGGCCACCTAGCTGAGCCTCCAGGAAATCACAAGAAGGGAAATGCCTGGCCTTTAAAATCTTTGCACTGATAGTATTAGGAGATTGCAAAATACGACAAGCTTGTCTTGCCAAAAATGCAAGGTTAAACAATTCAATGTCTCTAAATTCCATACCTCCTTGATACTTAGGCCTTGTCATCATTTCCCATGACACCCAACTCACTTTCCTTTCTCCATCTTTGCTTACCCACCAAAACTTCCTAATGATAGAATTTATGTGTTGACAGAGACTTCCATGTAGCTTAGAACAAGACATGGAGAACACAAGGACCGCTTGGGCCATCGATTTAATGAGCACCTCTTTTCCACCATAGGATAAGATTTTTTTTCCACCCTCCTTTCACCTTGTTCCATACCCTCTCTTTCAAATATTTGAAGCATCATTTTTGCTGCTCCCAACATCAGTTGGCATCCCAAGGTATTTTTCAGAAAGGCTTTCATTGGGAACATGAGGAATTTCTTTCATCTCATCCCTTATAGCTTGGGGAAAACCCTTAATAAAGAACAATGATGACTTAGATGAATCAACTTTCTGCCCCAAGGCCTGAAAATAAGTTTCCATCAAAGAAGAAATTGCTCTTACACCATCACCGTTTGACTTGATGAATAACAGGCTATCATCTGCAAAAAGGAAGTGGCTCACCAGTGGAGCCGTTGCCGCCACTTTGATTCTACACTCATTTGAGATGACTCACTATGACTTCTTAAGAGGCACGAAAGTCCCTCTGCTACCAACAAGGAAAGGTTGGGGGAGATAGAGTCTCCTTGATGAATCCCTCTCTAGGCCTAAACGATCCAACTAAGTTAATGCCATAGTGCATATTTGGCCGAGCGGGCTTCATGATGCCGGCCCAGCCTAGTGGGCTTTTCTGGAATGGGCTTGGATCAGCCCAGGCCAGCTGGGCCGCCTCCTCATCTTGGGCCAACCCCGAGGGATAGCGCGTCAGCGATGATAAGAGATCCTAACTCATTGTTAGTGTGTTTGGTTAGTTGTTCTTGGAACTATAGTCCTTGTATACTACTCTTATTTCCTAAGTTATGATAGACTAGCTTGCAGTTATGGTTGTTAGAGCATCTACAGTCCTGAAAGTGCGTTAAGTCGACTAGAGGGGGGTGAATAGGCGATTTTTACAAGTTCGTCACTGAGAAAATTCAACTTGAGGAGTTTCCTAAGTCATGAACTACAAGCAGCGAAATAAGTACTCAGATGCATGCATAATAGAACAGTAGCACAGTCATCTGACTAAATGAAACATACACAGAGCACAAGTAGCATGTAAACAGGATAAGAGGCTGAAGGCAAAATGACTAAAGAATTAGGTTTGAGGAAATTGAGAAAGTCTTCAGTCAAAGTCTTCAAACAGTAATAGTCAAGTTCATCAACACATGAATGAGGAAATGAAAGGGTTGAGGAAATAGAACCAGTAGCTTGGTGAAGACGATGATTTGGTAGACCAGTTCCAACTGATGTGACAGTTGTACGTCTAGTTGGAGTGGCTAGGTATTTAAACCTGAGGACACACAGTCCTCACCGTATTCTCCTTGAGCTAAGATCACACAGGCCTCACCCAATCACTCGTGGTAAGTCTTCAGGTGACTTCCAAACCGTCACTCAGCGATCCACAATTTCCTCTTGGATGCTCTAGACCATGATGCCTAACCGTCTGGAGGATGCACAGTCCTCAAAGGTAACAAGCATCGGTTCCACACAGGAACAATCTCTTCAGTGATGCTCAATCACTTTGGGGTTGTAGGTGTTTGGGTTTGGGTTTTACTCACTGGATGATTTTCGCTCAAAGTCCTCGGAGGATGGGATGCTCTCAATGATAAGTGTCAGTTTCTCTCGGAGCAGCCAACAAGCTAGTGGTTATAGGGGGCGGCTATTTATAGCCTAGGGAGCAACCCGACATGATAAGACATAAATGCCCTTCAATGATATGACCGTTAGATGGGTAGACATTTTGGGACAGCTCGTGCATAGCACAGCAATGGTCGGATATTTGAGCTATCAAATTCGTCAGGGCTATCATGTTCCTCACGTGTAGGCAATTTGCACTGGCGAATTGCTAACTCCTCAGTCAGAACAAATTCCTTAGGGAACAGAAGATCTTTGTCTCTATCACTGAAGAAATTGGTTGAACTGTATGAGATTTCCAATGGCTTCACTCGAAAGGATTGGGTAGGTGTAGGATTTTGAGATGATCATCACTTGGAAACTTTTTCTTAGTTTTACCTCGACCCCATTTAACAGTACGGTGTTTCCTATGACTCAAGAAAGAGAAAATGAAACTACGAAAACAAAAGTCTTGACGCTCCATAATCCTCACATGAATATCAAGTCTTCATGGTCACACCAATTTCCTCACTTTCAAAGTCTTCAAGAAAACCAAAGTCTTCAGCTGAAGACATTCATTTGTAGGGGTCGACATTCATCGTAAATATCAAACTCCTCATAGACTTATAGACCTGTGTACACACACAAACTCATTAGTCCCTTAACATATAAGTCTTCAATACACCAAAATCACTAAGGGGCACTAGATGCACTAACAATCTCCCCCTTTTTGGTGATTGATGACAATATAGGTTAAGTTTTCAACGGGGATAAACATATGAAGTGTAAATACTGATATTGAGGAATTTGATTACAATATATAGAAGAACTACCCCTGAAGATGTGCATATCTGAGGAATTTGTTTTGTATAGCAAATGCACATTGTAGAGTAGAATCATGGAGATCTCCCCCTATATATTGTAATTCATACACACATTTAACATAAGATATGAAGAATTTGAAATTCATGATGAAATATGGTGTTTGATGAAATTCAACATGCGTGCATTAACGTACTTGAGGACATAGCATGCAAAAAATAGAGCAAAAGTATCAGACCACCACAGGACTTAAGTTTACAACTCGATCGACAAACACTTTAGAAGAGCGAGAGTTGTAACTTAACAGAAAAAATGCCCATATATAAGAGACCCACTTGACGACTAACTCAAATTTCTCCCCCTTTGTCGCCGAATGACCAAAAGGGACGAAAAATGAGGACTAACGCCCCTGGAGAATATCATCATCAAGTCGATGGAGGACCGCCAGCATTGTTGGGGTCGTCCGTTGGAGTAGGGCCTGCCGCGGTGTCGTGCAAATCTTCGGCTTCATCTGTCTCGCGCGATGAGGAATATGAGCTGGTGACGAGCTGAGGAACTTTGATCTTCTTGAATTTCTTCGAAGGTGGTTTTGCCTAGTCAAAGTCTTGTTGGAAGCCCATCTCTTTGAGATCTTCAGTACTATAGAGGTTAGACAGAATAGCCCAAGTGCGGTTAAAGACTTCATGCAAGTAGTAGTGGTTCTTCTTCATAGTATTTTGCGTGACTATCATTGACGGTGTCCTGGACTAGGGGGTACTCAACACGTCGTCTCCCGATCGGTGGGATTGGGCCGAGGACCCCCATGGCCGTATACTCATGGGCCAGTCCGGAGAGCTGCCGCATACAAGGAAGAATCCACAAGACTTGGCGATCAAGACAAGGACTCCTCCCCCACCGGCGTATTCGGCTAGGACTCTTGTTATCCTAGGCCTCTGGTGCACTATATAAACCGGGGCCAGGCTAGTCGATAGACAATATACAACAATCATACCATAGGCTACCTTCTAGGGTTTAGCCTCTTTGATCTCGTGGTAGATGAACTCTTGTACTACCCATATCATCAATATCAATCAAGCAGGAGTACGGTTTTACCTCCATCGAGAGGGCCCGAACCTGGGTAAAAACATCGTGTCCCTTGCCTCCTGTTACCATTGATCCTAAGACGCACTGCTTGGGACCCCCTACCAGACATCTACCGGTTTTGACACCGACATTGGTGCTTTCATTGAGAGTTCCGCTGTGTGATCGGCGAAAGGATCAATGGCTCGACTGCAGGTCAACTGCGACGTCGGCTTCTTCGTCACCGGCTCGACTGGTCACCTTGGCTTGACCGAGGACTGCGCCCTACCTCCGATCATCATGTTCGGATGAGTGCCTTCATCAACACCAACTTCGATCTCTATCAAGATCATGGAGGAATCATCCATGGAGCTCGGGGGCTCCACGTCAACATTGCCCTCAGGCGACCGTGCTGTTTTTCTGGACAGCAAACTTGTATCCGCCGCCACCGCCTCCTCGAGTGTAGCCTAAACGATTACTTCGGTGGAATTATGAGGAATTAAGTCTACAACAACCCTACAAAAATTTCGTCGAATTCCAATGGAGGAATCTCCGGCAATCTCCGATATACCGGAGCCCCGTTGAATCTGGATGAGAATCCGGACGAGTTTAGGGCGTGGTATCCAGCATCTAGCTCTGATGTCCTTTGGAAGATCCAACCGTTGATTTGCTGCGGAATTACCATATCTATCACCTGCCAAAAATTCAGCTCGATCCGACCGTCCAAACTCCGGGAAACTTCCGATTAGTGCATCACTTTTTGGATCTGTTTTCTGCGCGAGAACGAATCCGACCCGAATTCATCTTCTTTATGAACGGGATCTCAGACATCCTTTTTGAAGGAAGTTTTCGTATGGGGTGTTGTGTTTTATTCTCAAACACATCCCAGTAGTATTAAAAGTATTCTTGCGATACGAACTTCACCGTCGCGCCGGTGTCAAACCAGCCCGACAACATCACTCCACGGCGGCCGACCTGACACGTCGTCGCTTTGTTGAGCCGAGCTCAATTTCTTCGGATCATCATCTCGGCCAGCCGAACAATAGTTCGACATCGTGAAGGATAAATCGTCACCAACATCGCCGCCCCATGGATTACACGGAGCGGGCACACCTGCATCGACCACGTCACGACCTGCATCGCTGGACCGGGGGCTTCATCATCTCTTCATCAACCTACTCCGGAGACTTCGGCGTCGCTGGCCGACCAGCTCCGTCACGTTAACTGGACCGAGGGCTTTGCCTCGGCGAGCCAACCTTTGCCAGCATCGCCATGCCATTGCTTTGTCGCCCATCAGGCGATAGGTGTGTGGAACGAGTCCCAATTTTGGGATTCACCTTTCTTCGGATTGCTACAACAAATAAGCCAGGTGCTATTAATCCTAGTATTTTTTTGCTTGTTAGGGTTCATTTTTTCCAATGAATTATTACTCTGGTTTGTCCGTCATATGTACGCAGGCCTATCAAATGGTGGCCGCATTAACGAGGTCGCATGGTGGTTCGGTCAGTTTCCGTACATAGTCCGGCGAACGCCGCATCCGGAACTCGAACCGACCTGGAATTCAGGCCTTGCCATGCCTTTACCGCATCACGCCGCCGCCCTGCATCGACATTGACTTCGGCGCCAGGCCATATTTCTTTTATTACTCACTTTGCATAAATTATTTCGTATGCAACGATTTTTTATTATTATTACTATTATCTCTGGTTTGCACTATTTTTTGTGCACAGGAAAATGATCCAGTCGGACTATATCCTTTGACGTCACCTCGGCTGGACGGGGGGCTTCGTCAACACTTCATTACCCCATGCTGGGGACTTCGGCATCACCCTGCCGTCCTGCATTGACCGTGCTATGTCACCACTTCGGAGTGCCGAGCTCTTTGCTCTGCCACCTCGGGACCGGCTCGGGGATGGAACCTTGTCCCGCATCAAGCTCGGACCGCGTCATCAATACCGAACACATTAACAATGTAAGTTGTCTTCATGCTCAAAGTTTTAAATTTTTAACTTGTGTTCGGCTCAGCCAAGCATTATACTTTTTTGGAAAAAAGTTGCTTGTAAAAATTTCCTTGTCCAAACTTTGTTTGTGACGCGCAAATTCAAATACCCAATTCGTTTGGGGGCTTCCTTTATGAAGCTTTTTTCTTGCATATGATTATACTTGTATGGCTTCGTTCCTTGTTCGTGTATTACGCCACAATATGCACCATATTGACTTAAGCGATTTGCAAGCTGGGTTGCCTCGCTCCTGTGTTTGCCCCTACGTTCCTGATTGTTCGGCTAGGGAGTAAAGGGAGCACCTCTGCGATTGTCACGATCTGTTCATCCGAGCGGACCTCAGACTGGGTGAAGCCGAAAGCTAGCGCTCTTATAGTTTTCAATGATGGTCGGCACACAACGGAACTCATGAGTACAAAAAATCTATTGCACAAGTCTCATAATAACAATGAGCACCGAAGAAAGGTATCGGTGGGGGTACTATTTTCTTCGAAGATGCTTCTTACGCTTTGCAGTAATATAGCATAAGTTCCCTGAGCGCGCTTTGTCTGTTACAGCCTTATGGCCTGATTGCCTGGTTATTGGAAACATCGTCGATATTCTCGACAGATGGAGTACATAACACTTTTCGGTCCTTGATCGAAGAGGGAGAAGCCGACGGTCGGTTAAGACGCGTTTAAAGTTCGGTTGAACATAGATATGATATAAGTACTTCGGTACATACAATCATTCTTTTAACCAAGTCACTTGGGGGCTCTTAAATTTATATGAGTCGTTTTATGATAAGTGTTTTTCTTCTTAGTCATTGCAAAGTTTTTATTATTATTTATCACTCCTTTTTTCGACACAAGTGTGCGGTCACTAGCCGGGGAGCCTAATTTCTCTCTCAAAACCGCTAGAGTTTAGTTTTCTAAACTGGCCTAATGAGAAGTACTCCGCCTTTGGGATGGGAGACTGAAGCCGTAGGCTGACCCGTTTGAAGTCTTGAGATAGGATGTGTCATGTTAAAGCACGGCAGAAGCACTTTTTTCTAAAGTCCAATTTTCGGATTGGCACCGAACACTTGATCTTGTTCGGACGTCATGTTTTTACTGACGTTTTTTTGGGTTTTCCAAGCTTATGGCACTTTTAAACTATTTGTGTGTTTTCAGCACAAGTCTCGCAGTGCAACGCCGGACATCTTTAGAGATTCGGCAAAAACATTCTCGGATATTGCTATATATGCATCGGTTTCGAATTGTGTCTTCGGTCAATAGTTGGGTTGCCCGGCTCCTGCGCTTGCCTCCTACGTTCCACTTTGTTCGGCTAGGTGTGCAACGGGAGAACCACTGCGATTGTGCTTCCAGCTCACATGGTTAAGCACCTCAGTGGAGAAAGCCGAAAACTGACTGTCACAATAAGCGTAAACTGGTCAGCGATCCAATGACGGTGTTAAATGACGGGCCATTCGTAACAATGGCCAAAGTGTTTATGACTTAACCTCGACTGTCACCGAACACTACCGGGGGCTATTAACTGGCCTCCCAAACTAAATCCTCGATATTTTGCTCTTAGATTGGAGCTGAGGTTTCATGATCATGCTTAGCATGACAACCCAAAGAAAGGAACCGATAGCGGGACTATTTTCTTTGGAAGACATTTCTTCTGTTAAACAGTAATATAACATATCTCTCTGCGTACCTTTGTTTATAAAACCGTATGACCAGATTTCCTTGTTTGTTGTAAATCTTCGCCCTCATAAAGGCTTTATAAAGTAGGACAAACACTCCCAGGCTATTGGCCGAGGAGGTGGAAGCCGATGGTCGGTCAACAAAGTTTTGTACAATGCGGATCCAAGCATTAATGACGTCAAATACTTGGATACACAGAGTCATTACACATAATTTGTGATTTTAATTTGGATATCAATCCTTAATTCGGCCACCCGTGCCCGCATTAAGGCTCGGGTGCTACTGGGCTTCGGGCTCATTATTTACAAATATTAAAGGGACACATCGATCCCCTGATCTGGTGTTGCCACCCGACCAGTGTCTCGGGGGCTACTGCATTGCCTGTCCAATGCAGAAAATTTTAAGTGTAATACAGTCTCCGAGGAGATTTTGATCCTCATGTTGGTCGGCCGCACCCAACTTGAGTCTTGAGGACTGAGCACGCCGCTTTTTTGTGTCCCGAAGTATTCTGCCGAGCTAGGACTCGATCCTCAGACCAATTTTGCAAATCAACCTGAGTCTCAGCAGCTAAGGGGATCGGCGGTCTTATGTCATCCTTCATGTGCATCTCGGGTTTTAGACCGATACCCACCTTGAGGGCTACTGGCTATGTATCTTGGCAGAGAATAAATTGCACCAATCAAAAATACTGACAAAAATCGGCCCACATTCGGGGTGGTGCACCACCTCGGAAGCAGTCCGGCATAAAGCTCGGGCGCTAGTGGCTGGCTCCTTAGAGGGCATTTCTGGCATTAAGCTCGGCTAAACTCCTTCAAACTTCTTTGAACCAAGGTGATTTACGACACCTCAGATACAGCCCGGCGTTGGAGCTCGGATACAGTCCGGCGTTCGAGCTTGGATACATAGTCCGGCGTTGGAGCTCGGATACAGTCCGGTGTTGGAGCTCGGATACATAGCCCGGTGTTAGAACTGGGAAGCAGTCCGGCATTGGTGCTCGCCTGCAAAAGATACCTCGAATGCAGTCCGACGTTGGAGCTCAGACGCAAGAGGACGCTGCCGCCCGGGAACAACTTCAAACCCGAGGTGTGGCATAAAAATAACAAGGCATTGATAAAGGCCGGAAACTTAAAGGGGCTCCTCGGATACCCAATGTGTAAACTCGTCGAATGCATTTCGGTGATCCTCAAGATCAAAGATGAGAAGATTTGTTGAACCAATTTTCAAGACCGGCGACTGAAGATGAAGAACGGTTCGGAAGAATCGAGGAGCGTCCCTAAACTTGAAGACCGGTTTAGGGGGCTACTGACGGTGTCCTGGACTAGGGGGTACTCAACACGTCGTCTCCCGATCGGTTGGATTGGGCGGAGGACCCCCATGGCCGTATACTCATGGGCCAGTCCGGACAGCTGCCGCATACAAGGAAGAATCCACAAGACTTGGCGATCAAGACAAGGACTCCTCCCCCACCGGCGTATTCGTCTAGGACTCTTTTTATCCTAGGCCTCTGGTGCACTATATAAATCGGGGCCAGGCTAGTCGATAGACAATATACAACAATCATACCATAGGCCACCTTCTAGGGTTTAGCCTCTCTGATCTCGTGGTAGATCAACTCTTGTACTACCCATATCATCAATATCAATCAAGCAGGAGTAGGGTTTTACCTCCGTCGAGAGGGCCTGAACCTGGGTAAAAGCATCGTGTCCCTTGCCTCATGTTACCATTGATCCTAAGACGCACTGCTTGGGACCCCCTACCCGAGATCTGCCAGTTTTGACACCGACAGTCATGTTCTGAAGAATGGCACCAAATTGACGCTTGACCCACTTGTGATTTCTATCAACTTTCTGATGTAGGCCATGGAGAAGCTCTCGGTCAGTCATCACACACGGAGCAGTGGCTTGAGGATATTGCTTTGAAGCATTTGTGGCAGTATCATGTGTGGCAGAGTCGTCATTGGTGGAATATGATGCAGCTTTGCGAAACTGTCCATCCAATGGACGAGTGCCTTCATCAATGACAGCAGCCTTGCCCTTCTCATCAGCTGAGGAAATACTCCTTTTGAGGACTTCAATCGGGGGCAAATAACTGAGATGATTTTGGAAGTCAGCCTTGTATTGAATTGAAGACCTTGATCTGATGAATCTCATAATCCAGGGAGGCTTCAACTCAAAAGGTGACAAAGCAACATTGGCCAAAGTCCTCATGAAGAAATCATGGTAGTTGATAGGAATACCATGTATGATATTGAAAAGCAGATTCTTCATTATGCCAACAACTTCTTCTTCATCTGAGTTGTGGCCCTTGATTGGACCGAGGATTTTGGTCAATATGCGATAAACAGTTCTTGACACATAGAGCAAATCTTTGATGCGGAATGTGGCCCTTGGAGCTTGGCCAGACTTCAATGGCTTCATCAGCACTTGCATCAAGTGATTTGAAAGTTTAGGTTCTGCATAGATGAGCCTTGCACCTTCAGTGGGAGGACTGACTGGGGCGGCGTGAAGCAATTCAGAGGGCGTTGCTTTGTAATGAGTATTTTCAGTCATCCAGTCTAGCACCCATGAATTCACATCTTCAACATTTCCAATGATGTGCAGCATGGCATAGAACTGAAGAATGAGTTCTTCATTCCAGTCGTAGATGTCAGTGCAGAAATTGAGTAGCCCAGCATCATGAAGAACACTGAGGACTGGGGTGAAGCATGGAAGAGACTCCATATCCACATGAGGAATTTTCTCATGGTCAAATATTTTGCCCTTATCAAACAGCAGTGAGGAATAGAAATTCATTTGACTGGCCGTCCTGAAACGCTTGCGACGAAGTCGAGCAGAGTCATAAGGATTGTAATCAAAGAAGAAATGATGCTCAGTGAAGAAGTCATCAGCATTGAACTTCTGCTTCTTGGTGTGAGGATTATGTGGCATGGGCTGAAGATTTGTAGTTGAAGTCTATACAGCCTCTTGATGCACAACCTCTAGAGCCACGGGCTGAGGAATTTCAGTAGCAATTTCATCAGCAGCAGCCTTGGCCTCCATTTCTTCAGCACTAGTGGCTAGAACTTCTTATGGAATAGAAAGAAGTGAAGTTTGATGTCCGTTAGAGCCCATATGAATTTCTTCAGTTTGGACAGGAGACTGAGGAACTAGATGCAGTGCGGTTGTCAGTGGTGAATTAGGGTGCTGACTCTCCCAATAGCCATCATTCTAAATCAGAGTTGTAGACCCAATGTCCACATCCTCATCTTCTTCATCAATTTCTTCAACGCCGACCTCTTCAGCTGTGAACTGAGGCATGGGCGATGATACCAACGGAGTAGAAGGGATATTATCCACTTCAATTTCTTTAGCCAACTGCTTTGACAAAGCAGCAGAAGGATTTTCTTCATCTGAGTCACTGGGAATGACATATTCCTCACCAAAGGGAAAACAATCTCCTTTGATGGCATGCTTGACAGAGGAACAACGTCAATGGGGTTGGTGTATGAGCTTGTCAGAGTAATCACTTTCTTAGGAGTTGAAGATTCTGCAGTGGTAGATGCTTTCCCTTTCTTCACTGCTACCCTCTTCGCAGCTTTGGTCTTCTTCGCTTCTGATGCACAAGGAAGGTTGATAGTTTTCATCTGTGATGACTTTGCAAAAGGAGCAGATGAAATTGGTTCAGTTTCTTCAGGCACAACTGATGTAGTTGCCTTGGCATGTTCAGATTCCTTAGGCGTAGTAGCAGATGCTCGACTGGCCTGGTTTGTTCTTCAGGCGCAACAGTGGAGGTTGCCCTAGCAGTTTCTTCAGGAGCTGGAATTTCTTCAACAGCCCTGGTACTTTCAGTATCTTCAACGGACTGATTTTCTTCAGCTGTGCTTGCATGTTCTTCAGTAGGCTGAGCAGATGTCTCAGCCTGAGGAATTTCATGTTGCGATGAAGCTGCAACATTTGGTGTGAATCCCTTCACCATTTTGACGAATCTGAGTTTGGCTCCTAGCCAATCTGCACGATATGCGTCAAACTCATCACTGAGTGCTTTGATCTCAGTTTGCATAGTCACAAGTTCATCAGGAGACATTTTCACAACATTTTTCTTCAAAAAACGATCCTTTTTGTACTGAGATTTCTTCACTTGCCTGGCCTTTTCAAATTCCGTTTTTCTTCATTTATGAAGGCCGTCAACATGTGAATTTGGGCAGGAGTGAGGTTGAAATCAGGAAAAGGAGTGTTGGGGCCCTTGTGCATTAGGTTGATGTACTCAGGGATCAACTTTGGATCTAGAAGGAGTGGCACTTCACTGCCTTTGGCTCTAGCGGCCCTTGCTTGTCGATCTCTGATGGTTTCAGCTAATGCTTCATCATCAACTTCGTCTTCACTTGACGGAAGCTGAAAGGCAACCTGCTTCTTGTGAGGACTTCGCCTTGTGCCTCGTCTAGTAGTGGCCTTTTTCTTCAGCAAGGTTGGATAGTTGAAGACTGAGGCGGAGCTAAGGAACTTGCAGATGCTCCTGGAGCAATTGAGATTCTTGTGGTCATTTGGCAAGAGGCAAGATGCACAGGTGTCGAGGACTTTGCAGCAGTCGCTGAGGATTTTGTAGAGGGGGCTGGAGCTGATTTTGAAGAAGTAGCTTGAGGAACAGGTCGTTAGGGCTTTGAAGAGCTTGGTCGTGAGGGCATTGCAGCTGAGGAACTTGCCTTGACAGCTGGTTTCTTTGGCATAGCCTTGTTAGGATTGCTAGCAGAGGCCTCAGCAGCGGCAGCAGCAGAATCTTCATTGATTTTCTTCACTGCTTCTTTGGCCAATTTGGCCAACTTAGCTTGCCGCTTGGCCCACTCCTTGGGGAAATTCTCACCACACTTGATGCTAGTGGGATCGGCAACTTGGCATGCTTCCAATGGAGGTCTTGGGCATGGAGGGCGTACGGCGAATTTCTTCATGTACTTGGGAGTCACATATATATACTCCCTCCATTCTCTGACCCATCTCCTCTCAATCTGCTGAATGCGCACCTTGCGCTGATTTTTGTTCTCCTTGCCATGCTTGGCTTCCTCAGGAGTGCAGTATTCATCATATATGTCATTAGGCATTTCAAAAGCAGTATTCACTTCTGGTCTGTTCCCTCCCTTCCGAGGTCTTTTGCCATCAGCCATATTCTTCACTTGAGGATTTTGAACAATTGAATTTCAGATGAGGTATGCAATTTGTCTTCAAGGAATGCTGCAAATGAGTTAAGTTGATGAGAACCTAGAGATTCAGCAGCGGACAAGTGTACCTGTGAATAGAATATTGGTGCCAAGAATTTGGAGAGGTCATATGCGTTCTCAGAAGTTTTTCAAAAGAATCAAGTTTGAGGAATTTGACCAGGGGTGTCTTGAGGAATTTCACTAAGCGTTCTTGACTTAGGTTCCAGAGTTGTATAGATTGAAAATCCACACAATTGAGGAATCTTGATGAAAAACGTTGCTTAGAAAAACAAATCAAGAACAGACGCAAGTGTGGTGTTTAAGAGTGTGGAAGTTGAAGAATAAACACCTTTTAAAGATTTTGTGGAAATCATCAGAATCAACAAGGGCAGTAAAAATAGATTTTATTTACCCTTGACGAAGAACACGATGAACTGAGAGTAGAAGTTGAGAATCTCGTCCGTTCATATCTTCCACGCCCTAACTTGGCGGCGAAAGACAACTACGGCGGTGTCAGAGTGAAGATTTCTGCGGCCGGCGTGAGTACGGCGGCGACGAGGTCGAGGCAGTGAAGCTCTTCCTCGCCAGCAACGATGGAAGGTAGCAGCGGCGCTAGGTCAATGAGCTCGAGCGAGGGGAGAGAGATCGAGCGGAGTAAATGAGGTCTGAGGAGGTCGAGGGTTATTTATAGCCGAGGTGAAAAACCGCTCGTCCGAGGAAAATGACGAACGTGCCCCTGACCCTTCCCATCCTAGCGACATGTGTCACCCACGTACTGTGAAGTGGAGATCGTGTTAGATCGTCGGTGAGTATTTTAATCTTATCGTGGTATGCGGAACAGTTTGAGCGGCAAAAGCCGAAAATTCAGATAAGAATATTTTAAAGTTTCGTTCGCAAATTCTTCAGCTGACAAGGACACATTGAAGATTTTGAACGGGTTTCAAATAGAACACACATGAAGACTTTGTGAACAGACTGGGTTGAGTTTAGCATGGAGGGGGACGGGTCCGATCACATTCACTTAGGCAAAAAGTCAACTTGAAGAATTAGCAATAAGTGAATGTTGTAGAGGACAGAAAACTCAAATATATATATATATATAGCCAATGAAGAACACAGTCGGAAAGAGTGAAGACTTTGCAAAGTTGAGGAATTTGAACAACTGAGGAATTTAAAAAACCGAAGAAAAACTCAAATTGAAGATTTTCAACTTTTGTTGGTGGCGTGACCCACCGTATAAGAATGATGATTTCAGACGCCACGTACAATTGTCCTAGGGCTCTAAGAATCAAATTCTTCATTAATTTATTCACACTTAGAGGGTTAGTCTTCATTGATTGAAGAAAAATGTTACTTCGTGTGTGTTGCACATCTAAGTCATCAATTTTGCATAAGTGTTAGGATGTGTGTCCTTTTCAAAGAACATCCGAAGATTCTAAGATATTTAGATCACACCGCAACTTGCTAAATCTCTTCTCATCCAAGGGCTTTGTGGAGATATCGGCTAGCTGTTCTTCAGTCTTCACGTGCTCAATAGAGATGTTGCCCTTCAACACATGATCACAAAGAAAATGATGATGAATCTGGATGTGCTTTATCTTCGAGTGCTAAACTGGTATATGAGCAATCTTGATGGCACTCTCATTGTCACAGAAGTGGCACATTCTTCACATTGATGTCGTAGTCCTTGAGGGTTTGCTTCATCCATAGCAATTGAGCACAGCACGAACCTGAAAGTGCGTTACGTCGACTAGAGGGGGGTGAATAGGTGATTTTTATGAATTCTTCACTTTGGAATATCAGGTAGGAAATTCCTAAACGAAGAACTACTTGCAGCGGAATAAGTACTCAGGTATAAGCATAACAGAGCAACAACATAGTCATCATGATGAAATGAAAGACAAACACAGAGTACAGAAAGCGTAAACATAGGATAAGCAGGATGAAGACAAAACAGACTGAAGAAATAGGATTGAGGAATTAGAGAAAGTCTTCCGTCAAAGTCTTCAAACAGTAATGATCAGGTTCATCAAGACACAAATGAGGAAATGAAAGGGTTGAGGAAATAGAACTAGTTGGCTTGGTGAAGACAATGATTTGGTAGACCAGGTCCAACTGCTGTGACAGTTGTACGTCTGGTTGGAGCGACTGAGTATTTAAACTCGAGGACACACAGTCCCGGACACCCAGTCCTGAACACACAGTCCAGGACACCTAGTCCTCACCGTATTCTCCTTGAGCTAAGATCACACAGACCTCGCCCAACAGTAGTGGTAAGTCTTCACAGGTGACTTCCAAACCTTCACAGACTTGGTCACTCGGCAATCCGCAATTCCTCTTGGATGCTCAGACCATGACGCCTAACCTCTGGAGTATACACAGTCCTCAAAGTTAACAAGCGTCGGTTCCACACAGGAACAATCTCTTCAGTGATGCTCAATCACTTTGGGGTTTGTAGATTTGAGTTTGGGATTTGGGTTTTCCTCACTTGATGATTTTCACTCAAAGTCCTCGGAGGATGGGATGCTCTCAAATGACAAGTGTTAGTTTCTCTCGGAGCATCCAACCAGCTAGTGGTTCTAGGGGGCGGCTATTTATAGCCTAGGGAGCGGCCCGACATGATAAGACATAAATGCCCTTGCCTGATATGACCGTTAGATGGTAGGATATTTTGGAACAGCTGGCGTGCGGCTCAGCAATGGCCGGATATTTGAGGTTCGAATTCCTCAAGGCTATCATGTTCCTCACTGTGTAGGCAATCCGCACTGGTGAATTCCTAACTCCTCAGTCAGAACAAATTACTCAGAGATCAGAAGATCTTCGTCTCTGTCACTGAAGAAATTGACTGAACTGATATGAGATTTCCAATGGCTTCACTCGAAGGATTTGGTAGCTGTTGGATTTTGAGATGAGCATCACTTGGAAATCAGTTTCCTTAGTATTACCTCGACCCCCTTTAACAGTACGGTGTTTCCTATGACTCAAGAAGGAGAAAATGAAACTACGAAAAAAAGTCTTCACGCATCATGTTCCTCTTATAAATACCAAGTCTTCAAGGTCACACCATTTTCTTCACTTTCAAAGTCTTTGGAAAATCTTCAGAGATCCAAAGTCTTCAATCGAAGAACTTCATTTTTAGGGGTCGACTTTCTCTGTAAATATCAAACTCCTCATAGACTTATAGACTTGTGTACACTCACAAACGCATCAGTCCCTTAACCTATAAGTCTTCAATACACCAAAATCACGAAGGGGCACTAGATGCACTTACAATCTCCCCCTTTTTGGTGATTGATGACAATATAGGTTAAGTTTTCAACGGGGATAATCATATGAAGTGTAAATACAGATTTTGAGGAATTTGATTGCAAGATATAGAAGAACTCCCCCTGAAGATGTGCATAGTGAGGAATTTGCTTTTGAAGCATTGCACATTTGAAGAGTAGAATCATGGAAATCCCCCCTATATCTTCTAATTCATACACGCATTTGACATATCATATCAAGAATTTTAAATGCATGATGAAATATGGTGACTGATGTAATTCAGCATGCATGCATTAACATTAACAGGGCATAAGCATGCAGAAAATCTCAGCAAAAGTATCAGACCACCATAGAGTTTAAGATTACAACTCGATCGAATAAAGTCTCAGAAGAACGAGAGTTGTAACTTAGCAAAAAAAAACACCCATATAGATAGACCCGCTTGAATACTAACTCAAATTTCTCCCCCTTTGTCATCGAATGACCAAAAGGATCGAAAAAATGAGGACTAACGTCCCTGAAGAATATCAAGTTGAAGAAGGAGCGCCAGCGTTGTTGGGGTCGTGTGTTGTTGTAGGGCCTGCCGCAGTGTTGTCTAGATCTTCATGCTCGTCGGTGTCGCGTGATGAAGAATAGGAGCTGGCCACCAAGGAAGGAACCTTGACCTTCTTGAATTTCTTCGGTGGAGGTGCAGACCAATCAAAATCCTCTTTCAGACCCATTTGCTTCAGATCTTCTTCACCATATAGTTGTGACAGAATAGCCTAGGTGCGACCGAAGACTTCATGGAGGTAGTAATGGTTTTTCTTCACTTCATTATGTGTAGCAATCATGTTGTGAAGAATAGAACCGAACTGACACTTAACCCATTTATGGTGTCGATCCACCTTCTGGTGGAGACTGAGGAGAAGCTCACGGTCAGTCATCACCCTTGGAGCTATGGCTTGAGGATTTGGCTTCGATGCATTGGCGGTAGAATCATGAGTGGCAGAGTCATCATTGGTGGAATAAGATGCAGCTTTGCGAAACTGACCATCCAATGGATGAATGCCTTCATATAACAGCAGCGGCCTTGCCCTTTTCATCAGCTAAGGAAAATATCCACTTGAGGACTTAAATTGGGGGCAAGTAACTGCAATGGTTGAGTGTATCAGCTTTGTAGTTGAGTGAAGACCTTGATCTGAGGAATCTCATAATCCAGGGAGCGTAAGGCTTCAACTCAAATGGAGAGAGTGCAACATTTGCCAGAGTCCTCATGAAGAAATCGTGATAATTGACAGGAATGCCATGAATGATGTTGAATAGCAGATTCTTCATGATGCCAACAATTTCCTCATCAGATGACTCGTGGCCTTTGATTGGACTCATGTTCTTTGACAGAATGCGATAGACTGTTCTTGGCACATACAGCAATTCCTTCACGAGGAATTTGGTCCTTGGGGCTTGACCGGGCTTCAGAGGCTTCATAAGCACTTGCATGTAATGAGCAGTGAGTTCAGGTTCCTGGTACAGGCAGCGAGCTCCTTAAAGGGGTGGACTGATGGGCAGGGCGTGAAGTAATTCAGAGGCCAGTGCCTTATAATGAGTGTTTTCGGTCATCGAGTCCAACACCCAAGAGTTGATATCATCAGCATCACCTGTGATGTGCAGGGTTGCATAGAATTGAAGAATGAGCTCTTCATTCCAATCGCAAATATCCGTGCAAAAGTTGAGCAATCATGCATCATGAAGCACACTGAGGACTGGGTAAAGCAAGGTATTGATTCCATGTCGACATGAGGAATATGCTCGTGATCGAAGACTTTGTCCTTGTTGAAGAGCAGTGAAGAATAAAAATTTGCTTGGCTGGCTGTCGAAAAATGCTTCCTTCTTAGACGAGCAGAGTCATAAGGGTTGAAATCGGTGAAGAAAACATGCTCGCCGAAGAAGTCATCAGCCTTGAATTTTTGCTTCTTCGAGAAGGGATCCTTTGTCTTGGGCTGAGGAGTATTAGACAATTGCATCACCACCTCAGGAATCGCAATCTCAGGCTCCACAGGCTGAGGAATTTCAGGTTCTTCTTCAGTGATAGCCTGGGTCTTTAATTCTTCATTAATAGTTTCTTCAGCACTAGTGGCTGGAATCTCTTCATGGACAGATGGGGTTGCACGAGGTTCTTCAGATCCCATTAGCACTTCAGTATTGACAGGGGACTGAGGAATTTGTTGCAGTGGTGTGAACAGAGGAGAGTTGGGGTGCTGACTTTCCCAAAATTCATCATTCAGCATTGGTGTTGTACACCCAATGTCTGCATCTTCTTCTTCACTCTTTTCCTCAATGCCGGCCTCTTCAGCAGTGAACTGAGGCATGGGCGATGAGACTATTGGGGTTGAAGGGATTGCATCCGCTTCAATTTCTTCATCCAACTGCTCTGAATAAGCAGCAGAAGGAATCTCTTCATCTGATTCACTAGGAACCACATATTCTTCATCAAAAGGAACAAGGTCCTTTGATGGGATTGATGAGACTGGAATAGCATCGACTGGATTTGCAAAAGAGCTGGTCAATGGCTTCATCTTCTTCGGAGCTGAAGAATCTGACGAAGTTGATGCTTTCCTTTTCTTCACTGCTGCACGCTCTGCAGCCTTGGTTTTCTTCACATCTGATGCAGACGGAAGAATCGGAGTTGGGGTAGGTGCAGGAGGAGTAGAGGAATGTGGTTCAATTACTTCAGGCACAACTGATGCAGTTGTTGGGGAACGTTCCAGAAAATTAAAATTTTTCATACGGTTTCACCAAGATCCATCTATGAGTTCATCTAAGCAACGAGTCAAGGGAGTGAGTTTGCATCTACATACCACTTTGTAGATCGCGTGCGGAAGCGTTCAAGGGGATGGTGATGATGGAGTCGTACTCGCCGTGATTCAGATCACCGATGACCAAGTGCTGAACGGACAGCACCTCCGCGTTCAACACACGTACGGGACGGACGACATCTCCTCCGTCTTGATCCAGCAAGGAGGAAGGAGAGGTTGAGGAAGATTGCTCCAACGGCAGCACGACGACGTGGTGGTGTTGGTGCAGCAATACTCCGACAGGGCTTCGCCAAGCACGTAACGGAGGAGGAGAGGTGTTGGGGAGGGGAGGGGCTGCGCCTTGGGATGTCTACAGCAGCCCTCCCCTCACCCCTCTATTTATAGGGGAAGGGGCAAGGGGGGCAGACCCCTCTAGATGGGATCTAGAGGGAGGGCGGCGGCCAGGGAGGGGGGACTTGCCCCCCAAGCAAGGGGGCGCCCCCTTAGGGTTTCCCCCCCAACCATAGGCGCATGGGCCCAAGGTGGGGGGCGCGCCCAGCCCTCCAGGGGCTGGCTCCCTGCCCCTTGCGGCCCATGTGGCCCTCCGAGAGGGGTGGCCCCTCCCGGTGGACCCCCGGAACCTCTCCGATGGTCCCGGTACAATACCGATATGCCCCCGAAACTTTCCGGTGTCCGCATGACAACTTCCCATATATAAATCTTCACCTCCGGACCATTCCGGAACTCCTCGTGACATCCGGGATCTCATCCGGGACTCCGAACAACATTCGGTAATCACATACAAGTCTTCCTAATAACCTTAGTGTCACCGAACCTTAAGTGTGTAGACCCTATGGGTTCGGGAGACATGCAGACATGACCGAGACGACTCTTCGGTCAATAACCAATAGCGGGATCTGGATACCCATGTTGGCTCCCACATGTTCCACGATGATTTCATCGGTTGAACCACGATGTCGAGGATTCGATCAAAACCCCGTTTACAATTCCCATTGTCAATCGGTACGTTACTTGCCCGAGACTCGATCGTCGGTATCCCAATACCTTGTTCGGTCTCGTTACCGGCAAGTCACTTTACTCGTACCGTAATGCATGATCCCGTGACCAACCACTTGGTCACTTTGAGCTCATTATGATGATGCATTACCGAGTGGGCCCAGAGATACCTCTCCGTCATACGGAGTGACAAATCCCAGTCTCGATCCGTGTCAACCCAACAGACACTTTCGGAGATACCTGTAGTGCACCTTTATAGTCACCCAGTTACGTTGTGACGTTTGATACACCCAAAGCACTCCTATGGTATCCGGGAGTTGCACGATCTCATGGTCTAAGGAAGAGATACTTGACATTGGAAAAGCTCTAGCAAACGAACTACATGATCTTGTGCTATGCTTAGGATTGGGTCTTGTCCATCACATCATTCTCCTAATGATGTGATCCCGTTATCAACGACATCCAATGTCCATAGCCAGGAAACCATGACTATCTGTTGATCAACGAGCTAGTCAACTAGAGGCTCACTAGGGACATATTGTGGTCTATGTATTCACACGTGTATTACGATTTCCGGATAATATAGTTATAGCATGAATAAAAGACAATTATCACGAACAAAGAAATATAATAATAATCCTTTTATTATTGCCTCTAGGGCATATTTCCAACAGCAGTTGCCCTGACTTCTTCAGTTTCTTCAGGAGCAACACTAGAGGTTGCCCTGGCAATTTCTTCAGCGGCTGAAATGCAGTCATCAGCCCTGGTACTCTGAGTTTCTTCAGCAGACTGATCGTCATCAGCGGTGCTAGCATGTTCTTCAGTCGGCTGAGCAGATGCCTTAGCCTGAGGATTTTCAATGTGCACAGGAGTAGCAACACTTTAAGTGAATTTCTTTGTCAGCTTGACGAATCTGACCTTGGCTCCCAGCCAGTCAGCACAGTATGCTTCAAATTCATCGCTGAGCTTTTTGATGTCAGCTTGCAGTGCAATGAGCTGCTCAGGCGAAAGACTGAGGACATTGTCCTTTAGATAGCGCTGCTTCTTGTACTGAGCTTTCTTAGCTACTCTGGCTTGGTCATACTTCCATTTTTCTTCAGCAATGAAAGCTGACAACATATGACTTTGGCCAGGTGTAAGATTCAATTATGGCAAGGGAGTGTTTGGATCTTTGTGCCGTAGGTCAATGAAGTCTAGGATCTTCTTCAAATCTAGCAAAAGAGGCACAGAACTCCCTTTGGCTCTAGCGGCCCGCTGCTGTCTGTCCTTGATGATATCAGCTAATTCATCATCATCAGCCTCATCATCAGACGGAGTTTGAAAGACCACCTGCCTCTTGTGAGGACTTGGTCGAGAACCACGTCCAGCAGTGGCCTTAGTCTTCAGTGTAGTGGGGCCAGTTGAAGAATGCGGGAGAGCAGAAGAACTTCCTGAGGCTCCTGAGGCAAGAGAGATTCCTATGGTCCTTTGGCACGTGGCGAGATGCACAGGTGCTGAGGATTTTGTCGGAGGAGCTGGGGACTTTGGCGGAGGAGCTGGAGCAGCTTGAGAGCTTGGTCGTGAGGGCTTTGAAGATTCTGGCCGTGAGGGCATTGCTGAGGAACTTGGCCGTGAGGGCATTGAGGATGAAGCACTTGGCTTATGAGTAGGCTTCGTTGGCTTGACAGCAGAGGCCTCAGCAGTGGTAGCAGCAGTAGCAGAGTCTTCATTGAATTTCCTCACTGCTTCCTTAGCTAGTTTGGCTAGCTTGGCCTGGCGCTTGGCCCAGTCATCAGGATAGTCCTCACCACGCTTGAGGCTGGTGGGATCAGCTTCTTGGCCAGGTGCCAATGGAGGTCTTGGGCATGGAGGATTTAGAGCGAATTTCTTCATATACTTGGGAGTAACATATCTGTACTCCCTCCATTCCCGTGCCCATCTCCTCTAAATATTTTTAATGTGCACCTTGTGCTGATGTTTATCCTCCTCAGGGGGTGTGCAGTATCCAGCATAGATGTCATCAGGGATCTCAAATGCTGTGTTGGCCTCAGGCCTCTTTCCTCCTTTCTGTGGCTTCTTACCGTCAGCCATTTTCTTCAGCTGGGGAATATGAACAACTAATTTGCTAAAGAGGTGTGCAACTTTTCTTCGAGGAACGCTGCAAATGAGTTAAGTTGATGAGAACCTAGTGATTCAGGAGCGGACATGAGTACCTGTGAATAGAGTATACTTGTGAGGAAGTTGGAGAGGTCATATGCGTTCTTAGAAGGTTTTTCAAAAAGAACAAGTTTGAGGAAATTGACCCGATGTGTCTTGAAGAATTTCACTAAGCGTTCTTTGACATAGGTTCCAGAGTTGTGCGGATCATGAGATTCACACAATTGAGGAATCATGAAGAAAAACTTCACTTAGAGAAATAGATCAAGAACTGAAGATTGGTGCTAGGTGTTTAGAGTGTTGAGGTTGAAGAATAAACACATTTTGAAGATTTGATGAAAATCATCAGTAGTATAAATGCGGTAAAAGTAACTTTTAATTATCCTTAATGATGAACACGACAAACTGTGAGGTGTAGATGTGAAGTTCATCAGTTCTGATCTTCCACGCCCTAACTTGGCAGAGGAAGACAGCTACGGCGGCGGCAGAGGGAAGACTTCCGTGGTCGGCGCGAGTACGACGGCAACGAGGTTGAGGTAGTGAAGCTCTTCCTCACCAGCGACGATGAAGTAGTGGCGAAGCTAGGTTTTGGGAAGCTCGAGCGGGAGAGAGGTTGAGCGGAGTAAAAGTAAAGTGAGGAAGGGGAGGGGTATTTATAGTCAGAGTGAAAAACTGTTCGCCCAATGAAATTGGACGAACGTGCCCCTGACCCTTCTCATTCACTTGACATGTCTCACCCATGTACTGAGTGGTGGTGATCATGTGAGATTGTGGGTGAATAGATAAACATTACACAGAATGCGGAACGGTTTGAGCCGCAAAGCCGAAAATTCAGATAAGAATATTTTAAAGTTTCGTTCACAATTTCTTCAGCTGAGAAGGACACGGTGAGGAATTTGAACGAGTTTCAAATAGAACACACATGAAGAATTTGTGAATAGACTGGGTTGAGTTTAGCATAGAGGGGATGGGTCCGATCACATTCACTTAGCAGAAAAGTCAACTTGAAGAATTAGCAATAAGTGAATGTTGCAGAGGACATAAACTAATATATATATATATATATATATATATATATATATATATATATATATATATATATATATATATATAGTCAAATGAAGAATGATAACCCACAAGTATAGGGGATCGCAACAGTTTTCGAGGGTAGAGTATTCAACCCAAATTTATTGATTCGACACAAGGGGAGCCAAAGAATATTCTCAAGTATTAGCAGCTGAGTTGTCAATTCAACCACACCTGTAAACTTAGTATCTGCAGCAAAGTGTTTAGTAGCAAAGTAATATGATAGTGGTGGTAACGGTAACAAAAGTAAAGACAGCAAAAGTAATGTTTTTGGTATTTTGTAGTGATTGTAACAGTAGCAATGGAAAAGTAAATAAGCGAGAACCAGTATATGGAAAACTCGTAGGAACCGGATTAGTGATGGATAATTATGCCGGATGTGGTTCGTCATGTAACAGTTATAACATAGAGTGACACAGAACTAGCTCCAATTCATCAATGTAATGTAGGCATGTATTCCGTATATAGTCATACGTGCTTATGGAAAAGAACTTGCATGACATCTTTTGTCCTACCCTCCCGTGGCAGCGGGGTCCTATTGGAAACTAAGGGATATTAAGGCCTCCTTTTAATAGAGAACCGGAACAAAGCATTAGCACATAGTGAATACAAGAACTCCTCAAACTATGGTCATCACTGGGAGTGGTCCCGATTATTGTCACTTCGGGGTTGCCGGATCATAACACATAGTAGGTGACTATAGACTTGCAAGATAGGATCAAGAACTCACATATATTCATGGCAACATAATAGGTTCAGATCTGAAATCATGGCACTCGGGCCCTAGTGACAAGCATTAAGCATAGCAAAGTCATAGCAACATCAATCTCAGAACATAGTGGATACTAGGGATCAAACCCTAACAAAGCTAACTCGATTACATGATAAATCTCATCCAACCCATCACCGTCCAGCAAGCCTATGATGGAATTACTCACGCATGACGGTGAGCATCATGAAATTGGTGATGGAGGATGGTTGATGATGACGACAGCGACGAATCCCCCTCTCCGGAGACCCGAACGGACTCCAGATCAGCCCTCCCGAGAGAGATTAGGGCTTGGCGGCGGCTTCGTATCGTAAAACGCAATGATTTCTTCTCTCTGATTTTTTTCTCCCCGAAAGCCAATATATGGAGTTGGAGTTGGCGTCGGAGGGCCACCAGGGGGCCCACGAGGTAGGGGGCGCGCCCTAGGAGGGGGCGCCCCCACCCTCGTGGACAGGGTGTGGGCCCCCTGGTCTTCATCTTTGGCGAGGATTTTTTATTATTTATTCTAAGATATTCCGTGGAGTTTCAGGTCATTCCGAGAACTTTTGTTTTCTGCACATAAAACAACACCATGGCAATTCTGCTGAAAACAGCGTCAGTCCGGGTTAGTTCCATTCAAATCATACAAGTTAGAGTCCAAAACAAGGGCAAAAGTGTTTGGAAAAGTAGATACGACGGAGACGTATCAACTCCCCCAAGCTTAAACCCTTGCTTGTCCTCAAGCAATTCAGTTGACAAACTGAAATAGAAAAAGAAAAACTTTTACAAACTCTGTTTGCTCTTCTTGTTGCAACATGAAAAGCCAGCATTCAAGTTTCAGCAAATATTATGAACTAACCATACTCACAATAACACATAGGTCTCACAATTACTCATATCAATAACATAATCAGCTAGCGAGCCATAATAATAAAACTCGGATGACAACACTTTCTCAAAATAATCATAACATGATATAACAAAATGGTATCTCGCTAGCCCCTTTCTGAGACTGCAAAACATAAATGCAGAGCACCTTTAAAGATCAAGGACTGACTAAACATTGTAATTCATGGTAAAAGAGATCCAGTCAAGTCATACCCAATATAAACCAATAATAATGAATGTAAATGACAGTGTGCTCTCCAGCGGGTGCTTTTAATAAGAAGGGTGATGACTCAACATAAAAGTAAATAGATAGGCCCTTCGCAGAGGGAAGCAGGGATTTGTAGAGGTGCCAGAGCTCGATTTTGAAATAGAGATAAATTATATTTTGAGCGGCATACTTTCATTGTCAACATAACAACTAAGAGACGACGATATCTTCCATGCTAAACAAATTATAGGCGGTTCCCAAACAGAATGGTAAAGTTTATACTCCCCCTCCTCCACAACCATAAATCCATGGCTTGCTCGAAACAACGAGTGCCTCCAACATTCAATGGGTCCCGGGGGAGTTTTTTTTGCAATTATTTTGATTTAGTTTGCATAAAGCATGGGAATGGGCATCCCGGTGACCAGCCATTTTCTCGTGAATGAGGAGCGGAGTCCACTCCTCTTGAGAATAACCCGCCTAACACGGAAGGTAAGGGCAGCCCTAGTTGACATATGAGTTGTTCGAGCATGCAAAACAGAATGTTTATTTGAAGTTTTAGAGTTTGACACATACAAATTTACTTGGAATGGCAGGTAAATACCGCATATAGGAAGGTATAGTGGACTCATATGGAATAACTTTGGGGTTTAAGGAGTTTGGATGCACAAGCAGTATTCCCGCTTAGTACAGGTGAATGCTAGAAAAATACTGGGAAGCGACCAACTGAGAGAGCGACAACAGTCGTAAACATGCATTAAAATTAATTTACACCAAAAACAAGCATGAGTAGGATATAATCTACCATGAACATAAATATCATGAAGGCTATGTTGATTTGATTCAACTACATGCGTGAACATGTGCCAAGTCTAGTCACTCAATTCATTTAAAGGAGGATACCATCCCATCATACCACATCATAATCATTCTAATAGCATGTTGGCACGCAAGGTAAACCATTATAACTCATAGCTGATCGACCATGGCACAAGAAACTATAATCTCTAAATGTCATTGCAAATATGTTTACTTCATAATAGCTGACTCAGGAATGATGAATCATCATATTACAAAAACAAGAGAGGTCGAGTTCATACCAGCTTTTCTCATCCCAATAAGTCCATCATATATCATCATTATTGCCTTTCACTTGCACGACCAAACGATGTGTATAATAATAAGAGTGCACGTGCATTGGACTTGTCAGATTTCGGGTTCCGGCAGACCCTTGAGGTTCGAACACTGGGGTGCGCGCGGAGATTCAACCCTCTACCGGCTTGCTCCTCGCTGAATCGCTAGGACCTAAACTACCAAACTGAACAGCACAAGAGACACAAGATTTATATTGGTCCAGGCCACCATTGTGGTGTAATACCCTACTCCAGTGTGTGGTGTGGTGGATTGCCTCTTGGGCTTGATGATGGACCATACAAGGCAGAATAGCCTCGCGAGGGTCTGTTCTTGGCTGGTGCGACAAACTACTGAGAGGAGTTCAATCGCTCTATCTACTGGTTTCTAGGTGAGGATCCCCATTCAGATGCCTCTACCTTGGGGGTGGCTAGTCCTATTTATAGGCAAAAGCCCTGGGCCTCTTCCCAAATATTGAGCAGGAAGGGCGCCAATAATTGGCCATTTTGAAGGTGTCGGATTTCGGGTTCCAGCAGACCCTTGAGGTTCGAACAATGGGGTGCGCGCGGAGATTCAACCCTCTACCGGCTCGCTCCTCGCCGAATCACTAGGACCTAAACTACCAAACTGAACAGCACAAGGGACACAAGATTTATACTGGTTCAGGCCACCATTGTGGTGTAATACCCTACTCCAGTGTGTGGTGTGGTGGATTGCCTCTTGGGCTTGATGATGAACAATACAAGGCAGAACAGCCTCGCGAGGGTCTGTTCTTGGCTGGTGCGACGAACTGCTGGGAGGAGTTCAATCGCTCTATCTACTGGTTTCTTGGTGAGGATCAAGATGTATCTACCTTGGGGGTGGCTAGTCCTATTTATAGGCGAAGGCCCTGGGCCTCTCCCCAAATATTGAGCGGAAAGGGCGCCAACAATTGGCCATTTTGAAGGGGAACAGCGGGTACACTTATCCTGACTAAAGTTGGTCCTCGCCTGTCAAAGGCTCTGGTGATGACGCCGGCTTGGGCTCCACAATGACTTCCTTCTGGCCGTTGGGCTGGTCTTGGTCTTGTTGCACCGAAATGGATGCCTTTGCTTGATGCTCTCGCATGCGCTTGCTCCCTTTGCACCAAAGAGGAAAGGAGGACACTGCGCGGGCTGGCGCCCCTGGTCGTCATGGCTTGCGTCATGGGCACCTCGCGAGGTACCCCGCCTTGAACTCTCCGCCTCCTCATGAGCCAGCCTGACGAGGCCGTGCCTGAGGAAGCTTCTCATCGTCCGCCCCGTGAGGCTTGGCCCCTCGCGAGGGTCTTGAGCCTGTGTTGATGAAGATGGGCTGTGCTGGGCCTCCTTTGAGCCACGCCGCAGGCCGCAGGCAGGCAAGTCTGGGGACCCCCGTTCCCAGAACGCCGACAGTAGCCCCCGGGCCCACGGTGCGCTCGGACTTGGCTGAGCAGAGAGGCGAAAGGGCCATTGCGAAATGCCGCGGGCCCTAACAGCCTGCGTCCTTGGGCGCCGCGTGGCAGTTGATTGGACGTGGGCGCCTCTGCAACCGCGTGAGTTGAAAAAAGAGTGGCATCTCCCTTGCCCCCTTTATTTCCTCCTGTTGCTGCTTAGATCCCCTTTCTTGCGCCTCTCCTCCCTGCTTCCAAAATCTTCAGATCTACTCCGCCCGTGTGCCCTAGCCAGTCATGGCGCCTCGCCAAGCCCCGGCCGGAGCTTGGTACTCGCCTGCCTTGGACCCGCCAAATGTGTCGAGGGCGAGCCTTGCCCTGGTGCGCCAGATGGCGGAGGCGCAGGGCATCGACGGGACGAAGGCGTTCAAGGCCGGCTCTGCCATCCCTGAAGGTCGAGGGAGCACCTTCTATCCGCTCTTCGTGAGCGCCATCATCGCCGGTCTGGTGCCTCCCTTTTTTGAGTTCTTCTTCTCTGTCCTCCGCCACTACAATATTCAAGCTCTGCACCTCCATCCCAACTCCGTCCTTCTTCTGGTGATCTTCGCCTACTATTGTGAGACTCACGTAGGGGTGAAGCCCTCGGTGGCCTTGCTACGCCACTACTACTTCTCCCTCCGGACCTCCCGTGGTTCCGCCTTAGCGTGCGCGAGCTTCGTCGCGTACGGCGGCTCCATCGCCATATCGAACCCTGGGAAGAGGATAGAGGGTTTCAGGAGCAAGTGGGTCTTGGTGGATGCTAGGCATACCCATCCTCGGCTGATCCTGCCCACGGAGCACCCCGTGAGTTCCGACGACTGGTCCCGAGTGGAGCTTCTGGATTCCTGCGCGAAGCTGGTGTTGGAGAAGATGGATGCAGATCTGAGGCCGGCCAGCGTGGCAACGGCGAAACTGACCAGCGCGTCGCTGCTGAGGGAGTTCTTGGAGCATCAGCTGGCTCCGCTCCGTCAGTACTCGCTCCCGATGTGGAGGCCTCACTCGAGCCCCGTGGTCTTGGCCGACGAGGACCTAGCTGCGGTCCTCCAGTCCTTGGTTGGGGGTGATGTGGCGAGGCTGGAGGGCGCTCCTACGCCCCTGTTCCTTCGCGAAGATTGGGAGCAGGTAGTGGGGTCCATGCCTGTCTTCAACGGGGATGGGCCCATGCCCGTGGAAGCTCCAGAGGACCTGGTGGACGTGTCCTCCGACGACTCCAGCGAAGAGAAGGAAGAAGGGAAGCAGGAAGAGGGGGTTGACTCGGAGGCGGAGTCAAGAGCTCCTCCCCTTCGGCGTAGGTCCCGCACTCTCCGCCTCCCCCAGAGTGACGACGACGAGGATGAGGGTGAGCAGGGCGGCGGGAGCCTGCCTCCGATCCCGAAGAAGGACCGGACTGGGCTGGTCTTCCGCGGGTCTGCCCCGGCCCCGGGGCGATCCGTAGGCGCGCCTCCTGCTCCCGAGGCCCTTGAAGCCGACCCTTGCAGCCGGCTCTCGGGCTTTAAGTACGGCCGGAGGCTGCTCGAGTCTACCAGCGATGACCTGTAAGTGCCTACTTCTTGTTTTGATTATTGCTCTGTCGACGAGACCTGATGCCCCATATCCTTCGGCCAGGCTGGCGCCCTCGGCAAAGAAGCCGAAGGGAGCTCCTGAGGCCCCATCCGTGACAGTGCCCCTGCCCGAGGAAGAAGGTGACTGTGATGCGCAGGCCTCTCCTGCTCGGGCATCCTCGCGAGGTCAGGCTGAGCCTACTGGGGCGAGCTCAGCCCCCTTGACCCAGGCGACTCCCGAGGTGCCCTTGCTTGACGCTGCCTCCACTGCCGTCATGGCGCAGCTGGTTCCGCCTCAGGATGCTGCGGTCACACTGTCGTCTTCTCCTCCTACTCCACCGACTGCTACTTCCCCGAATACTGTCCTGGATCGCACCATTGTCGGACTGGACCGTCTGTGGCAGGATCTTTTGGGCGCCGACCCTCGTCTAGTCGTCGGGCGCTTGGAGCTGGCTTCTGGCTGGATTCGCTCCGATGCTTTGATACGGGCGGCGCTGGTCCAGGCCTCGACGGCTTGCGACGAGGAGAAGCAGGCCGTCCTTGAGGCGAAGGTTGCCCGCGATTCTGCCCTTGGGGAGGCAGCTAGCGTCCGAGGTCGCTGTGAGACGCTGGAGAGCGAGCTGAAGGGCCTGCAGAACCAGCTTGCCGAGGAGGTCCGCCTTCGCCAAGAGTAGGAGGAAAGCATGAAGGCTCGCGAGGCAGCTGTTAGGGACCTGGAGGCCAAGCTCAAGAGGCGCCGTGGCCGCCTAGGCGTGATGGAGCAAGAGCTGGAGGCGAGGAAGGTTGAGCTGGACGGCAAGGCCCGGGTTCTCGCCGAGGATCGCGTGGCCTTTGCGGATATGCAAGAGAAGGCTCGCACTTCGCTAAAGACGCTTTACGACAGCAGCCTTGAGAGCCCGCTGGCCGGCGAGGAGGATGGCCCCGCCAAGCTGCTTCCCTTCCTGGTTCGCGCCCTTCACGACTTCACCCTTGGCCTTGGCCCTACGGCTGAGGCCGAGGCACGCGTCTTGTCTTCTGCAGCACTGACGCGGGTCTTCACCCACATCTATCTTCGTGACCCCAACATCGACCTCGACAGCCTGCTGGAGCCAGTGAGCGGCGAGCGTGCCGCTGCCGCTGCTGAGGCCGTGAAGGGTCGTGCGGAGGCCTTGCTGGGGAAGTTCTGGGCCTTCAGCACCAGGCCGAAACGAAGCGTCGCTAGCTCTGCTACTCCACAAGGCGAACCTACTCCATGCGGCTCCCCCGCCGGCAAGTGACTCTATCGTGGCTCCCGACCTATTTTTAATTCCTGCGCATGTACCATGCCTCGGAGAGGCGTTAAAACTTGTGTTTGATGCTGTGGTAACAGCATGGACTGTAATATTTGCTTTTGAATTCCCTGAAATTTGCATTATTCCTTCCTACTTGCCTGTGTTCTACGCCGGCAGAGCCCGGCCCCGCGCATACCTCAGCCGTCATTGGCCCCGACCGGAAACCAGGACGGGACCAAGGAGTGAGGGGCTACGTGACAAGTTAGGCTCCTGAGTCGCGATGCTCAGGAGTCCCCCTTGGCGCTCGAATAGCAAGTAGGGAGGTGAGATGTGAGTGGATCTGCCATTCTACATCTGCAGAGCCCGGCCCCGCGCATACCTCAACCGTCGTTAGCCTTTCGGAACTAAGGAGTGAGGGGCTACGTGACCAGTTAGGCTCCTGAGTCGCGATGCTCAGGAGTCCCCCTTAATGCTCAAACGGCCTTTGTACCTTGGCTCCGCTCGCGGAGGGACGCGCGACGAACCAGGCCCGGGGGGTCCTGGCCAGGTGGCGTGTGTCTGGGCGTGACCCAGGCGCAGCCCCTGTGCCCAGCCCCTTCGCGCAGCACTCCCGAGGGGAGGCGTTGCGACAAGGCCAGACACTAAGCTCCGGGCTCCCTGAGGTTGATGCGGCCCGGAGGCCACCCTCAGTTGTTTATCACCAGCGTGGAGCATAGCGCTTCCGTATGCGTACGGGCATAGCCGCTCCTCGGCAGTGTCATCAGCCAGCGCTGAGCATGGTGCTTCCACTGGTGCGTGGGAGGGGGCTCCCCTCCGGGAGGAGCCCCCGAGGCGTATACAGCCCCACCCTGACACGTGGCCGGCACGGTAGCGCTTGACAAGGTGTATCTGGGCACCCGTGAGCCAGCGCGGGACTCACGGGGCCCTACCTCAAGGCGGGTTGCGCCTGGCTCTGGGCCTTATCTTGGAGTGTGTTCCTGCAAATTTGGCCAGATGGCGGTGCTCTACGTCTTCGGGTCCCGGCTCTCGGGCTGGTCGCAGCCGTCGCTGGCTTGCTAGGTCGTGATGCCATGGACAAGACCAGAGGGTGAGGGCCGGAGGGCCGGTAGGAGCCCTGAGTCGCGATGCTCAGGCACCCCCCCTTTAACTCGCAAGCTGGGTTAGATGACGAAACTCTACGTCCTCGGGTCTCGGCTCTCGGGCTGGTCTCAGCCGTCGCTGGCTTGCCAGGTCGCGATGCCATGGACAAGACCAGAGGATGAGGGCCGGAGAGCCGGTAGGAGCCCTGAGTCGCGATGCTCAGGCACCCCTCCCCCCCCCCCCCCCCCTTTAACGTGCAAGATTCCGACACCCAGGAGAAAAAGGCACCAAATAACAAGCATGGTGGATCGAAAGCATAGTCCTAAGATAAACGCAAGAAGGATACATTCCGCTGGGACAGGCCCGAGCGGCTTAGGGATGATGCAGCCCGAGGGGCGCCCCCAATAAGATAAGCTAAGGACATGAAATAAAAGGGATACATGCCGCAGGGACGGACCCACGCGGCCTGGGAATAACGCGGCCTTGAAGGTGCTCCCAGCCAGAAACGAAACTTAAAAGATGTCACCTGATGATGTTGGGGATGAAGGGGTGTTGGTGTAGCAGACTCGGTGGGCTGCGGGAGCCGATCCTCACGAGCCCCCAGGCCCAGGGGCCTCTGGAGGCTCCGGAGGCGCTGGTGGCTCCTCGCGGGTCATCTCCATCTCCGCCAGGGCTGCGGCACGCCTGACCTCTTGAGCCTCCCAGATGGCCCTCATGAGACGCTGGTGCGCAGCAGCCGCGTTTGGTAGGCCGTAAGGCCTGCGCACGTAGCTGTGGGGCGGACCCTCGCAACGTCCCACTCGCGAGGGCCAGAGGCGATCTTGAGACGCGGCTTGGTTGAGCCCTGGTATGTCGATGCAGACGCGCAGCCCACCATCCTCGCCTGGATGGGGGGCCACAGCAGGTAGGCGGCGGCTGCCTCTCATGACTCTTGACTCCTGTAACTCCTGAATGGCCTTGCTGACGAACTCCTGAGGGTTTGGCCCTCCTTGCCTTGCTCTTTCTTGAGGGAAACGTGCTTCGAAGCACGCCTCCACGTGGTGCCCAAGCGCCTCCCTCGTGACCTTGGTGAGGTCGGTAGCCCTCCAGGGGAGAGCCCCCGAGCCCTGCCTGAGGAGGGCGCCGGGCGCGCTTCCCTATGCGATGGAAGGAGGCTCCTCCTGGCCAGGCGCGGGCCCTGAGGGGCCTACCTCCTGAGGGGCCGGGCCGGTTGATGTCTTATTCTTCTTGGGGGCGGCCTCGGGAAGCCTCCTGCCTCCGCGGTCTGGGTCTTCCAGTGATGCAGCCTGAAAGGCTCGCTCCAGGGAGCACACTGCGTCTCTCTCTTCGCAGGGCACCGTGATGACCCCGCCGCTTCCTGGCATCTTGAGGACGTTGTAGCCGTGGTGGGTTACGGCAATGAACTTGGCCAGCGCTGGGTACCCGAGGATGGCGTTGTATGGCAGGCGAATGTGGGCGACGTCGAAGTCGATGAGCTCGGTGCGATAGTTGTCGCGAGCCCCGAAGGTGACAGGAAGGCGGACCTGCCCTATCGGGACCGTGGAGCCGTCGGTGACTCCGGAGAAGGGCTTGGTTGGCTGAGCTGACTGTAAGGCACTTGAAGATTGTTGAATGTTTCCACGGACAGGATGTTGAGCCCTGCCCCGCCGTCGATGAGGGTCCTGGTGACTAGCACGTTGCTGATGATTGGGGAACAAAGCATCGGGAGGACTCCGGCTGTGGCCGCGCACTTGAGCTGATCCGCTGAGCTGAACGTGATGGCGCACGCCGACCACGTGAGAGGGTGCGTGGCCTCGAGCTTGGGGAGGACTGCATTCACTTCGCAGGTGAACTGCTTGAAGATGCGCTGAGAGGCAGGGGCTTGAGCTCCGCCCAGGATGCAGGCGATTGCACGTGGTTCCTGGAAGCCCCCAGCCCCCTCGTCCTGATGACGGTCTTCATTTCTCCTTGGCTGCGGCGGCAGCGAAGGGAGGCCTGCGTTCCCTTGTGAGCGTTCCTCGCGAGGCTGATCCCTCCAGCCTCTCTCGCGAGGCGGGTCCTGCCAGTGGTCCTCGCGAGGTTGGTCGCGCCACCCTTGGCGCGGGCCGTGGTCTTCCCAGTGTCCTGCATTCCTTCCTCCTTCTCGGCCGTAGCCCCGGTCGCTGCGATCGGGACGTCTGCCGACCCTTCCTTCACGCACGGCCCAGAGCTCTTGGCATTCATTTGTGTTGTGAGTGTGGAGGTCGTGGTACACGCAATACCGACTGCCCTTGGAGGATTTAGGCTGATCTCTGTCCCGCTTGGTGTCTGGCTCGGCCGCGAGCATGGCAGCCCCCTTGCGCTTCACGTCCTTGGTCTTGGGCTTCTTCTCTTCGGGGTCCGCAGCAGGCAGCTCGAGGAGGGAGAGGCGCCCCTCCTCAGCCCTGGCGCACTTGGTCGCCAAGTTGAACAGCTCCCAGGAGGTGCACAAGTCTTCATGCATCGCCAGCTCCTCCTTCATCTTGACGTCGCGCACACCGTCGGAGAAGGCAGAGATGATGGCCTCCTCCGTTACCCTGGGGATCTTGAGGCGCGCGTTGTTGAAGCGCTGGATGTACTTCTGCAGGGTTTCCCCAGGCTGCTGCTTGATACGGCGCATGTCGCTCACGGCAGGAGGCCGGTCGTGAGTACCCTGGAAGTTGGTGATGAAGCGGGTGCGCATCTCGTCCCAGGAAGAGATCGTGCCTAGGGCTAGATTCAGGAGCCAGGTGCGGGCTCCGTCCTTGAGCGCCATGGGAAACCAGTTTGCCATGACCTTCTCGTCTTCGTTGACAGCCTCGATGCCCAACTCGTAGAGTTGGAGGAACTCAGCAGGGTCAATCGTGCCGTCGTAGCGAGGGGGCAGGTCTGGCTTAAACTTGCCGGGCCACGCGACATTGCGCAGCTCAGAGGTGAAGGCGCGGCAGCCCGCCATGGCCACGGGGGGCCTTGGGCGACGGAGAGCTTGGTCCTGCGGGTCCCCATGCGCCGCGGCTGGGGGCAGCGCAGGGTCTTGACGTGCTGGAGCAGGAACAGCTCGGGCAGCTTCTCGTGGGCGAGGGACTTCTTGGCAGCTCTGATCTTGCCGCGCTGGCGCCTGGCGGAGCGGGTTCCGCCCAGGGGCCGCGCGCCTTGGGGCCAGGGCGCCTTATTGAGGAGGAGGCGGCTGAGGCGCCCCAGGAGCTTCATCGCCCGCACAGGGCGGGGTGCGGTGCAGCGAGAAGGACGGTGCAGGGGCGCCTCCGGCGGCGCGGACAAGCTCAGCGACTCAATCGAGCCATTCTTCGTAGACGTCGTCAATGGGGCGGTAGCACAGGAGCTTATTTGCCGCGATGAGCGCAGCTCGGGCCTCCATGGCCGCGCGGGGCGCGCGTGACGAACAACAAGCGGGGATGAGCGAGGGCGTGGCGGTGCGGCCGTCCCGCCTCATAGACGGATGCTGGGATGATGCTTGCTGCTTGTTCCCCGTCGGGCCGGTGGCGGCGTTGACGGCAGGTGACGGGGAACGGCGAGGGCGCCCGCCGACGGGAGCCGTCTGGGCGACATGGGAGGCGAGGGCGGCTCGGCGCTCCGCGCGAGCCCGACGAGCGTCAGACATGGTTGCGGTGGTCGGGGAAGAACAAGACGGCGGAAGGCAAATTCCGGCGCACCCCTACCTGGCGCGCCAAATGTCGGATTTCGGGTTACGGCAGACCCTTGAGGTTCGAACACTAGGGTGCGCGCGGAGATTCAACCCTCTACCGGCTCGCTCCTAGCCGAATCGCTAGGACCTAAACTACCAAACTGAACAGCACAAGGGACACAAGATTTATACTGGTTCAGACCACCATTGTGGTGTAATACCCTACTCTAGTGTGTGGTGTGGTGGATTGCCTCTTGGGCTTGATGATGAACAATACAAGGCAGAACAGCCTTGCGAGGGTCTGTTCTTGGCTGGTGCGACGAACTGCTGGGAGGAGTTCAATCGCTCTATCTACTGGTTTCTTGGTGAGGATCAAGATGTCTCTACCTTGGGTGTGGCTAGTCCTATTTATAGGCGAAGGCCCTGGGCCTCTCCCCAAATATTGAGCGGAAAGGGCGCCAACAATTGGCCATTTTGAAGCGGAACAGCGGGTACACTTATCCTGACTAAAGTTGGTCCTCGCCTGTCAAAGGCTCTGGTGATGATGCCGTCTTGGGCTCCACAATGACTTCCTTCTGGCTGTTGGGCTGGTCTTGGTCTTGTTGCACCGAAATGGACGCCTTTGCTTGATGCTCTCGCCTGCGCTTGCTCCCTTTGCACCAAAGAGGAAAGGAGGACACTGCGCAGGCTGGCGCCCGACTGGCACCCCTGGTCGCCATGGCTTGCATCATGGGCACCTCGCGAGGTACCCCGCCTTGAACTCTCCGCCTCCTCATGAGCCAGCCTGACAAGGCCATGCCTGAGGAAGCTTCTCGTCGTCCGCCCCGCGAGGCTTGGCCACTCGCGAGGGTCTTGAGCATGTGTTAATGAAGATGGGCTGTGCTGGGCCTCCTTTGAGCCACACCGCAGGCCGCAGGCAGGCAAGTCTGGGGACCCCCGTTCCCAGAATGCCGACAGAAGGGGAACAGCGGGTACAGTTATCCTGACGAAAGTTGGTCCTCGCCTGCCAAAGGCTCTGGTGGTGACGCCGGCTTGGGCTCCACAATGACTTCCTTCCGGCCATTGGGCTGGTCTTGGTCTTGTTGCACCGAAATGGACGCCTTTGCTTGATGCTCTCGCCTGTGCTTGCCCCCTTTGCACCAAAGAGGAAAGGAGGACACTGCGCGGGCTGGCGCCCGGCTGGCGCCCTTGGTCGTCATGGCTTGCGTCATGGGCACCTGGCGAGGTACCCCGCCTTGAACTCTCCGCCTCCTCATGAGCCAGGCTGACGAGGCCGTGCCTGAGGAAGCTCCTTATCATCCGCCCCGCGAGGCTTGGCCCCTCGCGAGGGTCTTGAGCTCATGTTGATGAAGATGGGCCGTGCTGGGCCTCCTTTGAGCCACGTCGCAGGCCGCAGGCAGGCAAGTCTGGGGACCCCCATTCCCAGAACGCCGTAGTAGCCCCCGGGCCCATGGCGCGCCCAAACTTGGCCGAGCAGAGAGGTGAAAGGGCAAGTGCGAAGCGTCGCGGGCCCTAACAGCCTGCGGCCTTGGGCGCTGCGTGGCGGTCGATTGGTCGGGGGTGACTCTGCTTCCCCACGACACCTTGGTAACCGCGTGGATTCGACAAGTCTTTGCATGCAAAGCAGGTCATGATTACCTGTGATCGTGGAGGTCGACGGTTGGCCTTCGCCGGCTATAAGTACGGAACGGCATGCGCCCTTCCAGCCTATCCCCCCTTGCTTCTCCTTCTTCTCCATGGCTCCACCAAGGAAGTTTTTGGCTGCAGAGAAAGGAAAAGCCCGCCAGGTCGAGTCTTCCTCTCCCCCGCCCAAGCGCGGTCGTGGTCGCCCTCGCAAGCATCCTGTGGCCTCCACGGCGGGCCCCCGCGGTCGCGGAGGTGACTCTCCACGGTGATGAGCGTCTGGCCATGGTCGGCGGGCGTGCTCCGGCCGTGCGACCCCCGAGGCCGCGCCTCCATTCTGCGGAGGTGCTGCCGGAGTTCATTGTGTGGGTGGTGGAGCCGTCTGGCACCCGGCTTCAGCTCCCTCGCTTCCTCCTGGGTGAGCTCCCAGCTGGCGCCTTGGGCGACCTCTGGCTCCAGGCAGATGGCTGCTGTAGCCGGGCCTCGTGGGCTTCGCTGGTGGTCTCCGCTGCAGGGAACCTGGCCCTGACCCGCGGCTGGCAGACGTTTGCTCGCGCACGTGGTCTTCGCCGCCGGTGCTCTCTGCACTTCAAGTTCGACGGCGACGCCACCCTCTACGTGAGGGTGTTTGGGGAAGATGGTCGCCGTGCAGGGTGCTGCCCTGAGGACGACGACCGCGGCCGGGGACTCAGCCCCGGCGAGGACGGAGAGGGCAGCGCGCGGGCGGTTGGCGACGCCCGTGACTCCTCAAGCTTCACCAGCTCTTCTTCGGGTAGCGACCCTTCTAGCAGCAGCCGCGGCCAACCTCCACGCCGCCGCGCCTGCTTGGAGGGTGGCAGCAGGCCTGCTCGCCGTCGCGCCCCAGTGAAGCGCGAGAGGGAGTCCGCCTGAGCTCCGGAGGCGGCTTGAGTCTTCCAAGAGGGCCGGCGCGGGACGTGCTTCGCCTGCTTTTGTTCTTTCCTTTCTTTTCTCCTGCGCAAAAAGACAGCAACGTGTGGCCCCGTGGGGGCGCGTTTGGGTTAACGTCGTCAATCATCGTACTATTTTTGTTACCCTGATATTGTTCCTTTCTGTTGTATGCCCATTCGCAAATAATCCCTAGCTTCAGCCGCGGGGGCGACCGACCCGGCCCTGTATTCGCGTCGTGGTGCCCGTGAGGCATGGTCCGGAGGGGTGCTTCGGTAGTGGACCCGGGCCGTGAAAACTTGAGCGATAGGGGCAGGAACGCTCACGAGGGCTCCCGGGGCTTCCGCCTCGCGAGCCCCCGTGCCAGAGAAATCGAGGCAGGAGAGCGAAAAAAGTCGAAGAACCACAGGTCAAAAGGCGGCGACAGTTTCGATAAAAACTCCAAATGGGAATGAACTAGCCAACTGCAGAAAGAAAATGAAAAAGCCGCGTCCGGCACCTCATCTAGTCATCGACGTCTTCTCACCAGCGCGGAGCTAAGTGCTGCCACTGTGCGTGGGAGGGAGCCCCAAGGCCTGAGGCCGGCACCCCTGAGACTCTGGGGCGTGTACAGCCCCAACTCATTATTACGTGAGAGTGTCACCAGCGGCGAGCTTCACAGGCGTTGGCCTTCTTCACAGGCTCCGGGCCTTTCTTCGGGGAAGCGAGCTTCACGGGCGTTGGCCCTCTTCACAGGCTCCAGGCCCTTTCCAAAACGTGACAGCTTCACAGGCATTCACCTTCTTCACAGGCTCCGGGCCTTTTCCCAAAAGACAAGCTTCACAGGCATTCGCCTTCTTCACAGGCTCTGGGCCTTTTCCAAAAAAGATGAGCTTCACAGGCATTTGCCTTCTTCACAGGCTCTGGGCCTTTTCCAAAAAGATGAGCTTCATAGGCATTCGCCTTCTTCACAGGCTCTGGGCCTTTTCCAAAAAGATGAGCTTCACAGGCATTCGCCTTCTTCACATGCTCTGGGCCTTTTCAGGGGTAAAACCTCTGGAGGTGCTGGATATTCCACGCGTTCTGTACAGGTACTCCCTCCCGAGTCTCCAAGTGCACGGAGCCGGGGCTGGAAACATGAACAACCTTGAACGGGCCCTCCCACATAGCAGAGAGCTTATGCAGTCCCTCCCTAGAGAGGACCCGCCGGAGCACGAGGTCCCCTACCTCAAGAGTTCTGGGGCGGATGTTACGGCATTGGTATCGCCGGAGTGCCTGCTGGTACCTTGCCGCTCGTAGCGCAGCTTCTAGATGACGCTCCTCCCCCAGTACAAGGTCCATCCCCCGCATGGCGTCCTGCAGCATCTCATCGAACGCCAGGACTCGCGCGGATTGATGCCTGACCTCATGAGGGAGGACCGCTTCGGCTCCGTAGACCAGGAAGAAGGGGGTCTCCCCAGTCAGCTTGGTCGCGGTTGTGCGGATGGACCTCAGCACGGACTGAAGCTCGTCATACCAGCCTCTGCCGCAGGCCTCCAGTTTCTTCTTGAATGTCCTGGTCTTGAGGCCCCTCAGGACTTCTGCGTTGGCCCGCTCGGCCTGGCCGTTGCTTCAAGGGTGCGCCACCGAAGCGTAGCATATCTGCGTTCCAAGGTTAGCACAATATGTTTTGAAAAGGTTACTGGTGAACTGCGAACCATTGTCAGTGATGATGCGGTTCGGCACTCCGAACCGGCTCACGATGCCCTTGATGAACTTGACCGCAGAACCAACAGGGATGGTGCGGACGGCCTCGACTTCGGCCCACTTGGTGAACTTGTCCACGGCGGCGTAGAGGTAGCGATAGCCCCCTGGCGCCCGAGGAAAAGGGCCCAGGATATCCAACCCCCAGACCGCGAATGGCCGTGTGAGGGGTATGGTTTGCAGACCTCCTGCCGGTTGATGGATCTGCTTGGCATGGAATTGGCAGGCCTTGCAAGCCTTCACAAGTTCGATAGCATCATTGAGCGCAGTGGGCCAATAGAAACCACTGCGGAACGCCTTGCCGACGAGGGTCCGTGACAACGAATGATGCCCACAATCTCCTCCGTGTATATCTGCCAGCAGTTCCTTCCCTTCTTTCCTGGTGATGCAACACAGGGCCACATCGTTCGGTCGTTTACGGTAGAGCTCTCCATCCATGATGTTGTACGTTGTGGCTTGCCACGCCACACGCTCTGCCTCCTCCTCCTTCTACGGCAAGGTCCCTCGCATTAAGTAGCTCCTGAGCTCTGTGATCCAGCACCGCTCCTGAGGCTCCATCGTCAGGACTAGGCGCGCTCCTGAGGCCGGGCCACAGCCTGGGGCTCCCAAGGCAGGTGGCTGAGGAAGCTCCACCCGAGGCTGTGCTGTGCTCGACAATGGTGGCAGGGCTGAAGGCTTGAAGAGCCATTCCTCAAAGACGCCTGGCTCCTGGGGCAACCGCCTGGAGGCTCGTTTGGCGATGTCGTCAGCCTCTTGAATAGTGTCGTGGGGCACATGCTGTAGCTCCATCCCCCAGAATTGCTTCTCCATCCTGCGGACCTCCGCAAGGTAGGCCTCCATCTGCTCATCTCTTGGCTCGTATACCTTGTTGGAGAAATTGACAAGGAGCTGCGAATCGCCCTTGATAGTAAGCCGCTTCACTCCCAGGGCAGCGGCGGCCTTCAGGCCCGCTATCAATCCCTCGTACTCTGCTATATTGTTGGAGACCTTCTCGCCTTGCTGGATACAGAGCTGCACGGCGTAGTAGAGCTTGTCCTGAGTGGGAGATATGAGCACCGCCCCTGCCCCAGCGCCGTCACGCGCCCCGTGAGCTTCCGCATTTCTCTGAGGGTCTTTGGTGGGCTCATGTCCTCAACTGCCTTGACCTTTTCTGGGTTAGCATCGATGCCTCGGTGGGACACGAGGAAACCCAAGAGCTTGCCCGACGGGACTCCAAACACACATTTCTCCGGGTTGAGTCGCAGGCTCACTGCGTTGAGGCTCGCGAAGGTTTCCTCCAGGTCTTGTATCAGGGTCTTGGCCTCGCAAGACTTCACTACGATGTCGTCGACGTAAGCCTCCACATTATTCTCGAGCTGCGGGCCCAAAGTGATGTGCATGAGCCGCTAAAAGGTTACCCCCGCGTTGCGCAGTCCGAATGGCATGCATGTATAGCAGTACACCCCACACGGGGTTAGGAAGGCCGTCTTCTCCACATCTTCCACCGCCATCTTGATCTGGTGATACCCTGAGAAGGCATCCAAGAAGCATAACAGGTCACACTCAGCGGTGGAATCGACGATCTGGTCGATGCGAGGGAGCGGGAACGGATCTTGTGGGCATGCTTTGTTGAGGTTGGTGAAGTCGACACACATGTGTTCCTTTCCTCCCTTCTTTGGCACAACCACGGGGTTGGCCAGCCAATCCGGGTATCGGACCTCGCGAATAACCCCCGCAGCTTCTAGCTTGCGGGTCTCTTGGATGATGCAGGCCTGCTTTTCAGTGGACTGCCTCCTCGCCTTCTGCTTCACGGGACGCACGTTGGGACACACGTTGAGGTGGTGCTCGATTACGCCACGTGGGATCCCTGCCAGCTGATCGGGCTCCCAGGTGAACACCTTATTATTTGCACGCAGGAACTTGACCAGGGCTTCCTCCTGTTCAGGCTCAAGGTTGGCGCCTATGGTCAAAGTGGCGTTAGTGGACCCGTCCTCATCGACAGGTACCTGCTTGGTCTCCGCCTTGTCTTGGGTGAACAACTGCTTCTTCTTGGTCGGCGCAGCCCCCTTGGGCTTGGGGGTCTCGGCGTCGGCGGGCCGCGCCGCCGCCGCTGTCTTGAGAGCGAGCTTGAGTACTCGTAATGCACCTTCGGTGTCGCCGGGCACGATGAGGACGCCGTTGCTCCCGGGCATCTTCATGAGGTTGTACCCCGGGTGAGTCGCGGCCATGAATTTGGCCAATGCTGGATAGCCGAGGATGGCATTGTAGGGGAGGCCGATGGGGGCGATGTCGAAATCGACCAGCTCCGTGCAGAAATTGTCGTAGGTGCCGAAAGTTACCGGAAGTCGGATCTGCCCCAAGGAGCTGACGACCCGCCTCCGACGCCCGAGAAAGGCCGGCTGGGTTGCAGCCGCTCCCGGGGTATGCAGAGGAGGTTGAAGGCCTTAACCGAGAGCACGTTGAGGCCCGCGCCATCGTTGATGAGGGTCCTGGTGACGGCCACCTGGCAGATGTTGGGCGTGCAGAGCATGGGGAGCGTGCCCGAGCAGGCCGAGTTGGTGGGGTGGTCCTCAGAGTCGAAGGTCAGCTCGGCCGACGGCTCCGTCCGGCCCGAGGGAGCCCCCTGCCCCGTGGCGGCGGCGCTGACCCAGCGGACGAATGGCTTGACGTGGCGGCTGGAGGGCAGCGCCTGCGAGCCGCCCAGGAGGGCCGCGACAACCGAGGGAGCCGGCGCGACGGGGTGGGTGAGGAAGGAGCTGCGCGGCTCCTCCCTAGAGGTCACTGGGGAATGCTGGGACAATGCTTGCCGCCCGTTCCCCGTCGGGCCAGTGGCGGTGTTGACGGCAGGTGACAGGGGACGACGAGGGCGCCTGCCGACGGGAGCCGTCTGGGCGACATGGGAAGCGAGGGCGGCTCGGCGCCCGGTGCGAGCCCGACGAGCGTCAGACATGGATGCAATGGTCGGGGAAGAACGGGATGACGGAAGGCAAATTCCGGCGCACCCCTACCTGGCGTGCCAAATGTCGGATTTCGGGTTCCGACAGACCCTTGAGGTTCGAACACTGGGGTGCGCGCAGAGATTCAACCCTCTACCGGCTCGCTCCTCGCTGAATTGCTAGACCTAAACTACCAAACTGAACAGCACAAGAGACACAAGATTTATACTGGTTCAGGCCACCATTGTGGTGTAATACCCTACTCCAGTGTGTGGTGTGGTGGATTGCCTCTTGGGCTTGATGATGGACCATACAAGGCAGAACAGCCTCGCGAGGGTCTGTTCTCGGCTGGTGCGACGAACTGCTGAGAGGAGTTTAATCGCTCTATCTACTGGTTTCTAGGTGAGGATCCCTATTCAGATGCCTCTACCCTGGGGGTGGCTAGTCCTATTTATAGGCAAAGGCCCTGGGCCTCTTCCCAAATATTGAGCGGGGAGGGCGCCAACAATTGGCCATTTTGAAGGGGAACAGCGGGTACACTTATCCTGACTAAAGTTGGTCCTTGCCTGCCAAAGGCTCTGGTGGTGACGCCGGCTTGGGATCCACAATGACTTCCTTCCGGCCGTTGGGCTGGTCTTGGTCTTGTTGCACCGGAATGGATGCCTTTGCTTGATGCTCTCGCCTGCGCTTGCCCCCTTTGCACCAAAGAGGAAAGGAGGACACTCCGCGGGCTGGCGCCCGGCTGGCGCCCGGCTGGCGCCCTTGCTCGTCATGGCTTGTGTCATGGGCACCTCGCGAGATACCCCGCCTTGAACTCTCCGCCTCCTCATGAGCCAGCCTGACAAGGCCGTGCCTGAGGAAGCTCCTTGTCGTCCGCCGCGCAAGGCTTGGCCCCTCACGAGGGTCTTGAGCTCGTGTTGATGAAGATGGGCTGTGCTGGGCCTCCTTTGAGCCACGCCGCAGGCAGGCAAGTCTGGGGACCCCCGTTCCCAGAACGCCGACAGGACTAAGCTGGAATCTGCAAGCATTCAACTCAAGAGAGAAGACAGGTAATATGGGCTCTAAGTTAAATAATCAATGATGCATATAAGAGCCACTAAGCATTTTCAATATGGTCTTCTCGACCCCCAAAAGAAAGAAAAGAAGATAAAACTATTTACACGGGTGTCGGTGTCAAAACCGGCGGATCTCGGGTAGGGGGTCCCGAACTGTGCGCCTAGGCGGATGGTAACAGGAGACAAGGGACACGATATTTTTACCCAGGTTTGGGCCCTCTCGGTGGAGGTAAAACCCTACTCCTTCTTGATTAATATTGATGATATGGGTAGTACAAGAGTAGATCTACCACGTGATCAAGGAGGCTAAACCCTAGAAGCTAGCCTATGGTATGATTGTTGTTCGTCCTACGGACTAAAAACCCTCCGATTTATATAGACACCGGAGAGGGCTAGGGTTACACAGAGTCGGTTACAATGGTAGGAGATCTACATATCCGTATCGCCAAGCTTGCCTTCCACGCCAAGGAAAGTCCCATCCAGACACGGGACGAAGTCTTCAATCTTGTATCTTCATAGTCTTGGAGTCCGGCCAATGATGATAGTTCGGCTATCCGGACACCCCCTAGTCCAGGACTCCCTCAGTAGCCCCCGAACCAGGCTTCAATGACGACGAGTCCGGCGTGCATATTGTCTTCGGCATTGCAAGGCGGGTTCTCCTCCAAATTCCAAGAGCTTGCCGAATGGTGTCCGGCTTGTTATAAATGCTGCGCTTCTTGGCTTCCACGTCCAATAATGGCCCTCCTCCACGTGTCGTACGAATGCGAAAAGCCAGGGTATTTTTACACTTTACCCCCTAGCTGTGCAAATAAGCTGCCTATAAAGAGAGGCGAGGATCTAGATCCGAATCACACCATCCTCCTTCCGCGAGTATTCATCGAAGCGCCTCCGACAAAAATCCACTCCATCATAGACAGTCGACACGGCTCCTCCTCTCGCGCTCCCAGCCCTCAGCCAGGAGATTGGGGGAGATGCTCAGTCCCGCATAGTAAGCTAGTGATGCTCCAAGTCGAGGGATTTCTTCCCCCAGCCTTTATGGTTCCGGTTCGAGCCGGACTTGCCACCTACAAGGGCGGAAAGCAGGCGGAGAGTGTCCCCAATCCCTCCAATGGAGAGCGGGTATGCTTCGTCCCTTATCTAATAAGGGGACTCGGATTTCCCATACATCCGTTTCTTCGGGGGCTCCTGGAGTTCTATGGGCTCCAGCTTCACCACCTTACGCCTGCCTCCATCCTGCACATCGCGGGCTTCGTGGCCCTTTGCGAGCTGTTCTTGGGCGTCGAGGCCCATTTTGCGCTGTGGAAGAGATTATTTTGCCTCGTACCCCGTTCTCATGAGGGGTCGATACATCAAGTGGGCGGAGCCGAACTGTTGCGCATCGCCGGGACCGGATATCTATCCGGAACCCCGAAGAAGGCGTCCGAAGACTGGCCTTCGAAATGGTTTTATATGGAAGACGCCCCGCTACCGGACCCGGTTCGGATCGGCCTCCCGAAGTTCAGCAACGCTCCTCTGAAGAAACGCCTGAGTTGGCACCCGCGGAGCCCTCAACGGGAGAATGATAGGGACGTCCAATATCTGATGGGCCGAATAAGGTTATTGGCTCATTCCGGATTGACCATGATTGGGGTCATGGCCACATGCATTATGCGAGGGGTGCAGCCGCTCCAGTATAGGGGCCACCCCATGTGGGATTTCAACGGGGAGGATGATGCCACCCGTCATGGCCGCAAGGGGCCGGGATCGGTCGCCGATCTGGTGAAGATCCTGTCCGGCCTGTACAAAGGGGAGAAGGAGGACTTCCTCCACGCTAGTCCATTGAATGGATTTTCCATGAACAACCCTCGGAGCTGGGTAAGCGGACGTTTATCTATCCGATCCATATTCCCAAAGTTAAGTGTCTCACTTTGCGATTTCGACGTAGGAACTGCGCCGGGCCGTAGAGGATATACACAGCCTGGCTCCACAACTCGAGGATCCGGAACGATCCCTCGATCCGGCCTCCGAAGAGGATCCGAACATAAAGGTGGAGCTGATCGATGGGGTGTTCCACCAACTTAGCACTGACAATGCTTTGGTTGCCATTACGGCCGACTACCCCGGAATATCTCCGGTTTCCCAGGTAACTGTGACCGGAGTCCTGATACCATTACTCATCCATGCTTATCTCTGACCACCGTATACCAATGGTGTTCCGCAGGAGGTGCCTTTGAGGCGGGAAGCCGAACCCGCGGCAGCTGGCCAACAAGGGGCAGCTCGGCCCAGCAGGCGGAAAAGAAGTGCGGCGCGAATCGAGACGTCGCCGCAAGGGTATGGCGCGCCACCATGTTTCCGAGAAAGATTCCTGGAAGGCATATTAACGCTCGTGGTTTTTTCAGGAGAAAGAGCGCTCGCCGGACTGTGTCCGGAGAGATTGCCAATCAAGCCTCCGCCGGCCAGGCTCCAATGCCAGGTCCGGAGGGGGAGGCGAACGCAAGGCGCGCGTCGGGTGCTCCTCCAACGGAGGACGCCGACAGGTTGTCCACCACCAGATCTGAGGTGGAGAGCGCCATGAATCACAGGCGCCGCCGGACAGTTCTTCGTGACGCATGCTTCTCCCTGGAGGCGTTAAATGCCTTTAATTCGAGAGATGCGCACCTCCGTGCTGCTCAAGATGGTCTAGCCAGAGCCACGGAGCAGTATGTGAAAGACATACGGGTGAGGAATTTTGACAGTTATATATGCGAGTAGCCCCCAAGACTTAAAATAGTTAGAATAACTGATTTAAGGATCATTTGTTATGCAGGATCTTACGGAGAAGAATACCCACCTGTCCCAAGAGCTTCAAGAGTGCAAGGCCCAACTTGAGGCCGCACTAGCCGCCACAGGGGGAGCCACAGAGACCCCCTCTGGTAATATATACTTCGAAAGATAAGTAGCTTGTGAAGTGCGGCGTGTGTATAAGTCTGACAATAATATTGCAGATGGCGCCGGACTAGATCCGGACAAGCAACAGCTACTACGCTAGCTGAAGGCCGGCGAGAAGGTGCTTACGAGGGTGCAGCAAGAGAGGAATAAGCTCTAGGATGCCAACACCCAGCTGGGCGAGGAACTAAAAGATGTTCGGGCCCAGTTGTCTGACTCCGTGAAGGAGAATCGGCGGCTTCGTCGCGGCATTTATAGTAAGTGCTTGAGCAAACTTTTGAAAAGAAGAGTTCAGCGAGGAAGTCGATTGACAGAAATATGTCTGTAGGTGTGCTCATAGGTCGTCCTGCAGAGGAAATGCCCGGTTCAATGGGTGACCTACTTCCCGAGCTGCTGCAACTGCACGAACGAGTTCGGCAGGTGATGAGCAGAGTCGCCCAGGCCTTGTGGCCATCCATGTCCCTACCCGAAGATCTTGGAGAGCTTGCGGAGAAGCTTCAGGGAGCACGGCGGCGCTTCTGGTTGTGGAAGATATCGGCCTGCCGTCAAGGCGCCAGGGAGGCCTGGGCCATGGTGAAGACACGGTATGCGAAGGCTGACCCAAACCACATGGCCGAGGTCGGACCTGTGGGGCCTGATTGGAAGGAGATCCCTGTGAGCTTAGTGTATGACCAAGTAGAGTTGGCCGCAAAGTATTCACAGCGGGACTGTAAACTAGACAGCTCATTAGATGGTATCGAAGAGGAATACCATCAGTCAGCTTGACTCTGTAATTTTAAAATGACATGAAAAATGCCTTCTAGCCGGATTGTAGATCGTTTGTCATTGTGGACCTTTTCGCTTCAACCTCGGGACCCAACAGTCCGGAGTGTGTCCGAATACCCTCACGGTTATGTAAAGAAAACCGGGGCATGCATGGAGACCAGGCGTAGGGGTCATTAGTGCTTTATCAGACAAGTGCCCAACTAGTTATGTTATATTACATGGTTAGTAAGAAACATCTTCCAGGGATAATAGTTCCGTTAGGGGTTCCTTTCCCTTGGAGGCATGCCCTAAAGTGCATGTCCGGACTGCGAAAAAAGCAGAAAAGCATCTGGGGGCAGATAAATAAATAGGTAAGAAATCATCTTTCAATTCACCGACCGAATATTCCCTTAAGAACGCTAGCTTTCGGCTTCACCCAGTCTGAGGTACACATCCGGCTGACCCGGCAGTAACAATCGCAGAGGTGCTCCCTTTACCTCCTAGCCGAACAATCGGGAACGTAGGGGTAAGCACAGGATCCAGGCAACCCAGCTTGGCCAAAACTTAAGTCATATCGATGCATATAATGGTGAATAAAAGGTACATGTGGAAGTGTGACACATGTGTTGGGTATAAAGCCCGTATAAATAAGCTTCTGTTAAAGAAGCCCCAGGTATAATGAGTGCGAGTAGCACGTCAAGTGTGTGCGAACAATGCGCAGGCGAGCCACCGAAGGCCCATGAGAAAAAGGGGGGAGAAAAATAAAAGACAGTTAAAGTATAAAATATATACGGGGGAGGGAGACGAACTCAGAGTCCGGCGCTAGGCGTAGAATCTACGGAGACGGGCTGCGTTCCATGGATTTGGCTCGAGTCGGTTATCCGATGCGTTTCGCAGACGGTACGCTGCGCCGGTCAGGACTTGGTCGATGATGAAGGGACCTTCCCATTTGGGCTTGAGTTTGTCCTTTTTCTTGTCTGGCAGGCATAGAACTAGTTCGCCAACATTGTAAGTTTTGGCTCATACTTCTCTGCTTTGATATCTTCGAGCCTGCTGTTGATAGAATGCAGAACGAGCTTTTGCCACGTCACGCTCCTCCTCTAAGGCGTCCAAACTGTCCTGCCGATCCATCTCGGCTTCTCTTTCTTCGTACATGCGCACGCGAGGTGAGTCATGAATTATGTCGCGGGGCAAAACTGCCTCTGCGTTGTATACCATAAAAAATGGTGTGAATCCGGTAGTGCGGTTCGGTGTGGTCCGCAGCCCCCAGAGTACGGAGTCGAGCTCCTCTACCCAGTGCGTGTTAGATTCCTTAAGGGACCGCACTAGTCTGGGTTTGATGCCGCTCATGATTAGACCATTTGCTCGTTCGACTTGACCGTTGGTTTGAGGGTGATAGACTGAAGCGTAGTCGAGCTTGATTCCCATGTTTTTGCACCAGAGTTTGACCTTGTCGGCTGTGAAGTTCGTGCCTTTATCAATGATGATGCTGTGGGGGGCATCGTAACGGTGTACTACCCCTGATATGAAGTCTATCACGGGTCCGGATTCGACCGTCTTAACTGGCTTGGCCTCTATCCATTTGGTGAATTTATCCACCATGACCAATAGGTATTTTTGCTTGTGGGTTCCTCCTTTAAGGGGTCCAACCATGTCAACCCCCCAGACCGCGAACGGCCAGGTGATGGGTATAGTTTTCAGGGCGGTGGGAGGCATGTGGCTTTGATTAACAAAGAGCTGGCAACGGACGCATCGTTGGACTAAATCCTGAGCGTCTGCCCGGGCCGTTGGCCAATAAAATCATGTACGGAAGGCCTTGCTTACAAGGGCCCGGGCTGCGGCGTGGTGCCCACCGAGTCCGGCATGAATTTCAGCCAGAAGATTTCGCCCTTCTTCTTCGGAGATACACCTTTGAAGGACTCCGGTTGTGCTTTTCTTATAGAGCTCTCCATCATGGACCTTATAGGCTTTAGATCGCCGCACTATGCAGCGGGCCTCGTTTTGGTCCTCGGGAAGTTCCTGCCTAGTTAAGTAAGCTATGAATGGCTCGGTCCACGGGGCAATGACTGCCATTATTTCGTGGGCTGAAGGTGTTATTTCATTGGCAGAACCATGGATTGTGTCAGAATGTGCGGTGTCGGGCGGTGCGGTTGGGTCCGGATTGTTGTTTCCGGACTCCCCTTCCCATAGTACAGATGGCTTGAAAAGCTGTTCCAGGAAGGTGTTCGGAGGGAAGGCGTCGCGCTTTGCGCCGATGCGTGCCAATACGTCCGCCGGTTGATTATTATCCCGGGCTATATGGTGAAATTCGAGCCCTTCAAACCGAGCTAACATTTTCAGAATGGCGTTACGGTAAGCTGGCATTTTCGGATCCTTGGCGTCGAAGTCTCCATTTATTTGGGATATCGCGAGGTTCGAATCCCCTCGCACCTCTAGGCGTTTAATGCCCATGGAGACCGCCATCCGGAGGCCATGTAGAAGGGCCTCGTATTCGGCTGTGTTGTTGGAGTCCGTGTACATTAACTGGAGTACGTATTGGACTGTGTCTCCGGTTGGGGACATCAGGACGACGCCAGCCCCCAGGCCGGCCAACATTTTGGGGTCGTCGAAGTGCATGATCCAATTAGAGTATGTGCCGTACTCTTTAGGGAGTTTGGCTTCAGTCCATTCAGTGATGAAGTCGGCCAAAACTTGCGACTTGATAGCTCGCCGTGGTTTATAGGTTATGTTGAATGGTAGGAGCTCGATGGCCCATTTTGCAATCCTGCCAGTCGCGTCGCGGTTGTTTATAATGTCATTAAGAGGTACTTCGGAGGCTACTGTTATCGAACACTCTTGAAAGTAGTGTCGCAGCTTCTGGGATGCCATGAACACTGCGTACGCTATCTTTTGATAATGTGGATACCGGGACTTGCATGGAGTTAGGACAGTGGATACGTAGTACACTGGTTTTTGAAGAGGGAACTTGTGTCCGTCCGTTTCTCGTTCCACGACGAGCACCGCGCTTACAACCTGATGTGTTGCCGCGATATATAATAACATTGGTTCGCCCAAGTTGGGCGCGGCCAGGACTAGATTTGTTGCCAATATGGCCTTTATTTCTTCGAGTCCGGCCGTGGCGGCATCCGTCCACTCGAAGTGTTTGGTGCGCCTGAGGAGGCGATAGAGGGGTAATGCCTTTTCTCCTAAGCGGGAGATAAAGCGGCTTAGAGCCGCCACGCATCCAGTCAATTTTTGTATTTGTTTGAGGTCTTTTGGGATATCCAATTGTGACAGAGCTTGGATCTTGGCTGGGTTTGCTTCAATTCCTCTACCGGATACAATGAAGCCCAAGAGCTTTCCGGCCGGTACGCTGAAAACGCATTTTTCCAGGTTGAGCTTAATGTCATATGCTCGGAGATTGTCAAATGTGAGCCTCAAGTCATCTACTAGAGTTTCGACGTGTTTGGACTTGACGACCACATCGTCTACGTATGCCTCCACTGTTTTGCCGATCTGGTTTGCCAGACATGTTTGAATCATGTGCTGATATGTTCCGCCGGCATTTTTGAGCCCGAAGGGCATTGTGTTGAAGTAGAATGGTTCGTATGGAGTAATGAATGCCGTTGCGGCTTAGTCTGGCTCCGCCATCTTGATTTGATGGTAGCCGGAGTATGCGTCAAGGAAGCACAATGAATCGTGCCCTGCGGTAGCATTGATAATTTGATCGATGCGGGGAAGGGGGAAGGGATCCTTTGGACAAGCCTTGTTAAGGTCCTTGAAATCGACACACAGGCGCTAGGATTTGTCCTTCTTTGGTACCATTACCAGGTTTGCTAGCCAATCCGGATGTTTTATATCTCTGATGAATCTGGCTTCTAATAGTTTGGCTAGCTCCTCTCCCATTGCCTGTCTTTTGGGTTCGGAAAATTGCCGAAGAGCCTGTTTGACTAGCTTGAATCCTTTTAGGATATTTAGGCTGTGCTCTGCTAGCCAGCGTGGGATTCCTGGCATGTCTAAAGGGTGCCAGGCAAAAATGTCCCAATTTTCCCGTAGGAATTCTCGTAGTGCGGCATCTACATCAGGGTTTAATTGTGCCCCAATGGAGGCCGTCTTTGTAGGGTCTGTTGGATGGACTTGGAATTTGACTATTTCGTCCGCTGGCTTAAAAGAGGTGGACTTGGATCTTTTGTCAAGTATCACGTCGTCCCTGTTCACCGTGGAGCGCAGCGCTGTGATTTCCTCGGCCGCTAGGGCTTCAGATAGCGCCTCTAGGGCTAGTGCGGCTGTCTTATTTTCGGCGCGGAGCGCTACGTCCGGATCACTGGCAAGGGTGATGATTCCGTTGGGCCCGGACATTTTGAGCTTCATGTACCCGTAATGGGGTATAGCTTGAAAAATTGTGAATGCCTCTCGTCCTAATAAAGCATGATATCCGCTGTTGAACGGGGCCACATGGAACGTGATCTCCTCGGACCTTTAGTTGTCCGGTGATCCGAATACTACGTCCAGTGTGATTTTTCCTGTGCAGCATGCTTCCCGACTAGGGATTATTCCTCTGAAGGTTGTGTTGCTTCGCTCAATGCATCTCCAGTCTACTTCCATTTTTCGAAGGGTTTCCTCGTAGATGAGGTTTAATCTGCTGCCGCCATCCATGAGTACCTTAGTAAGGCGAAAGCCGTCCACTATTGGACTGAGGACCAATGCGGCTGGTGCTCAGGCTGTTCGGAATTTAGGTTCATCACTGGCATTAAAGGTAATAGCCGTGTCGCTCCATGGATTTATTGTTGCTACTTGGTAGACTTCGGCGAGGCTGCGGAGTGTTCGTTTCTGCATATTATTTGATGCGAAAGTCTCGAAGACTGTTAATACCGTACTGGTACTGCTGGGCTGGTTCTCTGGGGCTAGAAGCTCTTCGCCACTTTTGGCCACCTACCGTAGTATCCAACATGCTCGAAGGCTATGTGTTGGAGTGGCGCCCTCTGTGCTATGGATTTTGCAGGGTCCGCTGAGCCATCCCTTCAGTACGGTTCCGTGCCCTTTAGGGGGTTTTTGCTTCTTAGTTTTTAACCCAGGTGCCTGAATATGATGCACCCTTTTATTTCGGACTAGGGTTGTGTTCGGAGCCGGATTGTCCCAAAATTTGGTTTCGGTTTTCTAGACACTCTCCATTGCACAGTACTTTCGTACTATGGACGCCAAGTAGGCGAAGCGTCTAATTTCACGACGACTTATGGCGTTCATGATTCCCTTGTCCATGCAATTATTGAGATTGCGCTTTCCTCACGGCAGTCCTTTATCCTGTCCATAACCAGGAGGAATCTGGCCCAGTAATGGTGTACTGTTTCAGCGGGCTCTTGCCGGATTCGGGATAGATCGCTTGTGTTTCGGTGGGCGGGTGGAATTAAATTCAGAACCCCGTCCAATCTAAGACTCAAGGGCCGAAAGTTTCCGAACTTGGAAGCTTGGGTTGTTGGATATTGTCCAACAAATCTGGCCCGCTGCCTGACTTTAGGTTCAGTGCTTGATTGACGCCTGTCCCTCCGTGGGAATCTGGCATGGAGGGGTCGGGAATTCAGACATAGCTTGTCCTTAATGTAGAAGAAGAGTCGCCATGCTAATCCTCCACCACAGCAACATGGTGGGAAGCCTGGGGAGAGTTGATCTCTCTTAGATCGGTTTTAGGCCCAATCTGATCGTAGTCTGTAGCGACTCCCAAGGCGGCGATGCGATCCAAGAGCTCGTTTAAGGAGGAGAGCTCCATCGGATCTAGCTGCTCGGCGAGTTCTGAGTTGACGTGAAGATCGCTTTTGATGACCCGAGAGGTCATCGTCGGCGCGGCGGCCGAACAAGCGGTCATAAGAAAACCGCCTAGTCGGATAGTTTGGCCGATGGCCAAAGCTCCTTTGGCAACAGTGTCGTCTTTAAAGACGGGACGAGGCATCCTTCCTGATTGCGACGGCACAGAGGAACTCTCAATGAAAGCACCAATGTCGGTGTCAAAACCGGCGAATCTCGGGTAGGGGGTCCCGAACTGTGCGTCTAGGCGGATGGTAACAGGAGACAAGGGACACGATGTTTTTACCCAGGTTTGGGCCCTCTCGGTGGAGGTAAAACCCTACTCCTGCTTGATTAATATTGATGATATGGGTAGTACAAGAGTAGATCTACCACGAGATCAAGGAGGCTAAACCCTAGAAGCTAGCCTATGGTATGATTGTTGTTCGTCCTACGGACTAAAGCCCTCCGGTTTATATAGACACCAGAGAGGGCTAGAGTTACACAGAGTCGGTTACAATGGTAGGAGATCTACATATCCGTATCGCCAAGCTTGCCTTCCACGCCAAGGAAAGTCCCATCCGGACACGGGACGAAGTCTTCAATCTTGTATCTTCATAGTCTTGGAGTCCGGCCAATGATGATAGTTCGGCTATCCGGACACCCCCTAGTCCAGGACTCCCTCAACGGGAAAGCTCCCAACAAGCAAAAGAAGAACGGGAAATATTTTTGGGTTTTCTTTTTAATTTCTACTACAAGCATGGAAATTAAACTAACTATTTTTTTGGTTTTTCTCAAGATTTATCAAGCACACAAGAAGAAAAGTAGAAAAAGAAATTTAAGCTAGCATGGATATTACAGTGAAAGAGTATGAGCACCGACATCTAGCAATGAGTGTGTGTGAACATGAATGTCATGTCGGTGGGGAATACGTACTCCCCCAAGCTTAGGCTTTTGGCCTAAGTTGGTCTATTGCCAGGGATAGCCTGGTGGGTACCCGTAGGTGAAGCTGGGGTCGTACTGCGATGAAGAAGATTCTGACTGCCACTGGCTGGCAACCACCTCTGGATCCCAAGAATAAACAGACTGTCGTGGAGGCTCATCTTGTGGCTCTGGTTCCGGGGCTGGTGCAGGATTCCGATAGGCTTGAATGGCCGCCCACGGAACGATATGACGACCTGCGGACAAGTTAAACAAAGAGGGAGCAGGCAAAGTAATAGTCTCAGGGTGATGTTTATCAAAGTATAATTTATATTTGAGCTCCCCTTCTCGACCCTTAAAATAAAGTCATGCGCTAGAATACTCTTATAGTCTAAATAAGCACGGGGCAACGATGTTTCCTCTTTCTCCTCATGCCTAATAGGTATTTCAAAATGTTCAGCTAGGCGCGAAGCATAAATGCCTCCAAAGATAGGGCCCTTAGTACGGTTCAGACTTAACCGTCTAGCAACAATTCCACCCATACTAACAGAGTTATTGCGGTATAAACCATGGAGCAAAATAATAATATCAGGGATACTAAGGTTTCCACAGTTCCCGCGTCCAATCAAGCAACGACTAGCAAATAAGGCAAAGTAGCGTAAAACAGGAAAATGTATGCTAGTAATCCTTGCATCAGAAACCTTCCTGGTTTCTCCCACAGTGATAGTGTTAATAAAAGCTTCTAATTCGTTACGGTGTGGTTCATCTAAGGTTCCCTCAGAGGGTATTTTGCAAACCTCGCAAATTCAGCTAATGTCATCTCTTTAACATCGTCATATAAATGAAACTCTACTGTTGGAGGTGATTTCTTAGGGAAAAAGTAGAAGTTTTGCACAAAAGTATTTGTGAGTAAGAGATACTAATGACGTTGGTCGCGGAGGAAGTCGGTGAGGCCAGCATTCTTGTCGGTGTCAAAACCGGCGGATCTCGGGTAGGGGGTCCCGAACTGTGCGTCTAGGCGGATGGTAACAGGAGACGAGGGACACGATGTTTTACCTAGGTTCGGGCCCTCTCGATGGAGGTAAAACCCTACGTCCTGCTTGATTAATATTGATGATATGGGTAGTACAAGAGTGGATCTACCACGAGATCAAGGAGGCTAAACCCTAAAGCTAGCCTATGGTATGATTGTTGTAATGTATGTTGTGTCCTATGGACTAAAGCCCTCCGGTTTATATAGACACCGGAGGAGGCTAGGGTTACACAGAGTCGGTTACAATGGTAGGAGATCTACATATCCGTATCGCCAAGCTTGCCTTCCACGCCAAGGAAAGTCCCATCCGGACACGGGACGGAGTCTTCAATCTTGTATCTTCGTAGTCTTGGAGTCCGGCGGACGATGATAGTCCGGCTGTCCGGACACCCCCTAGTCCAGGACTCCCTCAGTAGCCCCTGAACCAGGCTTCAATGACGATAAGTCCGGCGCGCATAATGTTCGGCATTGCAAGGTGGGTTCCTCCCTTGAATAATCCAGAGAAGATCATGAACACCAGGATAGTGTCCGGCTCTGCAAAATAAATTCCACATTCCACCGTAGAGAGAATAAAATATACACCAGTTCAATCTACTGACGTATTATGTGGCGTGACATCACACCGCTACCAAGCTTTTGTTTGAATCGTTTTTTACTATACCACCTCAGCACGTTTAGCGAAGCGGTTTCCTTGGCACGTCTTGTCGAAGCAGAGATCGTGTTCCCCTTATTCCGGGATTCTCATCAATACGGACGTGGGTAACCCAACCGCGCCATTGATGGTGGCGCTTGGGAGATAAGCGAGTTTTATCAGGCCAGTGGGGACGCATCGTTTTCGTCCGCCTATATATAAGGGATAAGGATTTACCTTCTCACCTACGCCTTCTTCCTCCTTTGCTTATCCATCTCCGCGTACTCAAGCTCCAACGCCCAAGCTCGCGCATCTCGCCCCAACCTTCTCCGAATATGTCCGGAGCGGGAGGCAAATGGTTGGCCTCCACCATTAAGGAGGAGCATATCACCAAACTGCGCAGTGCCGGATATCTTTCCGGCGATATCGCGCATCGGCTGCCCGACGAGGGGCAGCTCATCCCTACCCCTGGGCCCCATGAGAGGGTTGTCTTCCTCCCCCACTTCCTCCACGGACTGGGCTTTCCACTGCACCCATTTGTCCGGGGGATCATGTTTTACTACGGCCTGGATTTCCATGATCTGGCGCCGAACTTCATCCTCAACATCTCGGCGTTTATCGTCGTGTGCGAGGCCTTCCTCTGCATCCGGCCCCACTTCGGCCTGTGGCTCAAGACCTTCAACGTCAAGCCGAAGGTTGTGAAGGGCACGCAAGCGGAATGCGGAGGCCCCATGTTGGGTAAGTTGCCCAACGTTCTTTGGCTCAAAGGGGCCTTCGTGGACTCCGTCAAGGGGTGGAAATCGGGGTGGTTCTACATCATCGAGCCGCGCAAGCCCACATGGGCGGCGGCCCCCGAGTTTAGATCTAGCGTCCCCACGCAGCTCACCTCCTGGAAAGAGAAGGGCTTGTCGTGGGGCAATCCGAAGGAGCTGACGGGACTTCGAACCTGCATCCAGAAGCTGGTGAGCGGTAAGCTCAGGCTCGTCGACGTGGTCCAAGTCATGCTCATCTGCTGGATTCTCCCATGCCAAGAACGGGCATTCAATCTGTGGGAGTTCAATCCGGAACAGCACCAGGCGCTAAGCAGGCTCTTCGATACGACATACGAAGGCGCCTGGAGGGTGCTGTTTAAGGGCGCCGAAGCCCCCGCATCCGCGACAGAAGATCGCGGATTTCGCTCGCAGCATCCAGCTGACGAGGTAAGTGATTTAACCCCTTTATGGGACACTTGTGGTAATCAAATTGATTCTAAGAGGGTTTCAATCTCTATTTTCCTTTGACAGGAATGGATGGAGAAGGCCAAGCAGGTCATCAGCCCGGCTCCCATGCCAGAGGACCCAGAGAACGCCCGTTTAGCAGGGCTGCTGGTTCCAGCACCACACGTGGTGCCGGAGAAGAAGGCCAAGAAGGTGGCCGCGGGGACTCGAAAGAGTTCCCGCAATCAGGCGTCTGACGACGAGGCGTACTCCTCCCCCGAAGACGAGGAGGAGGAAGAGTACTCTCTCCCAGAGGAGGGAGAGACGAAGAGGAAGGCTTCCCCAATAGGGGAGGCCGAAGGGTCCAAGAGGGGGAGGACTATCCCCCAGACAGTTTCGCCAACACCAGCGTTGGCGAGGATGAGTGGCCTCCAAGGGCCAGGCGTCCGACAAGATCGTAAGTATCCGGATCCTTGATGTGCAATTTCTTTCGTGTCGCGTAGTGTCCTTAATGCCACATTCTGTCTGTAGTCCGGCCGATGACGATCTCCCCGACTCATCGAGCGGGTCGTTGGCCCCGTCGGATGTGGATTCACTTCCGACTGCCTCTACCCCACGCGCCGACGAGGACGCCGAGGTAGGATCCCAGAGAGAGACCCATCAGGAGGAGGCTCTGGAGGCGCCGTCAGGCAGCCTCCCAGACTTTGCGCCGGACTCTACATCGGAACCTGCAGTGGTTCCAGAGTCTGGCAAGCGGCCCCTTCGAAAGAAGGGCAAGACCATGACACCGGTGACCTCCGTCCAACCGGAGGCGCTGGATAACTTGCTGGAAGCGCTTAAAGGCGCTTCCATCGAGGAAGAACACCGCACTATCATGAGTGCGGTGATTCAAAAGGTTCAGCTCGCCAAAAGCAGGCTGACCGAAGCCTGCAGCAGCCTTCTAACAGGCTTTGAGGTAAGAAGTTAAAATTATGTAATGTAATACCGCATGGACAGTAGCCCCTGATGCTCAGTTCGGTGTTCGGAAAGAAAAGCCGGACTGAGGATCTAACAAGATATACGCAGGGTTGCTTAAAATATGTCAATATGGGTTTGCAGGCTGCGCTGCTGACCTCTGCCGCACTATCGGCGGAGGTCGATGTGTTGAAGAAGGATCTCGAGCGGTCCGAGCAAGAGCTCGGCCATGCGAAGAAGTAGCTCGAGGACAAAGAAGGTGAGTCACACCACTTTGAATAGTTACCTTACAGAAAAGGATTTAGATTGCAATAAAATTAACAAGGATAATATGGGTATTGTAGGTGCCACGAACGAGGTGGCAGCCCTGAAGGAGGCTGTGTCCGCGGCCGAACGCAGTGCGGCCGCGGAGCGAGAAGAGCGAGAGAAGCAGGAGGCACGGGTGGCGGAAGTACGGCAAGAGCTCCAGGCTCTCATGGAGAAGCATGAGAGTTTGGAGCGTGACTCCAAGACTCGAGAGTCCGAGCTTGCCTCGGCTCTCGAAAGTGCCAAGTTCGCCAAGGCCGAGGCCCATAAGGCCCTTCAGGAGGTTGAAGATGTAAATAAGATAGCGGCGGGTAAGGCATTTTTCATGCAAAGCAAGCATGTTAATGTAAAATACCTGACACTTACCCGCATTCGGAGCTCTCCAGGGGCGTTTGCAGATCTACCGCGTAGTGCGTCCGATGCCGCCGCATTCTATCGTGGCGAGGAGTGGAGCTCGACGGAAAAAGTCTTCTGGTCCCAGTACGCTGAGGCCGGACACCCGGTGCCCCCAAGCGACCAGCTGAAGCAGCTGGTCGAACTCCACAAGGTAGCTGAGGAGGCCATGAAGGGCCTTATAGTCCGGCTGTGGCCTGGACAGGCCATGCCTGGGAGCTACTTTGGCCTCGTGCGGCGGCTGGTGGATGCATGCCCCAGGTTGGAGGTCATCAAGCGCACCGCCTGTATTGAAGGTGCTCGTCGGGCCCTTGCCCGCACAAAGGTGCATTGGGGCAAGTTGGATGCGGAGAAGCTTCTCACGGACCCACCGCCACCGTGCAAGGAGTATCGCACGCCTGAAATGTATTATAAAACTATCCTGAAGGGAGCCCACGATATTGCGGATGAGTGCCCCCGAAATGTAATCTTTGAGTAGACTCGTTTATGTATTATCCTTTGCGCTGAAACTTTATTCATGTGCGCATTAAGCAATGCTTGTTTAATTTAAAATATTACCTTCTGTGCGGCCGTGTAAAAATCTGAGAGATGGCAAGTCGTTGGCTTCAGCCCCCAAGTCACGAGTGCTGGGGTGTTCAGGATAACCTTGAGCGCTCTTGTTCCCATTTTTGGGTCCATCTAGGGAGGCGCTCAACACAGCAAACAAGGCAACCGGACTTATAATGCTTGAACACTCTCACTTAGCCATAGAATTCTATAATTTTAAATTTTGGCGAAGCCCCTGGTATTCGGAAGGCCGAACACGGGGCGCTATCCACGCCTTCGTCGGACATTGTCCGGAACTTCGCTCAAAGCGGCGTGAGTCTTTAAGGACCCGAAAAAACCTCTCGAACAGTGACCAGTCTCTCGCCTTATCATGCCAGTCAGTTTTAGCTTTCTCCACTGAGGCGCTCGCCCGGCTCAACCGGGGCGCAATCGCAGTGGTTCTCCCAGTGCCGCCTTAGCCGACAGAACGGAACGTAAGGCACCAAAACGTGGGAGCCGGGCAAACCCAACTATTGACCCAAGACATGATTCGGAGCCGATTCATATAATGCTATAAGTTCGGGGTGCCGCACTTGTGAAAGTGTTCGGACTTATCACACCATAATGCGGGGAACACAAGCCCCTGGTGTATTCGGCCGTACCAAAATGTACGGGTGCAAGATGTCGTGTAATGAACATATATATATATATATATATATATATATATATATATATATATAAGGTAATGTAATTGCAGTCGAAAAGTGCTACATTATTTATTAAAGGAAGTCTGCTATAAGTGCGGACTGATACAAATAGTGCGGTAAGCAAGGGATTTGGACTAAGTAAACATGTCCCCCTCCAGGGGTGAGCCGCGGATTTGGTGTATATAATCGAATTTAATGCTCGAAATTGAGACCACCTGAGTGTTCGTCGCAGCCTTCTTTCGTCCCTGACTGTTGCATCACGAGTTCGGCAGGTTCGCCGCCGGACAGGGCCTCTGGTTACCGGAGTCCTGTGTACACAAAGAAGGAAAATAATAAATAAAAAGGGGGCACACTTGCGAGCCCCTGGTGTGGTCGAACCGCACTCTGGGTCCATTGCGATCGTGCCCCTTCCCCTGCGCCCATGGTATCTCCAAAGCGTAATGATGTACGCGGAGTGTTATTCTTGCGATCATGTGCAGGCGGGGGTTGGGGCCGCATTGCTACGCGTGTGAGGTATGCATAATGCGGCACCGCGTTGAATTTGGCAAACGCGGTTCGTCCGACCAGAGCGTGATAGCCGCTGCGAAACGGGACTATGTCGAAGATTAACTCCTCGCTCCAGAAATTGTCCGGGGATCCGAAGACTACTTCCAGTGTTACTGAGCCTGTACAGTTGGCTTCCACACCTGGTATGACACCTTTAAAGGTTGTCTTTGTAGGTTTAATCCTTGAGGGGTTTATGCCCATTTTGCGCATTGTATCCTGATAAAGCAGGTTCAGGCTACTACCGCCGTCCATCAGGACTCTCGTGAGGTGAAATCCATCGACGATTGGGTCTAAAACCAATGCAGCGAATCCGCCATGGCATATGCTGGTCGGATGGTCTCTTCGATCGAAAGTGATCAGACAAGAGGACCATGGATTGAACTTCGGGGCGACTGGCTCCATCGCATATACGTCCCTTAGTGCGCGCTTCCTCTCCCTCTTGGGTATATGGGTTGCGTAAATCATGTTCACCGTCCGCACTTGTGGGGGAAAACCCTTCTGTCCTCTACTGTTCGGCGGTTGGGTCTCCTCCTTGTCATCGCTGTTTACCCCCTTGTCATTGTTTTCGGCGATTAACTTGCCTGCCTGTTTGAACACCCAGCAATCTCTATTAGTGTGATTGGCTGGTTTTTCAGGGGTGCCATGTATCTGGCATAAGCGGTCGAGTATTCGGTCCAAATTGGACGGACCCGGAGTGGTTCTTTTGAGTGGCTTCTTCCGTTGACCGGGTTTAGAGCCTCGGAATCCGGCGTTGACTGCCGTATCCTCCTTGTCGTCGCCGTTAATGCGGCGTTTGTTTTTGTTTCGATGTGACCTGCCGTTGTTGTCCTTAGTATCCGGACTGCCAGAATTTTTACGGAGATTGTTGCTGCGAGCTAGCCAGCTATCCTCTCCCGCGCAGAAGCGGGTCATTAATGATGTGAGGGCTGCCATAGATTTCGGCTTTTCCTGTCCAAGGTGCCGGGCTAGCCATTCGTCGCGGATGTTATGCTTGAAGGCTGCAAGGGCCTCTGCATCCGGACAGTCGACGATTTGATTTTTCTTCGTCAAGAACCGTGTCCAGAATTGTCTGGCCGATTCGTTTGGCTGCTGAATGATGTGGCTTAGGTCATCGGCGTCTGGTGGTCGCACATATGTGCCTTGGAAGTTATCAAGGAATGCGGCCTCCAGGTCTTCCCAACACCCAATCGACTCTGCGGGCAAGCTGTTAAGCCAATGCCGAGCTGGTCCTTTAAGCTTGAGTGGGAGATACTTGATGGCGTGGAGATCGTCGCCGCGGGCCATATGGATGTGGAGAAGATAATCTTCTATCCAAACCGCAGGGTCTATTGTGCCATCGTAGGATTCAATGTTTACGGGTTTAAACCCTTCAGGGATTTGATGATCCATTACTTCGTCAGTGAAGCATAGTGGGTGTGCGGCGCCTTTGTATTGAGCAATATCACGACGCAGCTCGAGAGAGCGTTGTCTGCCGTATTCGGCCCGGCCGGGGTTATTATATCCGGTGTGATGGTATTCGTCATGGGTTGTGGGGCGCCCACGTGATCCGTAGATGGATCTGGATTGCCTTGCTTTGTCCTCCAATATATCTCGCAAGTCCGGCGCGTTCCCTCTTGGCTTCGTACTTTTGGAGCGATGCCGGGGTACGGTCTTGGCTGGGGGCCTGGATGCCTCTCTGTCACGACCGCGGGGTTGTCGGTCAGCCGTATCGTGCACTGGTGATGGAGGTATGTATGCTTCCGCCTCTAATCGGGGGAGCAGCTTGCGTCTTGGATAGCTTTTGGAGGGGCGTTCGAGTTTATACTCTTCGGCCGCGAGGACCTTGGTCCATCAATCGGCCAGCAGGTCCTGATCAGCTTGAAGCTGCTGCTACTTTTTCTTTAGGCTGTTTGCCATGGCGATAAGCCTGCGTTTAAAACGCTCTTGTTCGACGGGATCCTCGGGCACGACGAATTCGTCATCGTTGAGGCTTGCCTCGTCTTCGGAGGGAGGCATATAATTGTAATCCTCAACCTCTTTGTCTGCCGCCCTCTCGCGAGGGCTTGCTTCTGCGTCCTCCTGCGTTGAGTTTTGCTGGAGGGGGTTGTCTTCGGCACTTTCTGGGGTATTATTGTCTCCTGTGCCGGAGTCTCCATTCTTGCTGTGGCGGGATTTAGAGCGGCGCCGCTGACGCTGGCGCTTGGGCTGTTTCTTTAAAGAATATGCCTCCGCTGTTTCTTCGCCGTCCCCGTCTTTTGGGGTATCCACCATGTATATGTCATATGACGAGGTGGTCTTCCAGTGCCCTGTAGGCGCTGGTTCCTGTTCGTCTCCGGCATCGTCGTCCATAGCGTCGATGTCTTCGGAGTCGTAGTCTAGCATGTCGGTTAGGTCGTCGACAGTGGCTACAAAGTGGGTGGTGGGTGGGCTCTGAATTTCTTCGTCGTCCGTATCCCAACCATCCTGGCCATAGTCCGGCCGGGGCTCTCCCGCTAACGAGAGGTGCTTTAGTGAATTCAGGATGTCGCCAAAAGGCGAGTATTGGAAGATGTCCGCGGCGGTGAATTCCATAACCGGCGCCCAGTCCGATTTGATTGGTAGGGGCGTGGGAGGTTCGGAGTCCGGCAAGGAGTTCGGCACCTCGGAATCACGAGTTTTGCGAGGGACAAGATCAGTATTCGGCTCCATCACCGTAGAAGTTGAAGCCCCCGAGGCGGTGTCTATCCACCGATTCTCTATCCGGGCAATCGGCTTCGGACCAGTGGCCGGAGCGGATTCGTGTGTGGCCACCAAGGCACTGTTCGGCGGAAGAGCTAGATCATGCCCATCGCAACAGTGCGGCGCACTTGGCTGTGGCTCGGGTCAGTCGAAGATCAAGTCTCCATGGACATCGGCCGTGAAGTTTAGGCTTCCGAATCTGACCTGACGGCCAGGGTGTAGCTTTCGATCTGCTCCAGATGGCCAAGCGTATTAGCCCGCAGTGCGAAGCCACCGAATACGAAGATCTGTCTAGGAAGAAAAGTCTCACCCTGGACAGCGTCGTTGGTTGAAGATGCCATCGGGCCTATTGGTGACGACACAGAGGAACTCTCAATGAAAGCACCAATGTCGGTGTCAAAACCGGCGGATCTTGGGTAGGGGGTCCCGAACTGTGCGTCTAGGCGGATGGTAACAGGAGACGAGGGACACGATGTTTTACCCAGGTTCGGGCCCTCTCGATGGAGGTAAAACCCTACGTCCTGCTTGATTAATATTGATGATATGGGTAGTACAAGAGTGGATCTACCACGAGATCAAGGAGGCTAAACACTAAAGCTAGCCTATGGTATGATTGTTGTAATGTATGTTGTGTCCTACGGACTAAAGCCCTCCGGTTTATATAGACACCGGAGGAGGCTAGGGTTACACAGAGTCGGTTACAATGGTAGGAGATCTACATATCCGTATCGCCAAGCTTGCCTTCCACGCCAAGGAAAGTCCCATCCGGACACGGGACGGAGTCTTCAATCTTGTATCTTTGTAGTCTTGGAGTCCGGCGGACGATGATAGTCCGGCTGTCCGGACACCCCCTAGTCCAGGACTCCCTCAATTCTCAATCAAGAAATCCTCATAAATCCTGGCTCTCCTCAAGGAGTCATCAGAAGGCCATTCACACGGCCGGACCTCCGTGGTGCGAGGCAAATTAAATTTGGGCTTCTGCTCTTCTTCCTTTTATTTCTCCTTCGAGCTTCGGCTCGACGAGCCCCTCAAAAGTCTCTTCATTATTTTCTGAAATAATCTGAAATTTTTAGTAACTTCAAATAAAATTGAACCAACTTCAACAAAATTGATAGCAACAACTCCCACAAGTGCCTAGAGCCTATATCAAGCATTAGGACTACTTGGAACCATATAAATTTGTCATGCAAGCTCAAGAACATGGTCACCTATGCAGCACAAATTTGCAATGAATAAAGCACTAGAACAAAAACTAACTGGACCAATGGAGGAGTCACATACCAAGGAACAATCTCCCCAAGCAGTTTTGCGAGAGGTGCTTTGAGCAAGGAGATCGAAAATCACAGCAACGGGGGCTGGAACTCGTGCTTGAGTTGGTTTTTCGTGTTTGTGTGAGGCAGAGGAAGAAGATGGGTGCAGGGATAAGTGGAGGAGGGCCAGCGTGGGCCCACGAGGCAGGGGGGCACGCCCAGGGGGGTAGGGCGCGCCCTCCACCCTCGTGGCTAGGTGGCAGCTCCCCCCGCGGTAATTTTTGCACAGTAAATCCTCAAATATTCCCAAAAAAATCATATTAAATTGGCATGACATTCTGAGGACTTTTATTTTCAGGATATTTTTATATTGCACGGATAAGTCAGGAAACAGACAGAAAAATACTATTTTACTTTATTTCTACTAAATAATAGAAAATATAAAGAGGGTACAGAAGGTTGTGCTTCTAGTTTCATCCATCTCGTGATCATCAAAATGAACCCACTAACAAGGTTGATCAAGTCCTGTTAACAAACTCATTCCGAATAACACGGAACCGAAGAAATTTCGAATAACACTAAGTTACCTCAACGGGGATATGAAAATCCCCAACAATAAGAATATCATTTTTTTCTTGACAGTAGGGAGAGGAAATTCAAAACCTCCAAATATAATCGATGGAATTTTTCCAATAGAGTTGATGCTATAAACTTGAGGTTGTTTCCTTGAAAAGTGTATTGTGTGCTTATTACCATTAACATGAAAAGTGACATTTCCTTTGTTGCAATCAATAACAGCCCCTGCAGTATTAAGGAAAGGTCTTCCAAGAATAATAGACATACTATCATCCTCGGGAATATCAAGAATAACAAAGTCCGTTAAAATAGTAACATTTGCAACTACAACAGGTACATCCTCACAAATACCGACAGGTATAGCAGTTGATTTATCAGCCATTTGCAAAGATATTTCAGTGGGTGTCAACTTATTCAAGTCAAGTCTACGATATAAAGAGAGAGGCATAACACTAACACCGGCTCCAAGATCACATAAAGCAGTTTTAACATAATTTCTCTTAATGGAGCATGGTATAGTAGGTACTCCTGGATCTCCAAGTTTCTTTGGTATTCCACCCTTAAAAGTATAATTAGCAAGCATGGTGGAAATTTCAGCTTCCGGTATCTTTCTTTTATTAGTAATGATATCCTTCATATACTTAGCATAAGGATTTGTTTTGAGCACATCAGTTAATCGCATACGCAAAAAGATGGGTCTAATCATTTCAGCAAAATGCTCAAAATCCTCATCATCCTTTTTCTTGGATGGTTTCGGAGGAAAAGGCATGGGTTTCTGAACCCATGGTTCCCTTTCTTTACCATGTTTCCTAGCAGCGAAGTCTCTTTTATCATAATATTGATTCCTTGATTGTGGGTTATCAAGATCAACAGCAGGTTCAACTTCTACATCATTATTATTACTAGGTTGAGCATCAACATGAACATTATCATTAACATTCTCACTAGGTTCATATTCATCACCTGATTGTGTTTCAGCATCGGACATAGAGATATCATTTGGATTCTCAGGTGGTTCAGCAATAGGTTCACTAGAAGTTTGCAAAGTCCTATCATTTTTCTTTTTCTTCCTTTTAGAAGAACTAGGTACATCAATATTATTTCTCTGAGAATCTTGCTCGATTCTCTTAGGGCCTTTAGGATACAAAGGTTCCTGAGTCATTTTACCAGTTCTAGTAGCCACTCTAACAGCATAATCATTTTTCTTACTATTCATTTCATCAAGCACTTCTTTTTGAGCTTTAAGTACTTGTTCTACTTGAGTGGTAACCATAGAAGCATGTTTGCTAACAAGTTTAAGTTCACCTCTAATATTAGCCATAAAATCACCCAAGCGTTTAATCATAAAGGTATTCTGTTTTAATTGACTACCAAAATAAGCATTAAAGTCATCTTGTTTAAACATAAAGTCATCAAACTCATCCAAGCACTGACTAGCAATTTTAGTAGGAGGAACTTCAGCTTTATCATATCTATAGAGAGAATTTACCTTTACTACCTGTGTCGGGATATCAGGATCAGGAGGTTCTTCAGTGAATACGGAATTGAGATCATATACTTCTTCAACAGGCGGTAAATTAAGATCGTGTATTTCTTCAATAGGAGGTAAATTCTTAACATCTTCAGCTTTAATACCTTTTTCTTTCATAGATTTCTTTGCCTCTTGCATATCTTCGGGACTGAGAAATAGAACACCTCTCTTCTTCGGAGTTGGTTTAGGAATAGGCTAGGTAATTGGCTCAGGAGGTGGCTCAGGAGGTGCCCAATTATTTTCATTTGTCAACATATTATTCAATAGAATTTCAGCTTCATCCGGTGTTCTTTCCCTGAAAAGATAACCAGCATAACTATCCAGGTAATCTCTGGAAGCATCAGTTAGTCCATTATAAAAGATATCAAGTATTTCAGGTTTCTTAAGAGGATGATCAGGCAAAGCATTAAGTAACTTGAGAAGCCTCCCCCAAGCTTGTGGGAGACTCTCTTCTTCAATTTGCACAAAGTTGTATATTTCCCTCAAGGCAGCTTGTTTCTTATGAGCAGGGAAATATTTAGCAGAGAAGTAATAAATCATATCCTGGGGACTACGCACACAACCAGGATCAAGAGAATTAAACCATATCTTAGCATCACCCTTTAATGAGAACGGAAATATTTTGAGTAAATACAGGTAGCGCGATCTCTCATCATTAGTAAACAGGGCGGCTATATCATTTAACTTAGTAAGGTGTGCCACAACAGTTTCAGATTCATAACCATAAAAAGGATCAGATTCAACCAAAGTAATTATATCTGGATCAACAGAAAATTCATAATAATCCTTATCGGGAACACAAATAGGTGAAGTAGCAAAAGCAGGGTCGGGTCTCTAAGAGATTCTTTACTCCATTTAACTAGCAGCCTCTTAAGTTCGTATCTATCCTGGCAAGCAAAAATAGCTATAAAAGATTTTGCATCAAAAAGATAACCCTCAGGAATAGCAGGCATATTTTCATCATCGTATTCAGATTCAATAATTTCTCTTTCTCTAGACATAGCAATTTGCTCATCAAGAAATTCACCAAGGGGCACAGCAGTATCAAGCATAAAAGTAGTTTCATCATAAGTATCATGCATAGCAGAAGTGGCATCATCAATAACATACGACATATCAGAATGCATGGCAGTAGTAGGTTTAGGTGTCGCAAGCTTACTTATAACAGAAGGAGAATCTAGTGCAAGGCTAGATGGCAGTTCCTTACCTTCCCTCGTAGTTGAGGCCAAAATAGTAGTTCGATCATCTTTCAAGTTCTTCATAGTGTCCACCAGATATAAATCCCAAGTGACTCAAAGAATAGAGCTATGCTCCCCGGCAACGGCGCTAGAAAAAGGTCTTGATAACCCACAAGTATAGGGGATCGCAACAGTTTTCGAGGGTAGAGTATTCAACCCAAATTTATTGATTCAACACAAGGGGAGCCAAAGAATATTCTCAAGTATTAGCAGCTGAGTTGTCAATTCAACCACACCTGTAAACTTAGTATCTGCAGCAAAGTGTTTAGTAGCAAAGTAATATGATAGTGGTGGTAACGGTAACAAAAGTAAAGACAGCAAAAGTAATGTTTTTGGTATTTTGTAGTGATTGTAACAGTAGCAAAGGAAAAGTAAATAAGCGAGAACCAGTATATGGAAAACTCGTAGGCACCGGATTAGTGATGGATAATTATGCCGGATGTGGTTCGTCATGTAACAATTATAACATAGAGTGACACAGAACTAGCTCCAACTCATCAATGTAATGTAGGCATGTATTCCGTATATAGTCATACGTGCTTATGGAAAAGAACTTGCATGACATCTTTTGTCCTACCCTCCCATGGCAGCGGAGTCCTATTGGAAACTAAGGTATATTAAGGCCTCCTTTTAATAGAGAACCGGAACAAAGCATTAGCACATAGTGAATACATGAACTCCTCAAACTATGGTCATCACCGGGAGTGGTCCCGATTATTGTCACTTCGGGGTTGCCGGATCATAACACATAGTAGGTGACTATAGACTTGCAAGATAGAATCACGAACTCACATATATGCATGGAAACATAATAGGTTCAGATCTGAAATCATGGCACTCGGGCCCTAGTGACAAGCATTAAGCATAGCAAAGTCATAGCAACATCAATCTAAGAACATAGTGGATACTAGGGATCAAACCCTAACAAAGCTAACTCGATTACATGATAAATCTCATCCAACCCATCACCGTCCAGCAAGCCTACGATGGAATTACTCACACACGGCGGTGAGCATCATGAAATTGGTGATGGAGGATGGTTGATGATGACGACGGCGATGAATCCCCCTCTCCGGAGCCCCGAATAGACTCCAGATCATCCCTCCCAAGAGAGATTAGGCCTTGGCGGCGGCTTCATATCGTAAAACGTGATGATTTCTTCTCTTCGATTTTTTTCTCCCTGAAAGCCAATATATGGAGTTGGAGTTGGCGTCAGAGGGCCCCCAGGGGGCCCACGAGGTAGGGGCGCGCCCTAGGGGGAGGCGCCCCCACCCTCGTGGACAGGGTGTGGGCCCCCTGGTCTTCATCTTTGGCGAGGGTTTTTTATTATTTATTCTAAGATATTCCGTGGAGTTTCAGGTCATTCCGAGAACTTCTGTTTTCTTCACATAAAACAACACCATGGCAATTCTGCTGAAAACAGCGTCAGTCCGGGTTAGTTCCATTCAAATCATACAAGTTAGAGTCCAAAACAAGGGCAAAAGTGTTTGGAAAAGTAGATACGACGGAGACGTATCAAAGAACAACGACGGAAAGAGTGAAGACAATGCAAAAGTTGAAGAATTAAAAAAACTGAGGAATTTCAAAGATGAAGAAAAACTCAAATTGAAGATTTTCAACTTTGGTTGGTGGCATAACCCACCGTATAAGAAAGTTGATTTCAGACACCGCATACAATTCCCGTAGGGTTCTGAGAATCAATTTATTCATTAATTTCTTCATACTTAGAGGGTTAGTCTTCATTGATTGAAGAAAAACGTTACTTTGTGTGTTGCATATCTAAGTCATCAAGTCAGCCTAAGTGTTAGGATGTGTGTCCTTTTCAAAGAACATTCGAAGATTCTAGGATATTTAGCTCACACTGCAACTAGCTAAATCTCTTCTCATCCAAGGGCTTTGTGAAGATATCGGCCAGCTGGTCTTCAGTACTTGCATGGTCGATGGAGATGTCGCCCTTCCACACATGGTCACGAAGAAAATGATGACGAATCTGGATGTGCTTTGTCTTCGAGTGCTGAACTGGGTTGTGTGCAATCTTCATGGAACTCTCATTGTCGCAGTAGAGTGGCACATTCTTCACGTTGATGCCATAGTCCTTGAGTGTTTGCTTCATCCATAGTAGCTGAGCACAGCAAGATCCAGCGGCAATATACTCACCTTCTGCAGTGGAGAGTGATACGCAGTTCTGTTTCTTCGAGGACCAAAAAACCAAGGATCGTCCGAGGAAATGACATGTGCCTGACGTTGACTTGCGATCCACCCGATCACGAGCATAGTCAGAGTCTGAATATCCAATGAGATCAAAGGAAGAGCCCTTGGGATACCATAATCCAAGTGTTGGTGTGTGAGCTAGATATCGAAGAATATGCTTCACAGCTTTGTGGTGTGATTCCTTCGGTGTAGCTTGAAATCGGGCACACATGCAAACACTAAGCATAACATCCGGCCTAGATGCACATAGGTACAATAAAGAGCCAATCATGGAGCGGTATACCTTTTGATCAAAGTCTTCACCATTTTCATCAGTACATAGATGGCCATTTATGGGCATAGGAATTTTGACGCCTTTGCAATCTTGCATGCCGAATTTCCTCAACACATCCTTGAGGTATTTCTCCTGAGATATGAATATGCCATTGTATTGTTGATGAATCTGAAGAGCTAAGAAGAATTTCAATTCTCCCATCATAGACATTTGATATTCTTCACTCATCATATAGGCAAATTCATCACTGTAATGTTGGTTAGTGCAGCCAAAGATAATATCATCGACAATAATAGCAATATGAGGATGTGAGAAATGAATAATTCATTTCTTCATGATTAGCTTGCGTCCTTTCAAGCACATTCAGGTCTCCAGCAAGTTCTTCAGACGAGTAAGTTCGTCTGGAGACCTGACCCTACATAAGAGATTAGTTCTTTTTCTCCACCACCCACATCTGGAGGGGTGGCAAAGAGTTCATCAGTCTGCGAGCTCCATAAGAAAAGGATGGCATAGAAGCCAGTGCACTTTGTTTCACAGAAGAGTGATTAGGATAAGCATATGAATAAGCAGAGAAATTCTTCGAGGACTTATGAACATAATGATTTGAAGAATAATGCTCATATTCATAGCCTTTCGACTTTCCCTGCAAAACAGAAATGTTAGCACGATGATGATCATATGAGGATTTTGATCCATGTGAGGCATTTGAACCATATGAAGAATTTGGTCCATATGAGGACTTGGATCCATAAGAAGAATTTGGTCCATACGAAGGGGTTGCTATTCTTCATTGGTGGTGTCATGATGACATTCACCTGAAGATTTTCAAGGCATCTTTTAGGAACCCAGATTTTCTTCATAGGGGGACCGTTCCTACAGTTAGTTCCAACATATCGAGCAAATACTTCACCGTTCTGATTCTTGAACAGTTTATAATTAGAGTCAAATGACTCATTAGAGGAATATGAAGAATCGGAGGTAAAACCAGATAAATTGCATGGATCTACAGGAAGTCCTTTCACAGCAACCCATGATGTTTTGAGGTACTGCTCAGGTTTCCAGTAGGTCCCATCAGCATTGAGTTTCCTCTCAAAGGCAATACCCTCTTTCCTAGTGTTCCTGTTCAAGATCTGCTTTTTGAGCACATCACATAGAGTCTGATGCCCTTTGAGGCTTTTGTAAATGCCTGTCACATACAATTCCTTCAGCCCTGCATTATCATCAGTGATACATGTGGTATCCTCAGATGAGGAATTTTTAACCATAGATACAGTTGAAGAATTTGCAACAATAGAAGCATTTGAACATTTGGGTGATGAATTAGCAGATTCACGCTCAATGCATTTCAGACATGGTGGAATAAATTCTTCCTGAGCGGAACTGATCTATTGAGCAAGCAATGAATCAGTTTCCTTCTTAAGATCTTCATAACTCGCTTTTAACTTCTCAAGATCTTGCTTTCTCTGAAGAAATTCATAAGAAAGCTTTTCATGATCAGATAAAAGGGTGTTATGATGATTTTGAAGGTTGTCAAACCGAGTTTGAAGTCTCTGAAGATTATCTGTCAGAGTCTTAGTTCGATTCAATTCCTCACCCAACAGGTCATCGCTTCTGTCTAGTTGATTTTGAATCTTTTCTAAAGCCTTCTGTTGTTTAACAGTAATTTTTGCAAGTTTCGAATAGCTAGGCTTAAGATTTTCATCAGATTCATCCTCATTAGAGTCAGAGGGGGGATGTTTGAGTACCTTGGAACCTTTTGCCATGAAGCAATAGGTGGGAGCATAGTCATCGTTGCCCTTGTCAGTAGAGTCGTGGAAGTCATTTTATTCAGTGTTGAAGATGGACTTGCTGACGTAAGCAGTAGGGAGGGCTAGGCTAGCCACACCAGAGTCAGATTCCTCAGATTCCTCCTCTTCCACATTATCCTCAGATTCCGCTTTAGAGTTCATTTCCTTGCCAATGAAAGCCCGGGCCTTCTTGGAACTGCTCTTCTTGTGAGATGAAGACTTTGAGGATTTTGATGATGAAGGCTTTGAAGATTTCTTCTTCTTCTTTGAGTCATCAGAATCATCATCTTTGTACTTCTTCTTCTTTGATTCCTTTTCCCACAGAGGACAATCAGACATGTAGTGACCAGGTTTCTTGCATTTGTGGCAAGTTCTCTTTTTGTTGTCACAGGACGAGAAATCATCACTTCTTGAAGACTTTCCAAAACGGCCGCGGCGAGAGAACTTCTAGAATTTCCTCACGAGCATTGCTAGCTCCTAGCTCAATTCTTCAGGATCACCAAGGCTACTACCAGAATCCTCAGCTTCGGAATCAGATACTGCCTTGGCCTTTAGTGCACGTGATCTTCCGTACCTTGGTCCATAGAGATCTCTCTTCTCAGCAAGCTGGAACTCATGAGTGTTTAGCCTCTCGAGGATATCAGCGGGATCAAGTGACTTGTAATCGGCTCATTCTTGAATCATCAGTGCGAGGGTATCAAATGAGGTGTCAAGTGATCTCGGCAATTTCTTCACCACCTCATGATCGGTGATATCAGTGGCACCAAGTGCTTGAAGCTCATTTGAGATGTTAGTGAAGCAATCGAAGGTTTGCTGAGCATTTTTGTTGTCGAGTCTTTTGAAGCGGTTGAAGATATTGTGAAGAACATCAACTCAAGAGTCACGTTGAGTTGAGACTCCTTCGTTGACCTTGGACAACCTGTCCCAAATCAGCTTTGCAGTTTCTAGTGCACTCACTCTGCCGTATTGACCTTTGCTTAGATGGCCAAATATGATATTCTTCGCTTGAGAATCGAGTTGCTTGAATCGCCTCACATCAGTAGCATTCAGAGATGGAGTGACGGAGGGACCACCATTTTCCACAACGTACCAGAGATCATTATCAATTGCCTCAAGATGCATACGCATCTTGTTCTTCCAGTAGGGGTAGTCCATCCCGTCAAAGCTAGGACACCCAGCCAAGACCTTGATCATACCTACAGTCTACATAACTAAAACTCCAGGCGGTTAAACCAAAATCACACAGAACAAGGAGTACCTTGCTCAGATACCAATTGAAAGTGCATTACGTCAACTAGAGGGGGGTGAATAGGCGATTTTATGAATTCTTCACTGAGGAATTTCAGGGTGAGGAAATTCCTAAACCAAGAACTACTTGCAGTGGAATAAGTACTCAGGTATAAGCATAACAGAGCAACAATATAGTAATCATGATGAAATGAAAGACAAACACAGAGTACAGAAAGCGTAAACACATGATAAGCAGGATGAAGACAAAATAGACTGAAGAAATAGGATTGGGGAATTAGAGAAAGTCTTCAGTCAAAGTCTTCAAACAGTAATGATCAGGTTCATCAACACACAAATGAGGAAATGAAAGGGTTGAGGAAATAGAACCAGTTGGCTTGGTGAAGACAATGATTTGGTAGACCAGTTCCAACTGCTGTGACAGTTGTACGTCTGGTTGGAGCGGCTGAGTATTTAAACTCGAGGACACACTGCCCAGGACACCCAGTCCTGAACACACAGTCCAGGACACCTAGTCCTCACCGTATTCTTCTTGAGCTAAGATCACACAGACCTCGCCCAACAGTAGTGGTAAGTCTTCACAGGTGACTTCCAAACCTTCACAGACTTGGTCACTCGGCAATCCACAATTCCTCTTGGATGCTCAGACCATGACGCCTAACCGTCTGGAGGATACACAGTCCTCAAAGGTAACAAGCATCGATTCCACACAGGAACAATCTCTTCAGTGATGCTCAATCACTTTGGGGTTTGTAGGTTTGGGTTTGGGATTTGGGTTTCCTCACTTGATGATTTTCGCCCAAAGTCCTCGGAGGATGGGATGCTCTCAAATGACAAGTGTCAGTTTCTCTCAGAGCAGCCAACCAGCTAGTGGTTGTAGGGGGCGGCTATTTATAGCCTAGGGAGCAGCCCGACATGATAAGACATAAATGCCCTTGGCTGATATGACCGTTAGGTGGTAGGATATTTTGGAACAGCTGACGTGCGGCTCAATAACGGTCGGATATTTGAGGTTTGAATTCCTCAAGGCTATCACGTTCCTCATTGTGTAGGCAATCCGCACTGGCGAATTCCTAACTCCTCAGTTAGAACAAATTCCTCAAAGATCAGAAGATCTTCATCTCTGTCACTGAGGAAATTGACTAAACTGATATGAGATTTCCAATGGCTTCACTTGAAGGATTGGGTAGGTGTTGGATTTTGAGATGAGCATCACATGGAAATCAGTTTCCTTAGTATTACCTCGACCCCCTTTAACAGTACGGTGTTTCCTATGACTCACGAAGGAGAAAATGAAACTATGAAAATAAAAGTCTTCACGCTTCATGTTCCTCGTATGAATACCAAGTCTTCAAGGTCACACCAATTTCTTCACTTTCAAAGTCTTCAGAAAGTCTTCAGAGATCCAAAGGCTTCAGTCGAAGAACTTCATTTTTAGGGGTCGACTTTCTCTGTAAATATCAAACTCCTCATAGACTTATAGACCTGTGTACACTCACAAAGGCATCAGTCCCTTAACCTATAAGTCTTCAATACACCAAAATCACTAAGGGGCACTAGATGCACTTACAGAACCAGTAGCAATATACTCAGCTTCAGCAGTAGAGAGTGATACACAGTTCTGCTTCTTCGAGGACGAACATACCAAAGATCGTCCGAGGAAATGGCATGTGCCTGATGTTGACTTGCGATCCACACGATCACCGGCATAGTCGGAGTCAGAATATCCAATGAGATCAAAAGCCGAGCCCTTGGGATACCATAATCCTAGTGCTGGAGTGTGAGCTAGATATCGAAGAATATGCTTCACATGCTTATGGTGTGATTCCTTTGGTGTAGCTTGAAAACGGGCACACATGCAAACACTAAGCATAATATCTGGCCTACATGCACATAGGTGCTCCGCCGTGGTGGCATGGACGCGAGGGGGAAGACGGGCGAGCTCCTGGACGCCAGCGATGCGAGGAGGAAGACATTGGGTGCCATGGACGAGGAGATGTTCTTGGGCAGGAGCACCATGGAGAGAGGGGGAAAGTGAGGGAGAGAGGAGGGATTCGGCCGAGGATATGGGATTTCACTTACCTCGTACTTAGTAGTAGCGAGGGGTATAAAACCGCGCTACTACTATCAACATAGTAGTAGCGCGGGTATGTCCCGGGAGGGCACGGTAGAGACCGCTTAGTAGTAGCGCGGGTTAAAAACCCGCGACACTAGTATCAACTTAGTAGTAGCGAGGGGTAAAAACCCGGGCTACTAGTAAGTAGCAGCAGCGAGGGTTATAAACCCGCGCTCCTAGTAAGCGTCTGCCTATAAGCTTTTCCCTAGTAGTGTATTCTGGGACAGCTGACGCACAACACAGCAACGGACGGATATTTGAGCTATCAAATTCCTCAAGGCTATCACGTTCCTCACTTGTAGGCAATTCGCACTGGCGGATTCCTAACTCCTCAGTCAGAACAAATTCCTCAAAGAACAGAAGATCTTCGCCTCTGTTACAAAAGAAATTGACTGAACTGTATGAGGTTTCCAATGGCTTCACTCGAAAGGATTGGGTAGGTGTAGGATTTTGAGATGAGCATCACTTGGAAACTTTTCCTTAGTTTTACCTCGACTCCCTCTAACAGTATAGTGTTTCCTATGACTCAAGAAAGAGAAAATGAAACTACGAAAACAAAAGTCTTCACGCTTCATAATCCTCGCGTGAATATCAAGTCTTCATGGTCACCCCAATTTCCTCACTTTCAAAGAAAACCAAAGTCTTCAGTTGAATACATTCATTTTTAGGGGTCGGCATTCATTGTAAATATCAAACTCCTCATAGACTTATAGACCTGTGTACACTCACAAACTCATTAGTCCCTTAACCTATAACTCTTCAATACACCAAAATCACCAAGGGGCACTAGATGCACAAACAAGCCGGAGTAGACAAAGCCGGGCCCTCAAACGCCCGCGGACGCGCCGACACTGACTGGTCAAGCCTCAGGTTAGCTCATCTGCATCTGAATACCTCATACTAGAAATCTTAAATCCATACAAAAGCATGCAAAGAAAAAATATCCTACGTACTACGTAGATCAACTATCTTCGTGCCCAGCGCCGGGTACATGGGCGGTAGCCGCAACTCGGGCTCCTGCTCCTCCGGCTCCTCCGCGGCAGCCTGTGCATCCACCTTCGCTTCGACCTCGTCGAATAGGGTATCGGCCACCACCCATTTGTGCCGGATGAACCGCCGGTTGGCCTCCAAATAGGCCTCACAGCGAGCCGGACCGGCACCACGCGGTGTTCACACCCCCCCCCCCCCCCATCCACTGGAGGAGACGTCCATCGGACCGCTGGATATCCGGGCGATTCCGCGTGGGACCCCGACATCAGTTTGACGTGGCGGGCGCGCCTGGACGCCCCATATATGCCCTAGATTTGTTTTGGATATGAGGGGTGTCGTTCAGCCAGAGCATTTGATGCCCGTTTGAGGCAACCGTCTGGATCGAAATTTCGTGACCGGCAGTAACCAGACCGTCTGCACGGGCGTTTGAGATGGGTTTAGGACACCCGGCTGTAGATGCTCTTACAAACTTTTGTGTGGTACTGCAAAAAAAATGTTTTGGCTGACTTATGTACAATACGCCCATGACGTCCCTGTTTGATTTTGACATGTCAACAAACAGTATCCTCCCCTATAGGCACACCTCAACAGTCGAGACCCAATTTTGTCTATAGGCTTACGTACGCCAAGGCGCGTATTCTATGTAAGCTTGCACAAAGTCAACTGCGCCATTGATCGATCCAATTCCTCGAATTAAAAGCTGGTTATATACTCCATTTGCCACGAGTTTCTTATCCGGCCGGCTCGATTGAAAAATGTTAGAGGCGTCAGTTCGCCGGTCCGCCAAGTTTTGCCTCATCTTGCGCGTAATACCGGTGAGTGGCTAGATCGAGACCGAAACCATTACTTTCCATCCATCCGCCATAATGGCGGTGGCGTCGACTTTGCCTGGGCAGCTCGTGGTGGTGGCCGCTCTTCTTGCGCTGTCCGTGGCCATCACGGCGTCGGCGTTGGCGTCCCCTGCGCCTGCGAACCGGAGCAGCTCCTACAAGCATCTATTCAGCTTCGGCGACTCTCTGATCGACACCGGCAACTCAATCGTCAACTTCACTCCGCCGCCCCCCGTCCTAAAGCTGCCCTACGGCGAGACCTTCTTTGGCCGCCCCACCGGCCGCTGGTCCGATGGCCGCCTCGTCGTCGACTTCATCGGTAAGTGCTTCGACGGCGGTCAACCATCTTAGTGCGCATTTGTAAGGGATTTCTCTTCGATTTCATTGACGCAAAGGCAAGTAGAAGTACATGCATCACATGCATGATAATTGGCACGTGCAGTGGAGAGGCTGGGGTTCCCGTACTGGCCGGCATACCTGCAGGCGGCTGCCGGGAAGTCGCCGGCGGAGGAGTTCCGGTACGGCGCCAATTTCGCGGTGACGGCCGCCACGGCACTGAACCAGGATTTCTTCATCAAGAAGAACCTCAGCATCAACCTTCGTCCCCAGATCCCTCTTTACTCCTTGGGCGTCCAGATCGGCTGGTTCAAGAAAGTGCTTGCCGCGCTCGGCACCACGGACCAAGGTAACGTGTAGCTACAAAATCGGTGGCATGCGTGGCGCCATGGCTACCCAAACGCACTGACCACATGGACGCATGCAGAGAGGAAGGAGGTGATGGAGAGCTCGCTGTTCCTGGTGGGGGAGATCGGCGTCAACGACTACCACCACCCCTTCTTGCAGAACAAGACGCTCGAATGGGTCAGGCCCCTCCTGCCCCAGGTCATCAGGTCCATCGCTCTCTCCATCGAGGCTCTGATCGAGCTGGGGGCCAAGACCATGTACGTGCCGGGCATCTTCCCGCTGGGGTGCACCCCGCAGTACCTCGTACTCTTCCCCGGCGACGACCGCGACCCTGCCACGGGCTGCCTCCGGTGGCTCAACGACCTCGTCCTCGTCCACAACCACATGTTGCAAGCCAAGCTCGGCGAGCTCCGCCGCAGCAACCCCCGCGTGTCCATCACCTACGTCGACTCCTACGACAACGTCCTCGGCCTCGTCACCAAGCCGGCGGAGAACGGCTTTGGCGTGGAAACGGTGCTGGAGGCATGCTACCCTCTCTTAAGCCTTGGGCTGCCGGCGGCTGTGCCGTGCTCGGATCCGTCGAGGTACGTGTCGTTCGACGGCCTGCACATGACCGAGGCAGCGTACAAGATCATGGCCCGCGGTGTGCTCGACGGCCCGTTCGCCACGCCGCCCATCATGTCCACATGCAACCACACCTGCTAGACATGCGTGTGTGCACCGTAAAAAACCCTGCGTGCGTGCACCCTAAAATCTTTATCTTTACCTACTAATAAATCGGCTATGGCTTCTGGTCGTACGTCGCCATCAGTTTTGCACAAAAGTCCCTGGGGTTTTGGTTATTCAACCCGCAGTCCCGTTTTAAGTGGCTAATTTGGGGAAACGTATCGTTTTTACAAAAAAGGACCCTGTAGTTTGGTATATTCAACCCGCGGTCTTTCTTACGTCAACGCGGTGGCTCGAGCGGCTGGGGGTCCGGTGACGGGCAGCGAGGCAGAGGTCGCCGGTGACGAAGAGGAAGGCCGCAGCGTGGCTTCCCGGGCGGATCCATGGCAGAAAAGAGACAGGGTTGTGAGGAAGAGAAGATGGGAGAAAAGAGGGCGGTGTGGCGACCCAAGCATGCTCGCCGGAGCCGGGTGATGGCAGACGGGCGCTGGAGACGGAAGGATCCGACATGGCAGCGTGAAGTCCTTGTAGTTGGAGGCGGGCCTTCATTGCCGCGGCGACCCCTCCCCTTCTCTCTGTGGCCGCGGCAGCTCAGGCAGCGGTCAGATCCGCCCTCCCCCCTCATTCCTCGCGCTGGATAACCTAGCCGCCGACCATGGTGACCGACGGCGATGATGACAGTGGTGGCTACCTCGACGACGAAGGTATGACTTAGAAACCCCTCCGCCCCTTCCCTTATCCCTCGGCGACCGCATTGAATCCCGTGAGGAGAGGGGAGTGCTGCGCCAGGGTTCTGCTCTTCTTTCATCCCCTTCCCTGATGATATTCTCTCCCTCACGCAGGCACACACACAACATCGCCATGGACCGGTAGCTCAAGCATTCTTCTTCCTGACGGTGATGGGGTTCCCTCACCATCTTCAGGTCTTCATCCTTGAGGCCTCCATCATCTGCAGGTCTTCTTTCTTTTCTTCCCCTCTCTGTTGGATTCCATTCGATTCTCTGCTCTGCAGGTGAAGCTCTATCTATTCTCTGCTGCAGTGTCTACAGTGGACTGTTTTCACCTTCTGTGCAAATACCTGATTGTATATGAATTGAATGGATGGATAGATTGCAGGGTCTACAATGCACCACCTTGATTTGATTCGGTCTGGAGCAGCAGCATCTGCTCCTTCCTTACTTCTCAACCATCTGTATTTGTTGGAAATATGCCCTAGAGGCAATAATAAATTAGTTATTATTATATTTCCTTGTTCATGATAATTGTCTTTTATTCATGCTATAACTGTATTATCCGGAAATCGTAATACACGTGTGAATACATAGACCACAATATGTCCCTAGTGAGCCTCTAGTTGACTAGCTCGTTGTGATCAACAGATAGTCATGGTTTCCTGGCTATGGACATTGGATGTCGTTGATAACGGGATCACATCATTAGGAGAATGATGTGATGGACAAGACCCAATCCTAAGCCTAGCACTAAGATCGTGTAGTTCGTTTGCTAGAGCTTTTCCAATGTCAAGTATCTCTTCCTTAGACCATGAGATTGTGCAACTCCCGGATACCGTAGGAATGCTTTGGGTGTACCAAACGTCACAACGTAACTGGGTGGCTATAAAGGTGCATTACAGGTATCTCCGAAAGTATCTGTTGGGTTGGCACGAATCGAGACTGGGATTTGTCACTCCGTGTAAGCGGAGAGGTATCTCTGGGCCCACTCGGTAGGACATCATCATATGCGCAATGTGACCAAGGAGTTGATCACGGGATGATGTGTTACGGAACGAGTAAAGAGACTTGCCGGTAACGAGATTGAACAAGGTATAAGGATACCGACGATCGAATCTCGGGCAAGTACAATACCGCTAGACAAAGGGAATTGTATACGGGATTGATTAAGTCCTTGACATCGTGGTTCATCCGATGAGATCATCGTGGAACATGTGGGAGCCATCATGGGTATCCAGATCCCGCTGTTGGTTATTGACCGGAGAACGTCTCGGTCATGTCTACATGTCTCCCGAACCCGTAGGGTCTACACACTTAAGGTTCGATGACGCTAGGGTTATAAAGAAAGTTTGTATGTGGTTACTGAATGTTGTTCGGAGTCCCGGATGAGATCCTGGACGTCACGAGGAGTTCCGGAATGGTCCGGAGGTAAAGATTTATATATGGGAAGTCCTATTTTGGCCACCGGAAAATGTTCGGGATTTTTCGGTATTGTACCGGGAAGGTTCTAGAAGGTTCCGGAGTGGGGCCCACCTGCATGGGGGGACCCACATGAACGTGGGTAGTGGGGGAAAGGCCCCACACCCCTGGTCAAGGCGCACCAAGATCCCCCCTTAGAAGGAATAAGATCATATCCCGAAGGGATAAGATCAAGATCCCTAAAAAGGGGGGATAGCAATCGGTGGGGAAGGAAATGATGGGATTTCTTTCCTCCCACCTTTGCCAACACCCCAATGGACTTGGAGGGCAAGAAACCAGCCCCCTCCACCCCTATATATAGTGGGGAGGCGCATGGGAGCTTCACCCTTGCCCCTGGCGCAGCCCTCCCTCTCCCAAGTGCTCCTCCTCTCTCGCAGTGCTTGGCGAAGCCCTGCAGGATTGCCACGCTCCTCCACCACCACCACGCCGTTGTGCTGCTGCTGGATGGAGTCTTCCTCAACCTCTCCCTCTCTCCTTGCTGGATCAAGGCGTGGGAGACGTCACCGGGCTGTACGTGTGTTGAACGCGGAGGTGCCGTCCGTTCGGCACTTGATCATCGGTGATTTGAATCACGACGAGTACGACTCCATCAACCCCGTTCACTTGAACGCTTCCGCTTAGCGATCTACAAGGGTATGTAGATGCACTCTCCTTTTACTCGTTGCTGGTCTCTCCATAGATAGATCTTGGTGATACGTAGGAAAATTTTTGAATTTCTGCTACGTTCCCCAACAGTGGCATCATGAGCTAGGTCTATTGCGTAGATTCTTTGCACGAGTAGAACACAAAGTAGTTGTGGGCGTTGATTTTGTTCAATGTGCTTACCGTTACTAGTCCAATCTTGTTTCGACGGTATTGTGGGATGAAGCGGCCCGGACCGACCTTACACGTACTCTTACGTGAGACAGGTTCCACCGATTGACATGCACTTGGTGCATAAGGTGGCTAGCGGATGCCAGTCTCTCCTACTTTAGTCGGAACGGATTCGATGAAAAGGGTCCTTATGAAGGGCAAATAGCAACTGACATATCACGTTGTGGTTTTGCGTAGGTAAGAAACGTTCTTGCTAGAAACCCATAGCAGCCACGTAAAACATGCAACAACAATTAGAGGACGTCTAACTTGTTTTTGCAGGGTATGCTATGTGATGTGATATGGCCAAGAAGAATGTGATGAATTATATGTGATGTATGAGATTGATCATGTTCTTGTAATAGGAATCACGACTTGCATGTCGATGAGTATGACAACCGGCAGGAGCCATAGGAGTTGTCTTAATTTATTGTATGACCTGCGTGTCATTGAACAAAACCATGTAATTACTTTACTTTATTGCTAACCGGTAGCCATAGTAGTAGAAGTAATAAGTTGGCGAGACAACTTCATGGAGACACGATGATGGAGATCATGATGATGGAGATCATGGTGTCATGCCGGTGACGATGATGATCATGGAGCCCCGAAGATGGAGATCAAAAGGAGCAAAATGATATTGGCCATATCATGTCACTATTTGATTGCATGTGATGTTTATCATGTTTATGCATCTTGTTTACTTAGGACGACGGTAGTAAATAAGATGATCCCTTACAAAATTTCAAGAAGTGTTCTCCCCTAACTATGCACCGTTGCTACAGTTCGTCGCTTCTAAGCACCACGTGATGATCGGGTGTGATGGATTCTTACGTTCACATACAACGGGTGTAAGACAGATTTACACAGCGAAAACACTTAGGGTTAACTTGACGAGCCTAGCATGTACAGACATGGCCTCGGAACACGGAGACCGAAAGGTCGAGAGTCGTATAGTAGATACGATCAACATGAAGATGTTCACCGACGTTGGCTAGTCCGTCTCACGTGATGATCGGACACGGCCTAGTTGACTCGGATCATGTGATCACTTAGATGACCAGAGGGATGTCTATCTGAGTGGGAGTTCATAAGATGAACTTAATTATCCTGAACATAGTCAAAAGACCCTTTGCAAATTATGTCGTAAGCTCGCGCTTTAGTTCTACTGTTTAGTTATGTTCCTAGAGAAAATATAGTTGAAAGTTGATAGTAGCTTTATGCGGACAGTAGAAAGCTTATGTCCTTAATGCACCGCTCAGTGTGCTGAACCCCAAACGTTGTTTGTGGATGTTGTGAACATCAGACATACACGTTTTGATAACTACGTGATAGTTCTGTTAAATGGTTTAGAATTGAGGCACCGAAGACATTTTTGAAACGTCGCGAAACATATGAGATGTTTCGAGGGCTGAAGTTAGGATTTCAGGCTCGTGCCCACGTCAAGAGGTATAAGACCTCCGACGATTTTCTTAACCTGCAAACTAATGGAGAAAAGCTCAATCGTTGAGCTTGTGCTCAGATTGTCTGAGTGCAACAATCACTTGAATCGAGTGGGAGTTGATCTTCCATATGAGATAGTGATGTTTCTCCAAAGTCATTGCCACCAAGCTGCTAGAGCTTTGTGATGAACTATAACATATCAGGGATAGATATGATGATCCTTGAGGTATTCACGATGTTTGACACCGCGAAAGTAGAAATCAAGAAGGAGCATCAATTGTTGATGGTTGGAGAAACCACTAGTTTCAAGAAGGGCAAGGGCTAGAAGGGATACTTCATGAAACGGCAAATCAGCTGCTGCTCTAGTGAAGAAACCCAAGGTTAAACCCAAACCCAAGACTAAGTGCTTCTGTAATAAGGGGAACAACCACTGGAGCAGAATTACCCTAGATACTTGGTAGATGAGAAGGCTGGCAAGGTCGACGGATGTATATTGGATATACATTGTGTTAATGTGTACTTTACTAGTACTCCTAGTAGCACCAGGGTATTAAGATACCGGTTCGGTTGCTAAGTGTTAGCAACTCGAAACAAAAGGCTACGGAATAAACGGAGACTAGCTAAAGGTGGGCTGACGATATGTGTTGGAAGTGTTTCAACGTTGATATGATCAAGCATCGCACGCTCCCTCTACCATCGAGATTGGTGTTTGTGTTGAGCATAGATATAATTGGATTATGTCTATCGCAATACGGTTATTCATTTAAGGAGAATAATGGTTACTCTGTTTATTTGAATAATACCTTGAATGGTCTTGCACCTAAAATGAATGGTTTATTGAATCTCGATCGTAGTGATACACATGTTCATGCCAAAAGATAGTAATGATAGTACCACCTACTTGTGGCACTGCCACGTAAATCATATCGGTATAAAACGCATGAAGAAGCTCCATGTTGATGGATCTTTGGGATCACTCGTTTTTGAAAAGTTTGAGACATGCGAACCATGTCTATTGGTGTATATGCATGAAGAAACTCCATGCAGATGGATCGTTTGGACTCACTTGATTTTGAATCACTTGAGATATGCAAATCATACCACATGGGCAAGATGACTGAAAAGCCTCGTTTTCAGTAAGATGGAACAAGATAGCAACTTGTTGGAAGTAACACATTTTGATGTGTGCAGTCCAATGAGTGCTGAGGCATGCAGTGAATATCGTTATGTTCTTACTTCACAGATGATTCGAGTAGATGTAGAGTATATTTACTTGATGAAACACAAGTCTGAATTATTGAATGGTTCAAGTAAATTCAGAGTGAAGTAGAAGATCATTGTGACAAGAGGATAAAATGTCTATGATATGATCATAAAGATGAATATCTGAGTCACGAGTTTTGGCACACAATTAAGACATTGTGGAAATTGTTTCGCAATTAATACCGCCTGGAACACCATAGTGTGATGGTGTGTCCGAACATCATAGTTGCACCCTATTGGATATGGTGGGTACCATGATGTCTCTTATTGAATTACCACTGTCATTCATGGGTTAGGCATTAGAGACAACCACATTCACTTTAATAGGGTACCACATAATTCCGTTGAGACGACACCGTTTGAACTATGGTTTGGAGAAACCTAAGTTGTCGTTTCTTAAAAGTTTGGGGCTGCGACTCTTATGTGAAAAAGTTTCAGGTTGATAAGCTCGAACCCAAAGCGGATAAAATGCATCTTCATAGGACACCCAAAACAGTTGGGTATACCTCCTAATTCAGATCCGATAGCAATATGGATTGTTTCTTGAATCGGGTCCCTTCTCGAGGAAAGGTTTCTCTCGAAAAGTTGAGTGGGAGGATGGTGGAGACTTGATGAGGTTATTGAACCATCACTTCAACCAGTGTGAAGCAGGGCACAGGAAGTCGTTCCTGTGGCACCTACACCAATTGAAGTGGAAGCTTATGATAGTGATCATGAAGCTTCAGATCAAGTCACTACCGAACCTCGTAGGACGACAAGGAAGCGTACTACTTCGGAGTGGTACAGTAATCCTGTCTTGAAGGTCATGTTGCTAGACAACAATGAACCTACGAGCTATGGAGAAGCAATGGTGGGCCCAATTCCGACAAATGGTTAGAAGCCATGAAATCCGAGATAGGATCCATGTATCAGAACAAAGCATGGACTTTGGTGGACTTGCCTGATGATCGGCAAGCCATTGAGATAAATGGATCTTTAAGAAGAAGACGGATGTGGATGGTAATGTAACCATCTATGGAGCTCGACTTGTGACAAAAAGTTTTTCACAAGTTCAAGGAGTTGACTACGATGAGATTTTCTCATCCGTAGCGATGCTTAAGTCCGTCGGATTCGTGTTAGCATCAGCTGCATTTATGAAATCTGGCAGATGGATGTCAAAACGAGTTTCCTTACCAGTTTTCGTAAGGAAAGGTTGTATGTAATACAATCAGAAAGGTTTTGACGATCCTAGGGATGCTAAAAGGTATGCTGGCTCCAGCGATCCTTCTAAGGACTGGAGTAAGCATCTCAGAGTTGGAATGTACACTTTGATAAGATGATCAAAGATTTTGGGATTATACAAAGTTTATGAGAAACTTGTATTTCCAAAGAAGTGAGTGGGAGCACTATGGAATTTCTGATGAGTATATGTTGTTGACATATTGATGATCAGAAATGATGTAGAATTTCTAGAAAGCATATAGGGTTATTTGAAAACTGTTTTTCAATGGGAAACCTGGATTAGGCTACTTGAACAATAAGCATCAAGATCTATAAGATAGATCATAATGCTTAATAGTACTTTTAAATGAGCACGTACCTTGACATAATCTTGAAGGTGTTCAAGATGGATCAGTCAAAGAAGGAGTTCTTGCCTGAGTTGTAAGGTATGAAGTTAAGACTTAAAGCTCGACCACGGCAGAAGAAAGAGGAAGGACGAAGGTCGTCCCCTATGCTTTTATCATAGGCTCTCTACAGTATGCTATGCTGTGTACCGCACCTGAAGTGTGCCTTGCCATGAGTCAGTCAAGGGGTACAAGAGTGATCCAAGAATGGATCACAGGACAGCGGTCAAAGTTATCCTTAGTAACTAGTGGACTAAGGAATTTTCTCGATTGTGGAGGTGATAAAGAGTTCGACGTAAAGAGTTACGTCGATGCAAGCTTAACACCTATCCGGATAGCTCTGAGTAGAGATACCGGATACGTATAATGGAGCAACTTTTAATATAGCTCCAAGTAGAACAGTTATTTGGAATAGCTCCAAATAGAGCGTGGTAGCTACATCTAGGAGATGACATAGAGATTTGTAAAGCACACGCGGATCTAAAAGGTTCAGACCCGTTGACTATAACCTCTCTCACAAGCATAACATGATCAAACCTAGAACTCATCGAGTGTTAATCACATGGTAAATGTGAACTAGATTATTGACTCTAGTAAACTCTTTGGGTGTTAGTCACATGGGGATGTGACCTTGAGTGTTAATCACATATCGATGTGAACTAGATTATTGACTCTAGTGCAAGTGGGAGACTGTTGGAAATATGCCCTAGAGGCAATAATAAATTAGTTATTATTATATTTCCTTGTTCATGATAATTGTCTTTTATTCATGCTATAACTGTATTATCTGGAAATCGTAATACACGTGTGAATACATAGACCACAATATGTCCCTAGTGAGCCTCTAGTTGACTAGCTCGTTGTGATCAACAGATAGTCATGGTTTCCTGGCTATGGACATTGGATGTCGTTGATAACGGGATCACATCATTAGGAGAATGATGTGATGGACAAGACCCAATCCTAAGCCTAGCACTAAGATCATGTAGTTCGTTTGCTAGAGCTTTTCCAATGTCAAGTATCTCTTCCTTAGACCATGAGATTGTGCAACTCCCGGATACCGTAGGAATGCTTTGGGTGTACCAAACGTCACAACGTAACTGGGTGGCTATAAAGGTGCATTATAGGTATCTCTGAAAGTATCTGTTGGGTTGGCACGAATCGAGACTGGGATTTGTCACTCCGTGTAAGCGGAGAGGTATCTCTGGGCCCACTCGGTAGGACATCATCATATGCGCAATGTGACCAAGGAGTTGATCACGGGATGATGTGTTACGGAACGAGTAAAGAGACTTGCCGGTAACGAGATTGAACAAGGTATAAGGATACCGACGATCGAATCTCGGGCAAGTACAATACCGCTAGACAAAGGGAATTGTATACGGGATTGATTAAGTCCTTGACATCGTGGTTCATCCGATGAGATCATCGTGGAACATGTGGGAGCCATCATGGGTATCCAGATCCCGCTGTTGGTTATTGACCGGAGAACGTCTCGGTCATGTCTACATGTCTCCCGAACCCGTAGGGTTTACACACTTAAGGTTCGATGACGCTAGGGTTATAAAGGAAGTTTGTATGTGGTTACCGAATGTTGTTCGGAGTCCCGGATGAGATCCCGGACGTCACGAGGAGTTCCGGAATGGTCCGGAGGTAAAGATTTATATATGGGAAGTCCTATTTTGGCCACCGGAAAATGTTCGGGATTTTTCGGTATTGTACCGGGAAGGTTCTAGAAGGTTCCGGAGTGGGGCCCACCTGCATGGGGGGACCCACATGAACGTGGGTAGTGGGGGAAAGGCCCCACACCCCTGGTCAAGGCGCACCAAGATCCCCCCTTAGAAGGAATAAGATCATATCCCAAAGGGATAAGATCAAGATCCCTAAAAAGGGGGGATAGCAATCGGTGGGGAAGGAAATGATGGGATTTCTTTCCTCCCACCTTTGCCAACGCCCCAATGGACTTGGAGGGCAAGAAACCAGCCCCCTCCACCCCTATATATAGTGGGGAGGTGCATGGGAGCTTCACCCTTGCCCCTGGCGCAGCCCTCCCTCTCCCAAGTGCTCCTCCTCTCTCGCGGTGCTTGGCGAAGCCCTGCAGGATTGCCACGCTCCTCCACCACCACCACGCCGTTGTGCTGCTGCTGGATGGAGTCTTCCTCAACCTCTCCCTCTCTCCTTGCTGGATCAAGGCGTGGGAGACGTCACCGGGCTGTACGTGTGTTGAACGCGGAGGTGCCGTCCGTTCGGCACTTGATCATCGGTGATTTGAATCACGACGAGTACGACTCCATCAACCCCGTTCACTTGAACGCTTCCGCTTAGCGATCTACAAGGGTATGTAGATGCACTCTCCTTCCCTTCGTTGCTAGTCTCTCCATAGATAGATCTTGGTGACACGTAGGAAATTTTTTGAATTTCTGCTACGTTCCCCAACAGTATTTACATTACTACTGTAAGCTTCTGAAATGTAAATTATGCTAGGACAATTCCTCTTTAGCTTTAACTATGATATTCCTAAATGCACAAGTAAATACTACTGGGATTACGACTACAAAAAAATTCATGACATGCGAGCAATTCTCGGTTTAAATACTGTGAGCTTAAATAACAGGAGCTAAACTGCCGTGCTATGTTCAGAATTGGTACTAGAAAAGATAATCTAAACTGCACATTCTGAAAGTATATTGGACTCTTGCCCTCGAGAAATTAGTCTTCTAAGCATTACTTTGTAAATAAATGACATGATAACTTGTTGGTTCAGTTTAAAGCTGTAGGCAGAGGCTTGTGGTAGGGGGAAATCACTGCCAGTTGGAAACCAAAACTTCTATTTGTGAGTATGATCGGGACTGCGCTTTTCTGAAAGTATGTTAGCTAATATTTGGATATCTTTCAGTTACTTCTGAACAAGAAAGATGTAGTGCCATGCTAAGTTTGGATGTGGAGTTGCAATTTAACCTGCTTTGCAACTCCATTTTGTCTTGCTACAACAATAGCTTGCCTCAGTGGTTCAGGGGTCAGGAACTTACATGGGCTTGCTCTTCTTTCATGTATTAGATATGGGGTCCACTCTGCTTAGATTGTCTAAAATTTATCTTCATTTCTACAACTTTTCTTGTCAATGAACTTTACTGCTATTTGGTCATGTATTTGACTGCTTATAGTTTTTATTTCCTAATTGTGCACTTAGTCTGCATAAAATTCATTAGCACATATTTCCTTGCAATTATACTAAATTTCTGTTTGCATCCTTTTTCCATTTTCGTGGAATGTATACATTGCTTAAGATGTAGATTGATATTTTCTAGGGGCATGCCATCAGGCTCTTCCAGTCCAGGGGCAACCAGGCCCGAGTCACCATCATCCTGATGTTGCCACGATGGGCGGCGGCAGCGGACAGACCAATGCACCTTGCGGCAATATCTACGTTAGGGAGGGTGTTGTTGCTGTCCACCACGATAACAACCTGTGTTGTGTCGATTTTAGATTCTTTGGTGACGAATTGGACTACATCCCACTGAAGGCCACTTATCCTGCTCTTGAGAGAGGCTATTTAAAAGCAATCCTAGGTGAGTGATATGTTATTTGTCATGTCATGTATGTAGTTCCACCGACCTCATATTGGATCGGAGTGTTTTGTACAGGATTCTTGTGGCGAATTCTTGAAGAAAAAAAAACCATTCTTCAAGATGATGTTTTTCAAGCTCTGAATAGTGGTTATGTTTGTTCTATAGTATACCAAAGATCATGCTTTTCTTTATGTCACAGAACCAATATGCTCTAAATTCCAATGGCACTAAACATCTTAAGGATAAAATAGAAGCAATCTTTACGAACTGGACATGTCTGCTCTATAAGAACCCCTGTGCTTATACCATGATTTTGTCTGTAACCTAGCGTTAGGTGTGCATGGGTCGTAGCTGCACCTATATAATTAAGGAGCAGCAGTGGTTATATTAAAAGGATTTTCTTCCTCTATTCCATCGCCCTTCACGGGTCCCCCACTCCCACACGCTCCCTCCTTACTGCTCCCATTCACCCTCTCTCCTGGATCCCACACCCATAGTAGCTCAATCCACGCCGTAGTGTGCATCTCCAGTTATTGGTGCTAAGGAAAACGCTGCCTCCTCGCCACCGGGCGGCACCAACCGGATGTTGTCGTGTTGTGTTTGTGTAAAAATATATGGTAGATAAAATATATTTATGAACACTTACTGAACATACAACGGTGATAAATATATGTAATTTCATTTGCATCACCTGTTTTGAACTGTATTTTATATGCAATTTATCATGGTGGAACACAAAATTTGAATAAAAAATAGCACTGACCAATGTATATTTTGCAAGTTCAGATATATATCCATATACTTAACTAAAGTGTGTACAATGCATACTGTGGAATCACACGGCAAATATTCATGCTTAACTAAATGCGTCTGCTCCATTCTGGCAGCAGTGAATCTCGGGACAGTTCTGTGTGGCCTTGGATCAATCCTGAACTGATTGGTGTTATCTACCCATTCTCTTTACATGATCCAATAAAATATTTGTAGCTGCTTTTGCTGAGATGAATTGTTTGTTTCACGGATCCAAGCGTTGTTTTGGCGCTAAACCAAATCCTGGACCGAAGCCACATATGGTCTCTACTTAATTGTCTTATAAGCTGTAGTGTAGCTGAGTTTTGGAAATCCCACACTCCTTGCCAGTAGCAAGATGTGACTAAATTTATAAATAGGGATTAGAAAGGAACATGTTACTTTGGTTACTTTTATCTTTATTTTACGTAATTTAGCTTATTTCAACTGTGGTTTTATGCTGCAGTTGACAAGATCCTTAAAGTTAGCTGGCAATCTTCTTCTATCCTTTTCATTGTACTATGTTTTTGAAGCTCCGATGTTTACTTCCAAAAAAAGAAATTAGCAAAAATTTCCAAATTTTGTTTCCCGCTGCTCGGTCAGGCAAAGCCAGCTGTTCACCACTATGTGCGGTTCTCTTCCATTTCATGGCGTGTAACCGAATATGGCACAAGACTGTAGTTGTGTCATTGTGAAATTTACGGATGTTGATGTTTCTTTTCAATATAATAGTATTGTTTACCAATTTGGTCCCTGGATCATGAACTAATTTCTCTTTCTATTCCTTCTAGATAATTTGCTTCAGTTCTAGCTACATGGTGAAACATGCATATTGTTTCCCGATATATTGGGCATCGGTCCACCTCTCATGAGATCTCTGAATTTTTGATCCATATTGTATTTGCAGAATTATTTCTTCAAGATAACTATGCTTGGATTCACAAATGCACGCAATTGCCTTCAAATGGAGGTTAGTTCTTTACTAATTATGTGCTATTCCACTTTCAAGTTTTTGGTTCTAGAAGTGTAATACTTGCTAGGTTAGCTGCAGAAGCGGGATGTATATGGCCTGAATTTATATTTCAGAGTGTATAAACTGACTCAAAGTATTCTAACATGTGAAACATTTTGTTGTATGGTTCTGTCTTGAAAGAACTGAAGTAATTCTTCTACGGGAGAGAATATAAACGTGATTCTGAAACAACATGCAACGTCATTCAGTTTCTTTTAAATATATCATTATAAAATGGTTGGCTGGATTGCGTTTTGTATGGATTCTGCAAGGGTCATTTCTGTGGAATTACAAATTAGTTTTACATTTTCTCGCCGAGCTCATTGTCTTTGGTTGCCATCTTCGGGCTGGTTTGTGATCAAGTGGACACCAAAAATCCTTTTTTAATACGTACACCGAGAGTGCATTTAAAAAAATAGTGTTTCACTTTGTTCTTGCTTTCAAAAAATATTCACAATTTTCAACATGTTCATGCTTTTAAAAAAATCTCAAAATTTCCAAAAAATAGTCCATTTTTAAAAATACATTCAAAATTGTTCAAAAAAAACTCAAATCTTAATACTCCCCCGATCCATATTAATTGTGTTCCAAAAAAATCATTTGTTCAAAATGTTCGTCTTCAAAATATGTTTCAGTTCTAACAAAAACACACAAATTCAAATTTGTTCATTTTTTTAAGAAAAACAAAGAAATACTCATGGTTTTCCAAAAAGCAAAAAATAAAACCGAATGAAAGACGTTTAGGTGGCTTCTTCACGTCCACGATTCATGCTCCGAAAAACGATAATAGTGTAACCTTATTACCGATGTTTATCAGAAATTAATATAGGAAATGGCGCGTAATGGCGCACCGAACATGTTTAAAGTGTTTTTCGTTCGTTGCACTTTTCGAGCAATTTCGCCCGTTGCAACGACCGGGCATTTGTACTAGTAAAGCTAACGCGCGCTTCGTCTCATCCTTCTTCACTTGTGGTATTAACTCTTTTTATCCTTTTTCTTAGGGAAACTCATTTTTATCTAGCATGTTATTGTAGTTGGTTGTTTTGTTTTTGGTTTATCTATGTTGACTTGGGTTTCAGTTAAGTTTTTTTTTTTGAAATGAAAGGTAGATATGGTCGACCTTATGTATTTCAAAACAGGCTAGAAGCCTGAGGACCCGTGGAGGTCGATTACATGAATCTTACATTTAGCACCAATGGTGCCCTGACTGTAAGCCACCAGATTGGAGTCTAACAAGAAGAGGGGGGGTGGGGTCCTTGAGAAGAGAGATATAGAACAATAGAGCTGAAGCTGAGAAAAGACTTAAATTAAGAGGTTGATCCAGGCGTCTATAGCATCATTTTCATCTTGCTCATGGCTCCTGTTTCGCCAAAGATGCAGCAATTGCTTCTCGTATTGTTTGATATAAGCCGAGGGCCGTCGCTTAGAATTAAAAATCCTATCATTCCGGGCGTGCCATGCCGTGACAGCGGCGGCGGCAAAGAGGAAGTGGAATTTACCCGGGGCTGGCCAAAGCTGTTCAGTTCTTTCGACAAAGCTGATGAGATTCAGAGAGTTGGAAGCAAGGTCTGTGAGGCCGAAAACGTCCCAGATCACAGAAGCTGGAGCACAACGTAGCACCAGGTGGGAAGCAGATTCAGGAGCAGGACAGATATCACATTCTGGTTGTGCTACAACAGAAGTCCGACATTTCTTCATCATATTATCTCGAGTGTTTAGCCGGTCCCAGAACAGTAGCCATAGGAAGACACGGTGCTTGAGGGGGATGATCCTGTCCCAAATCCATGAACCGTAAGTACAAGACACGCCACGGAAATTGAGTAGCTCGTAGACATGGGCTGTAGTGATGGTCTTGTTGTAGATCGCAGAAACCCTGGAGTCTGAACTATTTGAAGTTGGCGTGACAGGAGCTAGCATTGAGAGAAGTAGTTGAAGTTCATACATGGATGTCACCGACAGGTTTGGATGAAGTTGTAGTTGCCATGATTCTTGAGAGTGTTGAGAGGCCACGGAGCAGCCCTAATCTCGTGCAAAAGTGTATAGTGTAGGCAGAGTAGAGCTGAGTCGTCCTGTCGGTAGCCAGCAGTCGTGCCAGAAAGAAATAAACTTCCCAGATCCTAAGGAGCATCTTGAAGAGGCTAGAATCATGGGGATGGATTGCTTGAAGCCACACCAGATCGCAGTGTCTCGAGCACAATTCCTCCTGGGCACAGAGTCGTGGCAGTATTGTTGGGCAAACCATTGATAGCAGGGCACGCTTGAGTATTGAAGAACCTTGGTTGTAAAGCTTGTCAGCAGGGCCTGGTTGTGAGCAGACAGGTCCCTAACGCCCAGGCCACCAGCAGATCGTGGCATGGTGACGAAATGCCAGGCAACTAAACATTGGCCTCCCTTTGCTGTACTCGCGCCTTGCCATAGGAAAGATCTCAACAAACTCTCGAGTTTGTGGATGGATTCTTTTGGCCAGCAGAAACATGTCATGAAGTAACTTGGGACGCTAGCCAGGACAGAGTTGATCAGCGTCAGCCTGACGCCCCAAGACAAAAGTGTAGCCAGCCATCCCGATAACCTCTTGTCCACTTTGTGAATGACAGGAAGTAGCAAGTCATGTCTAATCTTGTGCAAAGAGAGGGGCAAGCCTAAGTACGTGCAGGGGAAACTTGACGGTGAGCAGCCAAACACACCAACGATCTCATCAGTGGTAGAGTTATCTATGCATATTGGGATGAGGGTGCTTTTGTGGTAGTTGATCAGTAACCCAGAGAAGGCAGAGAAGTCTGACAGGATCTGCTTGATGATTGTAGCTTGTTGAACGGTGTTGTGAAAGAGGATTAAGGTGGCATCAGCGTATTGTAGAATAGGGAACATCCTATCCAAACCAAGAGGGTGGATAAAACTGCCACCTTCAAAGGCGGAGCAACAAAGCCATTGCAAACCATCAGCCACCAGAATGAAGAGATATGGCGAGATGGAGTCACCCTGTCTGAAACCTCTCTTATTTGCAAAACAGTCACCCAGTTCCCCATTTAACAAAACTCGAAATGTTGCCGAAGAAAGCAAGCACTCGATCCAACTGATCCAACGCTGAGGGAAGCCGCGGGCAGCCAAGACACTGTGTAGGCATGACCAGCTGACCGAGTCGAAGGCTTTTTGAAAGTCCAATTTGAGGGCTACCATGGGTAATTTCCTTTTATGTGTCGTTTGAATCATGTCTGCAGCCAAGGCAAAAATTTCGACGATGGCCTGCCCTTGATAAAGCCAGAGTGTAGGGAGTGGATAAGGCTTGGGATTTGGTCTTGAAGCCTTCTGGTTAGGACCTTGCTTGCAAGCTTGGGCACGCTGTGCACTATGGAGATAGGCCAGAAATCCTTTAGTTCAAGTGGTGTGTCTTTCTTGGGCAAGAGGGAGATGTGAGCCATGTTGATGCCAGACATGTCCAACCGATTCTGATACAGCTGAGAGAAGAAGAGTTGCAAGGCAGCCTTAATGACACCGTGGAAAGCTTTGTAAAATTCGTTTGTGAAACCATCCGGGGCGGGGCTGCGGTAGTTGGGAGAATGGTTGATAGCTTCAAAAATTTCCTGCCAAGTGAACTCCCTTGCGAGACATGATAGGTTGACTTGCTCATAGATCTGATCAAGCTGGACTGTAGGTAAAGAATGGGAAGGCTGGCCCAGGAGAGCAGAGAAGTACTCGGTTGCTAGTTGAAGCCTCTGCTGATTGTCAAAAAACTCAACTCCATCTTTGACGAGTACCCTGACCTTGTTTCTCCTCGCATGGCCATTAGCAGCGGCGTGGAAGAAATTACAGTTTTCATCTCCAGAGATGCACCAACGCAGTTTAGCTCTTCGCTTCCACGCAGCAATTTGCCACAAGATGAGCAACTCTGATTTTTGTGTGGCAAAAACTCTAAGCACCCTCTCTAACAGAGAAAGAGGTCGCCGTTCTTCGACAGAATCAAGTTATAGCACCACCTATTTATTGTTCGAAACGAGCATATTCAAGCTGGCCCTGTTCCCCTTACAACTCCGTAGAGCAGCACGGATACGTCTCAACTTTAGGTTAAAGAGAGAAGCAGCCGAGCGAGTTGTTCTAGTGTTTTGGTTCCAGCTGTTTTGAAAGATTGCTCTTGTTTCTTCTAAATGCAGCCAGTGATTCTCCATCCTAAAGAGATTGCTTTTCACCTTATTGTTTCCAAACTGGACCAAGAGAGGAACATGATCTGATGTAACAGATGGTGTCACCATAGTTGAGGTTTGAGTGAAGGATAACAACCAAGCAGCGTTGATCAGCACTCTGTCAAGCCGTGCCATGGTAGGATCCACTCGCTTGTTTGACCAGGTGAACTTTCGGTTGCATATGTCCACATCATCAAGCCCATGAGCTCTAATCCAGTCGTTAAACATATCCATCATGGCCCAGTTGACCCTGCCTCGCGATTTCTCTTCTTTGAATCGGTATATATTGAAGTCACCGATAACCATCCATGGTTCAGATATTAGGGCTGCTGCAGCATTGATCTCATCAAAGAAAAGTTGTCTTTCCTATTGTACGCAGGGGGCATAGACCGTGGTGACAACGAAAACAGTTTCTGACGTTGTTGATGAGAATCTGACGATGAGGTGGTATCTGTGTGATGCAAAAACCTGCCCAAAGTGAAGGAAATATGCCCTAGAGGCAATAATAAAGTTATTATTTATTTCCTTATTTCATGATAAATGTTTATTATTCATGCTAGAATTGTATTAACCGGAAACATAATACATGTGTGAATACATAGACAAACATAGTGTCACTAGTATGCCTCTACTTGACTAGCTCGTTGAATCAAAGATGGTTAAGTTTCCTAGCCATAGACATGAGTTGTCATTTGATTAACGGGATCACATCATTAGGAGAATGATGTGATTGACATGACCCATTCCGTTAGCCTAGCACTTGATCGTTTAGTATGTTGCTATTGCTTTCTTCATGACTTATACAGGTTCCTGTAACTATGAGATTATGCAACTCCCATTTACCGGAGGAACACTTTGGGTGCTACCAAACGTCACAACGTAACTGGGTGATTATAAAGGAGTACTACAGGTGTCTCCAAAGGTACATGTTGGGTTGGCGTATTTCGAGATTAGGTTTTGTCACTCCGATTGTCGGAGAGGTATCTCTAGGCCCTCTCGGTAATGCACATCACTATAAGCCTTGCAAGCAATGTGACTAATGAGTTAGTTGCGGGATAATGCATTACGTAACGAGTAAAGAGACTTGCCGGTAACGAGATTGAACTAGGTATTGGATACCAACGATCGAATCTCGGGCAAGTAACATACCCGATAAAGATCTTCATAGAATATGTAGGAACCAATATGGGCATCTAGGTCCCGCTATTGGTTATTGACCGAGAATAGTTCTAGGTCATGTCTACATAGTTCTCGAACCCGTAGGGTCCGCACGCTTAACGTTACGATGACAGTTATATTATGAGTTTATGAGTTTTGATGTACCGAAGGAGTTCGGAGTCCCGGATGAGATCGGGGACATGACGAGGAGTCTCGAAATGGTCGATATGCAAAGATCGATATATTGGACGACTATATTCGGAGTTCGGAAAGGTTCCGAGTGATTCAGGTATTTTTCGGAGTACCGGAGAGTTACGGGAATTCGCCGGGGAGTATATGGGCCTTATTGGGCCATACGGGAATAGAGGAGAGAGGCCGAAAGGAAGGAGGCACGCAGCCCCCCTCTTGTCCGAATTGGACAAGAGGTGCGGCCCCCTTTTCCTTCCTCCTCTCCCCCTCTTTCCCCCTTCTCCTACTCCAACAAGGAAGGAGGGAGTCCTACTCCCGGTGGGAGTAGGACTCCCCTTGGCGCGCCCCTACTAGGCCGGCCGCCCCCTCCCCCCTTGCTCCTTTATATACGGGGGCAGGGGGGCACCTCTAGGCAAAAAAGAAGTTGATCTATGGATCGTTCTTTAGCCGTGTGCGGTGCCCCCCTCCACCATAATCCACCTCGATAATATTTTAGCGGTGCTTAGGCAAAGCCCTGCGTCGATAGTACATCAAGATTGTCACCACGCCGTCGTGTTGATGGAACTCTTCCTCGACACTCGGCTGGATCGGAGTTCGAGGGACGTCATCGAGCTGAACGTGTGCTAGAACTCGGAGGTGCCGTAGTTTCGGTGCTTGATCGGTCGGGCCGTGAAGACGTACGACTACATCAACCGCGTTGTTCTAACGCTTCCGCTTTTGGACTACGAGGGTACGTGGACACACTCTTCCCTCTCGTTGCTATGCCATCACCATGATCTTGCGTGTGCGTAGGATTTTTTTTTGAAATTACTACGTTCCCCAACAGTGGCATCCGAGCCTAGGTTTTATGCGTTGATGTTATATGCACGAGTAGAACACAAGTGAGTTGTGGACGATATAAGTCATACTGCCTACCAGCATGTCATACTTTGGTTCAGCGGTATTGTTGGATGAAGCGGCCCGGACCGACATTACGCGTACGCTTACGCGAGACTGGTTCTACCAACGTGCTTTGCACACAGGTGGCTGGCGGGTGTCAGTTTCTCCAACTTTAGTTGAACCGAGTGTGGCTACGCCCGGTCCTTGCGAAGGTTAAAACGGAGTCTATTTGACAAACTATCGTTGTGGTTTTGATGCGTAGGTAAGAACGGTTCTTGCTCAGCCCGTAGCAGCCACGTAAAACTTGCAACAACAAAGTAGAGGACGTTTAACTTGTTTTTGTAGGGCATGTTGTGATGTGATATGGTCAAGACGTGATGAGATATAAGTTGTTGTATGAGATGATCATGTTTTGTTAAAGTTATCGGAAACTGGCAGAAACCCTATGGTTGTCTCTTTGTTGCATAAAGATGCAAGTGCCAAATATTTGCTTTACATTATCGCTATGCGATAGCAATAGTTGCAAGAGCAATAGTTGGCGAGACGACCATGTGACGACACATTGATATAGATCAAGATGATGAAGATCATGGTGTCGTGCCGGTGACGATAGAGATCATGACAGTACTTTGGAGATGGAGATCAAAGGCGCAAGATGATCATGGCCATATCATGTCACATATTTTGATTGCATATGATGTTTATCTGTTATACATCTTATTCTGTTTCGTTTGACGGTAGCATTTTAAGATGATCTCTCACTAATTATCAAGAAGTATTCTCCCTGAGTATGCACCGTTGCGAAAGTTCTTCGTGCTGAGACACCACGTGATGATCGGGTGTGATAGGCTCTACGTTCAAATACAACGGGTGCAAAACAGTTGCACACGCGGAATACTCAGGTTAAACTTGACGAGCCTAGCATATACATATATGGCCTCGGAACACGGAGACCGAAAGGTCGAGCGTGAATCATATAGTAGATATGATCAACATAGTGATGTTCACCACTGAAAACTAGTCCATCTCACGTGATGATCGGACATGGTTTAGTTGATTTGGATCACGTGATCACTTAGATGACTAGAGAGATGTCTGTCTAAGTGGGAGTTCTTAAGTAATATGATTAATTGAACTTAAATTTATCATGAACTTAGTACCTGATAGTATCTTGCTTGTCTATGTTTGTTTGTAGATAGATGGCTCGTGCTGTTGTTCCGTTGAATTTTAATGTGTTCCTTGAGAAAGCAAAGTTGAAAGATGATGGTAGCAATTACACGGACTGGGTCCATAACCTGAGGATTATCCTCATTGCTGCGTAGAAGAATTATGTCCTTGATGCACCGCTAGGTGACAAACCTATTGCAGGAGCATATGCAGACGTTATGAACGCTTGCCTAGCTCAATATGATGACTACTTGATAGTTTTGTGCACCATGCTTTATGGCTTAGAATCGGGACTTCAAAGACGTTTTGAACTTCATGGACCATATGAGATGTTCCAGAAATTGAAGTTGATATTTCAAGCAAATACCCGAGTTGAGAGATATGAAGTCTCCAACAAGTTCTATAGCTAAAAGATGGAGGAGAATCGCTCAACTAGTGAGCATGTGCTCAGATTGTCTGGGTACTACAATCGCTTGAATCAAATGGGAGTTAATCTTCTAGATAAAATAGTGATTGACAGAATTCTCTAGTCACCATCACCAAGTTAGAAGAACTTCATGATGAACTATAATATGCAAGGGATGATGAAAGTGATTCCCAAGCTCTTCGTGATGTTGAAATCGACGAAGGTAGAAATCAAGAAAGAGCATCAAGTGTTGATGATTGACAAGATCACTAGTTTCAAGAAAAGGGCAAAAGGAAAGAAAGGGAAACTTCAAATAGAATGGCAAACAAGTTGTCACTCCCATGAAGAAGCCCAAAGCTGGACCTAAGCCTGAAACTGAGTGCTTCTACTGCAAAGGAAATGGTCACTGGAAGTGGAACTACTCCAAATATTTGGTGGATAAGAAGGATGGCAAAGTGAACAAGGGTATATTTTGATGTACAGGTTATTGATGTGTACCTTACTAGTGTTTATAGTAGCCCCTGAGTATTTGATACTTGTTCGGTTGCTAAAAAATTTAGTAACTCGAAATAGGAGTTACGGAATAAACAGAGACTAGTTAAAGGGAAAGTGACGATGGGTGTTGGAAGTAGTTCCAAGATTGATATGATCATCATCGCACACTCCCTATACTTTCGGGATTAGTGTTAAACCTAAATAAATGTTATTTGGTGTTTGCGTTGAGCATGAACATGATTTGATCGTGTTTATTGCGATACGGTTATTCATTTAAAGTTAGAGAATAATTTTTATTTTGTTTACATGAATAAGACCTTCGATGGTCATACACCCAATGAACATAGTTTGTTGGATCTCGATCATAGTGATACACATATTCATAATATTGATGCCAAAAGATGCAAAGTTAATAATGATAGTGCAACTTATTTGTGGCACTGCCGTTTGGGTCATATCGGTGTAAAATGCATGAAGAAACTCCATAAAGATGGATTTTTGGAATCACTTGGTTATGAATCATTTGATACTTGCGAACCGTGCCTTTTGGGCAAGATGACTAAAACTCCATTCTCCGGAACAATGGAACAAGCTACTGACTTATTGGAAATAATATATACCGATGTATGCGATCCAATGAGTGTTGATGCTCGTGGCAAGTATCATTATTTTCTGACCTTCACAAGATGATTTGAGCAGATATGGGTATATCTACTTGATGAAACATAAGTCTGAAATAGTTGAAAGGTTCAAAAAAATTCAGAGTGAAGTGGAAAAATCGTCGTAACAAGAAAATAAAATTTCTGCGATCTGATCGCGGAGACAAATATTTGAGTTACGAGTTTGGCCTTCATATAAAACAATGTGGAATAGTTTCACAGCTCACGCCACCTGGAACACCACAACGTTATGGTGTGTCCGAACGTCGTAACCGCACTTTACTGGATACGGTGCGATCTATGATGTCTCTTATTGATTTACCATTGTCATTTTGGGGTTATGCATTAGAGACAGCTGCATTCACGTTAAAAGGGCACCATCTAAATCCGTTGAGACGACACCATATGAACTGTGGTTTAGCAAGAAACCCAAGTTGTCGTTTCTTAAAGTTTGGAGTTGAGATGCTTATATGAAAAAGTTTTTCAACCTGATAAGCTCGAACCCAAATCAGAGAAGTGCGTCTTCATAGAATACCCAAAGAAAACTATTGGGTAATCCTTCTATCACAGATCCGAAGGCAAAACATTCGTTGCTAAAAATGGATCCTTTCTAGAGAAGGAGTTTCTCTCGAAAGAAGTGAGTGGGAGGAAAGTAGAGCTTGATATGGTAATTTGTACCTTCTCCCGAATTGGAAAGTAGTTCATCACAGAAATCAGTTCCAGTGATTCCTACACCAATTAGTGAGGAAGCTAATGATGATGATCATGAAACTTCAGATCAAGTTACTACGAAACCTCGTAGGTCTTCCAAAGTACAGTCCGCACCAGAGTGGTACGGTAATTCTGTTCTGGAAGTCATGTTACTAGACCATGATGAACCTACGAACTATGAGGAAGCGATGATGAGCCCAGATTCCGCGAAATGGCTTGAGGCCATGAAATCTGAGATTGGATCCATGTATGAGAACAAAGTGTGGACTTTGGTGGAGTTGCCCGATGATCGGCAAGCCATATTGTATAAATGGATCTTCAAGAGGAAGACAGATGCTGATAGTAGTGTTACTATCTACAAAGCTCGACTTGTCGCAAAAAAAAGGTTTTTGACAAGTTCAAGGTGTTGACTACAATGAGTTTTTCTCAATTGTAGCGATGCTTAAGTCTGTCTGAATCATGTTAGCAATTGCCACAATTTATGAAATCTGGCAAATGGATGTCAAAACTTCATTCCTTAATGGTTTTCTTAAAGAAGAGTTGTATATGATGCAACCAGAAGGTTTTGTCAATCCTAAAGGTGTTAACAAAATGTGCAAGCTCCGGCGATCCATCTATGGACTGGTGCAAGCATCTCAGAGTTGGAATATACGCTTTGATAAGTTGATCAAAGCATATAGTTTGGTACAGACTTACGGTGAAGCCTGTATTTACAAGAAAGTGAGTGGGAGCACTACAACATTTCTGATAAGTATATGTGAATGACATATTGTTGATCGGAAATAATGTAGAATTATTCTGCAAAGCATGAAAGGATACTTGAATAAGAGTTTTTCAAAGAAAGACCTCAGTGAAGCTGCTTACACATTGAGCATCAAGATCTATATAGATAGATCAAGACGCTTGATAAGATTTTTCAATGAATACATACCTTGATAAATTTTTGAAATAGTTCAAAATGGAACAGTCAAAGAAGGAGTTCTTGCCTGTGTTGCAAGGTGTGAAATTGAGTAAGACTCAAGACCCGACCATGGCAGAAAATAGAAAGAGAATGAAAAGTCATTCCCTATGCCTCAGTCATAGGTTCTATAAAGTATGCTATGCTGTGAACCAGACATATTGTATACCTTGCTCTGAGTTTGGCAAGGGAATACAATTTTGATCTAATAGTAGATCACTGGACAGCGGTCAAGAATATCCTTAGTAAGGACTAAGGAGATGTTTCTCGATTATGGAGGTGATAAAAGAGTTCGTTGTAAAAGTTACATTGGTGCAAACTTTTACACCGATCCAGATGACTCTAGGTCTTAATCTAGATACATATTGAAAGTGGGAGCAATTAGCTAGAGTAGCTCCGTACAGAGCATTGTAGACATAGAATATTTGCAAAATACATACGACTCTGAATGTGATAGACCCGTTGACTAAGCTTCTCTCACGAGCAAAACATGATCACACCTTAGTACTCTTTGGGTGTTAATCACATAAGCTATGTGAACTAGATTATTGACTCTAGTAAACCCTTTGGGTGTTGGTCACATGACGATGTGAACTATGGGTGTTAATCATATACAGATATGAATATTGGTGTTAAATCACATGGTGATGTGAACTAGATTATTGACTCTAGTGCAAGTGGGAGACTGAAGGAAATATGCCCTAGAGGCAATAATAAAGTTATTATTTATTTCCTTATTTCATGATAAATGTTTATTATTCATGCTAGAATTGTATTAACCGGAAACATAATACATGTGTGAATACATAGACAAACATAGTGTCACTAGTATGCCTCTACTTGACTAGCTCGTTGAATCAAAGATGGTTAAGTTTCCTAGCCATAGACATGAGTTGTCATTTGATTAACGGGATCACATCATTAGGAGAATGATGTGATTGACATGACCCATTCCGTTAGCCTAGCACTTGATCATTTAGTATGTTGCTATTGTTTTCTTCATGATTTATACAGGTTCCTGTAACTATGAGATTATGCAACTCCCATTTACCGGAGGAACACTTTGGGTGCTACCAAACGTCACAACGTAAATGGGTGATTATAAAGGAGTACTACAGGTGTCTCCAAAGGTACATGTTGGGTTGGCGTATTTCGAGATTAGGTTTTGTCACTCCGATTGTCGGAGAGGTATCTCTGGGCCCTCTCGGTAATGCACATCACTATAAGCCTTGCAAGCAATGTGACTAATGAGTTAGTTGCGGGATAATGCATTACGTAACGAGTAAAGAGACTTGCCGGTAACGAGATTGAACTAGGTATTGGATACCAACGATCGAATCTCGGGCAAGTAACATACCGATGACAAAGGGAACAACGTATGTTGTTATGCGGTTTGACCGATAAAGATCTTCGTAGAATATGTAGGAACCAATATGGGCATCGAGGTCCCGCTATTGGTTATTGACCGAGAATAGTTCTAGGTCATGTCTACATAGTTCTCGAACCCGTAGGGTCCGCACGCTTAACGTTACGATGACAGTTATATTATGAGTTTATGAGTTTTGATGTACCGAAGGAGTTCGGAGTCCCGGATGAGATCGGGGACATGACGAGGAGTCTCAAAATGGTCGAGACGTAAAGATTGATATATTGGACGACTATATTCGGAGTTCGGAAAGGTTCCGAGTGATTCGGGTATTTTTCGGAGTACCGGAGAGTTACGGGAATTCGCCGGGGAGTATATGGGCCTTATTGGGCCATACGGGAATAGAGGAGAGAGGCCGAAAGGAAGGAGGCGCGCAGCCCCCCTCTTGTCCGAATTGGACAAGAGGTGCGGCCCCCTTTTCCTTCCTCCTCTCCCCCTCTTTCCCCCTTCTCCTACTCCAACAAGGAAGGAGGGAGTCCTACTCCCGGTGGGAGTAGGACTCCCCTTGGCGCGCCCCTACTAGGCCGGCCGCCCCCTCCCCCCTTGCTCCTTTATATACGGGGGCAGGGGGCACCTCTAGGCAAAAAAGAAGTTGATCTACGGATCGTTCCTTAGCCGTGTGCGGTGCCCCCCTCCACCATAATCCACCTCGATAATATTGTAGCGGTGATTAGGCGAAGCCCTGCGTTGATAGTACATCAAGATCGTCACCACACCGTCGTGCTGACGGAACTCTCCCTCGACACTCGGCTGGATCGGAGTTCGAGGGACGTCATCGAGCTGAACGTGTGCTAGAACTCGGAGGTGTCGTAGTTTTGGTGCTTGATCGGTCGGGCCGTGAAGACGTACGACTATATCAACCGCGTTGTTCTAACGCTTCCGCTTTCGGTCTACGAGGGTGCGTGGACACACTCTTCCCTCTCGTTGTTATGCCATCACCATGATCTTGCGTATGCGTAGGAATTTTTTTTGAAATTACTACGTTCCCCAACACAAAGTAGGCAGAGGTGTCCCAAGCAACCAGCAGGCCGCTTGAGGAGCCCGTGGAGGGCATGATCGCGTGGTTGTCGAAGTTGGTGGGCAAGAAACTCTTGAGCTTTATAGTGGGAGCTGCTTCTAGCTTTGTTTCCTGAAAACAAGCAATTCTAGGCCGACAGGAAGTTAGAACATCACGAACCAAAGAACACTTATTCTCATCACCCAGGCCACGAACATTCCAATCAAGAAGCTTCATAGATCATGGTGAAACTGCCCGTGCAAAATAGATAAGACATACGCATGAGAGGGATGATGCAACAAACAGTAGCATAGAGTAGATAACATTGATGCAGAACAGAGGATACAACTTGGCCTAAAACTAGACTTAGTAGAACATTAAGACTGATAGAGACACCGACCAAGTACATAACTGAGCTAATAGACTGGCAAATAGCATGACTTGCACAACATAAACATGCTCTGGGACAGAAACTAATGCAATGAAAGGCACAGAAGATGCCAGTAATCCCTGGGAAGGGCATAAGCATATCTGAAAGGCTTCTAGACATCAGGAACAAGGTGAGCGCCCATGGAAGAAGCGGAGGAGCCGTCTGATTGGCTAGAGCAGCCATCACCGGCTGTGGAGGAGGACGATGCTTGAGCGAAGATGGCGTCCACATTGAGGTCACAACATTTGGCGATCTGCTTGAGCTTGCACTGGTCATGAGCCTTGGATTGCTGTTGAACTGAGATCAAGCAGCTTAGAGACAGGCACCACCTTGGCTTTCTTGCGCTTGGTTGTAGATGAGGTGGGCCGCCTCTTAGAGTCGACGTGGCTGGAGACGGAGGTCACCGCCTTGCGCTTGGAAGCGCGCTTGATGGAGCCAACACACTCACCATCGTACATCATCCTGATGCGAGGGCTGCGGCGCGCGGTTGAAGGGGCGCGTTCAGATCTTGAGCAGCAGAGACGGCCACAGGGCCGTCACCAGCGTGCAGATGGTCTTGCCCAGCAGCCGCCAGGGGCTGGGCAGCAAGGCCAGCGCCAGTGTCCTCCGCGGGCACCTGATGGGTCGGCTCCCCGGAGAGCATGGTGGAGTCGACTCTGAGGCCGAGATCTACATCTGCCATGGCCCCAAGGGGAGGAGGTGGTGGGGAGGCGAGCTGGAGCGGAGGCGCAGGGGCATCGAAGAGCTGGAGGGTGGGCGGGAAAGGGCGGAGATCCTCAGCCCGAGGTTCCGGCGGCGGCGTGCGGCGGGAGCAGAAAGTGGTGGCGACATGAGCGGGCAGCAGGGAGCACGCCCCGTGCAGCAGATTAGTATTAGCAACAGGAGAACGGTCGCAGCTAAGAAAGCCGCCACCCAAAGTAGGGGCGTGCCATAGCGGCCTGGGACAAATGGGCCTGGTGGCGAGCACCTGGTGGGCCTGAACGCGCGCATAGGCTGGGAAGTAGGCTTCAGCGGGTATTTTGTTGGTGTTTGTTTTTCATTCGTATATTGTATTCGTTGTTGTTCAAGACTATATTTATTTTAAGAGGAGAGTGAAGTTGATCGTTGCATGGTTGTGATGTTCTTGTATGTTTTGACGCTTGTGTCAGCCGGTGATGACCGTGCGATCCCTTGGGAGCCCTTATTCCACGTTTCAACCGTGGAGTTGCTGCTACAACACCCCCATGGGCCGGCCAATGAAACTCTCACTCGCTCAGCTCGGCTTTGTGCTCCGCTCGCATAGGTTTTATTTCGGCTTGCTTCATTGCTAGCTTAGGAAAAAAACCATATTTTTACTCAAAAAGTATGTTAAATAAAAATATGTTCAAGAATTTTAAAAAATCATAGATTTTAAAAAAATTTGTTAAGTGATACACTAAAATAATGTATTTTTTTTAATATTCATGCATTCCAAACAATATTCACGAATTTGGAAAAAGGTTCACAAATTTTAGAAAATCATGTTCATGAACTAGCTACAAGACTTTTTGAAGATGCATTTATTGAAATATAATATAAAAATACCAAATATTAATTTGACAGTGTGACTTGAAATGTTTTTTCATTAGAAAAATAAATTTAATTTATTTAAAAATTCTCAAGCTATCAAGTTGCTAAAATGTTAGGATGCAGTAACAGTTACCGGTCAAACAAATGGTGTTGACTTTTAGCTGACATATGGGCTAAATTGTCTTGAGATAGAGCTGACATATGAGCTCCACATGTCATAATGTCTAATATACCGGTCAAACAAGTGGTGTTGACTTTCAGCACCACATGAGTGCTTACATGCGGGCCACCTTGTCACAATCGGGTTTAAAATGGCTGAATCGGTAGCATAACAGAAATGATAGTTTTTTTTTTCCAAAAATTAGACTCAAAGTGGTAGCTTTTTTTAAGTTTGTAAAGTGGTAGCTTTTCGTCACGATTGGTCGAATCGTGGTAGTTTGTTTAAGAGCATCTCCAACAAACGCCCCAATGCACGGCGCGCTAAAATCTGGTTTGCGGCGCGCCCATCGCCAGGTTTGGCGCAGCGCGCATCGCTGGCTCCAGTATCCGCGTTAAAATGTAGCGCGCGCACGCAGCTCCAGCAGTGCGTTAAAATGCAGCGCGCGCGAGCAGCGGCGCATCTACATTTGTTGCATTTTATCTCACAAAACAAAGACATGGCATATAATTTTTAAATCACAAACATCATTCAACCAAGTTTAAATGAATAGTCTAATTTATTACAACTCATCAAACAAATAGTATTTTGAGAAATACAACAAATAGTTCAACAATACAACATCAAATGCACAAATCATGATGCTCTTCGGCGGCCATTCCAAGCCCATCACTCCTCAATGAGATCCTTCTTGAGTTCATTATGCGCTGCCGGACGTCGAACGGCATGATAGGAGGCAACAAAACGGGCCACCCTTTCAGCCCTCCGGCGGAGATACCTTGTGCCAACATACGTAAAGCGGCTGTCACCTTCTGAAAGGTGATATGCCCGATCTCTCCGGCGGCTTTCCTCCTCTGCTGAAAAAACCAACCATGGCTCGCTAGTTTCTCTGCAATGCGTCTGAACAACTCGGTGCTCATCCTAAACCGGCGACGAAAGTATGACTCGGGGTATGTGGGATTCTCCAAAAATAGTGCCTCATCAATCTGTTGTGGGCATCAATCCTACCCCTCCAAATTTTCTGCCGATCCATAACCGAACCACAGTGCTTTGGTTTTTTATTGATGTGCATAGCTAGGATCATTGCAAGATCCTCCTCCTCTTCCATATCAAATTCTTCTTCGGAAGAATCATATGACGAACTCATCTAAAATGTCCAAAACTAGGCTATAAACAACATGCACCAAATTTCATGCAAAAATGTGGAGGTTGGAAGCAATACATACCTTGCGGGCCTTTTGTCGAACACCTTGAGGGCGCCAAAGCGGCGGTGGGCGGCCGGGCTCTATTCGTCGGAGACTGCCGCGCGCGACGGGCGGTGCTGACTGGAGAGAGAGGGAGGAAGCCGCGGCCGCGCGGAAAGATACCGAGGAAGCGCCGAAACGGTCGCTGGAAAAATGTGGTGGCGCCAGCGGCGGCGGCGGCGCGCCTGGATGGGTAGGTGGAGTTGCGCGCGAGCGCTCGAGAGTCCACTGCGCGGAAGCGGGCGCAGCAGATAAGCGGCACATGATGGCGTTTCCGCCCGCGCGCTGAATTACATATGCCGCACGCATGGTTTTTGCGTCTTCGCTGGAGCGCCGGGAGCGATAGCGCGCGCTAAAAACACTACTTTTTTCGTGCGGCGCGTTTATAACGGGGCTGTTGGAGATGCTTATTCTATAGCTAACATGTTTCTTAGTGCTTCCACGGCAACGCACGGAGAATCGTCATGTTTCTATACAGTAGTGCAAGCTTGCACAAAGTCAAATGCGATGTCGGTCAATATAATTCCTCGAATTAAAACCTGTTTATAAACTCCATTTGCCACGAGTTCCTTATCCAGCTGGCCCGATTTAAAAATGTCAGTTAGCCAGTCAAACAAGCTATGCTTCATCATAGTACAAGCTAGCTAGCTGCGAATCACACATAGCCGCCCTCCTTTTCATTGATACTCCTATATACAAATGGAAGTCCGGGCAGCAGGGCAGAACTGAGTGAGTCTACCTCGAGACCAGAACAACTACTTTCCATCCGTCCACCACAATGGCGGTGGCGTCGACTCTGCCTGGGCAGCTCGTGGTGGTGGCCGCTCTTCTTGCGCTGTGCGTACCCATCACGGTGCCGGCGCCCCCTGCGACTGCGAACCGGAGCAGGTGCTACAAGCATCTATTCACCTTCGGTGACTCTCTGATCGACACCGGCAACTTCATCGTCCACAGCTCCACTGATTCGGGGCCCGTCCTGGAGTTGCCCTACGGCGAGACCTTCTTCGGCCGCCCCTCCGGCCGCTGGTCCGACGGCCGCCTCGGGACGGAGCCAGAAATTTGGTATAGGGGGGCGAGTTTTACACTTGAGCTTTTATAGATTAATGAGTATTGGCCAAGCCCAAAGTAGTTTAAAGCATGCAAAAAGCATAAGCCGGAACTCATGTTTTCACTGCTGTAAACACTACAAAAATAGCACTACAATATTAATTTTTAGCAGAAAAATTAGTTGTACAGAAAACTTTGATGTAAAGTACAACCAGTTGATTCCCGATTTATTATTCCAGTCAATCAATCATCAATACTTCATATTAGACAATAAAAATCTGAGATTTCAAATTGAGGCTAATTGGGAGAGTGGACTTACCATATAGGCATATAGGATTGTCGTATGTTATCAGCTTTGTGGTCACTCATGGTGGTGGTTATTTCCCTGATCCCTTTGTGTTGGCTGATGCCGATGATTAACATTTAATGATTGTAGTTTTTTAATGGCACATCCGCACAGATTTGAACAAAATAAAATTCAGGAGATGAAGTAAAAGAGTCAGCAGGATTAACCGTACACCGATGAAGCCGTGGGGTGGGGTAAAGCAGTCCACTTCTGAACTTGGCTTGGAGGCCGGAGAAATTATAGTGGCGGCGGACGGCGGTATACGAAGACCTGGGCAGACGATGGGTAGAAAGATCGCAAGAAACCGCAATCTGCGTGATGCAGCGATAAGATCTTGTCGACAAGAAATAAAAGGGGCTGACCGTGCGCTGCTGCTGGGCTTCGTATTTGTTGGGGTTTTTCCTTTGCTAGTTCTTTTATTCTGGTATACATGGGCTGGCTTCAGTTTCTCAAAAAGAAAAAATACATGGGCTGGCTTCACGTTGTGTAACACACATAGGGGGGGCGAATCAAGTAAAAACCTCAGCGTAATTAGGATCTGACTGATCGATATCAACGGGGGACAGATTTGTTAGGGGGGGTCTCGCCCCCCATCGTCCCCCCTTGGATCCGTCCCGGGCCTCGTCGTCGACTTCATCGGTAAGTTCTTCGACGACACATCGACATCTTATTACGTACATGCATGATGAATGATAATCAGTACGGTACGTGCAGTGGAGAGGCTGGGGTTCCCGTACTGGCCGGCGTACCTGCAGGCGGCAGCCGCGAAGTCTCCGGCGGAGGAGTTCCGGTACGGCGCCAATTTCGCGGTGGTGGCCGCTACGGCGCTGAGCCAGGATTTCTTCATGAAGAAGAATCTCAGCGTTGACCAGTTTCCACCGATCCTCCCCTACTCTCTTGATGTCCAGATCGGCTGGTTCAAGAAAGTGCTCGCCGTGCTCGCCTCCACGGACCAAGGTAACGCGTAGCTTGAACAAAATCCGTGGCATGCGTGGCGCCATGGCCACTCAAACGCACTGACCATGGATATTACACCATCTCCTACCACACAGTCACGGGCTCACGACCATGACGTATGCAGAGAGGAAGGAGGTGATGGAGAGCTCGCTGTTCCTGGTGGGGGAGATCGGCGCCAACGACTACAACCACCCCTTCTCGCGGAACAAGACGCTTGAATGGGTCAGGCCCCTCGTGCCACAGGTCATCAGCTCCATCACTCTGTCCATCAAGGCCCTCATCGAGCTGGGCGCCAAGACCATGTACGTGCCGGGCATCTTCCCGCTGGGGTGCACCCCGCAGTACCTCGCACTCTTCCCCGGTGACGACCGCGACCCTGCCACGGGCTGCCTCCGGTGGCTCAACGACCTCATCCTCGTCCACAACCACATGCTGGAAGCCAAGCTCGAGGAGCTCCGCCGCGTCCACAACTACGGTGGGTAACGCCACCACCAAATTTCTCTGTTTGAAGTGTTTCACTCATGGCGTTATTTTTGCAATGACTTCGCATTTGGTTTGTCTTCAATTTCAATTTATCTTCATGATTTTCTTCACCACTAGTGTTCTGTCCTCTACAGCATTCACTTATAGCTATGTCTTCCTAGTTGAATCTTTTGAACTAAGTGAATGTGATCGGACCCTAACCTATTTATGCTTTCTATCTCAAACTCTATCTGTCCAAATCATATGCATTCTATTGAAACTGTCGAATGTCTTCTCTGCGTCCTAGTCAGCAGAAGACACAGAGACAAACATTAAGTCGGTTTTAAATGACTCATCTTTATTGTTGAAATCAGGAGAAGCCGGAACAACCATCCGACATGCCTGGCGGGCGTGGGAACGTGGGACAACTCTAAGTATGTTGCATGCTTGCCACGTGCCCCTCAGATGTGAACCGCCAGGGGCACCTGCGTAATTGCGTTGTGTCGCACACTTCCTTATAAATACATGTCCCCTGCAGTAAAGAAAACCTCCTTCCACCTCTTCACCTCGTCAAAACCCTAGCGCCACCGCTAGCTCTCGACGATGCCGGCAACGAAGCGCTTAGCTGCCGCGACTTCTCCGACGCCGTCCTCATGCCGGTCGCGGACATCGTCCTCTCCGCCGTCGCCGTAGGTGCCCTCCGTCGCCAAGTTAGGGCACGGTGGATTGAACTGCTCGGTCTCCTGTTCATCCCATCTAGCAGTTCTTCATGCGGTAAATATAACTCTATTTTTCCCATCCTTTTGATCTTCAAAGATTCATCCTATTTACCAAAAGTGGTTTCTGCCTACACAATGTTAGATCTATTCTGTCTGCATCTCATACTGCCTAGTCAATTCACTTAAACTTCACGTCTAGTTTGATTCCTCACTTGTACTTATTCACGGATTCATACAAATCTGGAACCAACTCTCAACATATAAGTGAATGTCTTCGCATCATGAGGTCAATATCTTCAAACTGATTTATCTTCAAAATCTTCTGAGAATGCATATGACCTCTTCCCCTTCCCTCGCATATCTAATGCTGTCACAGGTACATGTCCGTGGGAGAATCCCTTGGTTCTCATAGTCTGCATTCGTTTGCAGAATACTTACAGCATCACATTAACTCTCCCGAAGCCAGTTCATGTTTGACCAGCAAGCGAAAGTCTTTGAAGCCTTTGAACGTATTGAAGCCATTCAGTTTGAAGTTCATGGTTGCAGAGAAATCAGTAAGGAAGGGTGGCAGACAGCATCGAGGGGGAACATCCAAAGATCTGCCTGATGACCTCGCAGAACTTTACAAGACTTATCCTGAAGAGAATTATCATCAGCGCAAGACACGAATCCAATGGATTCGACGCTATTGGGCTGAAGAATGGTTCAAGTACAAGTTCGTGACCCAGGAATATGCAGAAAAGAATGCTATTAAAAGTCCTTGGGGTGATATTCTCTATCGAGGCCTTCAACCCAAGAACAGAGCTGAAGCTATTGCTCAGGGTTTCTATCCCTGTATGGTCCGTGGACCTCAGCCTGACAATGCCGACCCATCATCATTGCTCTGGTGTCGTGACGATACTCTCTTCAAGCGCAACTTCCAGCACGCAAAGGCATCAGCCAAGGAAAACAAGAAGTCATTGGGATTAGACTTCAACCCTGGTCCCTCTGCTCCCCGTGCTGATTGCTCACGTGATGCAGAACCCAATGTCATCGGCCCCTTCTCCAACCTTGATGGCCTCATCACCTACATCTTGGTCCAAGGTGCCAAAGTAGATCATTCTGATAATGATGCTGACACTGATGAAGCCCCAGCTCCTCCTCCAAAGCCGCAGAAGCTAAAGAAGGCTAAGGCTTGAAGTTCAGCTGCTCCTCCAAAAGCTTCACGTGCGAAGCCACTGGCCACTGCACCTCTTGAAGGCAGTGTGCAATCTGAAGATCTATCACGTATCTCCAAGAGGACGGAGAAGAAAAAGAAAATCGTCAAGCATACTGATCAAACCTTGACTCCTGCTGCCTTTCTGCGTGAAGAGCACATTGATTTGTCCAGCGATGAAGATCTTGCAGATGATGCCCTTGAGCAACTGATCAAGAGCAAGGAAGAAGCAGAGATCTTCAATAACTTGCCTCTCTTTGATGTGGCAATCATCCATAACTTCATTGATGAGTGGTTCGACACCCCAAATCTCAGCTTTGAAGATCTGCAGCTTCCCATTGGCCTCAGCGTCTCCTTCAATGGTGCCATTGCTTCTGAGCTAGCTCTCACTCAGCGCATCGTTGAGCTGAAGAACAAGATTGATTATGAAAAAGCTCAGTTCAAGAAGCATGTGGCAAAGCTCAGCGTGCAAGATGTCAGAAACTTCAAGGTCATGCTGCACGAGCTTAAAGAAGCCTTTCTCAAGAAGCGTGAGGAAGCTCAGGGCTCTCGTGAGCGCATGAAGAGTTTGGCTGACAAATGTGTGCTAGCCTACAATGAGGCTGAGAAGCGCAAGTCTCTTGGTCGTCCTGGCATTGACCCCAGAATGGCTGCAAAGAAGAAGCTATCAACCGCTCAACCTGCACCTTCAAGGCAGGAAGCACCTCACATAATCTTCCTAAGCAGCATGACTGGCTCGAAGCCAAAGGTCCTGCCGCTTCAGAACAGAAGAAGACGAGGGCTGCCGAGGCTAAAGCCAGAAAAAGGAAAAATACAGAAGCCTCTGATGCTGCTCCCTCCAAGAAGAAGCGCAAAACCAAGAAGAATCGGGCTGCTCCCACAGAGCCCTTAGTTGTTGAAGACAATCCGGCTGCATCAGCCGATGAAAGACAAGAAGACGTACGTGTTCCTACTCTCCCCAATACTGAAGAAGCTGTTCCTGATGAGAACTTACCAGTGCCTGACCCTCCAGCTTGTCAAGTGGAGGTTGAAAATCTTGAAGCTGCCACGACCAACGCAAATGAAGCCAATGACGTAGTCATGGCTGAAGCTAATGTGGAGCTTGCACCAACCAGAGTGCCAGAAGCCAATGAGGCAACTGCTCCCGAAGCACCTGTTGTGCAGCCTGAAGCCTCCGTGGTTGCCACTGCTCCTGTTCCGCCACCAAGGCCCTATACAATTGAGCAAGTTTACAATCATGGTCAGCTAACCACTGTCCGATGGCCCGTTCTGGTCCCTCCGCCTACTGCCTCTGGTCCTCAGTTTGATTATCATGTTGAGCATAGGCCTCAGGTCCAGAAACCAAAGCCAAGACTGCCAAGGTTCCCAGGTACTGCAAACTCTACATGGTCCTTCAATGCAAATGGCTTCAAAAGCCACAACACTTTCTTTGACAGCGCAAAGAACCCCTACTCAAAGCCAAGAATATCATCTGATCGTTTCTGGAGCTATCAGCAGCGAAGCTATTACTCCTGCGTTCTGTATGATCAAGGGCGCATTTTCCCTCATATGCGCCTCGACACTGAAGCCATTGCTGGACTGCCATGCCTAGAAGAAGCTCTTGACTGCTTTCCTGATGCAGGTCTGCTCTGCTTTGTGACAGACAAAGAACATTGGAATGAGGAACTTTTGCTTCAATTCTATGCTACCCTCCACATTTGCGGATACAACAGGGATATCAAGACATGGGTTCTCGAGTGGATGACAGGAAATGTTCATCATGAAGCCAAAGCTCTTGATGTCATTGAGCTTACAAGCCTACCCACTCCCGGAGAGCTATATGAACCTGATTGTCAACTACACCGCAATGCACAGGAGGGCATCTTCCATAAGCCAGAACCCAACATGAGCCAGATGTTGAGCATGATGAAGCCTTTGCCATCTGACGCTGAATACCCAACGGAGTTCTTTGTTGATGACCTTGAGTATCTGCCTCGCACAATATATCACATCATCAGGCGAACTCTCTGGCCTATCAAAGGACATTCATCAGCGACCAAACTTGAAGGAGCCATGAAGACATTGGTCTTTTACATCCTCAATGGCATCAGCTTCAATTCCCAGGAATTCTTCATCCGGCAACTTGCTGCGTCTGGATCTGACCTTTTTGGCCTGAAATTCTATGCTCCATGGGTCATGCGCCTCATCAAGCGACACTCCTCTGTCAACTATCAGCCCTCTGCTCGCAATCATCTGATCTTTCTCCCAGAGGTTGATATGTCAGTTGAAGCCATATACCCTGAGCCTGCCAAGAGGTTGATATGGAGCGTGAAGACTGTGTTATTTCGCTGTTTCCTTTGTCTTCTTTGTTGAGTCATAGGAACCACCGTACTGTTAAGTGGGGTCCAAGTGAACTAAGTCAGAATGACTGAAGTGATGCTCAACCCAAATCCTATGTCTTCGAGCGAAGACAATGAGAGCGAATCTTATCCGGAGCTGGATGAGTCAGCTTTGCTTGCAGCCCAAGTAAAGTTGCCGTGTGTGTTTGAAATCTGACAGTTGGAACACGTGTCAGTTCCTTAGTGACCCAGGGTCATTTCGGACATATCAGGTCGGGTTGCCTTATGGCTATAAATAGCACACCCCCTACACCATAAATTGGTGGCTGCTCAGAGTTAGTGCACGGCTTTTGTCGTTTGAGAGCAACCCACCTCGAAGCCTTGAGAGAGAGAAATCCTTGCGAGGACCAAGCCCGAACACCCAGAGCCAAAGAGTGTTAGGCATCACTGAAGTCTTTCTGTCTGTGTGACCTGAATACTTATTACACTTGATGACTGTGAATCCTCCAGCCGGTTAGGCGTCGCGTTCTGAGCATCCAAGAGTCATTGTGGATTGCCGGTGAACAAAGTCTGTGAAGGTTCGAAAGTCTACCTTACCAGAGTGATTGGGCGAGGACTGTGTGTCCTTAGCTCAAGGGGAATAAGGTGAAGACACGGTCTTCTGAGTTGAATCTCTGCCTCCCTAACCAGACATACAGTTGTCACAGCAACTTGAACTGGTCCAAAAAATCCTGTGTCTTCGACAAGTGACTGGTTCTATCCTCTCCCTTCCTTTACTTAGAGTTTGTCTTCGTGAAGTCATTGCCTATCTGTCGTACCCGTTTGACTTCATTGCTTGACTACTATCGTTGATTGGCTTCATACTATCTTCCAACCTGATCCTTACTACTTGCTGCTATTAGTCTTGTACTTTCACATCATTGCATACTTGACTATGGTTTGCTTGTTGTAGTTTATCTTCCGCTGCATATCAATTAGGTCATTTCTATTGTTTGTCTTTGAAACTTTCACGTTTTGAATACTTTCATAAAAATCGCCTATTCACCCCCTCCTCTAGTCGATAACTAGCACTTTCAATGAGGCACTCATACACGGGCTCTGGCTTGCCAAGGAACTCGGCATTCACCGGATCCTGTGCTATGGTGACTCCCACTTGGTGGTCCAGCAGTCGTCAGGCAACTGAGACGCCAAGGATGCAAACATGGCAAGCTACCGCTTCCTCGTGCAGCAACTCAGCGGATACTTTGATGGGTGCAAGTTCCTTCACGTGCCAAGGAATGACAACAAGCAAGCAAATGCCTTGGCGCGGATTGGCTCCACCCGACAAGCAATACCAGCCGGCGTCACCTTACGCTGCCTTCTGAAGCCGTCTGTCAAGCCGTCTCCTGATTCAGACTCCATCTTTGTGCCATCCCCCCTCGAAGCAGTCGGATCCGACTTGGCGACCCGAGAGGCCAGCACGGGGGTTTCGACAGGCAGCCCGGGGACTGCTACGGCCGCGCCCGGACCGGGGACTTCAGAACCCGGCCCAGGGACTTCAGAGCCCGGCCTGGGGATTTCACCAGTCGGCCCGGGGACTTCTGTAGCACAGCAGGTGGAAGCAGCCGCCAACCCGCCGCCTCCCGGCCCAACCGCCCTCGTACAAGTTGTAGAGGTCGTAGTCGAAGAAATTGCGGCGCCCTCATGGGCTCAGCCGATCCTCAAGTTCCAGGTGAATAAAGAGCTGCCAACCGATGAAATCTTAGCCCGACAAGTACAGAGGCGAGCTGCAGCTTACACCATAGTCAACAAAGAGCTGGTACGACGAAGCGTCACAGGAGTTTATCAGCGGTGTGTGGAGTCGGACCAAGGCCAAGCAATACTCAGAGATATCCACCAGGGCGAGTGCAGCCACCACGCGTCTTCAAGATCACTTGTGGCCAAGGCTTCCCGCCACGGGTTCTTCTGGCCAACTGCCCTGGAAGAGGCCAAAGAGCTAGTTCAGAAGTGTCAAGGGTGCCAGAGGTTCCGCTCCAAGCCACACCTGCCAGCTTCTGCACTCAAGACCATCCCCATAGCCTAGCCCTTTGCTGTTTGGGGTCTGGATATGGTAGGGCCGTTCAGGACGGCCCGCGGTGGCATGACTCACTTGCTTGTTGCTGTGGACAAATTTACCAAGTGGATAGAGGCAAAACCAATCAAGAAGTTGAATGGGCCGACTGTCGTGACCTTCATCGCCGACATCACCACGCGGTACGGCATCCCACACAGCATCATCACCGACAATGGCATCAACTTCACCAAGGGAGCCTTGGCTCGTTTCTATGCAACACAGGGCATCTGCCTGGACTTAGCGTCTGTTGCCCACCCACAGTCAAACGGCCAGGTGGAACGTGCAAACGGCCTCATTTTGTCCGACCTCAAGCCCCGACTGGTCGAGCCTCTGGAGCGTTCGGCCGGCTGCTGGCTCGATGAGCTGCCGACCGTCCTCTAGAGCCTGCGCACAACTCCAAACAAGTCAACAGGCTTCACGCCCTTCTTTCTCGTCTATGGTGCCGAAGCCGTCATCCTGACGGATATTGAGTTCGACTCCCCAAGATTCACCATGTACACCGAGGCGGACGCCAAGGAAGCACGAGAAGACGGCGTCGACTTGCTGGAGGACGGCCGGCGGTTGGCACTCAGCAGGTCAGCCATCTACCAGCAGAGTCTGCGCCGATAATACAACCGCAAGGTGAAACCAAGATCCTTCCTGGAGGGAGACCTTGTGCTCCGGCTGATCCAGCGAACAGCCGGACAGCACAAGCTCTCGGCACCTTGGGAAGGCCCTTTCATCATCAGTAAGGTACTGGGAAATGATGCCTACTATCTGATCGAGGCCCAGAAGCCCAGAGCGCGTAAGAGGGATGATTCAGGCAAAGAGACAAAGAGGCCATGGAATGCAAACCTCCTCCGAAGGTTTTACAGTTGAAAGCAGTATGTATCACGCTACCTTTTGTACTATGTATAAAGACTCCGGGTTCCCCGAGAAGAGCTCGGGGACTGCCCTCTTTTTATCTATATGATAAGTGTCATGCCTATGAGAATGTATACTCTATTTTCTTCCGCCTGGCACCGGGTTCGACCAGTCGGCCCGGAGCCTTGCCACCTTCTACAATATGTCGTCTCCTGCAGCCGGACAAGTAGTGTGACGACACCAAAAACTTCCTTTGTCAGAAGCGACAGCTCGCAGAGCGACTGCATGGTGGGCAAAGGTTGCAAAGAAGTGCCCCACACGAAAAAACGACTAAGGAAGAAAGCGCATATAGTAGAAGGCGGCATCGCACATAGTCGTCTTGGCAGCCAGACGGCCGGCCTCCACCTTACTACCCAAAGCTCCTAATGGCTAAGTCCTAGCCCCCCTCACAAACGGCTAGAATGCTCAAACCAGCCACGGTCCGCAGAGCGGCCGCCTGGCTGGTGAAAGCAAAGCCAAAGGGTTGGCAGCAAAGGAAAAAACCAAGGAGAAAAAGGAAAAAAGATGGGAGGTCGGCATAGCAGGCATAAGCAATGATAAAATATTTACATGGATAAAGGCCTCTGGCCAACATTCAAACAGAGTTTGATAAACACCCTGAGGGTGGAATTGCGCGAATTTAACAAAATGTTTTGAGCAGCAAACAGAAAGCAGATAAAACCCTAAGGAGCAACAGAAGACTCCGGCTGGGCGGTGCCGGTTGGCGCGACAGAAGGCTCCGGCTGGGCGGTGCTGGTTGGTACAACATAAGGCTCCGACTGGGCGGCGCCACCTGGCGCGGCAGAAGGATCTGGCTGGACGGGGCCGGATGGCGTGGCAAAGGACTCCGGCTGGATGCTGGAGTCGGCTGCACCACCTGGCGCAGCAGGCGGCTCTGTCTGAGCAGAGGGATCACCGGCAGCAGGCGGGGCGTTGGAGTGCTGGAGGACGGAGTCGGTGACATCCGTCGGAGGAATGGGCGGCGGGTCCGCCCCCACTTGAACGCCTCCAGTAGCGGGCGGCACCTCGGCGCATGGCTCGTTGCTTGAGGCCCGGTCAGGTTGGGGCTGACCGTCCGCCCCGACCTCCGGCATGTCGACGTCGCTCTCGTCTTCCTCCTCCTCTTCCTCCTCCCTGTCCTCCCCTTCGTCGCTGGAGTCGATGACTTCAGTGGAGTCTTCGCTGCCTTCTGGGTTTAGCCCAAGCCACTCGTGCGGAGCTTCGCCGCCTTCCTCGACCACCTCCGGTACAAAGACACTGGTGTCGGTGAAGTCGGCGATCGCCGCCGCCCTGTTGACGAGCTCGGCTTCCACCACCGCCAGCTCCTGCGCCTCCAGCCGGAACATGGCTAACTGGGCTAGATCTAGCCCAGGGTACCACGCCTTGACGAATTCCAAGGCCCGGCGCGCTCCTGCCCGGGCTGCTGAGCCCTTCTAGGCCTCCAGGCGGCCGGCCGCCACCTCCAGCCAGTCGGCAGTCCGACTTGGGGTGCGTGGAGCCGGCAAGCCTGGCCAGAGGGCGGAGACCGCCTGGGCTCCGATGCGCTGCAAGCGGCACATCAAGTGGTGAGCAGGCCGAAGCCGGGCCTGAATGCTGAGGACCTGTTCACCAAGGGTCCGGGGGGCATCAGCAGCGATCTGCGCACCCTCTGCCCTTCTCTCCTCATGCTGGGCCTCGATCATCTGGGTCGCGGCTACAAAATGGCCCGGGAAGAAGTCTGTCCGGGCAGAAGAAGGAAAAGGCCAAGGCTATAAGCAAGGGCTGATAACTCAAAGCAAGAAACTAAGAGAATAGGGCTTACCATCGACCAAGTCTTCGATGCTGCTGAAGCAGGCCGTCACCTGGGCCTCCTTGTCGGCCCAGGCAGAGCGCTCGAGCTCAAACTCGGCAAGAAGGCTGGTCTCCGCCGTCTCCGCCTTCTGCTGGGCCGCCTTGAGGGTTTCCGCCTGTTCGGCAAGTTGGGCGACCAGGCGGTCCTACTCCTCCGCCAGCTTGCTGCACTCCGCCTCCTTGCCACGCAAGGCAGTTTTGGCTTCGCCTAGCTGCTGCTGTAGGGCGGCATTAGCCTCTGAAGAAAGAAAGAGGAGAAGAAGGCATCAGTCAAGTAGAAAAGACAAAGGAAAGAAACGACCGAGGAGATTCGGCCCGACTGCTCAGCAGTCGGCCCAAACCTCGGGGACTACAGCCCGCGAGCGCGCCAGCGCGCCCCCGCGGAAAAGAAGTAGTCGACAAGGGAAAAAGAACAACTGAGGAGATTCGGCCCGACTACTCAGCAGTCAGCCCGAACCTCGGGGACTACAGCCCGCGGGTGCGCCAGCGCGCCCCCGCGAAGAAAGAAGACAGAAACTTACGCCGGCTTTCGGCGAGATGGGCCGTCTACGCCTCCAGCTCCCGAACCTTGGAGTTGTAGGCGGTCGCGCGAAGGTTGTGATAATCCTGCAGAAGAAACATCAAAACAAAATCTGCAATCGACAATTACAAGTTAAAGTTCCGACCCGCCTGCTCAGCAGCCGGCCCGGAACTTGGGGACTACACCCAGTGGGTGCGCTTGCGCGCCCCCACGAGAGAAGCAAAGAAGATCATTCGAAGAAGAAACCAAAAGACAATTTACCCGGATGGCGGTGCGCGACTACAAGTAGGCCTCGTTGCAGCGCTTGAGTGCCACCGCCTCCGCCCGGAGCTTGGCCTGGACGTCAAGAGACGCCTCATTCAGGGCGCCAGTTCCGCCCCCGTGTACCCAACCCACGAGCGCAGCGCTGGTCGCCTCGGTATCAAGGGCCGACGAGCTCGAGGCGCTGATCTCCTGCGGCCGCAGTGCCGAGGCCGCCTTCTCCAGATAGCGGCGCGTGGGAATGCGGATCGCAGGAACCAGGACCGTTGCCACTGTAGTCCCGACCGGTGGCACCGGCGGCGCCACTGCCTGTTCGTCCCGCGGCTCGCTGGTTGGCAGAGGCGGCGGGGGTGGCGGCACAAAGACATCTGGCATGGCTACGTCACCGCCCCCTGCTCCCGGATCGGGTAGTCGCCGCCGGCTCCTCCGGCCGTCGCCTCGAAATCAGGCAGAGGCGGCGCAGTGTTGAGGGGGGCCACGAGTAGCGGCTCTTGGCGGCGGGCGGCCTCTGCAAGCCGCTCCTTCTCCGTGGCCTGGGCTTCCGCCTGCGCCAGCGCCCTCTTGGCAGACACGGCAGACAAGGCCGCCTGCTCCTTGGCCAGGCGGTCGGCCTCCGCCTCATCGCACGCCTCCCACGCATTCCGCTCTGTCGCCTCCCGGAGGTCGGCGGCCGGGTCGATGCGCCGGCTAGTCGAGGAGGTCGCTGCCGACCTGAGGACCGAGCCTGCGCCCGATTTCTTGAGGGTTAGCGGGGCCCTAAAAGAAGAAGACAAGTCAGAAGACTTTCATGCCAGATTGATGAAAAGACAAGGAGTAAGGGAATGATACTTACGCCGACACCATGACAGGCACCTTCGACTGCCTCTGATACTGGGCCGCCTTGGCCGCGGTCTCTCTCCGCCTGGTCGCCGCGGCCGGGTTCTTGGGCTTCTTTGGAGTGCTGCCGAACAGGGTCGAGCCCTGTTTCCGTTTGCGCTTGCCGCATGGGGCGGGCGGCCCAGAAGAGGGGCCGGCACCGGTGGTGGCGGAGCTCCGGGCGGGGTACGGCTCATCTTCGTCTTCGTCGTCGTCAGGCCAATCCTGCACGCCGCCGCCTCCCTCGGAGCCGCCTGCTCCACTACTATCGTCCGCTCTGCCACCGCCGCCTGTCACGTTGTCGACCAGGGCGGCCGCCCCCAAGTCGGGGTCGTCCATGTCACTCACCCGGCCCCAGGAGGGCGGCCGTGGCCTCGGACATATAAATCTGCAATCGAGAAGGAATTGAGTCATGAAGAGAAACGAAGCAAAAGGAAACGGTTTGAAGGACAAAAAGAGAAAACTTACAGCGGGAGGCGGGTTGTGGCGAGAGTATGGCCGCTTCCCATACCGCCACTCCTTCTCCGACATCTTGAGGTCGGAGATCTCGTTTACCATCTGCGAGACTTCAGCAAGCGGCATCCCCTTCGTGCACAGCTGGCACGGATCACGGTGTCCGCCCATCCGGAAGATCGGATGAGGGCGGCTCTGGAGCGGGAGGACCTGGCGCTCCACGAAGGCGACAAGGAGGTCGGAGGCCACAAGGCCCTCAGACTCCTGGAGCACTCGGAGTCAGCCAATGGCGGCCGCCGCGTCCGCCGAACCGGCTTCGGCTTGTACTTCCAGGATACGCGAGCTCCGGTGGGGGGGCCGACAGGTTGAGGAAGTCGGCAACAGGGTCCACGTTCTCGACATAGAAATAGGACTGCTACCACATCTTCACCGACTGCGCCAGCTTGATGACGGGGAAGGCGTTTCGCTGCGCCGGCCGGCGCACGGCGACGAAGCCCCCGCACTCGGCCGCCGTCTCCTTGGCGGAGGTGCCGAGCTTTCCATAGAAGAATCCTCCCCACAGCTTGATGGTGGGGAGGATGCCGAGGTAGCCCTCGCACGCCGTGACGAAGGCGGAGAGCAAGGTCATGATGTTGGGCGTGAGGTGGTGAGGTTGAAGGTTGTAGGAGTTGAGGAAGGTGCGGAAGAAGTAGCTCGCTGGGAGGCCGAAGCCCCGCAGGAAATGCAAGCGGAAGACGACCCGCTCGCCTTCCTGCGGTGCTGGCGAGATCTCCGTCTCCGGCGGCACCCGCGCCTTGACGAAGGCCGCGCTGGGCATCTGGCGCATGTCGCGGAGGAAGGTGATGTGATCCTCGATCACTGTCGATCCATCCCAGTCGCCCATGGCTCCGGCTGGCGGCGCGGAGAGGGGAGACGCGTCGGCGACGAGCATCGGCGGCAGCGGTATGGCAGCAGCAGCAGAGGCTGAGAGGAGAAGAAGAAGAGTGCGAGGGGACGTAGGAGCTTTCCCGCACCTCTCCCCCCACCCTACTTATAGCACCCGGGCTATGTAGCCAAGGGGACGGGACGTGGGGTCGTGGGATTAACTGCGCCCACGTCCCCACGACCCCCCGTCTCCCGCGCGCATTTACCCCGGCATGAATGGTCATGGGGATGGCAACCGCCCCCTCCGGCGCAAGGAATCCGCCCGGTTGCCGAGGCGTGGTAGTGGCGGGCCCGGCCCGGTGTCATGTCCTGTCCAGAACGTGGGGTGGCAGGCTTGCCAGGCTGACGTGCGCCGCGTGGCGCGTCCGTGGCGGGCGGCTGCCTGGGAAACTTAACAGGCACGCCACCTGTTTCCCGCCTTGAGCAGTCGGCTGGCCGCGAGACGGATCGACATTCTCCCAGAGCTCGATGAGGGGGGAAGCCACTAAGACTTCGCGGCCCCTCGACCACGACGCATCACCGGCTTCGGGGACTACTGTTGGAGTAATGGGCCACGGGTAGGCTCACCCGAGTCCCAAGATTTATCAAGACTTTGGGCCAGCTCCGCCTAGCTGGGCCCCAAGCCGAAACTCCGCCCTCTGGGGCCAGCTGGCTCAGCGGCCGGCTGCCAGAGGGCGGGTGACCCAAGACTACGGCACTCCGAGCGGCCGGCTCCTGGAGGCCGCCTTCCAGAGAGGGCGGCAACGGGCAAGCGGCCACCTCGCGACTACGGGGCGGCCGAGCTCCCATCGAGAGTACAAGTAAAAGCATGGCTACAGTGCGGAACTACGCCTCACACGTTCGAGACAGGCGTGGCTACAGTGCTCCGTACAGATGGAGATCTCCACACAATGGAGCACTGTGCCGTATCTACCCTGATGTCGCTCCAGGCAGGCGGAGCCCTGTTCCCCATGACGGCCTGTCGGTACGGCCTGCCAGAGGCGGGCCCTACCGGGCAGTGATCCCAAGGAAGACGGCGGAAGCTCAACCAAACAGATTATAGAGTGGCCGGCCTCTAGCAGGCGGCCGTCCCTCGTCCCAAGGCGGGCACGCCATTAAGCTGATAAGACCAGGTGTGGCTACAGTGTCCTCCCACCAGGCGGCGGGACTGTAGCCACGCTAGGATGACCAAGCCCCCATCACCAACGACACGGCTACAGTGAATAGCCACCAACCAGGCGGCGGGCCCCAGCGGTCGACGGAGAAGCCGGAGGCCGAAGACACTGACGGCCGGGCCCAACAGCCGGCCGAATTACCATTGTACCCCTGGGGGGTAGGTCTATATAAACCCCCCAGGCCACCCATGCAAAGGGTTCGACCCCGTGAGAACTAGCCACCCCCTAGAGCAGGAAGAGGGCTAGCCTGGCCTCCCACTGCCTCTAGCAAAACAGCTCAAGGAGCACATTGTATCACTCGTGCCTTAGTAATCATGCGGAGACCCCGCAGAGCAGGACTAGGGGTGTTATCTCCTAGGAGAGCCCCAAACCTGGGTAAAGTACGACGGCGTTCGTGTCTACGCCTTATCCCGCTTCCTGGCACCGGCGACGTTCTACTCGCTCCCACCATGATAAGCCATCCCTTGGCATATGTCGCACCCAACCCCCGACAGCTGGCCTGGGCGCGGGTCACCGGGCGGCGGGAGGCCGCAGCTGGCGCGAGCACACCGGTCTCTGAACCTGAAGCCGCGGCTAAAACTGAAGCAGAACACCGCTCCAGAGATGACGAAGAGCCAGAGCTGCTAGATGAGGATCGGGCGGCCTCAGTTGAATGAGCGGAGCGTGCGCTAGCAGCGACGCCAGGAGATCCGTCCAGAGATAATCGGACGGTCGCGTTTGAACGTGTGGGCGATGCGAGCAATTCGACGGCTGCGGTTGAACTCGACGAAGGCGCGGGCGATCCAGCGACTGGAGGCGGGCGCGGCGTAGATGGAAGGAGCTACAGGATCGGTGGAGCCCCTAGTTGTGGTGGAGCGGGCAGAGCGGCAGGCACATGGCGTGAGAAGGGGAAGATGTCCTCGTGGAAAGAAACATGGCGGGAGGTGATGACTCGCTTGGACTGAAGATCGAAGCGGCGATACCCGCAGTGGTCAGCTGGATAGCCGAGGAAAACACACGCGGCTGAGCGATAGTCGAGCTTGTGGCGAGCGATGGAAGTGAGGTTAGGATAGCACAGGCAGCCAAACATGCGCAGGATGCTGTAATCAGGGGCAACTCCAAGCAAAAGCTCATGGGGCGTCTGCGGCGTGCTGTGGTGACAGGGGCGCTGGTTTAGCAGAAAAGTTGCAGTGTTCAGAGCTTCAGCCCAAAACCGCGGCGGCATCGATGCGTGAAAAAGAAGCACACGCACGCTGTCATTGCGCGTGCGGAGGATGTGTTCAGCCTTGCCATTCTGCTGACTAGTGTAAGGGCACGACAAACGGAGCACGGTGCCATGGGAGGCGAGAAGCTCACGTGAGGCATGGCTGTCGAACTCGCGGCCGTTGTCTGTTTGGACAGAGAACGCCGGTAGCTGAAATTGCATGCGGGCATAGGCATAGAAATCACGCAATATAGGCAGAACTTCAATTAGTGTTTGAGGGGAAAGGTCCAAACGTACTGAGTATAATCGTCAAGAACCACTAAGTAGAACTGATATCCAGAAAAACTGGGAACCGGAGATGTCCATACATCAAGATGCAGTATTTGAAAAGGAAAATAAGTACAACTGACAGAATCTGAAAATGGGAGGCGCACATGCTTGCCAAGGCGACAGGCGTGGCAAGGATGTGGCACAGGTTTACTAAAAAGAAAGCTACTGTCGACGAGCTGAAGCTGGCTGAACCAAGGTGACCGAGCCGCTGGTGAAGACGAGCAGCAGTGACGATGCCGGCAAAGGGAGGCGCAGGGTGTTTTGGCGCCGCCGTCACGGAGTAGAGGTCACCAGTGGAATCACAGCTCAGGATCACCACCCGAGTTCGGAGGTCCTTGACAGAGAAATCAAATAAGTCAAACTCCACCAAAACAGGATCGTCACGACAAATCTGACGAACGGAGAGAAGGTTTTTGATTAGTGAGGGAGATACAAGAATGTTGCGCAGTTGGGTGGGAGAGGTGCCGGAGATGAGTGAGCCGGTGCCTGTGTGTGTGATGCGCAGATGCTCGCCACTACCAATGGCAATATGAGAGGCTGAAGAAGAGGGAAGAAGAGTTTGAAGAGTACCGGGGGAGTTGGTCATGTGGGACGCCGCACCAGAGTCCATGTACCACTCGGAGGCACTGCCGGAGGACGACGGCCCTGCCGTGGCTCTGAAGCGCGGCCTGGAGAGAGGCCATGTCCAGCGGCTGCTGCTGTTGTGTGCCAGGAGGAGCAGCGTAGGCAGGCGGCAGAGCGTAGCCCGTACGGAGGTGCATAGGCAGGCGGAGGCCCATAGCCGGGAGCAGCGGGAGCGGCGTACATAGTCTATTGGGGCGGCGTGCCAGGGCACGGGCCAAGCACACCAGAGCCCGGCGCGCGCCACGGCATGGGACAGGCCTGAACCAGCCCCGTCCAGGAGTTGGTGCCGAGGGCAGGAGCGGGCAGGCCGGGGGGCGTGGGGGTGCAGGTGAGGACGGCGAGCCGCCAGCGCCATTGTCGCGCCCGCGGCGACGTCCACGGCCACCGCGCGCACGGCCGCCACAGGCGGTGTCAGGCACGACCGGGGAAGGCACTGTAGGCGAAGGTGGCGACGGCGCGGCACCACGCCCGGTGTAGAGCGCGTGCGCACCCTGGAGGCGTGCCGTCTGCTCAGCGCGGTGCTCCTCAAGGAGCAGGAAGGAGCGCATCTAGAGGAGCGAGGGCATCGGCGACTGCGACGTGATGTGGGGAATGGCACCGTGGTACTGACGGTTGAGACCGCGCAGGAGGTGGAAGACCTGGCGCGGCTCCGACACGGGCTGGCTGAGATCGCGAAGCTGGTCGGCGTACGTCTTTAGCTTGGTGCAGTACTGTGTGACCGTCATGTCGCCTTGCACGATGGCGTGGTACTCAGCGGCAATGTACACCGCCCGGGCGAGTTGGTTGTCGCGGAAGAGCCCGTCGATGGCCGTCCAGACAGTGAGGGTCGTGTCCTCGTCCGCCATCACCGCGTCGAGAAGATCAGGCGCGACAGTGGCGTTGAGCCAGTGAACCACAGCGTGATCCGGCATGGCCCAGTCGGGATCGTTGAAGCGCGGGACAGCCGCGGCGTCCACGTGATCGCGGAGCCCGAACATGCCGATCGCCGTTTTGAAGTGGCGACACCACTGCGCGTAGTTGCCGGCGAGGAGGTCGAGGGTGATCGGAACGTGACGACAGATGTCGATGGTTTGCAACACTGTGGGAGAGACGGTTGTCACAACCGGAGCAGGAACCACAGGGGCGGTCGGAAGGAGAGCGGGTGGAGGTGGAGGTGGCACGACCACGGCGGCAGGAGCGCCGGAGCCATCCTGAGCAGGGGAGGAGGGGGAAGGCGGGTTATTCTCCATAGCGGCGGAAGCGGGATCATCGACCGGAGTGAAAGGATTGAGCCGGTCGCCGGTATCTGATACCATGAAGAGGAGAGAGTAGCTATAGGAATCAACGCACATCTATTAGCTCTGCTGGCAGGAACTATATACAGTTTACAGAGATCATCGCGCGACATGCCCACTACTCACACGCATGCACTGACCACAGGTCGTGCTCTATACGCGTATACATACACTCTACACTCTAACACTCATAGATATGCAATAGCGTATTAGCAGAAAAAGAAAAGAGAAATAATGCCGAACTCATTGTTCCTGGTGGGAGAGATCGGCGGGAACGACTACAACTAGTCCCCAGGGCAGGCCGGTCCGCGAGGTGAGCTCCTACATCCCCGACGTTGTCACCGGCATCAGCGCCTTGGTCGCCTTGCTAATCGAGTTGGCGCCAAGACGGTGGTCGCCCCCGAGAACCTGCTGCTGGAATGCAAACCGAGGTAGCTTATCAAGTTTCGGACCAAGGGCACGACGCAGCACGACACGCTCGGTTGCCTCAGGTGACTCAACGACTTCGCTGGGATGCACAACTGCACGCTCAGGGCGGACTGCTCATGTTCTGCCGGCGGCACCCTGGCGCGGCCATGGCCATGGAGACTTCACTGCGAACCCACGCAGACAAGGGTTCAGCGGGCAGTCGCTGGTGTCGTGTTGCAGCGGCGGGGCCCGTACAACACCGACCTAATGGTGCGCTGCGGCGGCCACGATGTACCGCGCCCCATGCAGGGTGTTGTCGCGGGACGGGTTCCACCTTCGTACGAGTTCGTTGCCCACGGCCTGCTGTGGGGCCCAGAGACCTGCGCCCGCTGCCGCGTCGCCGGAGCATCACGGTGGCAGCTGGGATCCCGGTGACACATTGTATGTGTTTTTACTGAGAGGAGACGTCTTCATTGACTACGAATGTGTCTTTTACAAATTCGTCTATCTCAGGACGATGTGTCGTTTTAGCCTTTCAGAGATGCTCATAGAGGTAGGGTGTACGTACTTGTGTTTATAGGAATGAGTGTATGCGGTATGACTTTGATTGCACTGTGTTAAGAAAAAGTTGTCATTTGCGAACCAACCCGTGGCTGGACGGTTAGGTGGACAGTGGTATCCTCAGCCCACAAGGGGTCAAGTCCCGATGCTCGCATTTATCTTGAATTTCTTTCAGTATTTCCGCTAATTTGCTTTCAGTGGGAGGAGATACTTGTGTCAACTACGAGGCATGTACGGTACTTCATAAAACCTTAAGTCTTTCGGATTTTATTTTTTTAGAAAAGGAGGAGGACCCCCAGCCTTTGCATCTGGGCGATGCATGCGACCACTTTATTAATTATTATCACAAGACCTTATAAAGTCATACAACAGTAAGACTAAAGCCACCGCTAAGCAACAACTGTCACTACTCCTATCCAATTGATGAAGGGGCGCTGATAGCCTGGGCCTAATACCAAACAGACATCACAGCCAAACCTAAACATCTAAGGCCTGAGGTCCCAACCAGAACGCCTGCCGGGTATGAGGCACCTACCAGTCCGGCGCACTCCTCAACCAGGACAGCTGTCGGGTATGAGGCCGCCGCAGCCACCTGCCACTAATCCATCTTCAGAGCTGTACTGTTGCATCTACCGTGCCAGGTCTCTCTGCCATCGACGCCACCACGACGCCAGACAGCGTCATCCTCCTGCGCGAGTCTATCCTCGCACATCAAACTCCGAATCTGCACTGCACCAGGCCGTCGAGATCCGTCGCCATCAATGTGTAGGATGAAGCACCGCTCCACCAAATATGTTGTCCGCTGGTCCAGCGAAGCCGAGTGCACCTCCAAGAATGCCGCCCCCAAGGGGGTAACGACACATGATTGCCGCCAACATCCGATCAACTGATCTAGGGTTTCCCCGGGAGGTATTGAGTGGAGTTGGGAGCTTCATCTCGATGATGCCTTCATGAAGGAAACAATGATAAGGGCATCGTCATCACCGGCTCCGGCCGTCGATCGAAGACCAGGTTTTCACCCGGATCCGTCCCAAGAAATCCACCTGTCAATCTGTGCACCGTCTCGACCGCCTTCAAAGCTCCAGATCCAGCCGCCTAGATCCGGCGACCAACCGCAACAACAGTGCCACCGTAGGAGCCCTGGCGCACCGGCCACTGCCTGAGTGTGCCACCACCAGAGCCTAGGAGGAGGGCTCCCACCCCGCCTTGCCAAGCCGCGAGAGCCGTCGAGATGGATCTCGCGCGCTCGTCACCGTCTCTGATCCGTACCAATCCATAGGAGATTGCCGTCACAGATCCGCCTTAGACAGGGACTTCACCACGCCATGCCGCTGCGGGAAGCCCTAGCTTCAGTAGCCACCACCCTCCAGGGCCGCCGCCCCGGGATCCAGGCAGAACATCGTCGCTGTCACCGGCCATGTTCCACCACTGCCGACCGGCCAAGCCTCCGACCACTACGACCTCCGCCGCCATGACCAAGCAAGCCCACCGAGCAGCCGGCACCACTAGATCTTCCACAAAGCCCGTAGCTCAGCCGCCGCCTCCCATCTCCACGCCGCCACCGCGCCGTCGGCAGACTCAGATCGGGGAGGAGGGCCCCTACGCCTCGGGTGACCTGCCTCACCCAAAGGAACGCGGGAGGGAAGGGGGCCTCCGCCGCCCGAGGGTTTGCCCGCCGACCTCCTCCAACGGCGGCGAAGGGGGAGGGGAGGGAGAGGTTGGTGGAGTCCGGCGGCGGTGGGGGTAGGGTTCGTCTGAGCCGCCCTAGCAGGGGGCAACACGGGGGACGGGCCGAAAGATTGAGTCGGCATATCATCTTGATGATTACGAAGTTACGAAGTCAGCATAGGCACCTCGTCGTCGACGAGAACGTCTCCTCCCACTGAATGCGCATCACCGAAAATTCTGAAATAAACCTAAAAATTAATGCGAGCACCAGGATTTGAACCCTGGTGGGCTGGGATAGCACGGTCCCTCTAACCATCCAACCACATGTTGGTTCGCATGTTAAAAGAAAAGTTGCCATTTCTCTTGTATGCTGTCACGCAATATTTTTTCTGTTATTTGCTTTGGGCCGAGAGAGGCCCTAATCTGCACAAACCCTGTATGCGGGTCAAAAAAGAAGAAGGCCAAAACTGTCTTGGGCCCTTGATTAAGAGAGCACAAGCGCACGCTGTAAAAACAGTCTCCCCAAGTTAGGGTTTTGAGTTCCTCCAGCGGCGAGACCGCCGAGAGTAAACTTTCTCTGTCCAACGTTTCAATCCCTTGAGAGCACTCCGGTCCGGGCTCGCCTCTGGTCGTGGTCTCCCCCGGGATACTGTGGGGTTGTTTCTCCCCTCTCAGGGTGAGGGTTTCTCGGGCAAGCTTGAGATGGCATCTCAGGAGGAGGCGGGCGGATCGCGCCCAAGGAAGGAACTGATTGATGATCTTCTAAAGCGCTTGGATCTGCAGGAAGAAGAAGAGGAGAACTTCGTTTGGGAGGAGGAATTAAAGGAAAATCAGGTGGAGGCGAAGTGGCTCACGATTGCAAAAGTCCATACAGATAAGGGCTTTAGTCCATCTGCCCTTTACTTGCATATGAGATCCGCCTGGAATCCGGCGAAGGAGCCGCGATGGCGCATGATTGAGGATAACCTATTCACGGTTCAGTTTGGTTGCCTAGGTGACTGGAACACGGCGATGAACATGGGGTCGTGGCTCTTCCGTGACCATGGCCTTCTGATTGCGGAATATGATGGGTTTACGAATCCAACTTCTGTAGTTCTGGACAAAATTGTGGTATGGGCAAGAATCTTGAAGCTGCCTGATAACTATCTAATTCCTGCAGCAATTAAGGGGATGTGTAGGAAGATGGGGAAGATCTTAGAGATTCAAACCACCCTACCGGCGGGTTTTGCAGGCGAATTTGTCTGAGTCAGAGTGGAACTTAATGTCACAAAAAAGCTAATTCGGTTTGTTGGGATCACAAAGCAGGGAGTCACTGATTATTACCAAGTTCAATATGAGAAGCTACCTATCTTCTGTGGACAGTGCGGTCTGATGGGACATTGGTACAAAGAGTGTGGTATGGGGGAACATGATGTTTCCAAGCTTGAATGGGGAGATTTTCTGATGGCAGATGGGGGTAGAGGCCATGGGAGAGGCCGTGGTGCTGGACGAAATACAGGAAGAGGAAGAGGTGAGGCTGGAAGAAACGGTGAAGGCTTTGGTAGGGGCCGTGGCAGGGGTGATCCCATCTCTACCCCTAGTGGTATGAACATGGACATGAACATGACGACGAGCTCGTGTCATAATGCCCTCTATAATAATGGAGGTTCCCAAACTTTGGCTACAGAAGGCATCACTTCCATGAGGACCAAAACTGGTCAAGTAAATGTTGGATCTACCATGGAGTCTAACTCGATGAATCTGTTGGGTAAGCGCTCGGCATCTGATTTTCTGGCAGAAAAAGTGGGGACGAGCTCGTCCCTTGCCCTGATCCCGGTGGGAGGGCAGGCCGTACCAAAGGCGTCAGTGGTGACTAACCTAGTGGATCGTATTGAAAGAGTGAATTCGGGGGAGGATAAGCAAGAGGAAGCAAACATTCCCCAGAAAAGTCTTAATAGGAAGAAGCTGAGAATAGTGGATGGTGTTGCAGTTGACAAGTCCGAGGGTACTAAAACTCATGAAATATCGGCGTCCTCCACCAAGGAGGATGTCCGGATGCAATGAAAATCATAGCGTGGAACTGCCGGGGGCTTGGGAATGCCCCGACAGTTCGAGCTTTGCTGGATGTCCAGCAAAGATATCTCCCCGATGTGATGTTCTTGTCGGAGACTCACCTCGATAGCTATCCGGGTGAGGGCTTACGTAGAAGATTGAAGATGGATCAAAAATTTGTTTGCACAAGTGATGGAAGGAAAGGAGGGTTGATGCTTCTCTGGAATAATAATGTGAAAGTCCATAAACTGGCTCCTGATGCGATGTTTATTGATGTAAGGATAGAGGGAAGCGACAACGTGTCCTGGCGCCTGACAGGAATGTATGGAGAGTTTAAATGGGCAAATAAACACTTAACTTGGAGCCGAATGAGACAGCTCCATCAGAACAATAACCTACCCTGGCTTATGATAGGTGATATCAATGAGATTCAGTTCACTCATGAGAAGGAGGGAGGCAATCCTCGTCCTACACAGTATATGCAAGCTTTCCAGGAAGCCATTGAGGATTGTGAGCTTCATGATCTAGGGTTTCTTGGTGATAAATTTACTTGGTGAAGAGGAAGGATCCGTGAAAGACTAGATAGAGGTCTTATAAATGATACTTGGGCTGCTCTTTTCCCGCATGCTGCCTTGGAGAATCTGGAATACAATCATTCAGATCATAGGCCGCTCCTGGTTAACACAGACTACTATGATGGGTTGGGCAATAGTAGTGGCACTACGTGTCCAAAGATATTTGAAGCAAGATGGCTACGTGAAAAAGATTTCTGTAACCTGGTCACGGAAGCTTGGGCAGAAGCGGGCGAAGCTGGTGGTGTGACAGGTATAGCTGCAAAGTTAAAGTTGATGCATGCTAAATTCCATGATTGGGATCAGCGTGTGTTAAAGAAACCAAAGAAAAGATTACGGCAAGCACAAAGGGAATTGGAAGAGGTGATGGGTGGGCCGATGGATGATGAGTCTGACATAAAAAGGAAAGAGCTAGCTGAGCTAGTTGAATACCTACTGGAAATTGAGGAGATACAGACAATGCAGCACTCAAGGGCAACATGGCTCACTTGTGGTGACCGAAATACAAAATTCTTCCAAGCTTTTGCTTCTGCCAGGAGAAAAAGAAACTACGTCAAGAAACTGAAAGACGATGGAGGGAGTTTCATCGAGGGTATTCCAGAGTTGAATTCCCATATTCATGAGTACTTTTTGAACCTCTTTACATCTGAAGTGCTACACACAGATCCCAGTTTATTGCAGAAGGTGCAGGCCAAGGTCAACACACAAATGAATGATTTTTTAATGGCTCCTTTCTCGGCAGAGGATGTTAAAAAAGCAGTGTTTAGCATAGGGGATCTGAAAGCCCCTGGCCCAGATGGTATCCATGCTATTTTCTTCAAGAAGTTTTGGCATGTCATTGGATAAGATATACCGAATGAGGTGTTGCAAGCAATCAACTCCAGGAAGATACCCGATGATTGGAATGATACGGTAATTGTAATGATACCGAAAGTTGAAACCCCCGAGCTGGTCAGTCAATTTCGCCCTATAAGTCTCTGTAATGTTCTTTATAAAATCATCTCCAAAATGTTAGCATTATGGTTGAAGAATATCCTGCCTGATATTATTTCTCCCACACAAAGTGCTTTTGTACCGGGAAGGATGATTACTGATAATATTTTGATTGCTTATGAATGTGTGCATAAGATCAAAAATAAGAGAACCGGTAGTGGCCTTTGTGCAGTAAAGTTGGACATGCATAAAGCTTATGATAGGGTTGAATGGTCATTCTTACATGATATGATGGCTGCCTTGGGTTTTCATGAACAATGGATAGATATGATAATGGCATGTGTGTCCTCTATTAAGTACAAAGTGAGATTTAATTCCCAAGAGACAGAAATACTTGTTCCTACCAAGGGTTTAAGGCAGGGAGATCCTGTCTCCCCTTATTTGTTCCTCTTATGTGCGGAAGGTCTATCTAGTTTACTGCAGTATGAAGAAGAAGCTGGTGGCATTGAAGGAATCAGAGTGTGCAGAAATGCACCATCAGTATCACATCTTTTATTTGCTGATGACTCTTTGATTCTTATGACGGCAGATACCTTAAATGCAGCTTCCTTACAGCATGCACTAGAAACCTATTGCCAGAGTTCGGGACAAATGGTGAGTGTGAACAAATCAATTGTGTTCTTCAGTCCAAATACTTCGGCTGTATCCAAGACTGAAATTTGTCAAATCCCTAATATTGATACTGAAGCATTATCGGATAAGTATCTTGGATTGCCTGCTTTGGTGGGAGCAGACCGGAGTGATTGTTTCAGACACTTTTGTGAAAGAATCAAGGAATTGTTAAAAGGATGGATTGAGAAACAACTATCCACAGGAGGTAAGGAAATTCTTATCAAATCTGTTGCACAAGCAATTCCAGTGTTTGCAATGTCAGTATTTAGTATTCCGAAAGGGATATGCAAGGAGATCACAGATATGATTGCGGAGTTCTGGTGGGGTGATGATGAGGATCATAAAAGAATGCATTGGTATACGTGGTGGAAAATGTGCTATCCCAAGATTGAAGGTGGTTTGGGGTTCAGGGACTTATACTCTTTTAACTTGGCAATGCTTTCAAAACAGTGTTGGCGCCTGATTACTAATCCAGAGTCCCTTTGTGCTCGAGTGTTAAAGGCAAAATACTACCCAAATGTTGATTTACTTCATTCAACTCTTAAAAATGGCGCATCATTCACATGGCAGAGTGTGATGAAGGGACTGGAGACTTTCAAGTTGGGTTATATCTGGCGCATTGGTACTGGGGAGAGTGTCAACATTTGGTAGGATCCATGGATACCTGCAAGTCTAGACCGTAAGGTAATCTCAAGTCGGGGCCAATCTATCCTAACCTCAGTTAGCGAGCTACTGGATCCTTATACAGGAACATGGGATGAGGAGATTATCAGATCTATCCTTAATCCGATGGATGTTCAGAGGATATTACAGATTCCAGTCAATACTAATTCCTTTGATGATTTTATTGCATGGCATCCTGATCGTAATGGCATATTTACTGTTCGACCAGCGTACAAACTACAGTGGGAGCGATCTTTTAGGGCACGTGCAAATAGGACAGAGAGTCCTGTGTGCTCTCAAACTCCGGAGATTTGGAGTAAGCTTTGGAAACTCAAGATCCCACGTAAAGTTTCTATCTTTTGTTGGCGGGCATTGCATGGAATTATCCCCCTAAAATCCATTCTCACAAATCGCCATGTTGGAAGTGAAAGCGGGTGCCCAATATGCCAGGGAGGGCCTGAAAATATTAAACATCTTCTGTTCGGCTGCCTGCATGCGAAGGAATTATGGAAAAGTTTGGGAATATTAGATACTATTGAACAATATATGGAGGGGCAGCGATCAGGATCAGTAGTCCTGGAAAATTTGTTGTTGATGGATGATTGCTTGCTCCCTCTTAAGCCTGGCTTAGATGTCAAACAAGTCATTGCAGTGGGGGGTGGTATCTGTGGTGGATCCGACGAGAGATCACACATAATGGCTCACCCCCACTAATCTCCAGATGGTCTATGTCGGTAATGGCAATTGCTAACAATTTCCAGGAAGCTAATCATAAACCCCGAGACAACCAGATACAAAGATGGATGAGACCAGAACCGAAGTTTGTCAAGGTGAACGTTGATGGAGCATTCTTTGAGAATGAGAGGTCGGGGGCAACAGCAGCAGTAATCAGAGATGAGAAGGGGAAGTTCTTGGCAGCTCAATGCACCTTTATACCGCACGCTGTGGATGTGGTATCCTCTGAAGCTCAAGCGATGAGGGATGGACTTGTATTGGCAAACTCCTTGGGCTTTCCTAGATTTGAAGCTGAATCGGACTCTACAACGGTGATTGAACAATGCTCAGGCCAAAATAGATGGTGGGATGTTGCTGCGGTCATCTTCGCCGAATGTGTGGAAGTGGCATCGATGATTGGGAAGGTTAAATTCAGACATTGTGGTCGTGAAACGAACCAAGTAGCGCATGTGCTAGTAAATTATTGCTACTAGCAAAAGAGCCCGTGCGTTGCAACGGAAGAGAAAACATAACACACACTCTTAACTTAACAACCATCACTCAAGACCACAATAGGTTCATCTTCTTTATTTTTGCGAGGCATCATATTTGTGTTGCCGCTTATCCTCCTTCTCACCCTCGCCGGGGATGGCCTCGGTGTTCACACAAAACAACAAGAAACGTGTGTTGAATATGGTTAATGCTAAGACGTCTCTCTCTCCCTCGCTCCTCCCTCTCCCTCTCTCTCTCCTCCCTCTCCCTCCCTCTCTCTCTCTCTCTCTCTCTCTCTCTCTCTCGCGACGAGAAATCTGTTGTTTTCCCTTGCGACATTTTTCAGAGGTATGCACGTGTAGTTATCGATGTTTTCTTTTCCGTATATGGTTATAGTGGAGCGTTTATTTGCAATCCGGATCGCCGCCGGTATGAAAAAACGGATCTTGCGCTATAAATTATAAGTTTGCTTCCATAACAATATTTTAAAAATATTTAACAGGTAAAATTAACATCATATTTAGATTCCACACATTTTTCTAATAAAATTTCATATATAATATGTTAAAATCAAAGTTACGGTTTAAAAGATACATATAATTTAGAAAATCATTTGATTTGACTCAAATATATTCCAAAATAATATTTAAAGATACTTAAAAGGTAAAAATAATCTCATATTTGTATTCTACATATTTTTCTAATCAAATTTCATATATAACATGTTCAAATCGGAGTTACGGTTTAAAAGATATGGATGATTTTAAAAAGCATTTGTTTGACTTAAATATGATCCGCGGATGAATTACCTAAAACATCAAGGTGGTTTTCGAAAAATGTAAAATAACGGTTCGGGTGTGACTTAAATCCGGACGGCGGGTTAATTTCATGAAAAGACAGGGACTTTTGTGTAAAATACGAAAATAAGGATTCATTTTAACTTAAAACAGGACTGCGGGTTGAATTCTCTGAAATAGAGGGGCTTTTCTGTAAAATGGCATGACGGACGAAGGAAACCCAATTTGCTTTACTAGTAAATGTGCCCGTGCGTTGCAACGGGAGGAAGGAAAACTTCACACACCTCTAGCGACCTATCTTTTGTTACTTTTCCCCTTCACCCCCATCGCTAATGTGATCAATCCCAAGGCCAATATACCAATTTTATGCATCGCTACACAATTTAATAGGATCATTTATTATTTCTTATCACTCAATTTTCACCTATGTGTATGACCAACCATGATTGAATTAGCATGGTTCAATTTAGCACTTACCTACACTAATTCAAATAAATAGCAAATATTGTAAGAACATAGGAGCGCCACATCAAATGTAAACTCTGAGGTGCAAGTCTCTATTGAACTTTCAGAGATGTGACTTGCTGAGATAACAACCAGGTATCTTGAAGATTCTCACCAGAACACCCAAGCAAAAAAGAAGAGTATTTGATAGGATTGTGCTTTCATACACAACAATCAGGTATGTGGTTAAGCTCAAAGTAAGCTATACTGGCAGCTAATAATGATGCAAACTCCTTAGTTTCTGATCAAGTAGTACGCCTTTCCACTCCTCTATCCCTTTCAAAAGAAAAGAGAAAGATAAGGTTAAATTCAGATGTCCTGTGTTGCATTGATGGTCTGGTAGATCCTTTTCCTATGCAAATATCTCAAGCCATATATGATCGCTCTTACTCTGGACTGCAAAGAGAGCATCCCGTGTCCACACACCGAGATGCACGAGCACATGCGCGCTTGCGTGCGCCTACAACTTACCCCCTGACGGACAACTCCCATCATGAAACCGAAGCACGGAAACTGAATTGACCAGCAGCAGAACATCAAGCAGTCTAAATTCAATGCACCAGAGGAGTATGTTTTATCTCTCCCGTTGTTTCTGTCCTCACGAAATCCTCACTTCTCCTTGTCGCCATCCTCCACATCAAGTGCCCCCGACCCTTCTTTGAGGCAACACAGCAGGCAGGCAGTAGGCTGGACACAGCAGCGAGAGAGGTAGAGGATTGAAGAGGGCTTCACTTCCCAGGCTTTATGGGTTGCTGAAGCTTCAATGAATGACCTGAAGAGAGAGGGAACACCAACTCTCAACATTCCAAGTAATACAAACTAAAATAAAGTAAATTCATGCACAACGATGAATCATGTGACAAAAAATTTAATCAGACCAAATGAGTATTTTATTATCAAGAAAAGGACCATACAATTCCTAGTATCGTGTGTCAGTTCCGGTATACTTCATCAGTTTACTCAATAATAACATTACACCAACTTCAAAAATTAAGTACCATAGTGGAACTTAATGAAAGTATCAGAGATTAGAACAGGTCTATTGATTACGTGTACTTGATTGTTGCTCCACCTTTACCAATAATTCCATCGCAAGAGCTATTAGGAACTACAAGTCTAAATTTAGGCCTAGCTTCAGCTTCATTGGATTCTTCACACTGGAAAATAATAGGAGAATATCAGTTATCAAACAATGGCAACATGGTCCTACAGACATGACCATTTGCAAAACAAATTGTTTTACCTCTGATAATAGTTTCTCCAAAACCAACTACTTCGTCAAACAGTCGAGAGACCATTATGATTCTGTCATTTGTACCAGGGAAAAACTCATGGCTGCGCGATAAAGTGGGTATGCTAGCAGCTATAGATTATTACAGCGACAAATTGCAAACTACACGTAATAACACCGACCCGACTGCTTTCCTAGACTATTGGCTGCAATGATTTTACTAATCATGAATAACATATTCTAGTATTAAATACAGAAAACATGAAGCTTGGATTCGACACAAAATTAGAGCATTGCATTTGAAACAGACATTAGGGCTGGTGTATCACTTTGGATGCTAGCCATACCATCAACTATAAATCTTCCTGCGTCTGCATCTTTCAGAAGGATACTATACTGTTGTGATACATAACAAACAATAAATCAGAAGTTAGATCCATCAGTGGATATGCTAGGATGTCTAAGGAGAATAAATTTTCCATTCATTCTATACCTTTGCAGACTCAGCTACAATTTCTAGAAGTTCATTAGCCATAACATCATTCAAAGCCTACATCCAATTTGCAACCAGAACTACCTATATAATCGGCATTTAATTATACAGTTTATGCTAAGAACCTGAGTAGCAGTAGAAAAATGAATCACCGAATGGTTATTTCACAACATTGCTCAAGCCTTAACATCATCAAAGCCGGCGACGAACTTATAACCAGAAGTACCTAGTATTATTTTACCGGCTTATGTTAAGCATCTTAGTAGCAGTAGAAAGAGTAATCGTTAAATGGTTATTTCACAAGGTTGTTCAAACTGTAAAAGGTCGTATTTCTATCAGTTCTGGACCTTCTGGTGACACCAATAAAATGTAATTTCTCGATCTAGTCTGAAGTCTATAATTGTCCATGGAAGAGAACAGAAATGTAAATAAAATTTATTATGAGCATGCTATATATTGCTTTTTGCCAGCTCATGATTCAATATGTTCAAACAGCAAAAACATGTGTTCTTTTTAATTCAAACTACAATGTCGAGCAAACCTACCAAAATTTATCTTTTTCTTCTTATTTTTATATTTAAATTTATATATTAATTAACTCCATGGCGTATAAATTCCCATGCTAAAGGAAGCGTTCCAAGAACCACATCACCTGCTCCCAAGTGAATCTCTTATGAATCAACAACATACATGAAGCTCGTGGCGGGTGCTCTGGAACAGGGTTTATCATCTATGAATAGAACTTTGTTAATGGTATAAGAGACTACAGAATGGCTGCTCTGTAAAGTACTTCATGTAGGTTGCTGATCAAATAAATAATTAAACATAAAAAAATAAGAAGAGAAAGCATGGAAAAAGATGTCATTTGAGTAATTACTACCAGGCAGAAAACTCCTACTTGCCATGAATTACAGATAATTCTTATTGTACCATGAGTCATGAATGAACAAAAATCCCCTGCAAAGAACTACAGAAATACTGTAAGAAATTGTAGAAACTGAATTCATGTATTGACAGAGATCCAAAGTCCGCAAGATGATAATGAGGGAGACACCAATGGACTGAAAACATTAGCAAACATAGACACGACAGCTTTTTGGCAAGTCCCAATTCCCAAGCCTAAATATTAAGGAACACGTGGCTAACTACATCAACTTGTTTACCACTATTCATGTCAGGTGACACCACCATCCTCCTCGCCATGCTGCTGATTGCTAGATGTCCCCATCTCCTTGTTTTTTTCTCTTGTAGGTCAATCCTCTTGTAGTAATGTTTCACGCGGCATACCAGTCCTCTCCCTGAGTTATCATCCTTGCACATCTTTACCTCCAATGCTTCCCCTCCCCATCTTATTGTTGTCAATCAACTCATCCTCAAGACTGAAAGGAGCAAACCATCGGATTATTTCCCAGAGAAATGGACTGGTCTTCTTCCCATCGGTGTCCTTCTGCTACACACGCAACTTGGACCCTTGTAGCCATTGCGTTGTGCCAGTCTCCAGAGATGGTGGCAGCAGCGCCTTGTGCTCGCCGGCGTCCTCCTTTGAGACTTTCTGCCATGGTCATGGACGCCCAGAACACCGCTGTCGGAGCAGGCAAAGGAGAAGAGGTCGGGTTCTTACCATATCCGCCATTGCAAGGTAACACAACTGGACGAATCAATTACTTGCATCATGTTTCTTCTTCAGACATGGCACAACCCTTAATAGAGGAGGAGAAAGCGACCTTATGGGGTGAGTTCAAGCCCCGCCGCTGGACCTCCTCCCGCACCAGGTCGAGTTCTTCTCATTGCCTCGCTGTATATTACAGAATATTAATTACATGATGATGAGATTAACGTTAAAGACTACACTGAATTTTGGCATTTTGCCTATGCAGTAACTCAAAAGACAAACAACTCTTACATAATAAGAATTGTATGTGTTTTCTTCCACAAAGATCATGAACAGTGGGTTTAGTTTTCTATTTTATTTCATTGTTGACCCAGTCTTTCATGGCTGCTTCATTAGGAACTTGAACATGAAAGAGGACGATAGGAAAGCCTCTTTTTATTACAGGTATATATTCAGTAGCTCAGGCCTTTGTAGCAAATTTGTATAGGTCTGCTTGTTGTGCCTACTGAAGTATGCACATGTTTTTGACCTGTAAGTGCAGCTAGGGATGCCTGTAATTCAGAGAATTAAAACACTTGATTTCTGTGTGTATGACACTTGTGTTCTGTACATGTCCCCATGCTTGCAAGTTGCATTTGCAGTGTAATGGAACTAACCTTATATGGCTTATTTGAGGGGACAACAACAGCAGCCAAGGTGGCGGCAGGAAGTCCTTGACGTGTGACCTGGACAACGTCTTGGTCAGTTACTTGGAGATTATGCTTCCATTGCTCACGCTCGCCGGGACACACTGCCGTCACCGTTGTCAGAGTCTTTGTTGCTGGGGGTGGGACTGGTCCCTTCCTACTTCCTAGTTCCTACTTGATTCTGCCACATTTGACCTGATTGCCCGTGCAATGCAACGGGGGCCTAAATATTTTACGTGTTAGAAATAATACAATAATAGAACCCCACATAGTTCTTTTATAGAGAACTTCGCAAACCTCGACTAATCTATATCATGCAGGGAAAGTATCAATCATATATATCTTCAGAATCCCCATACACATCAAGCAGCATTATCTCCCTTTTATTACTTTTAAATCATTCTTATTTCCTCCAACCAAACTCGCCATGCCTATATCCTTCGAGCTAAGGGAATATTTGTACTATGCAGAGGAGAAGATTAACACTCCATATTGAGAGAACAAATCAAGTTTAGTATAGGTGGTACCAGTGGCATGTTTGAGATCATGTCGTCGCTGCTGAACCTTGTACTATGTCATCTAGCAGAACACGTAATCATTTGCGTCGTATATATTTCCCTTGATGCATGGATGGAGCTGAACATGCCCTGAACTCTGATCTCCTTTCCTGCTTTGACTTTAATAAACTTGAGTACATAGTATGCACACTACTACTACTGTACAACATATAATTAATATTTTACTGTGTGAAAAGAAATTAAGTCAAGACCCTGAAGAATACTACAAAAATATCTATATGTCCACAATGATGTTCTTAAATTCTGGAGAAAGCTCGTAACCCAGATGTAGATTTCAAGATGGAAGTTTTATGCACAATCCTTCGTATGTTTGGCAAGAAAAATAATATCAATGAGCTTCTAGCTTCTGCATCAATGAATATATACCAGAATCTAGCCTTTTGTACCCAACCAAACCTAGAAAACAAAGTCTAGAGAGAAGGGGGGGGATAGAGTCTGTCCACTTGCTCTGTAACATTAGGAGCCATGATACGAAACCACTTTTACTACTGAGTGCCAACTCGAGAAACAAAATCCCATTGTCATCTTACTACGTAGCAGTAAGCGTTAATTAAGAAGCAATATCTCATATTGTGTAGCTAGAAGAAATTAACATATTAGTCATTAAAGTTGACTCACGGTATTCTTCCTGGGGGCATCCAGTCCTAGTTGATAGCAAGAATTCTTCATGTACTCTTCTCCTTGTTGGTCGCCTTTCCGCACGTCACCTACGGCATAGTCACAACCTGCACGAGCGAGTGCCAATAACCCAAAGTTGAAGATCAAATTAAATTAATCGCCAAATAACAACTTGGAACTATGCTAGAGCCCAGAAATAAAGGCAGATTAATTCTACTAAAGTTTTAAGATATTGATCTTTATGGTTTGATAACATGTGAATAGGAATTTAGAAAAAAAATGGTGGCAAGTCATACAACAGACAAATAAATTTGTCCAAGAACTGATCCTCCATGTCCGGAGAGAACAATCACAGCTACATGGAAGATTTCTACAAGTTTAATTGAAATTTTGTGAGCATATTAACATCCTCCGAAGTCTGAATCTCTCCACCTTCCACTCCATGGGCATTGTCTTCCATGTGATAAATGTAACTACTTCGCATGAAAGGTATAATATAAACTCCCAACAGAAGGTCAGAATTAACATGTTCAAATCCTGCACTTGTATTGATGGACAAACGGTTCATGACTTGCACACAGACAACTCTTATGTGGTCAAGAAAGGGACCCATTCATTGTTGCTTCTTTGTTTCTCTGATCAGCTTTTTCTAGGACTGAACTGAAGAAGAGGTTATTTAGATTCAGAACCTAAAACCTTGCTTGTTGTAGAGTCCCTCTCTGAATTCCAAACTTAAGAGCAGTCATTGTACAGCAAAATTTACCATGTGATTCATCGGGAAAACAAGGAATGGAAAAATGCCATGCTACAAACATAATATAACTGAATACGCATTGTCATATACAGTACGGATTATAAGACGCATAGCTTTAATATCATCATTTTCCCACAAAAAAAGCTCTAATATCAACATTTTGCAGAGGGAAAGGCTTTAGATTTTTAGTGCCTTAACATCAAAAGATAGCGCTAACAATAGAAAAGAAGTGGCTTATATTTAGAGAAGTGGTACAGGAATGAAATGTAAGCAATATACATAAATAGCAAGATATTCTATGATACACACACACATCAGGTTTCTGATGGTCCACACAACATCAGAAATAACAATATAAATCTAGAAAGAACTATGTGGGGTTCTGTTGTTCTGATCAATTGAGAAAGCCACAGCCTCCTTCCCATGAGAGCATGATCCGTGAATTGCAGCAGCTAGCCACTACAACATGAGAGGAGCATAGTTGCACGGCAACCGTCGGTGACCCAAGTGTAATGGAACTAACTGCTTGTGTGACCTTAATACGAATTAAATTGATGTACCCAATACGTTTGTCAAGGCAAATCCGAAAACAAAACTGCTTGTGCGACCATACGAATTAAATTGCTGAATCTCGGTTAGTGGAAAAGATATTAATAACCTACAGGGTAAGACTTCCAATCCTAATGTTTGCTAGCATGCATAACAATGTGACTCCCAGCATGCACCAACAATACGAAAAAATTAGAGTTGGAAGGCACCTGAATTCCTAATACAGAGAACATGATGAGCAAAAACTAATTCAAGTTCAACAGAACCAAATCCTACAGCTCACCCATCTTATGAGGTAAGGGTTCCTGCTTCCAAAATATATTTTTCTCTGCAAATTCAGATGAACATTATAAGGATAATTAATACATGGCATGGCCATAAATTATATCCGGAACAAAATTTGTTGAAGCAAGAACTTGAGCAACAATTTCCAACTGTGTGGGTTACCTCTGATCTCTGTGGGGGTGAGAAGGTCCTCAGTGAAGGACGAAGCAGCCACAGTGGATCCATGACCAGAGATGGCATCCTGTAGATGCCAAACCATAGAATATAGGGCATGTTTGCCAAAAGACCGCAACACCTCCGATAGCTCAATTAGGTCGGCTGAAGGTAAACAACAATTAAAACTAAAAATGCGCATCAAAGAAAAATAAAAAAAGGCGCAGCAAAAACAAAAGGCATGCACATATATATCTCATTATGAGTGCCCAGATCTTGTTGGAGGTGCTGTGTCTAGGCAAAAAAAAAGGTCAACACCTAACTGTAACTTCTTTATACGATTAAAAAAATCTGCAGATATACATTTGTCAAGCAATAGGAGCCGGCGTACCCATGTGTCTTGAGACTAAACATGATGTAAATTAATTAGCAAACCATTATTCTAATAACCCGATTCACTCCCACCATCATAACATGTTTTGAATCATATGAAAGGAGATTTAGTCTCATGATGTATTCATGTGGAGTTTACCTCAAGGATCTGTGACTGAAACTGGTTCAGACAAACACACAAACACCTTGTGTGCAAAAAATAACTGAGAACATCCACAAGCACATGCGCGTCCAAATTTGAGGTGAAAGTGGTGCAGAGGGGACAGCCAGGTCACCAGCAAGTGCAACGACGACCAGCTCGCGGTGGCTCTGGTCGAGTGGCGAACGCAAGCCTTCCCGAGCGGCACACAGCGAGGAGCTCGGGCACGCGGGAGAGAGGAGGAGCTCGGGCACGCGGGGAAGATGAGGAGCTAAGGTGGAACGGTGGTGCAGGGTGCTGCGATTGCCGGCGTCGGCGGCGGCCGACGCGTCACCGGATCGAGCGCCGCGCGGGCCGCGTGCCTCCTGGCGGCTGGGATCAGGAGGCGTGGGAGAGAGGAGAGCCCGTGCAGTCGTGCTCGTGTCTGTTTTTTTTATTTACAACCCCGGATGAAACGTTTTTTCACTTAAAAACAGGGAGTGCGGGTTGATTTCTTAGAAAGAGAGGGACTTTTATGCAAACTTGCTTACGTACGACCAGAAACCCACGGTGCTTTATTATTAGGTAGAGAGGTAGAGAGGTAAAGATTATTAGGTAATGATAATGATTGTAATAAGCTTAGTAGGAGTTGGGCGAACGATCCTCCAGATTGTGTCATACCCAAACTCCTGGATGATGTAATTCCGTTTTAATTCTTAATAAAGCTAGCATGATGGCCTTTCCTAAAAAAAGAAAAAAAAAAAGAGCACAAGCGCGGCGCAGTCGTCTCGGGTGGACTCGTCGTCTCCTCTGAGTTCGAGACCGACCGAAACGCACCGGCGTCGGAGCGGCTAGGCGAAGGCGGGGCCCAACGCCGGCGAGCGTCGGCAGCGTGCTCGCCGCCATGGACGAGCAGGAGTTCCGGCGCATGCTCGACCTCTTCCCCGTCGTCCGATCCCGCGACTACTGCGTAATCCATCTCCTCCCCCCTCCTCTAATTCTCTCCTGTTTCCTGAGCATGGTGAAATTTTGTGTGTGTTTGCGGCGCGGTAGTCTTGCCCCTTGCGGATTTTGAACCGGAGGGTAGAGAAATCGCGATTTTGCCGGGGTAGACGATTTTGGTGCCTGTGGCTGTTGATTGGACTAATCCTAGGTTTGTGCGCTTGGAATATGGCTCTGGATTTGGGTAACCTTAGGGTTGTTCTGGCGACCCGTTAGATCACGCGAAGCCTATGGTATCACTACGCTGATCTTGGAAGTGTTGGTCTTGTAGCAACCCATGGAGCTCACAGGATGTAAATCTTCCATCAACAAGGCGAACATCAGATCCACAAGTAATTATCAGACTGATATTTCTGTAATAAAGCAAATAAAAGAAGGAAAAATCCCGTTAAAGGTCTTCAATTGAAATAAGAATATAAAGGCCTTGTTAACAACGAGAGCGTTTGTGAGCGTGATAACAGTGTGTATGTATTTGTGTCCTAGCAAGACATAAATGGCAACTCTTTGTCTGGTCTATTGTCTGTACTTCTGAATTTCCCAGATTCCATCAGTTACTCCTACTTCTAGCCCCTCAAAGCATGTGATCCATGTGATTATGTCTCCTGTCCTGTGTCATTTAAGTAAACATGCTAATATTAGCATCTGGCTAATATTAGTTAAGCATGTTAGTACAGCATCGTCAAGGTGCCGCGTCTCTTTCAAACAGTGTGTTTGTCATGAATATTTGATGTTAGTCAAGTTATAGCCCTGTGGTTAAGAGACGGTTAAACAAGCTCACGTATATAAATAGAAAGTGTATATAAATAGAGACGTGGGTCGAACGGTAACAAGGATTGCAGTAGTAACTTGACATGTAATCCTAAACATTCATGGTCAATGCTTCATTGCAGAAGGAATCGAAGGAAACATGGTAGGTGCTTGTTATCCTGTTACAAGACCTTGTGGTTACGAACTGATGCCAATTTTTCTTGCCAAAATGTAGAAGGATGAAGTGGAATCATCAAGCGAAGGCACCACACAGCAAACACGAGCTCAGGTATGGTTAATGTGATCAGCTGTGTGCTGCCTGCTTATACTTGAAAATAATTCTGACGGGGCTATTTCTTGCAGGAGATAAAAGGAACCAAAAAGAAGGCTGCAGAAGGTATATGGATCAGCATTATTATGTTTCTCTGATAATTTTTTACCAGAGTTACATCCCATAACTGTTCCGGAACCACATCATCTGCCATTATCATTGTAGCGGCCTTGCACTTTGTTCATGTGAATCACATGGACAGTTATTCATGACCCCACATCCCTATCCCTAATTAGCCTTAGATCTCTAGCATGCATCCCCGAACCTTTGGAATTTATTCGTGACTACACATCCCTAATCTTTAATTGGTCCTAGGTCTTAAGCCTGTGCCCTGTTGCTGTTGGCTTTCGTCTTTAGTCTCAGTTCTTCTTCTCACTAGTCTACTTCATGGAATTTTGTTCCTTCTAAGGGTTAATAACTCTTAATCTCTATCAATTTCGCTTATTTTCTTCTATCTTTAAATCTTTTAGAACAAGACTTCTCACATAGGCTGTTTGCACTTTTGACCACATTTTTGCCACATGTGGGATTCAAAGCTGGGTGGGCTGACTGCTGCCTGCAGAAACCAGCTAACTGAGGAACATCTCGGTCCTATCAACTTTTACACTTAATAGTGAACTCATCTGATTTGTTATGAATTGCGTTCTCGAGCAACATAATGTTCATTCAGGTTTTCAAACTTTAAGAATTCAATTTCATTTCCAATAAAATTAAAACTAAGTTTACTTACTTCTAAAAAAACTATGTTTAATTAAGGTGGCATGCACAAACCTGTATTTTCCTAAACTGCCAGCCAAACTATGTTACGAATACGCAGTCCTTTATACCATATCAAATTAGTTGGTTTTTCCCTAGTTTCAAGCTTATGCACACTTCCACACGTGGTCATACGGCGTACAAAAAGCTCACGTCCTTCTTTATCTCTAAAGACGGGATGTCTTAACCATCCAACAGCTATTCCATCCCCATTGTCCATTGAGCCTGCTCTGGATAATCCCCCTTTTGCCGGATTATTACCAATATAATCATAAAAGGCTAATTTTTCGGGAATTTTAGACCAAGCTTCTGATAAACTAAGATTTTCGGCTAAACCATTGCTAACTCTTCGATATATTTCTTGCTGAAAGTATCCCTGATCCCACTGATAACGAGTAGAGGTTAACCGAGATTTGGGGAAGCCAGGGCAAGAAATAGCAGAGAGCGCGCTTGACCAAAATTTTGGCTTGCCAAATGTTTGGTGGGGCAACCCTGGGCTGAAACCAAACAAGGAATAACAGAGGGTGTGCTTCCCAACCAACAAGAAATAGCAGAAAATACTAAAAAATAGACTCAGTTATCACTGCTAACATGCCATAACACACCAGTATATTAATGATGAATTCTGTGGCATGTTCAGCTCTATTCCTGCGGAAATTGAAGACGGCTGCTGAGAAAAAGGTAACCTTTCTTTTGCTTTTATATCAGGAAGCTAGCAACGCAGCAGAAAGTTGAAATATTTTAAAAGCATTACGTGGTATCTTGTGTCGTTTATATTTATTGACAGATTGTTTGTATACATGAAGTATATACTTACGGATACAAACAAAGATATCATAAACATGTCACACTCTGGCTGGGAAATTGGTAGATGATAATCTGGCAAAATTCTTGTGAGCTTGGTTAGCACACTTGGCGTTTGTTGGATATATTTTAGTTTACCTTTTCAATTTAGTAATGGCCCTACTGCAGCTGTCTAGAATATACTCCCTCCGTTCCTAAGTATAAGCCTTTGTAGAGATTCCACTAATGGACTACATACGGAGCAAAATGAGTGTACTCTAGTGCTTACTCTCTGATTGGTTACTAATAATGTTATCATTCACCGTCTCAGGTTGGAGCAACAAAGGCAGAACTATTCTGCAAGACATTCGAAGAAGCTCACGAGAAACTTGTATTGACTTCTCTTTTCCCGGAACCTACTTCGTAATAACATCTTTCTTCCTGGCGGTCTTATGGGATTGTTCTGTTTGGCCAGGTTTACAAAGAACTGGATCTGGATGCTGCTCAAAGGTTCCTGAATGCCTACAAGAGCTGATGATGAGCTGTTGCTAGATGCCTAGAAGATTTGTGTTTTATTCATTGGAAACTGCTGAAGATGTGATGATGTTAAGATCTCTGATATTTCCTTTGTGGTTCTCATCTTCTGCGAAACCATGTAGACAGCCCTGGTCAATCAGCTACATTATTCAGATGTACTGTGTTATCCTTAACATAGACCACATGTGTTTTTCTTCCAGCTGCGATCTGTTCGCCCTGATCTGTTCGCGCTGTTCTTCAATGACAAAAAGTCTGAACTGGCAAAAAAATATACACAATTTGCCGCGACGTTGCAGATGGTACAATTGTAACTAGGGATTGCTTTTTTCAAATTGCCGTGATGTTGAACCCGATGCCACATATACGGATGTACAGCATCTTGGAACAAAACAATTACATCGAACTTGCCACGACGCTGCAATGGTGCTTCCAAAAAAGTATATTGTTTCTTCCACTTCACTGATATACAAGTGCGAATACATTATCTGGAGTATATCCAGAACCCCAGAAACACAGTATGCCATGCACATTGGCGACTGATTGATCCTTTCTCGCACTCTCTTCGTGGTATTTTAATCAGCATGACGAGAACAAAAACCGAACCCGGTATATATTTCGCGTATAAATAATCAAGCATCATCAGCACGATCCGACGGCCAGTTTCGCTCGGAGGTCCTTCCTCAGGATCTTCCCCGACGGTGCCTTGGGGATGGAGCTCACGAAGAAGACCTTCTGCAGCCTCTTGTAGAACACCACCTGCTTCGCCACGTACTGCTTGATCTCGTCCTCGGTCATGTCGGCGCCCTCCGACGACGGCACGACGAACGCCACGGGGACCTCGCCGCTGGCGTCATCCTTCATCCTGATCAAGGTAGCCGGCCGTTGTTAAGAAACCATAACTCTTACAGCTCAGTAAGGACCCATGCATTAGTATGAATTCAAGGGGGTGCCGGAGTAAGAAGTTGGTGCTTACGGGACGACGGCGGCGTCGGCGATGCCGGGGTGGGCGATGAGCATGGCCTCGAGCTCCGCGGGCGCCACCTGGAACCCCTTGTACTTGATGAGCTCCTTGAGCCGGTCCACGATGAAGATCTCGTCGTCGGCGTCCACGAACCCGACGTCGCCGGTGTGCAGCCACCCTTCCTTGTCCACGGTCTCCGCCGTCGCCTCCGGGTTGTCGAGGTACCCTTTCATGATCTGCCTCCCCCTGATGCAGATCTCCCCGGGCTGGTTTCGCCCGAGGCACAGCCCGGTCTCCGGGTCGACGATCTTGAGCTCGGCGTTCCTTACCACCGTGCCGCAGGCGCCGGACTTCACCGGCGACGGCTCCTTGGCGAACGCCATGCACATCGACAGCACCGGACCTGCCTCTGTCATCCCGTAGCCCTGCTCAAACGAAATGACAAACAGATAAGTTTAACTGGCATGGGCATGGTCGTCGTCTAGACTAGTCATGGTCAAAGCACGAGGAAGGAAAGGTTAGGTATGTGTACCTGTCCGAGCACGGCATTAGGGAGCTTGGCGTGGATGATGTCTTGCAGCTCCTTGCCCATGGGCGCGGCGCCGGAGATGACCATGCGCACGGAGGAGAGGTCGTGGCGGTCCATGGCGTCGCCCTTGGCCATCTCGACGACGATGGGCGGCACGAGCGGCGCGATGGTGATACCGTGGCGCTCCACCAGCTCCATCATCTTGACCGTGTCGAAGCGCTTCATGACGACGAGGGCGGCGCCGGCGCGCAGCCCGCAGAGCAGGATGGAGTGCAGCGAGTAGACGTGGAACATGGGGAGCACGCAGAGCACGACGTCGTCCTCCCGGAGGTGGAGGTTGGGGTTGTCGCCGTCGACGAGCTGCGCGACGCTGGTGACCAGCCCGCGGTGCGACAGCATCACGCCCTTGGGGAGCCCCGTGGTGCCCGACGAGTAGGGCAGCGCCACCACGTCGTTGGCCACGTCGATGGGCGCCTCCGGCAGCGCCGAGTCGTCGGCGGCCGCGAGGTCGGCGAACGAGGCGCAGCCCTCGGCGCCGTCGCCCGTGGCGACGACGGTGACGCCCGTGAGGCCCGCCACCTTGGCGACGAACGCCGGCTCGGTCACCACGAGGGTGGCGCGGGACGCCGCGGCCTGCTTGGCGATCTCGGGCGGGGTGTGGAGCGGGTTCGCCGTGGTGGTGGCGGCGCCGAGGCGGGACGCGGCGAGGAAGGCCAGCGCGAACTCGACGCAGTTGGGGAGGAGCAGCATCACCGTGCTGCCGTGGCGGACGCCGAGGGAATACAGCCCCGCCGCCACGCGCCGGGACAGGCGGTGCACGTCGCCGACCGTGAGCGTCTCGCCCGTGGCGCCGTCGATGAGGCAGGCGCGGTCGCGGCGCTCGGCCAGGCGCTCGAAGACGTAGTCGTGGAGCGGGAGGTGGTCCGGGATGGCGATGTCCGGCAGCGTCGAGCGGAAGACGACCTGCTGCTGCTCCGGCAACGAGCCCATTTGTCGCCGCGTCGTCTGCCTGTTCTCGGCTGAATTGGTTGGTGGAGCTGTGGGATCAGTGGAACTGTTGAAGCACTGGTTGTCGAGTAGTCCTGAGAAGTGGAAGGAGCTCGCGGGGTGGTACTTATAGACAGCGGAGGGAGGCAGTGGCGTTTGGTGGGGAGCTTGCCGGAGCGGTTGTTGTCTGGGAGAGGATGACTGGACCTGGTCCAGGTTCGTGGAAGAAAGCTCGGTGCGAATTTCTAACTCTAGCCGAGCAGCATAGGACATGCATTTCACACGTGCGAAGGAACCACACCTCCAGCGTCGGCACATGAACAAACTGGCTGTATGATAGATATAAAAAAGTTTTTTTCTCCTTCAGTGGGATATGTGAGGTACTCAACTCCGTTTTTATTTACTGCCCAGACTAGCTTTGTCTAGAGTCAAACTTTATACATTTTAATCAAGTTTGTACAAAAAATAGTTGCAAAAAGAAGTTCGTAGAAGAAAACACCAACAAGTTTGTTATTGTAAATGTTTGCACTATATTATTTAAAAATTTAGTCGAGCTTTATAAAGTTTGACTTCAGTGAAATCTAATACCCGGAGTAAAAACCGGAGTTACTCCCTTCGTAGTACTACCTTCATCCGATAATATAATAGCGTTTTTGACAATACTTCCTCCGTAGTATATAAGATATAAATAAAAACTTGATTAATGTCACACATCTAGCTTTATCCCTATTTTTTGGGCATGTACAGAGAAAGAGTAAGTTGTTAGTTCTTAAATTCTACGACGACATATAGAGTCAATGCATGTGCGATGCATTGTCTCTAAGTCGTTTTGCTTCGGAAAAATTACAGCTACAAAAACATCACCGGATGAACTCACTAAAGGCTGCAGTCTTACTGTCAGTGTAAGAGCCACTTTCCTTCTCTTCTTTCTAGTCAATTAACATCATTATAGCTTTGTGCCCCCTCGATACAACAGCTTCACCCAAATGAACTCACTGTTTTCTCTTGAATTAAGCATCTATACAGCTAGATACATCCGTTTGAGCAACACTAAGTACATTTATAGTAAGTGCTAGGAAAATGCTTGCTTTTAAGGTAGGTAAGATTATCAACCATCAAAGCTAAAATATGTAATTACTCCCTCCGTTTTTAAATATAAGTTTTTTAGACATTTCAAATGGACTATAATATACAAATGTATGTAGTCATATTTTAGAGCGTAGATTCACTCATTTTGCTCCGTATGTAGTCACTTGTTGAAATTTCTAAAAAAAAACATATATTTGGGAACGGAGGGAGTATATTATACAGATGCCAGGGTTAAGAAAGGCATTACACTGCCACTAAGCTATCAGCTGAATTCATCGTAATTTAAGCAACCCTTTGTTATTCCTTGCTGCCCGTTTCTGAATTTTGCCATGCACCTGCTGTGCCACTGCCTCGTGGGCCTAACACGCAACGGACCCGTCTTATTGGAGATGGTTGGTGACAGTCTTTTTTAGGGAAGATGGTTGTTGTGAGTTTGACTGGAGCAGCAGGACCAAACATTTGGTCAGCCAAGTCAGTGCTCACCAACCGTGCGTGCGTTGAGAGGTGGAGGAACCGGTAGCTCCGCCACGGATCAGTCCAGTGACGTCAACGCTAGGACTTGGTTACATGATAGCTCCTCCGTTTGGGACGATGGTAGCTGTCGGATCACAAACATTGCCAATCCTGTCCGTAAAAGAGAAGTGTTCTTTGATCCAAATTAATTGGCACACACTTGGTACAACTTTGTATTAAGGTTACAGTGATTATGCGTCAATTAATATGAATCGAGGGGAGTACTGGTATGAATGCGTAATCAGGCATAAGAGCGTTTTGAGTAAGAGCAACTCCAATGGGGAGACCCAAACAAACACGGATTTTGTCTGCATTTTGTTCGTTTGGGTCACCGTCCGCCTAACGGACATGAGCCGAACAGGGGCTGCCGGTGGATGAACCCAACGCACAAGACCAAAAAGCAGACACGCAATGTGGCGACGCAGCTTCCCTCCCGCGCCCGCCCCGAGCTCGCCGCGGCCGGCCGTTCCTCGTCGCGCTCGGCCAATGGCTCGCCGCGGCCAGCCAAGGGCTCGCCGCGGCCAGCCAAGATCTCGCCGCGCCCGACCCTCCCTCGCTGCGCCCCGCCAAGAGCTCGCCGCGGCCGGCCCTCCCTCGGCACGGCCAGCCCTCCGTGCCCGACCCTCCCTCGCCGCGCCCGACCAAGAGCTCGCTGCGGCCCGGTCCTCCCTCCCCGAGCTGGCCGCGCCCGGCCAACGAACTGTTGATGTTGTGGCCGCGGGCGACCGATGGAGGCACGAAGACCGGTGCGCCCGGTCGACGGAGGCACGAAGACCGTGAGGGGCGGCGGATCCGCGCGGGACGGGATGGATCTGGCTGGCCGGCGCCGGATCCGGCCGACGGCGGGCGGGATTGGGGCGGTGGCGCGGGAGCTGGGGAGGAGGCGGAGGTGGGGTGGGGGTCGCGGCTGGGGTGGGGGACGCGGCTAGGGTGGTTTTCTGGCTCGGTCACTGATACGTGGGTCCAGTGGCGGACACGAGAGGGAGGCAACAGACGAGAGCGGACGACGAGAGTGCCCGCTTTTGTCCGCGCGGACCCATTTGTGGCCCATTTTTGCGTTCAGTTTGGGCCGGGAGGGCGGACAAACGGACAACAGGCGGACACGGACGTCCGTTTGGGTCGTCCCGTTGGGCCAACTTTTGTGTCCGGATGACCCAAACGGACGAAATGGGTCGCCCCATTGAAGTTGCTCTAACTTCCCTCGAGTTCTTCTAATTTCCTAAAGGAAACATTTTCAAGAGTTAACATTTCCAGCCCTCCATCAAATCTGTTGACTCCTAATTTTTTGAGAAGTTGCTCCTCAAACGTTTTCCTCCGCTTTCAAGTTTGATAAGGAAAGCATGCATTCTCCTCAAATTCTCTCTCCTTCAACGACACGAAGGTCGTGCTCCTCCGCACCTTCCCCGCCACGGTTTTGATGCCCATGCGCTCCGACGAGATTTTTCTGTCTTCTCATTCTCTTCTTCTTCCATTCATCCCTATCACGGGTGACGACTTTACAAGGTTGCCTGTTTTGTCGGGTAAAACCATATGTGCGTGTGTGGAACCACATCTACCAGCTACTGTTGTTGATTCCGATGAATCTGTGCGCCACAGACTATGCCATCATACCACCAAGAGAATGAAAGTGGAGAAGGACACATTCAGGCGAATAAGTGCACACACAGTGGCCTGAGAAGAAGGAATTTCACCGACTTTCTCAACTCCTTCACCATCAAAGCGCCCAAACTGTTGCCCGAGAAGTACAAATTTCACTGATTTTCTCAACTCCTTCATTGGCTCGATCCCCCAATTGGCAATTAAGTTCAAATTTGTAGTCTCATATTCACCCCCACCCCTCTAGTCGATTGGTTCGATCTTTTCAATCGCAACCCTCCCACGTCAATTCCGCATGATGGATCCATCACCCGAGCACCACACAACTAGCCGGATTTGGCGCTCAACCAACACGCCATGCACATCCATAGGAGCCACACCTTCTGGCCGACACGACGAAAGCCTCGAAGACCGCCACACAACCCACCCTAAGGCCGCACTGCGGGCCGCTGCATTGATCACGATAAGATCGCACCTCATGCCGCTGCCTTCCTAACCCCCTGTGCGCAGCTGTCACGCGTAGGGATGCAAGCGGATGGTGTTTGCATGTCCGCGACCGTTCGTAGGCACGCGCCTAATGCAACTCCGATGCAGCCGCTGGTGCAACACATGAAGGAAATATGCCCTAAAGGCAATAATAAAGTTGTTATTCTATATTTCTTTATTTTATGATAAATGTTTATTATTCATGCTAGAATTGTATTAACCGGAAACTTGATACATGTGTGGATACATATACAAAATATGTGTCCCTAGTAAGCCTCTACTAGACTAGCTCGTTGATCAAAGATGGTTAAGTTTCCTAACCATATACATGTGTTGTCATTTGATAAACGAGATCACATTATTAGGAGAATGATGTGATGGACAAGACCCATTCGTTAGCTTAGCATTATGATCGTTTAGTTTTATTGCTACTGCTTTCTTCATGTCATATACATATTCCTTTGACTATGAGATTATGCAACTCCCAGATACCGGAGAAATACCTTGTGTGCTATCAAACGTCACAACGTAACAGAGTGATTATAAAGATACTCTACAGGTATCTTCGAAGGTGTTTGTTGGGTTGGCATAGATTGAGATTAAGATTTGTCACTCCGAGTATCGGAGAGGTATCTCTGGGCCCTCTCGGTAATGCACATCATAACAAGCCTTGCAAGCAATGTGACTAATGAGTTAGTTACGGGATGATGCATTATGGAACGAGTAAAGAGACTTGCCGGTAACGAGATTGAACTAGGTATGAAGATACCGACGATCAAATCTCGGGCAAGTAACATACCGATGACAAAGGGAATAACGTATGTGGTCATTACGGTTCAACCAATAAATATCTTCGTAGAATATGTGGGAACCAATATAAGCATCCAGGTTCCGCTATTGGTTATTGACCGGAGAGGTGTCTCGGTCATGTCTACGTAGTTCTCGAACCAGTAGGGTCCACACACTTAACGTTCGATGGCGATTTTGTATTATATGAGTTATGTGATTTGATGACCGAATGTTGTTCAGAGTCCCGGATGAGATCATGGACATGATGAAGAGTCTCAAAATGGTCGAGAGGTAAAGATTCATATATTGGACGATGATAATCGGACACCGGAAGTGTTCCGGGGGTACCGGGTACATATCGGGTCACCCGAAGGGGTTCCAGGCATCCCCCCGGCAACTACATGGGCCTAATGGGCCAAGAAGGGGACAGACCAGCCCCTAAAGGGGCTGATTCGCCCCATGTAGGCTGAAATAAGGGGAAGGAAAGAGGGGAAGGGAGAAAGGAAGGAGAGGGATTCGGCCTCCCCCTTCCTTCTCTCCTCCCTCCTCCTCCCCTCGACCTCCGGGAATTATGGTAAGGGGGGCGAATAGGATTAGGGCCCCAAGTAGGATTCCTCCTACTTGGACACCCCCTTCGCTGCCCCCTCTCCCTCCCACCTATATATATGAGAGGGGGGGGGGCACCTAGAACACACCAACATTTGTTAGCCGTGTGCGGCGCCCCCTCCACAGTTTACGCCTTCGGTCATATTCACGTAGTGCTTAGGCGAAGCCCTGCACGGATCACTTCACCATCACCGTCACCATTCCGTTGTGCTGATGGAACTCTTATACTTCCTCGACACTGATGGATCAAGAGTTCGAGGGACGTCATCAACTCGGAGGTGACGTACGTTCGGTACTTGATCGGTTGGAACGAGAAGAAGTTCGACTACATCAACCGCGTTGGCAAAACACTTCCGTTTTTGGTCTATGAGGGTATGTGGACACACTCTTCCCCTCTCATTGCTATGCATCTCCTAGATAGATCTTGCGTGAGCGTAGGATATTTTTTGAAATTGCATGCTATGTTTCCCAACAGTGGCATCCGAGCCAGGTCTATACATAGATGATATGCATGAGTAGAACACAAAGATTTGTGGGCGGTGATTGTCATACTGCTTACCACCAATATCTTATTTTGATTCGGCGGTATTTTTGGATGAAGCAGCCTGGACCAACCTTACATGACCATGTTCATGAGACCGGTTCCATCGACAGACATGCAACTAGTTTTGCATAAAGGTGGCTGGCGGGTGTTTGTTTCTCCAACTTTACTTGAATTGATGACTACGGTCGGTCCTTGTTGAAGGTTAAAACAACAGACTTGATAAATCACCGTTGTGGTTTTGTGCTGTAGGTAAGAACGGTTCTTACTAGAAGCCCGTAGCAGCCACGTAAAACTTGTAACAACAAAGTAGAGGACGTCTAACTTGTTTTTGCAGGGCATGTTGTGATGTGATATGGTCAAGACATGATGTGATATACATTGTTGTATGAGATGATCATGTTTTGTAAAAGTTATCGGCAACTGGCAGGAGCCTTATGGTTGTCGCTTTATTGTATGAAATGCAAACGCCATGTAATTGCTTTACTTTATCACTAGGTGGTAGCGATAGTTGTAGAAGCAATAGTTGGCGAGACGACCACGACGCTACAATGGAGATCAAGGTGTCGAGCCGGTGACGATGGAGATCATGACGTTGCTTTGGAGATGGAGATCAAAAGCACAAGATGATGATGGCCATATCATGTCACATATTTTGATTGCATGTGATGTTTATCTTTATGCATCTTATTTTGCTTAATTACGGCGGTAGCATTATAAGATGATCCCTTAACTAAATTTCAAGGTATAAGTGTTCTCCCCGAGTATGCACCATTGCGAAAGTTCTTCGTGCTGAGACACCATGTGATGATCGGGTGTGATAGGCTCTACGTTCACATACAACGGGTGCAAGCCAGTTTTGCACATGCCGAATACTCGGGTTAAACTTGACGAGCCTAGCATGTACAGACATGGCCTCGGAACACTGGAAACCGAAAGGTCAAACGTTTATCATATAGTAGATATGATCAACATAGAGATGTTCACCATTGATGACTACTCCATATCACATGATGATCGGACATGGTTTAGTTGATTTGGATCACGTATCATTTAGGTGACTTGAGGGATGTCAATCTAAGTGGGAGTTCTTAAGTAATATGATTTTGAACTTTAATTTATCATGAACTTAGTCCTGATAGTATTTGCAAATTATGTTGTAGATCAATAGCTCGCGTTGTAGCTCCCCTACGTTTTTGATATGTTCCTAGAGAAAAATAAGTTGAAAGAAGATAGTAGCAATGATGCGGACTGGGTCCGTGATCTGAGGATTATCCTCATTGCTGCACAGAAGAATTATGTCCTTAATGCACCACTAGGTGACAAACCTATTGCAGGGGCAGATGCAGACATTATGAACGTTTGACAAGCTCGACATGATGACTACTTGACAGTTTAGTGCACCATGCTTTGGCTTAGAACAGGGACTTCAAAAATGTTTTGAACACCACAGAACATATGAGATGTTCCAAGAGCTGAAATTGGTATTCAGATTCATGCCCGTGTCAAGAGGTATGAGAATTCTGACAAGTAATTTGCCTACAAGATGGAGGAGAATAGCTCATCTAGTGAGCATGTGCTCAAGAATGTCTGGGTACTACAATCACTTGAATCAAGTGGGAGTTAATCTTCCAGATAAGATAGTGATTGACATAGTTCTCTAGTCACTATCACCAAGCTACTAGAACTTCGTGATGAACTATAATATGCAAGGGATGACGAAAATGATTCTCGAGTTTTTCGCGATGCTGAAATCGGCGAAGGTAGAAATCAAGAAAGAGCATCAAGTGTTGATGGTTAACAAGACCACTAGTTTCAGGAAAAAGGGTAAGGGAAAGAAACAGAACTTCAAAAAGAATGGCAAGCAAGTTGTCACTCCCGTGAAGAAGCCCAAAGCTGGACCTAAGCCTGAAACTGAGTGCTTCTAATGCAAAGGAAATGGTCACTGGAAGCGGAACTACCCCAAATATTTGGCGGATGAGAAGGATGGCAAAGTGAACAAAGGTATATTTGATATACATGTTATTGATGTGTACCTTACTAGTGGTCGTAGTAGCCCCTGGGTATTTGATACATGTTCGGTTGCTAAGATTAGTAACTCGAAACAGGAGTTGCAGAATAAATAGAGACTAGTTGAGGGTGAAGTGACAATGTGTGTTGGAAGTAGTTCCAAAATTGATATGATCATCATCGCACACTCCCTATACTTTCGGGATTAGTGTTGAACCTAAATAAATGTTATTTGGTGTTTGCATTGAGCATGAATATGATTAGATCATGTTTATCGCAATACGGTTATTCATTTAAGTCAGAGAATAATTGTTGTTCTGTTTACTTGAATACAACCTTCTATGGTCATACACCTAAAGTGAATGGTTTATTGAGTCTCGATCATAGTGATACACATATTCATAATAGTAATGCCAAAATATGCAAAGTTGACAATGATAGTGCAACATATTTGTGGCACTGCCGTTTAGGCCATATTGGTGTAATGTGCATGAAGAAACTCCATGCAAATGGACTTTTGGAATCACTTGATTATGAATAATTTGATACTTGTGAACCATGCCTCATGGGCAAGATGATTAAAACTCCGTTCTCCGGAACAATGGAGCAAGCCAATGACTTATTGGAAATAATACATACCGATGTATGCGGTCCGATGAGTGTTGAGGCTCACAATGGGTATCATTATTTTCTGACCTTCATAGATGATTTGAGCAGATATGAGTATATCTACTTAACAAAACACAAGTCTGAAACATTTAAAAAGTTCAAAGAATTTTAGAGTGAAGTGGAGAATCATCGTAACAAGAAAATAAAGTTTCTACGGTTTGATCGCGGAGGTGAATATTTGAGTTACAAGTTTGACCTTCATCTAAAACAATGTGGAATAGTTTCACAACTCACGCCACGTGGAACACCACAGCGTAATGGTGTGTCCGAATGTCATAACCATAGTTTATTAGATGTGGTACGATCTATGATGTCTCTTACCGATTTATCACTATCGTTTTGGGGTTATGCATTAGAGACAGCTGCATTCACGTTAAATAGGGCACCATCTAAATCCATTGAGACGACACCGTACAAACTGTGGTTTGGCAATAAACCTAAGATGTCGTTTCTTAAAGTTTGGGGATGCGATGCTTATGTCAAAAGGCTTCAGCCTGATAAGTTCGAACCCAAATCGGAGAAGTGCGTCTTCATAGGATATCCTAAGGAAACAATTGGGTACACCTTCTACCAAAGATCCGAAGGCAAGATCTTTGTTGCCAAGAATGGAACCTTTCTAGAGAAGGAGTATCTCTCGAAAGAAGTGAGTGGGAGGAAAGTAGAACTTGATGAGGTAATTGTACCTTCTCTCAATTTGGAAAGTAGCTCATCTGAGAAATCCGTTCTCGTGATGCCTACACCAACTAGAGAGGAAGCTACTGATAATGATCATGAAACTTCAGATCAAATTATTACTGAACCTCGTAGATCAACCAGAGCACGATCCGCACCAAAGTGGTATGGTAATCCTGTTCTGGAAGTCATGTTACTTGACCATGACAAACCTACAAACTACGAAGAAGCTATGATGAGCCCAAATTCTGATAAATGGCTTGAGGCCATGAAATCTGCGATAGGATCCATGTATGAGAACAAAGTGTGGACTTTGGTTGACTTGCCCATTGATCGACAATCCATAAAGAATAAATGGATCTTCAAGAAGAAGACTGACGCTGATGGTAATGTTACTATCTAAAAAGCTCAACTTGTCGCAAAAGGTTTTTGACAAGTTCAAGGGGTTGACTACGATAAGACTTTCTCAATCATAGCAATACTTAAGTCTGTCCGAATCATGTTAGCAATTGCCACATTTTATGAAATCTGGCAAATGGATGCCAAAAGTACATTCCTTAAATGGATATCTCTAAAAGAAGAGTTGTATATGATGCAACCAGAAGGTTTTGTCGATCCTAAAGGTGCTAACAAAGTGTGCAAGCTCCAGCGAACCATCTATGGACTGGTGCAAGCATCTCGGAGTTGGAATATACGCTTTGATGAGGTGATCAAAGCATATGGTTCTATACAAACTTTCGGAGAAGCCTGTATTTACAAGAAAGTGAGTGGGAGCTCTGTAGCATTTTTAATATTATATGTGGATGACATATTGTTGATTGGAAATGATATAGAATTTCTAGATAGCATAAAAGGATACTTGAATAAGAATTTTTCAATAAAAGACGCCGGTAAAGCTACTTATGTATTTTGCATCAAAATCTATAGAGTTAGATCGAGACGCTTAATAGGACTTTCACAAAGCACACTCCTTGACAAGATTTTGAAGGAGTTCAAAATAGAACAGTCAAAGAAGGAGTTCTTGCTTGTGTTGCAAGGTGTAAAGTTGAGTAAGACTCAAAACCCGACCACATCAGAAAAATAGAAAGAGAATGAAAGTCATTCCCTATGCCTCAACCATAGGTTCTATAACGTATGCTATGCTATGTACCAGGCCTATTGTGTACCTTATCATGAGTTTGGTACGGGGGTACGATAGTGATCCAGGAGTGGATCACTGGACAGCGATCAAAGTTATCCTTAGTTACCTACGAGGACTAAGGAAATATTTCTCGGTTATGGAGGTGATAAAGAGTTCGTCATAAAGAGTTACGTCGATGCAAGCTTTTACACCAATCTGGATGACTCTAAGTCTCAATCTGGATACATATTGAAAGTGGAAGCAATTAGCTAGAGTAGCTCCATGCAGAGCATTGTAAACATAGAAAAATTTCAAAATACATACAACTCTGAATGTGGCAGACCCGTTGACTAAACTTCTCTCACAAGCAAAACATTATCACACCTTAGTACTCTTTGTTTGTTAATCACATAGCGATGTGAACTAGATTATTGACTCTAGTAAACCCTTTGGGTGTTTGTCACATGGCGATGTGAACTATGGGTATTAATCACATACACGTGTGAACTACTGGTGTTAAATCACATGGCAATGTGAACTAGATTATTGACTCTAGTGCAAGTGGGAGACTGAAGGAAATATGCCCTAGAGGCAATAATAAAGTTGTTATTTTATATTTCCTTATTTCATGATAAATGTTTATTATTCATGCTAGAATTGTATTAACCGGAAACTTGATACATGTGTGGATACATAGACAAAATACCGTGTCCCTAGTAAGCCTCTACAAGACTAGCTCGTTGATCAAACATGGTTAAGTTTCCTAACCATAGACATGTGTTGTCATTTGATAAACAGTATCACATCAATAGGAGAATGATGTGATGGACAAGACCCATTCGTTAGTGTAGCATTATGATCGTTCAGTTTTATTGCTACTGCTTTCTTCATGTCATATACATATTCCTTTGACTATGAGATTATGCAACTCTCGGATACCGGAGGAATACCTTGTGTGCTATCAAAGGTCACAACGTAACTAGGTGATTATAAAGATGCTCTACAGGTATCTCCGAAGGAATTTGTTGGGTTGGCATAGATCGAGATTAGGATTTGTCACTCCGAGTATCGGAGAGGTATCTCTGGGCCCTCTTGGTAATGCACATCATATTAAGACTTGCAAGCAATGTGACTAAGGAGTTAGTTACATGATGATGCATTATGGAACGAGTAAAGAGACTTGCCGGTAACGAGATTGAACTAGGTATGAAGATATCGATGATCGAATCTCGGGAAAGTAATATACCGATGACAAAGGGAATAACGTATGTTGTCATTACAGTTCGACCGATAAAGATCTTCATAGAATATGTGGGAACCAATATGAGCATCCAGGTTCTGCTGTTGGTTATTGACCGGAGAGGTTTCTTCGTCATGTCTACATAGTTCTCGAACCCGTAGGGTCTGCATGCTTAACGTTCGATAACGATTTTGTATTACATGAGTTATGTGATTTGGTGACCGAATGTTGTTTGGAGTCCCGGATGAGATCACGGACATGACGAGGAGTCTCGAAATGGTGGAGAGGTAAAGATTCATATATTGGACGATGATATTTGGACACTGGAAGTGTTCCGGGGGTATCGGGTACATATCGGGTCACCGGAAGGGGTTTCGGGCATCCCCCTGCTACCTCTTGAGCTTGCGTTGGTTTTCCCTAGAAGAGGAAAGGGTGATGCAGCAAAGTAGCGTAAGTATTTCTCTCGGTTTTGAGAACCAAGGTATCAATCCAGTAGGAGAGGATGCACAAGTCACCGAATACCTGCACAAACAATCAAGAACTTGCAACCAACGTGATAAAGGGGTTGTCAATCCCTTCACGGTCACTCGCAGAAGTGAGATCTGATAGAGATAGATAAACGGTAAAGTAAATATTTTTGGTATTTTTGGTTGTATAGATTGGAAAGTAAAGATTGCAAAATAATAGATTGGAAACTAGAAAGATGTAAACGAGATTTAATATAATAGAAAAGAGACCCGGGGGCCATAGGTTTCACTAGTGGCTTCTCTCAAGATAGCATAGATTATGGTGGGTGAACAAATTACTGCCGAGCAATTGACAGAAAAGCGCATAATTATGATGACATCTAAGGCAATGATCATGAACATAGGCATCACGTCTGTGTCAAGTAGACCGACCCCTGCCTGCATCTACTACTATTACTCCACACATCGACCGCTATCTATCATGCATCTAGAGTATGAAGTTCGTAAAGAACGGAGTAACGCATTAATTAAGATGACATGATGTAGAGGAATTAACTCAAGCAATATGATGAAAACCACATCTTGTTATCCTTGATGGCAACAATACAATAGGTGCCTTGCTGCCCCTACTGTCACTGGGAAAGGACACTGCAAGATTGAACCCAAAGCTAAGCACTTCTCTCATGGCAAGAAAGATCAATCTAGTAGGCCAAACTAAACCAAAAATTCAAAGAGACTTGCAAAAATATCAAGTCATGCATATAAGAATTCAGAGAAGAACCAAATAATATTCATAGATAATCTTGATCATAAATCCACAATTCATCGGATCTCGGCAAACACACCGCAAAAGAATATTACATCGAATAGATCTCCAAGAACATCGAGGAGAACTTTGTATTGAGAATCAAAGAGAGAGAAGAAGCCATCTAGCTAATAACTATGGACCCGAAGGTCTATGGTAAACTACTCACGCTTCATCGGAGAGGTAATGGTGTTGATGTAGAAGCCCTCCATGATCGAATCCCCCTCCGGTAGATCGCCGGAAAAGGCCCCAAGATAGGATCTCACGGGTATAGAAGGTTGCAGCGGTGGAAAAATGGTTTTGTGGCTCCCACTGATGTTTTTAGGGTATAAGAGTATATATAGGTGAAGGAACTAGGTCAGGGGAGCTACAAGGGGCCCACGAGGGTGGGGGCGCGCCTACCCCACCCGGGCGCACCCTCCTGCCTTGTGGCCGCCTCGTTGCCTCTCCGACTTCATCTCCAAGTCTTCTGGTTTGCTTTTGGTTCAAGAAAGATCATCGCGAAGGTTTTATTCCGTTTGGACTTCGTTTGGTATTACTTTTCTGCAAAACTCTAAAATAGGCACAAAAAAACAGAAACTGGCACTGGGCCCTCGGTTAGGAGGTTAGTCCCAAAAATAATATAAAAGAGCATATTAAAGCCCATTAAACATCCAAAAGGGATAACATAATAGCATGGAACAATCAAAATTATAGATACGTTGAGATGTATCACCCCCCGGCAAGTACATGGGCCTAATGGGCCAAGAAGGGGATAGACCAGCCCCTATAGGGGCTGGTGCGCCCCATGTAGGCCAAAATAGGGGGGAGGAAAGAGGGGAAGGGAGAAAGGAAGGGGAGGGATTCGGCCTTCCCCTTCCTTCTCTCCTCCCTCCTCCTTCCTTCCGCCTCCGGGAATTATGGTAAGGGGGGCCGAATAGGATTAGGGCCCCAAGTAGCATTCCTCCTACTTGGGAGCCCCTTGGCTGCCCCCTCTCCTTCCCACCTATATATATGAGGGGGGGAGGCGCCTAGAACAAACCAACGTTTGGTGCGGCGCCCCCTCCACAATTTATGCCTCCGGTCATATTCACGTAGTGCTTAGGCGAAGCCCTGCGCGGATCACTTCACCATCACCGTCACCACGCCGTCGCGCTAACGGAACTCTTCTACTTCCTCGACACTTTGCTGGATCAAGAGCTTGAGGGACGTCATCAAGCTGAACGTGTGCAGAACTTGGAGGTGTCATACGTTCGGTACTTGATCAGTCGGAATGGGAAGAAGTCCAACTACATCAACCGCATTGGCAAATACTTCCGCTTTCGGTCTACGAGGGTACGTGGACACACTCTCCCCCTCTCGTTGCTATGCATCTCCTAGATAGATCTTGCGTGAGCGTAGAACTTTTTTTTTGAAATTGCATGCTACGTTTCCCAACAGCACACACCTCCACGCCAGCCCCCCGCAACTCGCCCAGTATCCCAGCCGTCGTCTCACAGGGGAAGGAGCCGCAATAGCACCAAACGGCCACCTATAGCCACACCCACATCCACCTGATGTGCAAGGGAAGGAATCCGTGTTGCCTCCGACACCGCGCAGGCTTTGCCTGGCAGCGCCCAAGGGCGGCGGCAAGGGGAGGATGAAGAAGGTGGGGCGGAGAGTTGTTGTATTTGGGGGCGCCCCCGAGCCGCTCAGGAACAATATGGGAATGATGGGATACGACAAGACTCATATCAACTATAGGTTTCACACGTGAGTAACATAATTGAGAGGCATAACTGAAGGAAATATGCCCTAGAGGCAATAATAAAGTTATTATTTATTTCCTTATTTCATGATAAATGTTTATTATTCATGCTAGAATTGTATTAACCGGAAACATAATACATGTGTGAAATACATAGACAAACAGATTGTCACTAGTATGCCTCTACTTGACTAGCTCGTTGATCAAAGATGGTTATGTTTCCTAACCATAGACATGAGTTGTCATTTGATTAACGGGATCACGTCATTAGGAGAATGATGTGATTGACATGACCCATTCCGTTAGCTTAGCACACGATCGTTTAGTATGTTGCTGTTGCTTTCTTCATGACTTATACATGTTCCTATGACTATGAGATTATGCAACTCCCGTTTACCGGAGGAACACTTTGTGTGCTACCAAACGTCACAACGTAACTGGGTGATTATAAAGGTGCTCTACAGGTGTCTCCGAAGGTACATGTTGGGTTGGCGTATTTCGAGATTAGGATTTGTCACTCCGATTGTCGGAGAGGTATCTCTGGGCCCTCTCGGTAATATACATCACTTAAGCCTTGCAAGCATTACAACTAATGAGTTAGTTGTGGGATGATGTATTATGTAACGAGTAAAGAGACTTGCCGGTAACGAGATTGAACTAGGTATTGGATACCGACGATCGAATCTCGGGCAAGTAACATACCGATGACAAAGGGAACAACGTATGTTGTTATGCGGTTTGACCGATAAAGATCTTCGTAGAATATGTGGGAGCCAATATGAGCATCCAGGTTCCGCTATTGGTTATTGACCGGAAACGTGTCTCGGTCATGTCTACATTGTTCTCAAACCCATAGGGTCCGCACGCTTAAGGTTTCGATGACAAGTATATTATGAGTTTATGAGTTTTGATGTACCGAAGGAGTTCGGAGTCCCGGATGAGATCGGGGACATGACGAGGAGTCTCAAAATGGTCGAGACGTAAATATCGATATATTATACGACTATATTCGGAGTTCGGAAAGGTTCCGAGTGATTCGGGTATTTTTCGGAGTACCGGAGAGTTACGGGAATTCGCCGGGGAGTATATGGGCCTTATTGGGCTTTAGGGGAAAGAGAGAGGAGAGGCTGGGCGCCCCCCAAGGCCTAGTCCGAATTGGACTAGGGGGAGGGGCTGCGCCCCCTCCTTCCTTCTCTTCTCTTCCCCCTTTCCTTGACTCCTACTCCTACTACTTGGAAGGGGGGAATCCTACTCCCGGTGGGAGTAGGACTCCTCCTTGGCGCGCCCTCCTTGGCCGGCCGCACCTCCTCCCTCCCTCCTTTATAAACGGGGGCAGGGGCACCCCATAACACACAAGTTGATCTTCGTGATCGTTCCTTAGCCGTGTGCGGTGCCCCCTCCACCATATTCCACCTCGGTCATATCGTTGACGTGCTTAGGCGAACCCTGCGTCGGTAGAACATCATCATCGTCACCACGCCGTCGTGCTGACGGAACTCATCCCCAACACCCTGCTGGATCGGAGTCCGGGGATCGTCATCGAGCTAAACGTGTGCTGAACTCGGAGGTGCCGTACGTTCGGTACTTGGATCGGTCGGATCGTGAAGACGTACGACTATATCAACCGCGTTGTCATAACGCTTCCGCTTACGGTCTACGAGGGTACGTGGACAACACTCTCCCCTCTCGTTGCTATGAATCACCATGATCTTACATGTGCGTAGGAATTTTTTTGAAATTACTACGTTCCCCAACAGTGGCATCCGAGCCTAGGTTTTATGCGTTGATGTTATATGCACGAGTAGAACACAAGTGAGTTGTGGGCCATACAAGTCATACTGCTTACCAGCATGTCATACTTTGGTTCAGCGGTATTGTTGGATGAAGCGGCCCGGACCGACATTACGCGTACGCTTATGCGAGACTGGTTTTACCGCCGTGCTTTGCACACAGGTGACTAGCGGGTGTCTGTTTCTCCAACTTTAGTCGAACCGAGTGTGGCTACGCCCGGTCCTTGTGAAGGTTAAAACAGCACTAACTTTACGAACTATCGTTGTGGTTTTTGATGCGTAGGTAAGAACGGTTCTTGCTCAGCCCGTAGCAGCCACGTAGAACTTGCAACAACAAAGTAGAGGACGTCTAACTTGTTTTTGCAGGGCATGTTGTGATGTGATATGGTCAAGACGTGATGAGATATAAGTTGTTGTATGAGATGATCATGTTTTGTTGAAGTTATCGGCAACTGGCAGAAGCCCTATGGTTGTCTCTTTGTTGCATAAGATGCAAGTGCCAAATAATTGCTTTACTTTATCGCTATGCGATAGCAATAGTTGCAAGAGAAATAGTTGGCGAGACGACCATGTGACGACACATTGATATAGATCAATATGATGAAGATCATGGTGTCGTGCCGGTGACGATAGAGATCATGACAGTACTTTGGAGATGGAGATCAAAGGCGCAAGATGATCATGGCCATATCATGTCACATATTTTGATTGCATATGATGTTTATCTGTTATACATCTTATTCTGTTTTGTTTGACGGTAGCATTTTAAGATGATCTCTCACTAATTATCAAGAAGTGTTCTCCCTGAGTATGCACCGTTGCGAAAGTTCTTCGTGCTGAGACACCACGTGATGATCGGGTGTGATAGGCTCTACGTTAAAATACAACGGGTGCAAAACAGTTGCACACGCGGAATACTCAGGTTAATCTTGATGAGCCTAGCATATAACAGATATGGCCTCGGAACACGGAGACCAAAAGGTCGAACGTGAATCATATAGTAGATATGATCAACATAGTGATGTTCACCATTGAAAACTACTCCATCTCACGTGATGATCGGACATGGTTTAGTTGATTTGGATCACGTGATCACTTAGATGACTAGAGAGATGTCTGTCTAAGTGGGAGTTCTTAAGTAATATGATTAACTGAACTTAAATTTATCATGAACTTAGTCCTGGTAGTATTTTGCAAATTATGTTGTAGATCAATAGCTCGCGTTGTTGCTTTCATATGTTTATTTTGATATGTTCCTAGAGAAAACTGTGTTGAAAGATGTTAGTAGCAATGATGCGGATTGGATCCGTGATCTGAGGTTTACCCTCATTGCTGCACAGAAGAATTATGTCCTTGATGCACCGCTAGGTGACAGACCTATTGCAGGAGTAGATGCAGACGTTATGAACGTTTGGCTAGCTCAATATGATGACTACTTAATAGTTTAGTGCACCATGCTTAACGGCTTAGAATCGGGACTTCAAAGACGTTTTAAACGTCATACCATATGAGATGTTCCAGGAGTTGAAGTTAATACCCGAGTTGAGAGATATGAAGTCTCCAACAAGTTCTATAGCTAAAAGATGGAGGAGAATCGCTCAACTAGTGAGCATGTGCTCAGATTGTCTGGGTACTTCAATCACTTGAATCAAGTGGGAGTTAATCTTCCAGATAAGATAGTGATCGACAGAGTTCTCTAGTCACCATCACTAAGTTACTAGAATTTCGTGATGAACTATAGTATGCAAGGGATGATGAAAACGATTCCCGAGCTCTTCATGATGTTGAAATCGATGAAGGTAGAAATCAAGAAAGAGCATCAAGTGTTGATGATTGACAAGACCACTAGTTTCAAGAAAAGGGCAAAGGGAAAGGAAGGGAAACTTCAAGTAGAATGGCAAACTAGTTGTCACTCCCGCGAAGAAGCTCAAAGCTGGACCAAAGCCTGAAACTGAGTGCTTACACTGCAAAGGAAATGGTCACTGGAAGCGGAAGTGCCCTAAATATTTGGTGGATAAGAAGGATGGCAAAGTAAACAAGGGTATATTTGATATACAGGTGTTTGATGTGTGCCTTACTAGTGTTTATAGTAGCCCCTGAGTATTTGATACTTGTTCGGTTGCTAAGATTAGTAACTCAAAACAGGAGTTACATAATAAACAGAGACTAGTTGAGGGGAAGTGACGATGAGTGTTGGAAATAGTTCCAAGATTGATATGATCATCATCACACACTCCCTATATTTTCAAGATTAGTGTTAAAACTAAATAAATGTTATTTAGTGTTTGCGTTGAGCATGAATATGATTTGATCATATTTATTGCGATACGGTTATTCATTTGAAGTTAAAGAATAATTGTTATTCTGTTTACATTAATAAGACCTTCGATGGTTATACACCCAATGAAAATAGTTCGTTGGATCTCGATCGTAGTGATACACATATTCATAATATTGATGCCAAAAGATGCAAAGTTAATAAAGATAGTGCAACTTATTTGTGGCACTGCCGTTTCGGTCATATCGGTGTAAAGCACATGAAGAAACTCCATAAAGACGGATTTTCGGAATCACTTGGTTATGAATCATTTGATGCTTGCGAACCGTGCCTTTTGGGCAAGATGACTAAAACTCCATTCTCCGGAACAATGGAACAAGCTACTAACTTATTGGAAATAATACATACCGATGTATGCGATCCAATGAGTGTTGATGCTCGTGGCAAGTATCGTTATTTTCTGACCTTCACAAAATGATTTGAGCAGATATGGGTATATCTACTTGATGAAACATAAGTCTGAAATAATTGAAAGGTTCAAAGAATTTCAGAGTGAAGTGGAAAAATCATCGTAACAAGAAAATAAAGTTTCTGCGATCTGATCGCAGAGACGAATATTTGAGTTACGAGTTTGGTCTTCAATTAAAACAATGTGGAATAGTTTCACAGCACACACCACCTGGAACACCACAACGTTATGGTGTGTCCGAACGTCGTAACCGCACTTTATTGGATATGGTGCGATCTATGATGTCTCTTATTGATTTGCCATTATCGTTTTGGGGTTATGCATTAGAGACAGCTACATTCACGATTAAAAGGGCACCATCTAAATCCGTTGAGACGACACTATATGAACTGTGGTTTAGCAAGAAACCCAAGTTGTCGTTTCTGAAAGTTTGGGGCTACGATGCTTATGTGAAAAAGTTTCATCCTGATAAGCTCAAACCCAAATCGGAGAAGTGCGTCTTCATAGAATACCCAAAGGAAACTGTTGGGTATACCTTCTATCACAGATCGAAAGGCAAGATATTCGTTGCTAAAAATGGATCCTTTCTAGAGAAGGAGTTTATCTCGAAAGAAGTGAGTGGGAGGAAAGTAGAACTTGATGAGGTAACTGTACCTTCTCCCGAATTGGAAAATAGTTCATCACTGAAATCAGTTCTAGTGATTCCTACACCAATTAGTGAGGAAGCTAATGATGATGATCATGAAACTTCAGATCAAGTTACTACAGAACCTCGTAGGTCTTCCAGAGTATGGTCCGCACCAGAGTGGTACGGTAATCCTATTCTGAAAGTCATGTTACTAGACCATGATAAACCTACAAACTATGAGGAAGCGATGATGAGCCCAGATTCCGCAAAATGGCTGGAGGCCATGAAATCTGAGATAGGATCCATGTATGAGAACAAAGTGTGGACTTTGGTGGACTTGCTCGATGATCGGCAAACCATAGAAAATAAATGGATCTTCAAGAGGAAGACGGACGTTGATAGTAGTGTTACTATCTACAAAGCTCGAATTGTCTCAAAAAGGTTTTTGACAAGTTCAAGGTGTTGACTACAATGAGATTTTCTCAACTGTAGCGATGCTTAAGTCTGTCTGAATCATGTTAGCAATTGCCACATTTTATGAAACCTGGCAAATGGATGTCAAAACTACATTCCTTAATGGTTTTCTTAAAGAAGAATTGTATATGATGCAACCAAAAGGTTTTGTCAATCCTAAAGGTGCTAACAAAATGTGCAAGCTCCAGCGATCCATCTATGGACTGGTGCAAGCATCTCGGAGTTGAAATATACGCTTTGATGAGTTGATCAAAGCATATGGTTTTATACAGACTTTTTGAGAAGCTTGTATTTAAAAGAAAGTGAGTGGGAGCTCTGTAGCATTTCTAATATTATATGTGGTTGACATATTGTTGATTGGAAATGATATAGAAATTCTGGATAGCATGAAAGGATACTTGAATAAGAGTTTTTCAAAGCAAGACCTCGGTGAAGCTGCTTACACATTGAGCATCAAGATCTATATAGATAGATCAAGACGCTTGATAAGATTTTTCAATGAGTACATACCTTGATAAATTTTTGAAATAGTTCAAAATGGAACAGTCAAAGAAGGAGTTCTTGCCTGTGATGCAAAGGTGTGAAGTTGAGTAAGACTCAAGACCCAACCATAGCAGAAAATAGAAAGAGAATGAAAAGTCATTCCCTGTGCCTCAGTCATAGGTTCTATAAAGTATGTTATGCTGTGAACCAGACCTATTGTATACCTTGCTCTGAGTTTGACAAAGGAATACAATTTTGATATAAGAGTAGATCACTGGACAGCGGTCAAGAATATCCTTAGTGAGGACTAAGGAGATGTTTCTCGATTAATGAGGTGATAAAAGAGCCCGTCGTAAAAGGTTACAACGATGCAAGCTTTTACACCAATCCAGATGACTCTAAGTCTCAATCTGGAAACATACTGAAAGTGGGAGCAATTAGCTAGAGTTGCTCCGTGCGGAGCATTGTGGACATAGAATATTTGCAAAATACATACACGGCTCTGATTATGACAGACCCGTTGACTAAACTTCTCACACAAGCAAAACATAATCATACCTTAGTACTCTTTGGGTGTTAATCACATAGCAGTGTGAACTAGATTATTGACTCTAGTAAACCCTTTGGGTGTTGATCACATGACAATGTGAACTATGTGTATTAATCACATACAGATGTGAATATTGGTGTTAAATCACATGGCGATGTGAACTAGATTATTGACTCTAGTGCAAGTGGGAGACTGAAGGAAATATGCCCTAGAGGCAATAATAAAGTTATTATTTATTTCCTTATTTCATGATAAATGTTTATTATTCATGCTAGAATTGTATTAACCGGAAACATAACACATGTGTGAAATACATAGACAAACAGATTGTCACTAGTATGCCTCTACTTAACTAGCTCGTTGATCAAAGATGGTTATGTTTCCTAACCATAGACATGAGTTGTCATTTGATTAACGGGATCACGTCATTAGGAGAATGATGTGATTGACATGACCCATTCCGTTAGCTTAGCACACGATCGTTTAGTATGTTGCTGTTGCTTTCTTCATGACTTATACATGTTCCTATGACTATGAGATTATGCAACTCCCGTTTATCTTATCGGAGGAACACTTTGTGTGCTACTAAACGTCACAACGTAACTGGGTGATTATAAAGGTGCTCTACAGGTGTCTCCGAAGGTACATGTTGGGTTGGCGTATTTCGAAATTAGGATTTGTCACTCCGATTATCGGAGAGGTATCTCTGGGCCCTCTTGGTAATACACATCACTTAAGCCTTGCAAGCATTACAACTAATAAGTTAGTTGCGGGATGATGTATTACGTAACGAGTAAAGAGACTTGCCGGTAACGAGATTGAACTAGGTATTGGATACCGACGATCGAATCTCGGGCAAGTAACATACCGATGACAAAGGGAACAACGTATGTTGTTATGAGGTTTGACCGATAAAGATCTTCGTAGAATATGTGGGAGCCAATATGAGCATCCACGTTCCGCTATTGGTTATTGATCGGAAACGTGTCTCGGTCATATCTACATTGTTCTCGAACCCGTAGGGTCCGCACGCTTAAGGTTTCGATAATAGTTATATTATGAGTTTATGAGTTTTGATGTACCGAAGGAGTTCGGAGTCCCGGATGAGATCGGGGACATGACGAGGAGTCTCAAAATGGTCGAGACGTAAAGATCAATATATTGGACGACTATATTCGGAGTTCGGAAAGGTTCCGAGTGATTCGGGTATTTTTCAGAGTACCGGAGAGTTACGGAAATTCGCCGGGGAGTATATGGGCCTTATTGGGCTTTAGGGGAAAGAGAGAGGAGAGGCTGGGCGCCCCCCCCCCCCAAGGCCTAGTCCGAATTGGACTAGGGGGAGGGGCTGCGCCCCCTCCTTCCTTCTCTTCTCTTCCCCCTTTCCTTGACTCCTACTCCTACTACTTGGAAGGGGGGAATCCTACTCCCGGTGGGAGTAGGACTCCTCCTTGGCGCGCCCTCCTTGGCCGGCCGCACCTCCCCCCTCCCTCCTTTATATACGGGGGCAGGGGGCACCCCATAACACACAAGTTGATCTTCGTGATCGTTCCTTAGCCGTGTGCGATGCCCCCCTCCACCATATTCCACCTCGGTCATATTGTTGCGGTGCTTAGGCGAAGCCCTGCATCGGTAGAACATCATCATCATCACCACACCGTCGTGCTGATGGAATTCATCCCTGACACCTTGCTGGATTGGAGTCCGGGGATCGTCATCAAGCTGAACATGTGCTGAACTCGGAGGTGCCGTACGTTCGGTACTTGGATCGGTCGGATCGTGAAGACGTACGACTACATCAACCGCGTTGTCATAACGCTTCCGCTTACGGTCTACGAGGGTGCGTGGACAATACTCTCCCCTCTCGTTGCTATGCATCACCATGATCTTGTGTGTGCGTAGGAATTTTTTTGAAATTACTACGTTCCCCAACAATAACCACATAATATAGCAACATTCGATAATAGAGTTGCCACTTATTTGAACTTTGAAACACAACAAACAATGTCCAAAAGCCTAACATAGTAGAAAATATGAACCTCCATCCTAGAATTTTCCAAAATGCTATATGGGGTACCAATACCTTGCTATGTATTTTCAGGGTCTAGAATATGATGTAAAATCTGAACTAGAATAAATTATGCAAAATATCATTACATAACCCAAAAAAGACCATCCATTTGATGTATTCAAATGCCTAGTAGTAATTGTTTGTTGCAGAAGATGGACCAACACCATATTCATTGACATCTCCACTAAAAGGAGCATCGTATGAACCACCAGTCAATTCAACATCAACATTGCCATGATCTCCTTGTTGTTCATTTGATTACTAATGATAGTATCATCTTGCCCAGAGATCATCTACCCTTCAACAGAGATGAGACCTATGAGTTTTACCAAATGTTCTCTAATTATGCCTACAACTTCAAGTTGAAGCTTGTGACATTGCCATTCGATCTTCTTGTAACATGGTTCCATGATAAATTATTATTTTTTAAACAAACTGTAGATGCCCGACTTTATAGGTAAAGCCAAAAGGCACCAGAACTAGAGTCACAACCAAAGTCAAACAAACACATTGCCAAAGAACATAACCCACACAGTTTACGACTGCCGCAGCAGCAATACAGTTCAGAACGACACACAATCCACTACCTACTGATACATCTCCGTCGTATCTACTTTTCCTAACGCTTTTCCTCTTGTTTTGGACTCTAATTTGCATGATTTGAATGAAACTAACCCGGACTAACGCTGTTTTCAGCAGAACTACCATGGTGTTGTTTTTGTGCAGAAACAAAAGTTCTCGGAATGGAACGAAACTCTGCAAGGATTTCTTATACAATAAAAGAGATTTTCTGGAGCCAAGAACCATCGGAGGGGGGCACCTGAGTGTGCACAGCCCACCAAGGTGCGCCACCCCCTCCAGGCGCGCCCAGGTGGGTTGTCCCCACCTGGTGGCCCAGTAGACCCTGAAACCAACGCTATAAAATCCTATTTTTCTAGAAAAAATAGAGGGGAAGAATTATCGTGTTTCACGAGACAGAGCCGCCACAGTCTCCTGTTCTTCATAGGAAGGCCAGATCTGGAGTCCGTTTGGGGCTCCAGAGAGGGGGATCTTCGGTCTTCATCATCACCAACACTTCTTCATCACCAATTTCATGATGCTCCCCACCGGGAGTGAGTAATTCCTTCATAGGCTCCCTGGTCGGTGAGGAGTTGGATGAGATTCATTATGTAATCGAGTTATTTTTGTTAGGTCCTGATCCCTAGTATCCATTATGTTCTGAGATTGATGTTGCTATGACTTTTCCATGTTTAATGCTTGTCACTTTGGGCCCGGGTGCCATGATTTCAGATCTGAACCGTTTATGTTATCACAACTATATCCATGTTCTAGATCCGATCTTGCAACTTGTAGTCACCTACTATGTGTTATGATTCGGCAACCCCGGAGTGACAATAGTCGGGATCACTCCTGGTGATGACTGTAGTTTGAGGAGTTCATGTATTCACCGTGTGATAATGCTTTGTTCCAGTTCTCTATTAAAAGGAGGCCCTAATATCCCTTAGTTTCCAATAGGACCTCGCTGCCACGAGAGGGTAGGACAAAATATGTCATGCAAGTTCTTTCCATAAGCACGTATGACTATTTACGGAATACATGCCTACATTATATTTATGAATTGGAGCTAGTGTCGTATCTCCATAGGTTATGACTGTCTCATGATGAATATTATCCAACAAATCACCGATCCAATACCTACAATTTTCCTACATATTGATCTTGCTAAGTTACTAATGCTATTGTTACTATTGCACTTGCTACAAGACTATTGCTATCACTATTACCGTTACTGTTGTTGCTGCTACCATTATCAAAACTGTCATACTATTGTGCTACTGATCACTTTGCTGCAGATAATTAATCTCCAGGTGTGGTTGAATTGACAACTCAGCTACTAATACTTGCAAATATTCTTTGGCTCCCCTTGTGTCGAATATATAAATTTGGGTTGAATACTCTACCCTCGAAAATTGTTGCGATCCCATATACTTGTGGGTTAGCAAGACCTTTTTCTGGCACCGTTGCCGGGGAGCATAGCTATATTTGTTGAGTCACTTGGGATTATTATCATATTATCACTATGAAGAACCTGGAGGATGCTAAGACTAAGATTTTTCCCTCTAAGATGAGATGAGGTAAGGAACTGCCATCCAGCTCCACTTTAGATTCACGTTCTGTTATAAGTAAACTTGCAACACCACCAGATGCTATTAATTCTGATATGTCGCAAGTTATTGATGATGCTACTTTTGCTATGAATGCTACTCATGATGATGCTAGTACCTTGCTTGGATAATGTGCCACTAGGTGAATTTCTTGATGAACAAATTGCTAGAGTAAGACAACATGATATTGTTGAAACTGATGATGAGCTTGAAACTGAAAATCTTGAAACACCTACTAGAACTAGCCCTCCTAGATATGAATTGCCAAAGGTACCGAAAGGTTATGCTATGAGTGAGGAGGAAACTAGAGATATTCTTGCTTGTAAGGATAGAGATGATCTTGAAAAATTATTACGAAAGTATAAAGAAAGATCTTTGAATGCTAGAATGAAACGTGATCCTAAGTTTGCTACTTCACCTATCTTTGTTGATGATAAGGATTATGAATTCTCTATCGACCCAGAGTTAATTACTATGGTTGAATCTGATCCTTTCCATGGTTATGAAACTGAAACTGTTGTGACACATCTTACTAAGTTGAATGACATAGCCACCCTTTTTGCTCATGATGAGAAGATTCGCTATTAATATATCCTCATATTATTTCCATTCTCATTAAAGGGTGATGCTAAAGCTTGGTACAATACTCTTACTCCTGGTTGTGTGCGTAGCCCCTAGGATATGATTTATTGCTTCTCTGAAAAATTTCCTGCTCATAAGAAACAGGTTGCCTTGTAGGAAATATTTAACTTTGTGCAAATTGAAGAAGAGGGTCTCCCACAAGCTTGGGGGAGGCTTCTCCAATTGCTTAATGCTTTGCCTGATCATCCTCTTAAGAAAAATGAAATACTTGACATCTTCTATAATGGACTAACCGATGCTTCTAGGGATTCCTAGATAGTTGTGCTGGTTGTATTTTGAGGGAACAAACTATTGAGCAAGCTGAAGAATTATTGAATAACATATTGAAAACTTATGATGATTGGACTCCTCCTGAAACAACGGTTAAACCCACTCCGAAGAAGAGGGGTATCTTATATCTCAGTCCTGAAGATATGCAAGAGGCAAAGAAATCTAGGAAGGAAAAAGGTATTAAAGCAAAGGATGTTAAAAAATTACCACCTATTGAAGAAATATATGGGCTTGGAGCACCACCACCACCTAAGGTGGTAGAGGTAAAATATTTAATTAAATTCAATGATAGTGAGGATCCTCGTAATAAACATCCTAGTCAATGCCTTTATGAGTTTGATAATTACATTAGAAAGCAAGATCACTTCAATGCAAATGTTATGAAACAATTGAAATACAACTCGGATATGATTGCTTGCTTAAGTGACTTGTTATTCAGAATCTCAAATGATGTTAGAGGTGTAGGAAAGCATGCTTCTATGGTTCAAACTCAATTAGAAGAAGTTGCTAAATCTCAAAAAGAGTTACTTGATGAAATGAACAATAATATAAGTGACTTTGTTGTTAGGGTAGCAACTAGAGGAGGTAAAATGACTCAGGAACCACTTTATCCTGAGGGACACCCAAAGAGAATTGAACAAGACTCTCAAATAATTAACACTGATGCACCTAGTCCTTCTAAAAATAAAAAGAAGAAGAAAAATGATAGGACTTTGCATGCCTCTAGTGAACCTGAAATAGAAAAACCTCCTGATAATGATAATGAAGTTTCTAACTCTGATGCTGAAACTCAATCCAGTAGTGAACACTCACCTTCTGATAATGAAAAATATTATTATGAGGTTCATGAAGACACTTAACCTAACAATAAAGAACCAGACAATGATGTTGAGATAGAACCAGCTGTTGATCTTGAGAACCCACAACCCAATAAAAAAGATATGATAAAAGAGACTTTGTTGCTGGCTAGAAAACACGGTAAGGAAAGAGAACCATGGGTTCAAAAGCCTATGCCATTTCCACCTAAGTCGACTAAAAAGAAAGATGATGAAGAATTTGAACGATTTGCTGAAATGCTGAGGCCAGCCTTTTTGCGTACTCACTTAACTGATATCTTCAAAATGCCTCCTTATACATGAAGGACATCATCACCAATAAGAGAAAAATACCGAAAGCTGAAATCTCCACCATGCTCGCTAATTATACTTTTAAATATGGAGTACCTAAAAAAATTGGAGATCCGGGAATACCAACTATACCTTGCTCCATCAAAAGAAACTATGTGAAAACTGCTTTATGTGATTTGGGAGCTGCTGTTAGTGTTATGCCTTTCTCTTTATATAAAAGACTCGATCTGAATAAACTTGCACCTACTGAAATATCTTTGCAAATGGCTGACAAATCAACTGCCATACCTATCGGTATTTGTGAGGATGTGCCTGTTGTTGTTGTTGCTAATGTTACTATTTTGACTGACTTTGTTAAACTTGAGATGCCCGAGGACGACAACATGTCGATTATCCTTGGTAGACCCTTCTTAAATACTGCATGGGCTGTTATTGACTGCAGTAAAAGCAAGGTCACTTTTCATATCAATGGTAATGAGCATACGGTGCACTTTCCGAAGAAACAATTCCAAGTGAATGGTATTAATGTTATTGAAAAATCTCCGACAATCACTATTGGAAGTTTTCAACTACCTCTACCTACTATTAAAAATAAATACAAAATGCTTATTGTTGGGGACATTCATATCCCCGTTGAGGTAACTTAGTGATTTAAAAATGTTCTTTGGTTTCATGCTAACCGAAAGTGGTTGTTAATAAGACTTGATCAACCTCATTAATGGATCATTTTTGAGAGGTATGAAGTTCATGAATTTAGTGAGCACATCCTTCTACCCCTACCTTTTGTTTTCTGTTTTTATTAGTTAAATGAAAAAAATGCCATGCTTTCTCTGTTTTCTGAGTTTTTCATGCAATAAAAATGACCCAAAAATAAAAGTTCTCAGAATGCCCTGAAAATTTAATATGATTTTTTTCTGAATATTTAAGAATTTCTGGTGCAAATAATATCAGAGGGAGGTGCACCAGGTGGGCGCAACCCACCTGGGCGCTCCAGGACCCCTAGGCGCGCACTGGTGGGTTGTGGTCCCCACGTGGGCCCCCTCACTTACTTCTTCTTCCCACATCACCACATTCCTCCAGAAAAAATCACCATTGCCCTCTCTCTCTCATGTTCTTGCTCCCGAAACCACGGATTTTTCGATCTCTTTGCTCGAATCTCCGTTTCCGAAACTGTTTCGGGGAATTGTTGCTTGGTATGTGACTCCTCCATGTGTCCAATTAATTTTTACGTTAGTGGTTTATATTTTGAATAATTAGCTACTCTTGGTGCTGCAGTAGATGAGCTTGCATGTTGAACTCTTAGAGTTCTAAGTAGTTTGAATGCTTGCTATGGCCTGTATACGTCCTTATGAGTAGTTGTTATCATTCTTATGAAGTTTTGTTAACAAATTTTTGTAACCCAAAATTTTCAGAGAATTGTACGCGAACATTATGAACTTCTTTGGAAGGAGTTCTTCAAGGAGGAGATCCTCGAAGGCATCCTCTAGTAGTAGCTCCGTTTGTCGGTCTTATGGACCGAGTGAAAAGTCCATTCGAGATGCCGCCACCAAAACATGCTTATGGCCATGCAACGATGATATGATGAGTGTGGGCATTAAGGAGGAATTTGAGCAATATGTTCACAACGCCGATCCCGGTCCCTAATTTCAGATAAGTGCGACCAACACCTCATCCTCACTGAATCATTTGTCAAACGATTTAAATTCCATCCCCGTGAGTCTAGGGTGTCATTTAATTTGTATGAAAACCCATTTACCATATCCTTAGAGAGATTCGCTCACCACTGCAAAATTCCATTCTCAGGTTCGCTCGATGAACCACCATGGTCTGAGTTTGAGATATTCTTGACTAGTCTTTGCTATGGTGAGACTAGGGGAGTGATGCAAGGTAGAATAAAAAGCATTCATTTTCCCGCAATTTAGTACTTTGCATTATTTAATGGAAAATGCATTGTAGGCAAACAAGATTGTAGTACACTTTGTGCTCTAGACTTCAGCCTCATACGCAGCGCTCTCAACAGTGACAGAAGTTATAATCTTGGAGCGATCGTTGCACGTAGGTTGCAACACAACGCTGGTAGTGGATATTTTTATGGTGGAATTTATGCCACACGATTAGCAAGGGAGCTGGGTGTTTCACCTTTGCCCTATGACCCTATTTTACCCGCGTAGTACCTAGACTTTGATGCTATGAAACGTCATAAGATCCTTAGAGGTGATCCCCATAATTTCACTTATAAATTGATGTTTAACAAAGACTCTGTGGTGGAAACATATTTTCTTGCACCTGCTCTCTTTAATGTTCACAACAGGGGAAGATATTATGTTCTTGAGAGTGAGGCCCTAGCTCATAACGCAGCGGTTGTGGCTGCACGGTGGGCTGAGGCATTCACACCGAGAGCCTCCGTGAGCTACCACTCCGACTATTACGCAGGCTACTGACTGATTACCGAGTTAGGCCAAAAGCCTAAGCTTGGGGAAGTACGTATTCCCACCAACATTACATTCATGTTCACAGATTTCATTCCAGTTGTTGGTGCTCCCACTTTTTCATTGTATTATCCATGATTAAATTTATTTTCTTGCTTTATTCTAGTGCATTTGAAAACTTTGAGAAAATCGAGAAATATGTTTCTTGTTTCTTTTTGATTTTTCCTCCTAGTTTAAATTGTTGTAGCACTAAAAAGAAAACCCAAAAAGATTTTCTTGTTCTTCTTTTACTTGTTGGGAGCTTTCCCGTGTAAATATTTTTTCTCGTTTTTGCTTTTCCCTTTTTATTTGCTTGTATATGAAAAACCAAAAACTCCAAAAATATTTCAGTGTGTTTCTCTGAATTCCTTTTTTAATTGAGTCATACCGAGGATAAGACCACGATGAAAATGTTGAGTGGCTCCCATTTCCATTATTGTTGATATGACAAAGAGTCCATATTACCTTCTCTTCTCCTTTTGAATAAAATGTTTGCAGATTCCAGCTTAGTCCAGGGTACTCTTGCACTATTATTATTTTCAAATCGTTTGGTCGTGCAAGTGAAAGGCAATAATGACGATATTCTATGAACTGGCCATGGCAGAGAGAAATGGGTATGAACTCGACTTGTTCTGTTTTTGTAAATGGTTTTAACCTAGTATCCATGATTCAGCCTATTATGATCAAACATATTTGCAATGACAATTAGAGATTATAGTTTCTCATGCCATGCATAAGTAGCTAGGAGTGGATAATGATTTATCTTGGATGTCAACATTGCGTTAAAATGATTGTGATGTAGTATGATGATATAGTATCCTCCTCTGAATGTTCGAGTGGCTTGACTTGGCACATGTTCATGCATGTAATTGAATCAAAACCAACATAGCCTCTATGATATTTATGTTCATGGTGTTCATATCCTACTCATGCTAGTATCCAAGGTTACTTATGCATAGAGCATGTTCATGACCGTTGTTGCTCTCTAGCTGGCCGCTTATCAACCTATTTGCTAGCCTTCGCCTGTACTAAGTGGGAATTCTGCTTGTACATCAAAAACCTAAAACCCAAGTTATTCCAGATGAGTCCACCATACCTACCTATATGTGGTATTACCCTGCCGTTCTAAGTAAATTTGCATGTGCGGCCTCTAAAAACTTCAAATAAATATCCTTTTTGTGTGCCTGGATTGTCCATAGAGCGACAGGAGGTAGTTAGTATCTTCCATGCTAAGCGGGTTATTCTCAGGTTGGGTGTTTATTCACTCACCATTGCACGAGAAAAGAGCAGTAATAGGGATTCCCAGTCCCAAATTGCAAAAAGAATGTATCAATAATCAAACAAAAACTCCTATGGAGAAAAAGCCTTTACTTTACCGCTTGGGAACCGCTACTAATTTTTTTAGCATGGAAGATATTGATAACTGATGGTCGTGAAGTAAACAAGAATGGTGCATGTCTCCAAATATCATTTACCACTATTTTAAAAACTTGAGCTCTGACACTTCTGCAAATCACTGCTTCCCTCTGCGAAGGGACTATCTATTTACTTTTATGTTGTGTCATCGCCCCCTCAAATAAACGCCAGAACCTAAGAGCATTGTTGTCATGCTGATGCATTGTGTGTAGCTAATGTTGGATGCATCATGGCTGGATCTTTTCTACCATAAATTACAATGTTTAATCGCTGATTGAACTTTGCAGGTGCTCTGCATTTATGTTTTGCGGTCTCAGAAAGGGCTAGCGAGATATCACTATTATCATATTGTATCATTGTTGTTTTGACAATGTGTTGCTGTTTGAGATGTCTTATTATTGCTCACTAGTTGATTACGTCATTGATATGAGTTAATATAATTTTTAAGAGTTATTTTCAACATGGTTAGTTATAATCTTTGCCGAAAGCCTGGGTGCTATTTAAGCTTATTTATGGAAAAAGAGCAAAAGAGTTCGTAAAAGTTTTTCTTTTTCACTTTTAGTTTATCAACTGAATTGCTTGAGGACAAGCAAAGGTCTAAGCTTGGGGAAGTTGATACGTCTCCGTCGTATCTACTTTTCCTAATGCTTTTCCTCTTGTTTTGGACTCTAATTTGTGTGATTTGAATGAAACTAACCCGGACTGACGATGTTTTCAGCAGAACTACCATGGTGTTGTTTTTGTGCAGAAACAAAAGTTCTCGGAATGGAATGAAACTTTGCGAGGATTTTTTATACAATAAAAGAGAATTCCTAGAGCCAAGAACCACCAGAGGGGGGCAACGGGGTGGGCACAACCCACCAGGGCGTGCCACCCCCTCCAGGCGCCCAGGTGGGTTGTCCCCACCTGGTGGCCCCACAGACCCTGAAACCAACGCTATAAAATCCTATTTTTTCAGAAAAAATAGAGGGAAAGAATTATTACGTTTCATGAGACGGAGCCGTTGCCGTATCCTATTCTTCATCGGGAGGCCAGATCTGGAGTCCGTTTGGGGCTCCAGAGAGGGGGATCTTCGATCTTCTTCATCACCAACACTTCTCCATCGCCAATTCCATGATGCTCCCCATCGGTAGTGAGTAATTCCTTCGTAGGCTCGCTGGGTGGTGAGGAGTGTTGGATGAGATTCATCATATAATCGAGTTAGTTTTGTTAGGGCTTGATCCCTAGTATCCATTATGTTCTGAGATTGATGTTGCTATGACTTTGCCATGTTTAATGCTTGTCACTTTGGGTCTGGGTGCCATGATTTCAGATCTGAACCGTTTCTGTTATCACCATTATATCCATGTTCTAGATCCGATCTTGCAAGTTATAGTCACCTACTATGTGTTATGATTCGACAACCCCGGAGTGACAATAGTCGGGACCACTCCTGGTGATGACCGTAGTTTGAGGAGTTCATGTATTCACTGTGTGCTAATGCTTTGTTACGGTTCTCTATTAAAAGGAGGCCTTAATATCCCTTAGTTTCCAATAGGACCCCGCTGCCACGGGAGGGTAGGACAAAAGATGTCATGCAAGTTCTTTCCATAAGCACGTATGACTATTTACGGAATACATGCCTACATTATATTTATGAACTGGAGCTAGTGCCGTATCTCCCTAGGTTATGACTGTCTCATGATGAATATCATCCAACGAATCACCGATCCAATGTCTATGATTTTCCTACATATTGATCTTGCTAAGTTACTACTGCTATTATTACTATTGCACTTGCTACCAAACTACTGCTATCACTGTTATAGTTGCTACAATTATCAAAGCTATCATATTATTGTGCTACTGATCACTTTGTTGTAGATAATTAATCTCTAGGTGTGGTTGAATTGATAACTCAGCTGCTAATACTTGCAAATATTCTTTGGCTCCGCTTGTGTCGAATCTATAAATTTGAGTTGAATACTCTACCCTTGAAAACTATTGCGATCCCATATACTTGCAGCTTATCACCTACGAGCAAAAGAACCTAAAGCATGAATCGGGAGAGCACTGATGTGTCCCTAGGTCACCATAGCCTAATCCATGTGGCAAACATATATAGCCAAAGCCCTTACACACGAGATCCGCGACTCGGTGGCCTCCACATCGTAGTCCTTAATCAATGATTTCCATAGCTATAACAAGGAGACAAGTTTGAACAAAGGATTGGCGGGTTTGTTAGGAAGACATGCTCAATAGTAATTTTTGTTCTGGTAGTCCAAAGTACCCAACAAACCGCTGATAAACCAAGCTAGAAGATGTATCTAATTTGACCAGAGAGGTTGTCGGCCAAGTTTATAAGTCACAAGCGAACCAGGGGTCCACTTAACCCTCATCACCAATCGGATGCAGCACCAAAACACAACCCTAGGTCACATTTGAGAATAACATGGTCCGTGTCCTCAATGTGACCACAAAGAGCACAAAGATCAGAGCATGGACCATTCCACTTAGCCGCATGAAGTTTTCCTCTCATGGCTTGCCACATAAAGATTTTGACTTTAAAAGGAATCCTAGCTCTCCAAATTTCCTGATATATAGTGGCCACTGCACCCTGAATCCATTTAGAATAGAGAGACTTAATAGAAAACTTAACAAACAAGAAGGAGCCCAGATCTCACCAAGTCCCTAGACTCCGAGAGTGAAGGAAGACAGGTGCAAGGCGCTACCAGTCATCCAACTCTCCAGGAGACAGAGCTCGATAGAAACCCATGTCCCTATTATAATTCAATACCATTTATATAGATGTTTTCCATTTGACACTGGAGGAAATGATCTGATAGGAATGCCTTCTAAGCATTGTAGCAAAGTTTTTTTATTAGATGTCGAGAATAACTCATTCATGAAGGGAGTCATATCAGTTGGAATGTAACATCACATAGCAAGCCACTCAGTGTAAGAAATCTAGAACATCACCTCTAATCGAATAAGTTAAACATCACATAAAATTGATTTTAAGGAAAGATTGTTTGCACAAAAAAGGATAACCGCTATATTTGCAGTCCCCGACAGAAAATCCATACCAAATAGTGTAAACATGTGGGGTCTGTTCAGGATGACATAGAGGATTGTACGGTAGCAACAAATTATTAGAAATGTCACCACATTAGCTCACATCCTCAACACTATTCAGTCAATAACAAAGCATATATCATCCATATATGTGTGCATTTTTATTCATCATTAAAGCACTTTATCTATGAAGAGTAGTACTTTTGTAAACCAATGTAGCTAATGATCATATGTAGTCTGGCAATATAGTTTGTAATTTTCATGAAACCACATGTCTCATGCTAATTCGGCATCAAAAATACCACATAAAAACATTTATGTTTGTATAAGAGGATCAGGCCGACATGGTCGTGGTGGCCACCGCAGCGGTAGAGGAGGCAGGGGCAGCGACGACAACAACGAACACATGTAGGAAGCTGAAGATGTTGCCAAGCCAAAATAGCTTCATCGCCACCTCCGAGAAGCTGCGCACGCCCAAGTAAGTTTCTCTCCACTCCACTTCACCCATCCCTCAGCTCCGCTCCTTTCTGCATGCTCACGCATGTATCTCAGTTGTTCTTTGTAACACAAGCTTATAAAAAAATCTTGTGAAAACATGAGTGTAGCTTTGTAATTGGAAGCAAAACCAAGTTGATTAATGGGTGGTTAATCACCCTGTTTCGTGATCGATAAAGCTTGTAATACATGAATGGTAACTCATTGTTTGCATGATCATTAGATCGACCACTGGTCATGGATGAAAAAGAGAGATGATGGGCGATATGTATGGAGAGATCCATTCATATGCAATAGAGAGAATAACATGTACAAGTGGGGCATTGGACAATGAAGATTAATGAGATCATGAGCTATAATATCTTTTTGGTCACAAAGGCATGTGAGGGTTTGTTTCTCCATTGCAACACGCATACACATTTGCTAGTAATACTAATACCACGACAAACCGTGCAGTCACACAACTACAGTGTTTGTGTGTGTGTGTGTGTGTGTGTGTGTGTGTGTGTGTGTGTGTGTGTGTGTTTGAGTTCATCGCATTGCTGCAAGTTTATTGATTCATGTATATATCTAATCTAATACAACTTCAATTAAGTTTCATAGTCACGCACGATCATTGTGCCAGTAATAAGATTAGGCTTCAATGATCGTTTCATCCATCTGGCGATGAAGTGTGTAACCTCCATAAGGTTCATAATAAAAGTTAATGTTGATATTCTATCGTACTTTACTCCATCAGAGGTCTCCAACACAGGGATCCGATGTCACCATCTTTGTTCCTCTTGTGTGCCCAGGGCCTCACTTCTTTGCTAAATAATTACCATGGTGCACGCATGGATAGAGGCATCCAGGTTAGTATTCATGCACCTTGGGTTAATCATCTCCTTTTTGCTACGATGTCTGATCTTACTCAGTGCTAAAACCGCAAGTGCAAAGAGACTCAATGATATTGATCTATGCTGATTGTTCTGGTCAAGAAGTGAACCGAGAGAAGAGCTCAGTTATTTCAGTGGCAATACCGCGCAACCCCTTCATGAGTCCTTGAAGGAAACTCTTGGTATTTTAGTGGAAGCGTTTGCTAAATGTTATTTGGGTCTCCCGGCAGCTATTGGTAGAACTAAAAGTGGTACTTTCATGCATATTAACAAGAGAAGCAGAATCAAAATGTAGGGATGGTCTGAGAGGACTCTAGCGTGCGCGGCCAGGGAAGTGATTTTGAAACCTATCATTTAGGCTATTCCAACGTACAACATGAGTTGCTTCCTGCTCACAAAAAGTGTATGCAAGGGTCTGATTTCTTGCATGGCCAAGTATTTGTGGGGAAGTTCTTTGGATAAACGATCACTTCACTTGATCTCTTGGGAAAAACTTGCTACACCAAAGATCAAGGGTGGGATGAGTTTACGAGACTTGTAACTCTTTAACCTGGCTATGCTTGGTAAATAAGGTTGGCATTTGTTGACCTATCCAGGAACCCTATGCTCTCGAGTGCTAGAAGGAAAATATTTTCCGGCTACAGATTTTCTCCATGCGACGGTGCCTACACGTGTTTCTGCCACTTGGTGGGCTATTGTTGCACGGAGAAAGGCTCTTGACGTTGGCTCAAACCATCGTGTAGGGGTCAGATCCACGATTGCGACATGGACTGGTAGCTGGATCCCCAACACAACTCTCAATCCAATGGGACGAATAGGCGTTGCCCCTCTTACCACAATTTCAGAGCTTATTGGTGAGTATACTGGTAATTGGAATGTGCAAATTATTCGAGATAATTTCCTTCAACCGAATGCTGAAGCAACAATTAACATACCTCTTAATCCTCTAGATGGCGATGATTCCCATGCATGGGTGTTGGAAAGTTCAGGCATCTACACCGTGAAATCTATGTATCATTCTCTGGTGACTCGTAACGAGCAAAGATCTCTAAAGGAAGGGACGATTACGGAATCTTCATCGACAAATAATATGTTGGGGAATGCTCTCTAGAAACTTAATGTAGTTCCTAAAGTATAGACACATAAAATTCTAGCTCGATGGATATTTGTCAGGCCATGGATGAGGATTTGATGAGTGCACTCATCAATTGCACACATGTAAAAAGCTTTTGAGTTGCAGCATGGCAATGGTTCGATCTTCACTTGACGTAGCTTTCACCCACAATCTTGGGCAAAAGATATCTTGTTGGAGCATATGTTCTTTGAGGATGACCGATGCAAGGTTATCACTATTATGCACACCATTTGGTCTTCACACAATCGGTGGACGCGTGATCAAGATGACTATGTTCCAGTGCAGGCATTAAATGGGTGCATGAATCTCTGTCTATTTTGGAGATGCCACCTAGCCGGTCTAAATCACCGGTGGACCAGTGTTGGAGAGCACCTGAGCCCGACTAGGTTACTATCAACACTGATGGGTCAGTGGACTCTGAAGTATGGACGGGAGGTGAGGGCGGGGTGGCCCGATCTCACCAATCTTTTCTAGGAGCATGGAGTAAACCCCTTCTAGGGGTGTCTGATCCTTTTACGGTCGAGCTCCTGGCCTTTTGGGAGGGGGTGATCTTTGCCCAACATGTGATCATGGAGGTCGACTGCATGAAATTGGTCTAAACCATGGAACTCGTGTAGCAACTCTCACACTATTGTTGCGCCTATCTTGAAAGAATAAGAAGGGATTGTCCCAAATTTTGCTTCTTTTTCGGTTACTCATGTCAGAAGGAATTTGAACGTTCACGCGCATACATGTGTTGAGCGTGCTAGTACACTATATGGGACAGATAGTTGGCTTAATCAAAGCCCTGAGTTTCTTATTAGTTGCCTTTGGGCGGATTTTATCAGGATTCTAATTAAGTAGAGTGTGATGCGCGCCTTGTCGCGCCGGTCTATTAACTATGCATAATTGTCCACTGCCATCCATGTTTAAACATCTCCACAAGAATATATGTGAAGGAAATCCAAAACAACTATTGAATGTAAACTTTATCTCAATATAATAGAGCTAAACTCTTGCACATTGCTTACCGGATGGAAAATTGAAAATGGAAGTAAATCAACAGTAACAAAAGGACTATGTTAGCTCTATGCATGATACATACATGTTATCACGTAATGAAATCCCTGGACAAATCAAGCTAGCTGAGCCATCTGCCATTGGCCTTTTCATGCAATACAAAAGCCGAAGCATTTAAATTTCACACATTAGGCATTACACCTCTAGCTATATAGCTAGCTCGTCTTCTCCTTTCAGGCGTGGGCCAGGTGGATCGATGGGTTCCTATCCCGATCAGGGTGAGCAGCTAGCAAGAAATTGAACATCACAGTAGATTCTAAGGCGTACGTACGTATATGGCAGCAAATGAAACGGGGCTCACACTCCCATTCAGCTCATTTCTATAGAAATCAGTGGTGATCACATACCGAAAAATTCATTGCCCAAAAGGTGCATCAAGTTCAAAATGCCATTGAATTAACCAGAGGTAAAAAGTTCACTTCCCAACCTTTCCAGGCATCTCAAATGTACACACAAAATGTACATCATTTTTCCGTCACACAAATTAGAAGGCAACAACAATGTGAGACAAGCTAGCTTGCAAGTTTAGAAGCAGCGCGATACTTCATAGACTATACAACAGATCAAATCACAATTAATGTCCGCTGAATCCTAGCATATGTATTGTTGCATTTGGTCTTACTGTTTGTACTGTAAGATGTAACACTAACTAACAGAAAGTTCCAACAAGGTCTATGCCTTAAAAAAATAAACAGCACGATAATGAGGCCAAGTAAGAAACATATATGCTATTGTACAATTTGCCATTCAGCTATTTAGGAGTATCATGAAGCCTGATGCTTATAATTTTTGTTTCACATTACAACATTGTCCTACCTGCTCTTTCGTATAGCTGAAAAGTAAAAAAGGTGAAACTGACTGCATCATACACATCAACCATATAAGAGAGGAGAAAATTCGAGGAGTGATAGTTTATAGTTATGTATTGAAGGAGATATGCCCTGGAGGCAATAATAAAGTTGTTATTTATATTTCCTTATATCATGATAAATGTTTATTATTCATGCTAAATTGTATTAACCGGAAACTTAGTACATGTGTGAATACATAGACAAAACAAAGTGTCCCTAGTATGCCTCTACTTGACTAGCTCGTTAATCAAAGATGGTTATGTTTCCTGACCATAGACATGCGTTGTCATTTGATGAACGGGATCACATCATTAGAGAAAGATGTGATGGACAAGACCCATTCGTTAGCTTAGCATAATGATTGTTAAGTTTTATTGCTATTGCTTCATGACTTATACATGTTCCTCTGACTATGAGATTATGCAACTCCCGAATACCGGAGGAACACCTTGTGTGCTATCAAATGTCACAACATAACTGGGTGATTATAAAGATGCTCTACAGGTGTCTCCTAAGGTGTTTGTTGGGTTGGCATAGATCGAGATTAGGATTTGTCACTCCGTGTATCAGAGAGGTATCTCTGGGCCCTCTCGGTAATGCTCATCATTATAAGCCTTGCAAGCAATGTGACTAATGAGTTAGTTGCGGGATGAAGCATTATAAACGAGTAAAGAGACTTGCTAGTAACGAGATTGAACTAGGTATGATAATATCGGCGATCGAATCTCAGGCAAGTAACATACCGATGACAAAGGGAACAACATATGTTATTTTGCGGTTTGACCAATAAAGATCTTCGTAGAATATGTAGGAGCCAATATGAGCATCCAGGTTCCGTTATTGGTTATTGATCGGAGATGTGTCTCGATCATGTCTACATAGTTCTCGAACCCATAGGGTCCGCACGCTTAATGTTCAATGACGATTTGTATTATGAGTTATGTGTTTTTGATGACCGAAGTTTGTTCAGAGTCCCGGATGAGATCACGGACATGACGAGGAGTCTCGAAATGGTCGAGAGGTAAAGATTGATATATTGGGAGGTTATATGCAGACACCGGAATGGTTCCGAAGAAGATCGGGGATTTTTTGGAGTACTGGGAGGTTACCGGAACCCCCCGGGAAAGTTATTGGGCCTATTGGGCCATAGTGGAGGAGAGGGGGGAGGGGGCGCGACCCCTCTCCCTCTCTCCCTTCCCCTTTCCCCTGTCCGTTGATTGGAAGGGTGGGGGCCGAATCCTACCCTGGCTAGGAGTCCAAGTAGGACTCCCTCCTTGGCGTGCCCTCCTTGGCCGCCGGCCTCCTCCTCCCCCTCCTTTATATATGTGACCAAGGGGCACCCCAAAGGCACACCAAGATTTCTCTTAGCCGTGTGTTGTGCCCCCTTCCACAGTTTACTCCTCCGGTCATAGCGTCGTAGCTAGTGCTTAGGCAAAGCCCTGTGCGGATCACATCATCAACACGGTAACCACGCCGTCGTGCTGACAGAACTCTCCCTCGACCCTCTACTGGATCAAGAGTTCGAGGGACGTCATCGAACTGAACGTGTGCTGAACACGGAGGTGCCATACATTCGGTACTTGGATCGGTTGGATCGTGAAGATGTTCGACTACATCAACCGCGTTAAGTAACGCTTCCGCTTTCGGTCTACGAGGGTACGTGGACACACTCTCCCCCCCCCCCTCATTGCTATGCATCTCCTAGATAGATCTTGCGTCATCGTAGGAATTTTTTTGAAATTGCATGCTACGTTCCCCAACACGTATTAGTATGGATAGGAACACACACTAACAGTTTAACACATTGATTTGGTGAAGAAGCATTGCACTCATGAAAATGCTTGAATTAACCATATCTAATAAATTTGTAGAAATCATCTATGGTTAGACCAAAGGGTCACCTATCCATAAGGATACATAACTATAAATGTAAAAAATGAAGTCCCCTTGCGCGCCTTCATTTCACTTCCATGATTGACAAATAGATGATAAAATTTTCAGATAACTCTATGTGTCCTCATCAGTATTCACTTCATTGACGTTTAGAGTTATGATTCCAGACTAAGGAATGATTTCACTAACAAGTAGAGAAGGGTCCAGGCACTGGTAGAAAAAGAGGCTTCCGTCCAGCCCCATTAGTCGCGAAACTGTAGGAACCGCGACTAATGAAGTCTTTAGTCGCGGTTCGGCAGACGAACCGCGACCAAATGCCTGGGCCCAGGGCGCTTGGTGGCCAGCTGGTGCACGTGAGGGGCTTTAGTCGCGGTTGGCCAGGACAACCGCGACTAAAGGTGCCCAAAGGCCTTTAGTCGCGGTTGGCCAGGTCAACCGCGACTAAAGCTCCTCCCCTATATATACCAGTTCAGCACACTCACTTAGCCATTTGGTGCCACTTCTCTTCGCAAGCTTCACAAGGGGGTGTAGGTTTGCTTTTGGTTCCTCTTATGCACACAAGGTGTTTGATGAAATGCCCCAAGAGCGTGAAACAAACATGATATGAAGTGTTGGAGCCACACTTGAGGTTCCTCATTTATTTTTTCCTCCTCGATCGCGGTTAGCAACTTGAACCTTTCATGCATGTGTATCATTGATAAAATATGCATGTGTGTTGTTCATTGTTTAATTTCTATTGTTTATAGCTAGTTAGTTTAACAAATGCATGATGGTTAATTATATATTTTATATTATAATAATGCAGATGAATCGGCAATGGATGTACGGTAACCGACTCTCCCGCAAGTTCAGTACGGGTTTGAAAGATTTCCTCGTAGTGGCTAATGCGAACAAGCAGAAGGGTTTTGTTATCTGTCCATGTGTTGACTGTAAGAATCAGAAGGGTTACTCTTCCTCAAGAGAAGTTCACCTGCACCTGCTTCGGCATGGTTTCATGCCAAGCTATAATTGTTGGACCAAGCATGGAGAAAGAGGGGTTATAATGGAAGAAGATGAAGAAGGGGATGATTTCATCGATGAAAGCTATCTTGCTCATTTCGGTGATACTTTCATGGAGGATGCTGAAGGTGAAGGGGAAGGTGAAGGTGAAGAAGAGGCACGTGATGAGACCGTTGATGATCTTGGTCGGACCATTGCTGATGCACGGAGACGCTGCGAAACTGAAAAGGAGAGGGAGAATTTGGATCGCATGTTAGAGGATCACAGAAAGTCGTTGTACCCCGGATGCGATGATGGTCTGAAAAAGCTGGGCTGCACACTGGATTTGCTGAAATGGAAGGCACAGGCAGGTGTAGCTGACTCGGCATTTGAAAACTTGCTGAAAATGTTGAAGAATATGTTTCCAAAGAATAACGAGTTGCCCGCCAGTACGTACGAAGCGAAGAAGGTTGTCTGCCCTCTAGGTTTAGAGGTTCTGAAGATACATGCATGCATCAACGACTGCATCCTCTACCGCGGTGAATACGAGAATTTGAATGAATGCCCGGTATGCACTGCATTGCGTTATAAGATCAGAGGCGATGACCCTGGTGACGATGTTGAGGGCGAGAAACCCAGGAAGAGGGTTCCCGCCAAGGTGATGTGGTATGCTCCTATAATACCACGGTTGAAACGTCTGTTCAGGAACAAAGAGCATGCCAAGTTGTTGCGATGGCACAAAGAGGACCGTAAGTCGGACGGGGAGTTGAGACACACCGCAGATGGAACGCAATGGAGAAAGATCGACAGAGAGTTCAAAGATTTTGCAGCTGACGCAAGGAACATAAGATTTGGTCTAAGTACAGATGGCATGAATCCTTTTGGCGAGCAGAGCTCCAGCCATAGCACCTGGCCCGTGACTCTATGCATCTACAACCTTCCTCCTTGGTTGTGCATGAAGCGAAAGTTCATTATGATGCCAGTGCTCATCCAAGGTCCGAAGCAACCCGGCAACGACATCGATGTGTACCTAAGGCCATTAGTTGATGAACTTTTACAGCTGTGGGGCAGACCTGGTGTCCGTGTGTGGGATGAGCACAAAGAAGAGGAATTTGACCTACGAGCGTTGCTTTTCGTAACCATCAACGATTGGCCTGCTCTTAGTAACCTTTCGGGACTGTCAAATAAGGGATACAATGCATGCACGCACTGCTTACATGAGACTGAAAGTGTACATTTGCCAAATTGTAAGAAGAACGTGTACCTTGGGCATCGTCGATTTCTTCCGAAAATTCATCCAGTAAGAAAGAAAGGCAAGCATTACAACGGCAAGGCAGATCACCGGCCGAAGCCTGCGGAACGCACTGGTGCTGAGGTATTTGATATGGTCAAGGATTTGAAAGTCATCTTTGGAAAGGGTCCTGGCGGACAATCAGTTCTGAAGGGAGCTGACGGGCACGCAGCCATGTGGAAGAAGAAATCTATATTCTGGGAGCTAGAATATTGGAAAGTCCTAGAAGTCCGCTCTGCAATCGACGTGATGCACGTTACGAAGAATATTTGCGTGAACCTCCTAAGCTTTTTGGGCGTGTATGGGAAGACAAATGATACAAAGGAAGCACGGCAGGACCAGCAACGTTTGAAAGACCCTGATGACCGGCATCCGGAATGGTTTCAAGGTCGTGCCAGCTACGCTCTGACCAAAGAAGAGAAGGTCATCTTTTTTGAATGCCTGAGCAGTATGAAGGTCCCGTCTGGATTCTCGTCCAATATAAAGGGAATAATAAACATGGCGGAGAAAAAGTTCCAAAACCTGAAGTCTCACGACTGCCACGTGATTATGACGCAATTGCTTCCGATTGCTTTGAGGGGGCTCCTGCCGGAAAATGTTCGAGTAGCCATTGTGAAGCTATGTGCATTCCTCAATGCAATCTCTCAGAAGGTAATCAATCCAGAAGTTCTACCACGGTTACAGAACGATGTGATCCAATGTCTTGTCAGTTTCGAGTTGGTGTTCCCGCCATCCTTCTTCAATATTATGACGCACCTCCTGGTTCACCTAGTCGAAGAGATTTTCATTCTCGGTCCTGTATTTCTACACAATATGTTCCCCTTCGAGAGGTTCATGGGAGTATTAAAGAAATATGTTCGTAACCGTGCTAGGCCAGAAGGAAGCATCGCCAAGGGCTATGGAAATGAGGAGGTAATTGAGTTTTGTGTTGACTTTGTTCCTGACCTTAAGCCGATTGGTCTTCCTCGATCGCGGCACGAGGGGAGACTAAGTGGAAAAGGCACGATCGGAAGGAAATCAACGATATGTATGGACGGCCATTCTCTGACTGAAGCACACCACACTGTACTGACCAATTCCAGCTTGGTGGCTCCGTACTTTGAGAAACACAAGAATATTTTACGCTCGGACAACCCGGGGAAGCCTGAATCCTGGATTAGGAAGGCCCACATGGAGACTTTCGGCAGTTGGTTGAGAAAACATTTAATGAATGACAATGATGTTGTAGATCAGCTGTACATGTTGGCCAAGACACCATCTTCGACTATAACGACTTTCCAAGGGTACGAGATAAATGGGAATACATTTTACACGATCACCCAAGATAAAAAGAGCACCAACCAAAACAGTGGTGTCCGCTTTGATGAAGCAACCGAGAATGGGCAAAAGGTCACATATTATGGTTACATAGAGGAGATATGGGAACTTGACTATGGACCCTCCTTTAAGGTCCCTTTGTTCCGGTGCAAATGGTTCAAGCTAACAGGAGGTGGGGTAAAGGTGGACCAGCAATACGGAATGACAATGGTGGATTTCAATAATCTTGGTTACCTTGACGAACCATTCGTCCTAGCGAAAGATGTCGCTCAGGTTTTCTTTGTGAAGGACATGAGTAGCAAACCGAGGAAACGGAAAGATAAGAAAACGATCAGTACATCATGCGATGATCCAAAGCGCCACATTGTTCTTTCAGGGAAAAGAAACATCGTGGGAGTGGAGGACAAGACAGACATGTCAGAAAATTATAATATGTTTGCTGAAATTCCGCCCTTCAAAGTGAACACCGACCCAAGCATTAAATTAAATGATGAGGATGCTCCATGGATACGGCACAATCGTAAGCAAGCAGGGACACAAGGGAAGAAATGTGTGTAATAATTTATTACCCGTGATGTGTTTGGTGTCCATTTTCGAATATTTCGAGATACCACTGATGATACATGAAATTTGGAGTGATTTAGTCATACTCCTGCCTAGGCGTATAATATGCATACTCGTAGTCTTCATAGCCGCCGTCGTCGTCGCTGCTGTCGTATTTTTTGATATATTATTTGTATTTTTAAGATTTTGAATTGAATTAGTTTTATTTTTCTGAATTTTTTGATATATTATTTGTATTTTTAACATTTTGAATTGAATTAGTTTTATTTTTCTTAATTTTTTTATATATTATTTGTATTTTTAACATATTGAATTGAATTAGTTTTATTTTTCTGAATTTTTTGATATAATATTTGTGTTTTTAACATATTGAATTGAATTAGTTTTATTTTTCTGAATTTTTTGATATATTATTTGTATTTTTAAGATTTTGAAAAAGAAAAGTATTTTGAAAAATACTTTTAGTCACGGTTGGCCTGGCCAACCGCGACTAAAGGTCGTTCCGCGCGGGAACGCAAAAACCCGCCAAAAATACCTTTAGTCGCGGTTGGTCTGGCCAACCGCGACTAAAGGTTACCCTTTAGTCGCGGGTCGCCTCCCAAACCGCGACTAAAGGGGGGGGCTATAAATACAGGGCCCGAACCTTCGCCTCCATTTCTCGTCTTCTCCGACTGCCGCGCCGAAGGCCTGCCGCCGTCGCTCTCGCCCTCGACGCCGCCCGCCGTCGCCCTCGCCCTCGACGCCGCCCGCCGTCGCCCTCGACGCCGCCCGCCGTCGCCCTCGACGCCGCCCGCCGTCGCCCTCGCCCTCGACGCCGCCCGCCGCCGCCCGCCGCGCTGTCAGGCGACGACTCCGGCGCCTTGGCCGGGTAATTATCCTCAGGCGCCGTCTCCTCCAGGCCCCGTGCCGCGCGGCCCATGGCGGCGCACGAGAGCAGCAGCACTCCGGCACCCGCCTACGGGTCCCATCTGTCATACACATGAACACACTGCTGGGTGCACTTCCGTGTACCCATAGCAGTTTCTGTATTTAATAACTTGAATTAAATTAAATCAGGATATTAGAAAATGAACCAAAACTTTGAAAATTAATAGAAAATAAACCGTAACTCGGATGGGAAAACTCTGTACATGAAAGTTGCTCAGAACGACGAGACGAATCCGGATACGCAGCCCGTTCGTCCATCACGCATCCCTAGCATAGCGAACACGCAACTTTCCCCCTCCGACCCATCTGTCTGAAAACGCGAAACACCGGGAATACTTTCCCGGATGTTTCCCCCCTTCACCGGTACCACCTCGTACCGCGTTATGGTACACCTAGCAAATAAAAAACTTGCCATGATGAATTACTAAAATTTGCCATGATCTATCAAATAATTTTGACATGATTCATAAGTAAAAAAAGAAATATGTCATCAGTTATTTTAACAAATGCATGGTCACTGGCTCAAATTTGGCATGAACTATAAACTAAAACTATCATGGTGAATTACTTAAATTTGCCATGATACATGTACTAAAATTTGCCATGGTTCATACAAAAATGTGTAAACCCTCTCCCACCCCTTCCTCGCCCCCTCCTTTTGCCACCGCCCTTTCGCCACCGCCACCGCCACTGCCACCGCCCCCCTTCTTCACTTAATTAATTTGTTTTTACTACATGTTTTCAGGACTGACATAATGGCGGACGATAGAGCTGACCCGATTATGGACAACTATGATCCGGACGGTGAAGCACATATGTTCGGCATCATAAACGGCGATATTCTATATGTGCCGACCGGACAAGAAGAAGATGATATCTCTTCTTATCTGAACCTTGACGGTGAAGATGAAGGGCGCCGTCAGCAAGATGATGCCGAACAAACGTCGATAAACGACGATCTTCAAATGGAAGTAGCAACCACCTCCGGCGCCGAGGTATATATATACATTGAGCCTCTGGTGATACAAACTAACTGATTTGAATAAATATGTGTGTACTAACGTGCGCGACTCTCTTTCTTATTTTAGCCCTCGGCCGGATCGTCGAAACAATCGAGTACATCGTCAAAGCGTGGCGCAACCAAGACGATGAAACAAGGAGAAACATGCACCATCGAGGTTGTCGACAGTGCAACCGGCAGGCCGCTGGAGCCCCGCAAGAACGCCACCAAGTTTGTCAACCAATGCGGAGCCGTTGTTAGAGACAACGTCTCGATCACCGTCCAGGAGTGGAATAAGCCAAAGAAGGCACGAATTTCTGGTTTCACTTTTGTCGATAAGAGAACAAAAAAAGATTGCTTCAAGAAGCTTATGGAACATTTCGTTCTACCTCCGGAATACAACAAATTCGATGAGGAGGGTAACAAGATTGAGGAAAACAAGGAGAGGAGGAGGCTAGTCAAACAGCTCGCTCTTCATAAGATGGCCGACGCATTCCGGAAATTCAAGCAAAATCTAGCCCGTGACTTTGTCAAGCAGAACAAGACTCCGGATTTCAAAGGACAATATGAGAAACTGAAACATGATTGGCCAGAATTTGTGAAGCAAAAGAAATCGGAGCAGTTCATTCAAATATCGAAAAAAATAAGGAAAATGCGGCTAAGAAGGAGTACAATCATATTATGGGGCCAGGAGGGTATCGCCTTTGGGTGCCTAGGTTGGAGAAGATGGAGAACGAGCTGAGGGCGCGAGGAATCCGTCCAGGTACGGAGGGATGGGACCCAAGGGCCAAAAGCTGGTGGTACGGGCATGGGGGAACGCTGAACCCGGAGACAGGGGAGTGTGTTTACCGGGGCAAAATAATTAAACCCACCCAAGCCCTTATTGACGCAATGAGGGATGCTCAAGAGGGGAAGATCAAGTTCAACAGAGAGAACGACACGCTGACAAAAGCCCTCGGGAATCCTGAACACGGAGGACGTGTACGAGGCATGGGGCACATTCCGTGGAAAATAGGGTTCCCCCAGAACGATGACCCGTACGGTTACAGAAGCCGTAAGAGAAAGATGGATCGGGAAGCAGATGTTGTGGTGCGGTTGGCATCGGAAATGGATGTGATGAAGAAAACCGTGAGTGTACTAGTAGCCGAAAGAGATGCAGCTCGGGCGCAGCATGAAGATCATCCAGCGGATCTCGGAAGCCAGCAGCGGAGAAGCAGCGTGGCTTCCACGGAGGCCCCACCGGCTGGTGTAGATGCACCGACGATCGAAATTACTGCACCGGAGCCTCTGGTGGTCGAAATTACTGCACCGGAGCCTCCTCGCTACCCCGTGGACGATATAAAGGAGATGAAAGAATGTCATCTGTATTATCCTATCGGGAACATGTCCATGAAGGTAGCCATCGGCAGTGCTTTACCATGTTTACCTGGAGCACTCCACCACAACAACCCCATTCAAGATGGCTATGCTCGTGTCACGGTGGAGGACATAGTCCAAGGGTTTGAGGACCTGGAGATTGACATTGCTACACCTGAAGGGGAGAAAAGACTTGGAGATGTCAAGCGCCATTTCATTCTATGGCAAAAGAAGTTTATCAAGTTTCCAGGCGAGGCGCCAAGGACAACAAGTCCACCCCCCTACGGTGGTGGTGGTGGCGGTGGTGGTGGTGGTGGTGGTGGTGGCGGTTCACCTACACCTCTGTCACGTCAGCCGACGCCCCCCAGTCCACAACGTCCGGCGGGTGATCAGACGCCGCCCCCCAGTCCTCGTCCGGCGGGTGATCAGACGCCGCCCCCCAATCCACCTCCGGCAAAGAAGCAGAAGCAGTCCTGGATTATTAACCCGGACCCTTATGTACCTAAGACCACAAAGGTACCGGAGCCATCACTGAAGCCTCTCCCCACAAGGCCTTGGGAACGTAGTGCCGAGGAAACTGCCGCGGCCGCGGCTGCTGATCATGACAAATGGAAGGCGGACTGCAAGAAGAAAAGAGAGCCCGAGCCCAAGCCAGTATTTTCTGATGAGCAAAAGAAGTGGGCTAAGTCATTTTTGAGCACACCGTCCCAAGCCGCGAAGAATCTGCCTGACGACTATGCACGTGAACTTCGTAGGCAGGCACTCATGTTGAAGGAGAAGAAAGAGCGGGCGGAGAACCAGGAGAACAAAGCCTTGGAGGAGGCCGAGAAAACGGAATTAGAAAGTAAAAAAAGCGGGAAACGAGTTGCCCAGCTCGGGGAACAAAGTAAACAATCGATTGCCCCGCTTATAGTGAAAGCCGCCGGTCCGGATGACCCCGATATCATAGCAGCTGCGGCAGCACATGGATTGACTGTAACGAGTGCCAGAGAACAAGCGGCCAACTTAGGTATTACTCTTCGTGAACTGTTAGGCCTTGATGAGGCGCCAGTGAAGGAGGTAGTAATTACATATGTGAAGAATGGGCCTCTCGTCGAGCCTGCGCAGGAAAAGGATCTACCTCCACAAATGAAAGGTCTGCTGAAATGGTACAAGGGTTACATAAAAAATAAAAACGCCAAAGAATATATTTATGCGGAAGTTAGATATGAGCATCACTTCAAACATTACTATGTACAAATTCATCTGAGTGAATTGTTCCAGCTTTTCAATCTGCGCGAGCTCGACAAATCTATCATCAGTTGCTACGTTCTGTAAGTGATTTATTTCTACCCCATCTCGTTCATATTGCCTGCACTATATATATGTCCTAACTATATTGTTGTGTCCGCTATTATACATGCAGAATGAAGATTAAGGAATGCAGAGTAAGGAACATCCATGATGTTGGGTTCATTGACCCACACATCGTTAATGGATATGTGTTGGAGCATCACCCCGCCGACATGGAGGCAGACCTGTGGCAGTTTCTTACAAAGCAGGAACTCAAAAGTGATATTCTATTTCCTTACCATTTTGGGTGAGTGTTTCTGTCTTGAGCACATTCTCTTTTGTTTACTCCATGCATGGTATGTGGCCGGCTAATCGATGAGTTATGCATGACGTACTGTGCATGTATCGTGTCCGCAGGTTTCACTGGATTCTGCTAGTAATTAAAGTTGACACCTCAGAATGTCTCGTCCACGACTCTCTGAATATGGATCCAAAGCTTTGGGGCGGCATGAGAAGAATGCTGCAGAAGTAATTATTTTCATTCATTTGCGCTCTATATCGATCGACCTATTTCGCTCATTTCCTAATATCAAGTAACTAATAACTCTCTTGTTCATTTAATTTTCTTTGCCTCGTAGGGTTTGGAGACGGTTCGTAGATACAAAGGTCGGTAAATTCAAAAAAGAGCTAGAATTCAAAAGGTCAAAGGCTAAGAATGCTGGGGATATTCAGCCAGCGGGGACCAATCTATGTGGATACTATGTCTGTGAGATGATCCGGAGATACACCTCTGAGCGGGTTCCGAGTGATACCAATGCTCAGAGGAATAACCTCCGGATGATGCTTAGTCCAGAAGCTCGCTTCCGACCACTTCAAGAGGAACTAGCTGGATGGTTCAGCAGGGAAGTCCTCCATTCTAAAGGAGAACACCATTACGAGGACGTAGAACTTTATATGCATTAAATTATGTATGGAAACTTGTTCAAAATTGTATATGGTCATCCGATGATATTGAATATATATTGTATATTCCTCTTGAATTCTTTTTGGTTCTAATTTCAAATTTGTTTGAAATTGTACATTCATATGCATGTATGTAGTACCGTAGAATATGTGAAACTCCTTCAAAATTAAAATAAAGCACAAAAGAAATAAAACAATACAAATTAAACAGAAAACAGGTTTAGGGGGGGGGGCTAAAACCCTAAACCTGTGGCGGCCTTTAGTCGCGGTTGGCCAGAAGAACCGCGACTAAAGGTCCTCCGCCCCGACGGCCGCCTGGCGCCCACGTGGACGGGCCTTTAGTCGCGGTTCTTAAGCAACCGCGACTAAAGTGGGGGTCCTTTAGTCGCGCCTATTTGGCCGCGGTTGCGCAACCGCGACTAATGGCAGTTGCGAACCGCGACCAAAGGCCCTTTTTCCACTAGTGAGGTTGTGTGCTGACAAAAGTTTCTAGTTACCATTGGAGACATCGTTGAAATATCAAGTATATACACTTATTTCTTTCTAGTGATATTATAAAATGTGTTTTTAGTGAAGAACAATATGTCAATATCAAAAATGGCCAAAATTTCTTAGAATCATCCATATCTCATCTCTGATTAGGTTAATATTGTTTCTTGATGACAGATTTGTATGACTTTTTTTGCGGGTGACAGATTCGTACGCCAGATGATAGTGTATAAGAATATACACATGATTAACTTTTAACATGATAAATTTAGAAAATTATAATACAACAAAAGAAGTACAACATAAAATGCTCAGCCAGATCAGTGTTGCGCATATGACATTTATTGGTATCAAGAAAGAGAAGTACCCTAAACAAATTATCTGGAAATATTGGATCTCCACCAGCATATAATCTTGACCCCCTAACTTCAAATAAGAGCTAGAATGGAACTGCTTTCATTCACTATCAGGCATCAACAACAAATAACTCTTGCAATTCCCTTGAGAACCAATGCTCGGTGGCCTCAATCTTGATATCTATGAAGCTAGATTAATCATCAAATACAGAATTGAGCATCATATAAAATATGTTATTTAAGGGGAAAAAGGAGAAAATTAGAGTTTATTTCTCAGAATTCTTGAGGTAAAAGAGATGTAGGCAGAGGGGAAAATGCCCAAGAAACATCACGTGATTGACTAACATGAACGATGCGTGTGTCATGTGGCCGCAAGCGGGGTAGCAGTCCTCACCCTCCACCCTCAAACCGGCGATCAAATTCGATCCTTCATCGGTCCCCCAAAACAACCAACAAGTAAGCAACATAGCTCTGAGATTAGTACAAAATAAAGTTCTTCTTAGACAATTAATCCGCCATATCATTTAACCACAAAAAAGGAGATGATGGTATAAACTGTATCTTGATAGCACTCTGCTAATTAGTCTATCAATCAAGGCTAGGACCATATAGTTACCAACACTGAAATATTCTATTTCCTGCAGAACACGGAACAGTAATGTTGCTTGAGGCAAAAATTACAATGGTATAGACTATATACGGAACATCGAGCACTACACTGGACAACAAATTTTTACACATAACTCATACAACAAAACCGAGGAAGAAATCTGGCAGCTAATTCAATCACACCTAGGCTGTTGGTGCAACATGTCTTGCCTCTTGGGATCGAGTAACCAATCCTAATGTAAGTCCATTTGACCAGCTAGTAGCACATCCCAATGGAAACAAATGTGTTCCCTATGAAATCACATGAAAAAAAGTAAAGAGAGAGCAGACAGACCTGGTACATGTGTTGGTGGCCACAAAAGTTTTGGATGGTAATGTAGGTGGGGACACGAAACACAAGGGCTGTGTTGAGAATGTAAAGTTCCAGGACGCCCGTCGTCTATGCCGTTGGTCGCCACCCTTCCTCTTGCTTGTCGCCGCCGTTGCAACCTATATACCCCGCAGGTGGAGCCAAAATCTGGGTTAGGCGTCGCCAATTGTCATCCACGCATCCCCGGTGCTTCTCTCGTCTTTTTCTCTACGCCTGGAGTATGTAGCGTTGTGGAGAGGCGAAGTGAGGAGAATGCGACGGCGGGAAAAAAAAGAAAGGGTTGGGTGGGGAGAAGTGGAGGCGAAGCCATCGCTCATGCCTAGGGCTCGCCTGGGAAGTCCGCCGGGGCTAGGGTTCACGGCGAGAGCAATTGCTAGGTCGAAGGTCGAGACGGCGGCGAGCAATCGGCGGAGGTGAACCGTGCGAGGACGGTCGGCGGCGGCGGCGACCATGAGTGGGGAAGCGGATGGATTTGGAGGTGGCAGTGAGGGTTGCTATTTTAGGGAAGGAAAAGAAAGAGGATGTGCGAAGCGTGCGGACACGTACAGGTACAACATCCCTCACCCCTGCCACGACTCACCTAAGCAGATTGATATATGTTTGATCATCGAGACGCACCGTCACAGGCTCACAACCGACATCCAATCTCACAATTCACCAGGAGCTCTCAATTCGTGGGAGCTTAGTAACTCTAGAGATTAATAAAGGTCTCTAGTTCGTTGAAAAAAAAGGAGAAAATACGAAACGTTGGCGCCACGACGACCTCGGCCACCTAGAACGGCCACTCGGCTCCGGAGGTGCCACCGGGCTGACAAAAGCGTAACCGTAGGCTGCCAAGTGGTCACCCCTCTACGCGTCCCAACCTGCGCCACTCCTCTTCGCGGCCAAGTGACCAGCTCGGTCACCCACCACTAAAATTCCTCGCCGCAGGGAAGCTGCCCTTTTATTTTCTTTTCTTTTCTTTGAGAACACAAGAGCAGCTTCTCGTGCTCGTCTCTGACCTCTTGCCGGTCGGCGCCCAATTGGAAATTTCCTTTCCCTTTGCTCTCCTCGATTGATTGACTGCTTCACGGACGGTGCCCATGGCCATGGCATCGTCGTCGTGGTCATCTTGCTGCGCCTCCACCTCCACCCGTCCTCTGCCTAGTCCTCCCGCGAGCAGCAAGCGCAGGAACCTATGGCGGGTAAGCAGCGGCAGGAGGAGCGCCAGCGGAGGGAAGAGACAGCAGCGGCTGTCCATCCGCGCGGTGGCCGCACCGTCGTCGGCGGTGGACTACTCGGACACCGGCGCCGGCGCCGCCGACATCCCCTCGCTGAAAATCAAGCTGCTGGTGAGTGGCCGATAAGAATATTCCAGCATCTGACCGAGCATTTCGTAGCCGCTCGCACGCTCGCTTGACGCTTGACGGATCCTCGCATGATTCGTGGACGCAGAGCGCAGTCGCCGGGCTGAACCGGGGCCTCGCGGCCAGCCAGGAGGACCTGGACCGGGCGGACGCGGCGGCGAGGCAGCTCGAGGCGGCGGCGCCGGCCCCCGTGGACCTCGCCAAGGACCTCGACAAGCTGCAGGGGCGGTGGAGGCTGGTCTACAGCAGCGCCTTCTCGTCGCGGACGCTCGGCGGCAGCCGGCCCGGCCCGCCCACCGGCCGCCTCCTCCCCATCACCCTCGGCCAGGTCAGGACCCGACACCAATCCTGAGCTCAGCTCAGCCACACCGAAAAAATGGTTTCAGAAATGTGACGCGGCGGCGGAACTCCATTCCCAATTGTGCTTGTGCTCGTCAGGTGTTCCAGAGGATCGACGTGGTGAGCCAGGACTTCGACAACATCGTGGAGCTCGAGCTCGGCGCGCCGTGGCCGCTGCCGCCGGTGGAGGCCACGGCCACGCTGGCGCACAAGTTTGAGATCACCGGTGAGACGCTTCTCGATTCTGCACCCTTTTTTTTTGCTTGATTGATGGCTGTTTCCTGAACTCTCATGGCTGCCACTGCCAGGGATCGCGAGTATCAAGATCAATTTCGACAAGACGACGGTGAAGACCAAAGGGAACCTGTCCCAGCTGCCTCTGCTGGAGGTGCCCCGCCTCCCGGATAGCCTCCGGCCGCCGGCGTCCAACACCGGGAGCGGCGAGTTCGACGTGACCTACCTCGACGACGACACCCGCATCACCCGCGGGGACAGGGGGGAGCTCAGGGTGTTCGTCGTCTCATGAGCTGATTTTTGCTGCTGCTGCTGCTGCTCTCACTCTCTGTACTGCTTCAACTTTTTTGCCCCTAAACAGAAGTCTTGTGCTAGTCCTATGTCTTTTTTTGCCGACGTAGTACTGTGATAGAGGCTAACGTGCGTTCTTCACTTATGGGATTAACTTTTTCTCTCTATCAGATTATTACGTTTTGGTTTTATTGTGTTGGCTTAAGTTTTAATTATGTTCTAGCGATGTTTTTCCATGTTAAAACTATGGAATTGCTGCTATAATGCTCAAATGGGCAAAACAATGAAGTTCTCGCTCGCTTAGGTTTTGTTTATGATTGCTCCACTTCTAGCTCAGAAAATCTGCTAGCGTTATTTTTATTTGAAAAGGTTCTATAACGTAAATTTTTTTAAAAAAGGATTTTACAAAATGTTTTGAATTCAAAAACAATGAATTTACAAAAATGTTCGTAAACAATGAATTAAATATTTTTGGAAAACATAACAAAAATCATAGACTTGAAAAATGCTCGTGAGATTTAAAAATATTCATGAATTTTAAAATGTGTGTGGATTTTAGAAAATGATCATGTTTTTAAAAAATGTTTATGAATTTTAATAAATATTCAAAATAATAATAATAATAATAATAATAATAATTTGTTTAAACCATTAAAAATATAAAATAGCAAAAAAATCAGGCAATGCCTTCTCAAAACTAGAAATTTTGGCCGGTCCATTACAGCTAGGTGTGTCTTACCCTCAACCAGAAACATACAACCTTACAAGCGGGTCTCATAGCAACCCCCAAAGCCTTAAACGCACCAAGACGCTTCAAATCTAGGAAGTTGTTTCTTGTTGGTCTTCTAACCCAACCTTTGGTTGCTAAAGTAACAAGCTCTGTTGTTATTCTTACTACCTAGGATTATTCTCGCATCCTAACTAGCAAAAAAAGAAATAATGTAAGTATGTTTCTTACATATCTGAAACAAAGGGTTGAAAATGTTGAAAATGAAGTTCAAGTGTGGAACATATCACATTGAAAAGCCAATGCCTTCAATTGCAATTTCTCAGCAATGTTACCATTATGTGGGCATCTCCTGAATTTCACAGCCTTATTTTTTCACGGTCTATAGTTAAAAGTTTATGCATGCATTGTGTGGATAATTTGGAACTTTCACTAATGGATTTAACTTTGAAGGCAAGGAACCATCCATGACCCGCGTTCCAAGGTGTGAAGTGGGAGGGAGGGGATGTGGTGATTGAGGTTTTGATGACTAATGTTGTTTAAGGAGGTCCCGCAACTTCTCTCATCGCGTAATACATAAGAGCATCTACAACCGTACCCCTTCACCCCCTCCCCCCTCCCTAATACTTACTGGCGCACGACTTGGTCATTCTTGGTGACAAAATTGCCGCCCAACCGGATGCCTTAAACTGGCAATATAAGTCTGGGTTGTCCAGCACCCTTGCAACCCATATCTAGGGCGGATTGGATACGGGGACGCCCCGACGTGTCCGCCACATCATAGTGAATTGGAGAAGCAACAAGAGCATGTCCTAAACTTCAAGGGTTCAATAAAACAGTAGGAGAGTTGTTCATCGAGATAGGATCGTTGGCGCAAAGCTTCTCTACAAGGACTACTTCACATCGGACCTAACATACCTTGAAGGGTTCTTTTGACGTCGCTTCTGAATGAGTAGAAGTTTGTTCCTACGCGTAGTGAACATCGTGGAGGAGGCTGATGACTACTTCAAGCTGAGAAAAGATTGTTGTGAAAAAATTGTGCAACTGCTCTCAGGATGCTCGCTTGTGATAAAGCCCGCAAATGCCATTGATGCTGAAATCTGGATGGGAGAGACAGCATGCCTGCAGACCAAGATGAAATGTGCATGCATCGTGGTGAAGGTGTTTGTATCAGAGATCATCAAGTGGATTCCCTAACATGCTTTGTTAAGTCGATTGCATGCATTGACAATGAATGATCGAAAGGTTTACACATGTAGTATTAAGATCACACCAAAAATATCACCTTCGTACTTAAATTAGTGGCATCAAAGGACTTGTGAATTTAAGTAGCGGCATCAAAGGACTTGTGAATTTGACATGTATTCCTTGGCACGCCTGGCTCTAACAATGTTATCAATGTGCTTTAGCAATCTCCTTTTTTTGAACACAATACATACGCAATCGTTCATACATACACGCATACACTCACCCCTATGAACGCATACACGCACACCCTACCCCTATGAGCATCTTTGAGAGACTGAGCCGACATATCATCTTGAAATTTACGATGTCATCGTAGACACCTCGTCGTCGACAGAAGCGCATCACTAGAAATCCTGAAATAAATCCAAGGATAATGCGAGCACTAGGATTTGAACCCTGATGGGCTGAGATACCACTATCCCTCTAACCATCATTAAAGAGACTTTGTGAGGATGCTACAACGTAGAACTACACCATCAACAAGCACAACTATAAAATACTTCCTTCTTTCCGGTTTATAGGGCTTAATCTAAAAATCTCTTCAACCAAGGAAGATGATGAACGATGGAATTAATTCCGTAGTTTGCAAAAGTACTTACTTATGTTAAAAATAATTCTGTAATTAGGGGAAAATCTCCCCTTGCCCAAACCGTCGTTGCGGTTTGTCCCGCAACCGACGCCTCCCTTCGATCTCCTGGAACCGACGCCTCCTCGAGGGATCGTCGTGTCTCTTCGGGAGATATAAAAGGGGACATGTAACCATCGTTCAAAGGATTCGATCATTCTGATTCAAAACACGTTATCACGCACGTAGAACAGCCAGCGAAAGCGAAAAGGCAACAGAGAAAGGAGAAGAGAGGAAGCACTCGCCGCCGTGAGATGACAGGCCTCGTCTCCTTCTTCCTCCGTCTGATCCGCGAGGACGATCGCCGCTACCGCCTCATTGCCCTTCGCCGCCATGGAGTTGGTGGCCACCGCCGTTTCCGTCGCCGGATGCAAACCATCCGACGGTTCGGCCGCAGCGCCACTGGACGTGCCGCCCTTGGCAGCCACCGCGCCGCTGGATGCACCCGTCGCGGTGCTCACCACGCCCCTGGACACGGTCCCCGTGCTCCTCGACGCGCACACTGCGGTGCACCCCGCGCCCGTGGCCAGGCGCCCATGGGGTACGACCCTTGGCTGGTGGCCGGCCCGAGCGCCCCCATGATGCACGGGGCCGCTACCGCGCCTGCCTTGCCCACTGGGTCTCCGCCTCCACCACCTCCTCCGCCGGCCGCATGGATCCCGCCGTCAACGCCGACGCCTGATGCCGTGGCCGCTGGCCCGAGCCTCTGCCCGCCTGGCTACGCCCCGGTGCCGATGCGCTCGACGGTGAATGCAGAGGAAGCGCTCGCCTTCATCTCCGCTCCATCCGGCGCCTCTGGTGTCGTCCGCCTTGGAGTCGACATGGAGGGCGCCGCCGCCGCCGCTGGCGCGCCTCAACAGGAGACAGCCGCGGGCTCGAGCAGCCGCGCTGAGCGGCGCTTCGGCCGCCTCTTCGGGCGCGCCGTCGCAGCCCTCGACCGCCGCCCCGGCCGTCGCCCAGGCTCATGGGCTCCGGCGAACCTCGGCTTCACCGCTATTCCACTACGCCAGGCCTCCACCGTCGTCGTCTCCTCTTCAGATGAAGAGGCCTCGTCGGTGTCGCGTCGCTGACACCTGAAGATGCGAGGGGAGGCGCCGGCACTCGCCCCAATCGCCGGCGACTAGGCTCCCTGCTCCTTGCGAGCGCAGGTGGTGGTGGGGGATTGAGCGTGGTGTGGGTCGGGCGGGTCCTTATCCGTAACCGCCCCATCTGTCGCCTCCTCTTATGCGGTGTGGGTGGCTGCGGGCTGGCCTCGGTCGGCGGTGGCAGGCCCAGGCCCAGGCGATGACCTGCTCTCTTCAAGTTTTTTTCTTTGTTTTTATTAGTCTAGTACTAATTATTGTATATGGTGCAGTTTTAGACTCTGTTTAGTACTGTTTAGTACCTAGTTTGACTGCTACTTACATACTAGTCCAGTTCTAGATTAAATCTGACTAGGACTTGTGTAATTATTAGTGTGTTTATATTATGTAATGGATTGATAATATAAATAAAGTACCGGATTTCATCTGGGAAGAATGACATGTTCCATGTGTTTACCACATCTCATTTTTATCGAACATGTCTTTGCGATTGAGATCTTCTCTCGCATATCAAACTTGCGAATTTTTGAATGTTTCTCCCTCATCTTATTTGGAATCAACAAGGTAATGAGTTGTGATCTGCTGCTCATTTGCAGACTATCCTCTCTTACCGTGAGGTCTACGCTTTGTCATTCTCGACAAACAATTACCTCCAACATGTATTCCTTATATCTGAATTGTAGCATACACAAGGTAATGGCGATGTAGCCTATTACTGTGAGATCCAAGTGATCTTCAAAGTGTTATGTTCACACAATTGAGGTTGAGAAATTTTCAAGTTTTACACTTGAGCATCAAATTTTTGCGTTCTTATTACAGAACCATGATGGTTTTAATTTACCACCCATAAATTAATTATCTCTGGTTCCTCATGTAGGCAAAGATGACTGCCAAAGAGTTTGAGGAGCTTGCCCTCAATGGCCACAATTACCCTACATGGGCTATGGACATCAAGATCAGTCTTGCGTCCCGTGGGATAGCGCGTGCAATACAACCCCCAGAGACTCCTCTCCCGGATGGGGCCACGCCGCTGACAGAACAGCAGCATTATGCTGCCTTATTCATCATAAGGCACCATATTCATCCAGATCTCAAGTCTGAGTATTTACAGGAGGAATCTCCTAGTACTCTGTTTCTGGCCCTCAAAACGAGGTATGAACAGCAGAAGGCAGTAGTCCTGCCAGAAGCACTTCATGATTGGACTCATCTTCGTCTTCAGGATTTCAAGTCCATTGGTGAGTACAATCATGCTGTTCATAAGATATGTTCCAAACTGCGCTTTTGTGAGAAGGAACCTACTGAGGGGGAGAAGATAGAGAAAACTTTGTCTACTATGCTCCCTTCAGATAGGATCCTCCAACAGCAATACCGTGCTCGTAACTACACTGTCTATTCCGAGCCCATTCACATGTTACTTCAGGCTGAAAAGCATGATGAGCTACTCGCTAAGAATGGCTCTCAGCGCCCAGTTGGGGCACAGCCTTTACCTGAAGTCCATCTGAATGTCGCAAATAGACAGAAGTTTAATGGTACCTTTCGGGGTAAACAAACCAATTCCGAGCATAAGCGAAAGCGTAATGGGAACAGGAGATCTAGATTCCCAGGCAAGGGAAAACGCACTTCAAAGCCCAGGTTTGATAAATCTAAGCTTTGCAACAAGTGTGGATGCCACACGCATTCTACTGAAAAGTGCACAATGCCCAAGCATCTGGTTATGCTGTACCAGCAATCTCAGGGACGCAAAGCACCTCAAGGGAAAAGGTTTGAAGCCAACTTCAACCTTCATCCGCATAGCGCAAAAGGAGCCGGTGATTCGCACGATGTTCCTCCTGGACCGAGCAACGCCATGATTCCTTATCTGCCTGAGGATACTACTGATATGGAGAACACGTTGATTGAGTACACCGCAAACCACGTGTTTGGCGACTTCGACTAGTTCCTCAATCTCCTAGTGATCTATTTAATTATTGTTAGAATAAATCCGAGGCACTCCGTCGATCATTCGAGGACCAAGCAATCACACGAGCATGACACCGAGATTTGTTAACGAGGTTCACCGATATGGCTACATCCTCGGGGCATGACTACGGGCGCTCCTCCCCGTGACACCGCTACAATACCGCACCCGGTCGCCCTGGACACCGGCACAAGCCGCCGGCTTCCCCTGCGTTCCGGTGCTATTATGTTGGCATAGGTTACATCGTGTGTCTACCCCCGCTATATATGAGAGGCCTAGGATACAAGTGTCCTACTAGGACACGACTCCACATCCTACGTAAACACAATACAACTCATAGTCCAACTGTAACCTACCTTGTACACTATATTCGACACAACTCTAACAAACTCCACCTTGGCGAATATTCTCCACCATCTTGAATTCGTCAATGCGTCAAACTTCCATGTACATTGGACTTGAGCTTATCCCATGAGTACCGCTGCTACTCCAAAGACTCCATGTGACTCCACCTGCAACTTGTAGTCCCTTCTTTTCTTGACAACAGTCAACACTCGAGCAAAATTAAGTTCCTTGTTACTCTAGTTTGTGTTCCCAATTTCCAGAGTATCCGTCCAACGCCATCACACACTGATCACTGACCTGTGTGAAAATGAACAACTCACATATTGGGTGTCACACATAAGAGTTACCTGAACTCAACATCACCGCTCCTTTCTTGACCATCTGTCTGAAACTTGAAAGAATTTCACCGTTGCTTGTAGTCATCCCGAGTCAAATTCACAGTTGTCTCACCACATGTATGACCACCAGAGCCCTGGCCCGTCTCCATGTCCCGTGCATACCGCACGCCTCGCCGCTATTACCGCGTCGAGGCTCCGCTGTCCCGGTTGAGTCTCAAGGGTCACAAAACCACACCACTCAACCCCCACTGCAGAGTACCACCGATCATCACTGACCGATGACGAGTTTCACGCTTTCATCAGACCATTGGGCTCCAGTCCGAACTGTGTGTCCCTCGCTTTTCCCGCTGAATAGGCTTCGACTCTCTGTGCACTTACGCCGTAGCCCCTCAATCAGCACCGAGTGAAGTCCTCCAGACTCCAGCTCCACCTTCAACATGACTCCATGGTAGATGATCAGTCCACCCCACGCGCCTCGTCGACATCAAGCTCCGTGTGTACATCACTTGAATCAACCCCGCGCCATAGTCTTGTCGAAGCCACACAAGCCCTTAGGCCTGCGCCACGTGTTTCCACGCCCCAGAAGTCGGTCACCACCAGCATCACGCTCCTATGTCGTCGTCGCCGATCCTACCACCGTCTTCTGTACCAACCGACTTGCCTCGATCCCGTCAGACTGTCTAGTCCGACCCAGGCTCCCAAATCATCTTCTGCGAATTTCCATCCATCACATGATAATCCCATCTTAGCTGACATGCCTTCCTACAACGCCTTCAAGCATCCATGTTGCGCCAACAAATCTTTCACACTTGTCTGCCATAACCCAAGGTTTTCAGTTCCGTGAACTTCTCCACCTCAAACCTGGTACCCGTTGGCACCATGGTCCTTTGTATGACCGACCCTATGAAAGAAAATATCCGAGCTTTCCACACAATGCCCCAAGTACACGAACCGAATCTCCACGTACTAATAGCAAAACAAACCAAAGAATCACTCTTGGCCTTCACGTGGTGTCTCCCGTGGCTCAACTCTAATGCTAGCTTTGCCTAGCTAAAGCCCTTGCCTTCCCGATGGATAAACACAATCAGCGATGAATTATTTTCTACAGATCTGATATGCTTTGCCTCGTGCCTTTGTCTCCCTTACTAGCTGATATTAACCCGCCACAGAGACGAGGAGAACATGGCTCCTCCTGGGACCCGGTCCCTTTTTTTTGTCCAAAACAAATCTCGCTGCCTTTCCATGACTCAGCACAGTCCATCGCTTATGTGCCTTGCAGCGTTGCCCCACCAGCTTGCTCCAGCTGGGCCTCTTGTAGGATCCATCACCGTCTGGGCTTAGGCCACCCAAACTGGGCAACACCCACACCACGCCACAGCACCCTGGGCCCGGCCCTGTCTGGCCGCAGCATCAACTACCGCAACGTTCGCTGCCGAACACTCGCGCAATCGATCAGCTGATCGACTGCCGCATGTCTCCGCTCACGCTGTCGTCCGCGCACGCGCCTTTGTACGCTCGCCCAATCGATCCGTATCGATCGCTGCACGTCCCGCCTGTCGCTGATCCGTCGAGTCCCTCTTCTTGTCTGCTTTTTCGGATCTCGCTGAGAACCACACCGCCCCGGCTGCATCTCAAACTCGATTCTTCCTCCAGATCAACAATCCACAGTCTCCTCGTAACCTTGCTCATGATACCACTTGTTAGAATAAATCCGAGGCATTCCGTCGATCATCCGAGGACCAAGCAATCACACACGTTGCATCTCGTCAGATCTGTTGACTGCTTCCACGTGCTTTCCTCTAGATCAACAAACATCAACCTCTTCAAACCTTGCTCTCGCTGAGAACCACGCCGCCCCGGCTGCATCTCAAACTCGATTCTTCCTCCAGATCAACAATCCACAGTCTCCTCGTAACCTTGCTCTGATACCACTTGTTTCAATAAATCCGAGGCACTCCGTCGATCATCCGAGGACCAAGCAATCACACGAGCACGACAACGAGATTTGTTAACTAGGTTCACTGATATGGCTACATCCCGGGGGCATGACTACGGGCGCTCCTCCCCGTGACACCGCTACAATACCGCACCCGGTCGCCCTGGACACCGGCACAAGCCGCCGGCTTCCCCTGCGTTCCGGTGCTATTATGTTGGCATAGGTTACATCGTGTGTCTACCCCCGCTATATATGAGAGGCCTAGGATACAAGTGTCCTACTAGGACACGACTCCACATCCTACGTAAACACAATACAACTCATAGTCCAACTGTAACCTACCTTGTACACTATATTCGACACAACTCTAACAATTATGTCCATTTGTGATGGTTGTATTAAGAACATAAGTTTGTTGTTGTCTTTATATTGTATTGTATCAGCACATTTGATATAATAAAGATTGTATTCTATATATGACTATGAGGTTTTCTTATTGAAAATACTTTGTTTTATATAGTTTTCTACGGGGACAATCCGATGGAAGAGGAATTATGCCTTGTGGACAATGGTACCACAAACTCCATACTGAGGGAGATGAAATATTTCCAAACTCTGAAAAAGATGAATGGAGATATTCTAACTATCGCTGGACGCGATACAGTTATTGTTGGTACTGGTCGTGCCATATTCACCCTCCCAAGCGGTACACAAGTGACGATTGAGGATGCTTTATTGTATCCCGACTCATCACGTACCCTGATCAGTTATCGAGATATCCGTAAGAACGGTTTTCACATTGAAACCCATGAAGACAACAAAGAGGAATATCTACTCTTTACTAAAGATGACGGATATGGCAAAAAGGTACATGATAAAATTCCTTCTCTATCGTCTGGTTTGTACTATACATACATCAAACCCATGGAACATGTTGCATACAAAGTAATTTTTCAGAATCTTAACGCATTCCAAACCTGGCATGATCGCCTAGGCCATCCTGGAATAGGGATGATGAGAAAAATTACTAGCAATTCCATTGGTCATAATTTGCTTGAGTCAAAATTTCCTCAATCTTCTGATTTTGTGTGCACATCTTGTGCCACGGGAAAGCTAATTTTGAGGCCCTCACACCTCAAAATACAAGCTGGACCACTTCAGTTCCTTGAACGTATTCAAGGAGACATTTGTGGTCCCATTCAGCCATTATCTGGACCTTTCCAGTATTTCATGGTTCTGATTGACGCATCTACACAATGGTCACATGTGTGCCTTCTATCCACACGAAACCATGCATTTGCCAAGATAATGAGGTAAGTCATTAAGTTGCAAGCCCATTATCCTGAAAGTCGAATTAAGTCAATTCGAATGGACAATGCTGCAGAATTCTCCTCACGTGCTTTCAATGATTATTGCATGGCTTTGGGGATTGAAGTTCAACACTCTGTTCCATATGTCCATACACAAAATGGTTTGGCCGAAGCATTGATTAAGAGGATCAAACTCATTGCAAGACCTTTGTTGACAAATTTCAACTTGCCAACCTCTTGTTGGGGTCATGCTGTTTTACACGCTGCTGACTTGATACAATTGAGGCCAACTGCATATCACAGTTCTTTCCCTCTGGAATTGGTACGTGGAAATCCTCCAAGCATTTCCCATCTGCGTAAGTTCGGATGTGCTGCATACATCCCGATCTCACAACCACAGCGGACATCTATGGGCCCACACAGGAAGTTGGGGATCTATGTGGGGTACAAATCGCCGTCGATTATCAAGTACCTGGAACCCCTGACTGGGGATCTGTTCACAGCCTGTCACGCTGATTGCATATTTAATGAGGAACATTTTCCGGCATTAGGGGGAGATTTCAAGTACCAGAAAGAATGCCCGAAAATTGATTGGAATGCTCATGCCATTTCATCCTCTGATCCACGTACCCGTGAGACCGAACTTCAAGTTTGGAAGATTATTAATTTGCAACATCTTGCAAATAATCTGCCAGATTCATTTACTGATTTGAAAGGTGTTACAAAATCCTTAAACCTGGCCAGAAACGCACCAGAAAGAGTGGAGGTACCAATAAAAACCACTCAACTCCCTATTCCTAAAAAGAGGGGGAGTAGTACGGCCTCTGACCCGGAGCATGCTTCTAGCAAGCAGCAAAGGAAATCGAGGAGAAAAACCTCGGAGTCAGTAAATGCAGGTCAACTCAACGTTGACAAACACCTGATGGGTAGTATACACCCAGTGGAAGGGCAACCTCCACAACCCAGTTCCAGTATGCACAAACTGACTGGGACATCGGAACACCCAGACTCGATCGTATTGGGAAATCACGAAGAGTCATTAGGGGTGCAGGAAATTTCCATCAACTATGTTGATTCTGGAGAATTATTTGACCGTAAGACTACGACTGTCGACATATATTTTGCTGACAAGATTGCAGATACCCTTCTCACTGATCATGATCCAAGGTCTATCGTTGAGTGCCAAAAGCGCTCCGACTGGCCTAAATGGAAGGATGCAATCCAAGCAGAAATTGCCTCGCTTAACAAAAGAAAGGTATTCACTGAAGCAATACCTACACCTCCCAGTGTTTTCTCTGTGGGATTCAAATGGGTTTTTCTCCGGAAACGGAATGAGAACAATGAGGTGGTGAGATATAAAGCAAGGCTCGTAGCACAAGGTTTCACGCAGAAACCCGGCATTGATTTCACTGAAACATATTCTCCAGTGATGAGTGCAACCACTTTCCGATATCTTATCTCTTTGGCAGTGCAAAATCATCTATCTATGCAGTTGATGGACGTCGTGACCGCATATCTTTACGGGTCACTAGATTCGGACATATATATGAAGGTTCCTGGTGGAATCTCAGTCCCGAATAAAAATGCAAAACGCAACATGTATTGTGTAAAGCTGAATAAGTCATTATATGGCTTAAGGCAGTCGGGACGGATGTGGTACAACCGACTCAGTGAGTTCCTTCTTCAGAAAGGTTACTCCAATAGTGCTGATTGCCCATGTGTTTTCATCAAGAAGTCCTCTACAGGATTTTGCATCATTTCTGTGTATGTTGATGATCTCAACATCATCGGCAGCACACCAGACATTGATGAAGCACGCAATCACCTAAAGATGGGATTTGAGATGAAGGATTTGGGTAAAACCAAATTTTGCTTAGGTATTCAACTTGAGCATCTTCCCTCAGGAATCATGGTACACCAATCTGCCTATATCCAGAAAATATTGGAGAAATTCAATATGGACAAATCCTATCCATCTAAAACTCCCATGGTGGTTCGATCTCTAGACGTAGAGAAAGATCCGTTCAGACCAAGGGATGATGGAGAAGAGGTGTTGGGACCTGAAGTTCCATACCTTAGTGCTGTTGGAGCGCTTATGTATCTTGCAAATTGCATAAGACCTGATATTGCATTTGAAGTGAATCTACTTGCTAGGCATAGCGCAGCTCCTACCAAACGTCATTGGTCTGGAGTGAAGAATATCTTTCGATATCTCCAAGGCACAAAGGATCTTGGCCTATTTTTTCAGTTCCAGAAAAATCAGGACTCTGGTGTGTTTGGGTATGCAGATGCCGGCTATTTGTCTGATCCCCATAATGCCAGATCTCAGACCGGCTTCGTGTTCCTACATGGTGGTACTGCTATATCATGGAAGTCTTCGAAACAGACTCTGGTGGCAACGTCAACCAATCATTCTGAAATAATTTCATTATTTGAAGCAACATGCGAATGTGTATGGCTTCGCAGAATGATAAACCACATACAACAGTCATGTGGAATGGGTTCGATAAAATCACCTACCATTATCTATGAAGATAATGCAGCTTGTGTTGCGCAGATGCAAATAGGATACATCAAGAGTAATATCACCAAGCATATTTCTCCTAAATGGTTCTTTCCCCATAATCTTCAGAAAAGCGGGGAAATAAGCATTCTGCAAGTCAAATCATGCGACAACCTTGCTGATTTATTTACCAAGTCTCTACCAAATTCTACATTCCAGAAATGTGTTCATGGAATTGGTATGCGAAGACTTAGGGACTTGCAGGTGTCAGGGGGAGTCTCTTCTTGAGATATCCTCATTTTAATGACATCATATTATGCTATCTTTCTTTGTGAGTATATTTTTCAGGACCTCATCAAAGATTTTATGAAGAACTTTTGAAGGAGAACCTTTTGAGATGATAGAGCTTCCCGGACAATCGTGAAGATGATCTACATGGTCGAGCGTAGATTAGGGGGAGTGTTAAAAATAATTCTGTAATTAGGGGAAAATCTCCCCTTGCCCAAACCGTCGTTGCGGTTTGTCCCGCAACCGACGCCTCCCTTCGATCTCCTGGAACCGACGCCTCCTCGAGGGATCGTCGTGTCTCTTCGGGAGATATAAAAGGGGACATGTAACCATCGTTCAAAGGATTCGATCATTCTGATTCAAAACAACTTAGTAATCTCGTTTTTCTTAAAAAATTGTGTATACCAATGCATTAATTACACCATGCATGCATGACCAACCAATAACTTCTACATACATTGATGAGTTTTTTTATCCTTGCATGCAGTGATTTAATACACCTTAAAATCTAAACATGTGATGGTAAGTAGTACTACCTCCGTCTATGTCCCCTTCGTTTTCGTTTTTTGTGCCCAACTTTGCGTGTAGATTTGACTAACAAATTATAAGTTATATGACATAAAACTTATATTGTTGGATTCATATTTGAAAGAGGTTTTCAATGATACCAATTTTAGGATAAGTTATTTTTAGATAGTTAAATCAAAGGTCAAAGTTTAACCAAAAAAGAGGGACTAATAAACCAAGAGGGACTAATAAACCAAGACAGAGATAGTAGAATTGAGACTTATAAAACGGGAAAACAAACAAGATGCCCCCTATAAACCAAAAAGGACGAAGTGTGGTGCTCCCTAAGTAAACTATTATAAGAGCGCTTAGAATACTACTCCCTCCTTTTCGGTTTATAGGGCTTATCTCAAAATTTTAGTTTTTTCATTTTATAAGGCTCAATTTGATTGTTTCCCATCACATGTTCAGATTCCAAGGTGCATTAAATCATTGCATGTAAGTATTAAGAGAAAATTGACCAATGCATGTAATTTATGAATGCATGCATTACAATTAATGCATTGGTAAACATACTTTTTTGAGGAAAACAAGAGCATTAATTGAATGCTTTTGCAAACTCCAAAAGGTATTCCACCACTCACCATCTACATTAGTTGATGAGATTTTTGAATTGAGCCTTATAAACCGAAAAGGAGGGAGTAGCTATTAACAAACAATGTCTCTCTTTAATACAGCCACGAGGTAACAAACAATGTCTCTTTACAAATGCATGTGGGAAGGGTATTCGATGTGCAAAAAGTCACTTTGGAACCCGGGTGCATTGGAGCCCTATTTTTTGAACTATGCCAAAATGCTATTTTTAAGTTTCAAAAAATTCTGAAAACAAATCAACATGTTTATATGAATGTATGTTACACATGTGTAAATTTTGATGCTGAAATAAGTAACCATGTGAGTTACACAAAAATGACAAAATCATGATTTTGGAAACATGAACAGTGCATGTATTATTCACTATTTGAAAATCACCATTTTTGTCATTTTTGTATAGGTTGTATATTTACTTATGTCATCACCAAACTTTACAAATGTGTAATATACATTCATATGATCACGTAGAATTTTTTTCGGAATTTTTTGAAACCTTTAAATGTGATTTTCAAAGTATTTAAAATAAAGTCCTCTAATACACCCGGGTTCCAAAAATCCACTCTCATTCGATGTGCTTCAAAGTCGTTTGTTTAGCAACAATGTGAAAACTAACACTTACTCAGCTTGGGCGAAGGCAACCCTATGCATGATTTAGAGAAGCCCAAGTGCAAATCTCTATGTGAATCTATGCTGAAATCATTTTCTGCTTGAACCAACCAGCGGAGCGTGTCAGATTCTATAGATTTGCACATCCACAAAGTAAAACAGGGCATCAGTGCATCAATGCATCCACCATTAATAATCAAAATAACGCAAGGCTTAGCAGCCAGGGAAGTAATTTGACGAAAATCAAGGGCAGCACTTCAGCTGCAAGTTTACTGAATTGCATCGCGACAGAAAGTCTGGCAACAATCATATCAAGTTCATGATGTTCGAGGTAAAAATCTATCATCACACCATAAAAGACAGTTCTACTTTAAGGTTTATCCGATAACATGGAAACTCTTAACATCCTCTCGTCCTGCATTAAAGCAGCTGATGACTTCCGCACCATCTGAATCACTCGTGGAGGGTGCCCAGAATATCGTCGTCTCTGTAGAGGAGGTACCTGAAAAGTTTCAGGTGCATTAGAAAAGGCAGATAAAACTGAGAATATGAGGTAGGAGCAATGGCATCTGTCTCTAATAAAGTTTCAAAAACCATTGCCACCAGAATGCCGGATGGGTGAAAATAGAACAGAACATTGTCACCCAAAAGTTTTGACAGAATGTTAATCTAACAAAGAGCATGTGAAAAGTGGCGTATTAGTAGAAAGAGCTGCTACCATCTTTAGCAAGAGCAGAAGTTTCAAAACACAGTTAGATATTAGCACTTCCCAAGTAACACATCTGCTAATCCAACTACGTAATATAATTATCCAAGTTAAGGCAAAATGGCTTGATGTAGCAACACAGACCGTGTGAAAGATTTTAGTACAAACTACCCATTGGCTGTGGCAGCATTTGAATGATGAAGCATGATATACTGCTATTCGCACTTCAAAAATCACTCGCATATTACAACTTGTGTCCCAATAGAATTCATTATCTAAGTTCATGGATGGAATAATCAAATGCTGACAAGGTATGAAAACAATTGTTTCTACAAGTATGAAAATGTGCACTATGCTGCTGAATTAGGATGTTGCACATTATTTTGCACCACACGCATCGAGAAAAACATCACAACAGCACCAACAGGAGTAATACGATGGTGAAGTGAGTAACATACTCTTTCTCAGGAGCAAGCTTCACTTCAAGACCACCATACTCAGGCAGGAGCACATGGTCGCCTTCCTTCAGAGTAACAGGGATCAGCTTCCCTTCCTTGTCACGGCTGCCAGGGCCAACAGCTATCACCTTACCAGAGTTCAGCTGGATTCACAAGAACATTCTCGAGTCATGAACTGATTCGACAGTCAAATTATCAAAGACAACTCTGAAAAATGAGGGAACCTTTTCTCAAAGATAATGTGGGATCAGTTAAGTGCACTACTAATAAGAGTAATCAGTCAAGAACCGGTCAGTTAACTGCAGCACTAATAGGACTTATCAGTCATGAACCGGTCAGTTAACTCCACTACTAATAGAAGTGATTTGACATGAACTGACCAGTTTAAGTGGACTGATAGGACTATGAGGCAGAACTACAGTAAAACTAGCAATCTAGTAGCATGACAAACATGAAAAATGTACATTGGTGGTAAAAATAAATTCTTTGTGGAAGCAGAATTGACAGCATCTTCACCAATTAAACTACAGTTGCTTAAACCGGATAATTCTAGCTAACACATCAATACACAATGAGAATCTGAATCAGCAAGTCTAGCCACACCCCCATCTGAACGAATTCCACAATAAAACAATTTGCAAACTAAGCAGCTATCTCTCTGCCTAACAAGTAACCATATCAGAATAATAAGCAATCTTCAAAGGAAGAGACACCCCTCCTGTTCACAACTACCCCGTATGAACTATTGATGAACCCTGTTCTCAAAGATAATGACATAATGTGGGATCATAAAAGCGCACCGAATAGCACTATGGGACAGAACTATTGTACAACTACAGCTAAGCAGTCTAGCAGCACGCCAAATTCGAAAAGTGCAACATTGGTAAAAACCGATTCTTTGTGCAAGAGCGCAGATGGATGTAAACTTGACCAATCGAATCCCAATTGCTTAAATTAGACCATTCTACTAGCTTAGAATCTACCAATAGAAAGCAAATCTGATCCCCCAACTGAACTAATTCCGCCAGATAAACAGATTTGCAACCTAAACGACCATCGCCCGACCAAGATCTAAGCAGCCCCCACACGGGATCCACGCATATATGAGCAAGAAGCAACATCTACCAGCGGCACCGGCACCAGCAAAGGGGAGGCGAGAAGGGCGCGCCGTACCTGCTTGGAGGTCTCCGGGAGGAGGATGCCGCCGGCGCTCTTCTTGGGCTGCACCACCTTCTCCACCAGCACCCGGTTGAAGGACGGGATCAGACGCCGAATCGCCGCCATCGCCGCCGATGAGATCAGACGCCGCTCTTCTCCTTCTTCTTGGGAAACAAGCAAGAAAACGCGACGCTTCCACACTCTTCGCTTTTCGCCTCCCGGGGATGGTGGGGTTTAGGGTTTTATGAGGGAGGCGCGGTTGCGGGCGCGGTGGAATGACGGTGCTGCCCCTGCCAGCCCTAGAATGTTCCCGCCCGTGGGCCAGACCCAGCCGCGCGGTGCTTATACGGCCCAGTTAAGGCCCGTTATCGTAGGCTGGAGCCCACAAGGCGGCGGAGGGTCCAATCCAACGCGCCGCCGCGAACTCCACTTCCAATTTCTAACCTGCAGTTGCGGTCGCCGGCGGCAAGGAGGAGGAGGAGGAGGAGGAAGGAGCTGAGAGATGGCGGACGCCGGCGGCACGAGGGAGCGGGAGGAGGAAGAGGAGGACGACTTCGTCTGCCTGGATCCGTCCTTCTTCATGAACCGCAAGTAGGGGTTTGCTCTCTCTCCACCCTCTTGGGGTTTGCTGTTCTGATGATTGCGGCGGCAGTGGCTCGTCGGCTCTGCCGGCGAGCTGAATTGGAAGCTTCTGTGCTGATTCCGTTGCTGGATTTGGGCAGCTACGAGATGAAGACCTTCACCTACGGCTCCCATGAGCTCCAGCTCCTCTGCCTCAGCTCCGCCTGCAGTTAGTGCCCTCCCCTTTGCTCCTTCCCCTTGCCATTTTTCCAGTACAGTGTCTGTGGTATGGAAATGCGTTCGATAAGCTTATTGCGATGGCGAATTGGCAGCGCGGCATCTTGCTACCAGCTCGTTCTGTGAAAAATCTACTAGGAGCTGGGGCAGGCGTGGAGGTTCCTTAGTTTAGAGTAGAAGAGGGGATTGTTGGTTGAACTTGAACATTATGCTGCTTAAGTTGGCTGCTGTTTTTGTGTCGATAACTACATGTTGTTTGATCCAGCACCGCTTGCGTAGTAGCCCTAAATAATGCTCACTGTTAAGCTCTACCACATGTTGTTTCATTTGTGTCAATGAATTGCTGCGCGTCTGCTTCAGGCACTGGCAGTTTGTTCTACTTGTTTACTCGTTGAGGCGCTGATCACGAGTTTCATACCGTAACAACAAACGTACCAATTGTAAATTGCTTGTCTCTGGTTGTGCAGTTACAGCTTTGGTAAAGCGTTAAGTGTTCCGAGCATGGAAATATGTCCGTGACATGTGGTTTGGGCATTGTCTTCTTGTTGTCTGCATATGTAGCAAATACGGGTTTTCATTACACAACCATGTGGCTTTGGGGCCACTTTTACCTTGTCTTGTTTGGGGATCCTTCCACTGGGAGTCTGAGACAGTTCCATTCTAGTACATGAGGACGTCAAAAGGCCCACGTATCACGTGATCAAACTAATGGTCACATTCATTTTTGCTGTCACTAGGCGAGGCGACTCTTCCTCTTGCTTCATTCTGTCCTTCGTTTCTACTTTTACAGCCAGAGGCATATACACTGATTTTCTTAAGAAAGTAATTCTCATTTAAGTGGTCACACTACTATCCAAGTGTCCATCAATCGAAAAAGTTGGATCTGACCATGCTACACTCTAGTTCTGCTGCCTCCGTGCAGTGAGATATGTGGATGGTCTTATTTAAGTCTCATGGTTAGTACACTAGCTTGTCTGGCTGATTTAGGTACAGGCATGATGCCACTCCATATTACAGAGTGCCAGATGTTTGTTATTTGCTTAGCATGCCGCCGCCACTAACAAACATTCCAATGTTTGGTGCAGCTGATTATGATCTTACTGGACAGTTAGTATGGCCAGGTGCTGTTCTGATGAACACATACCTATCTGGACACCCTGAGACTGTGAAGGGGCGTTCATTAATTGAGTTAGGATCTGGGATTGGTGAGAGAATTCTCTATCGTATTCACTTCAAATTGTGATCTTACAAACACTGACACTTTTGTGACTTGCTAGGCATTACCGGCATATTGTGCAGCCGTTTCTGCAAAGAGGTGGTATTGACTGATCACAATGATGAAGTTCTAGAGGCAAGATTTTAACCTTCAGAATCTTCCAGTTTGACATTTTATAGAATGATTATGAGACTTTTGAATTACTTGTTATAGCAATTTGTGTATGTGATATACATTGGGTTTATAGACATCAACATTTTTCAGTCTGTATGGCACAATCATTCAGTGTACTGCTATATCTTCAAATGCTAGACCTAGAAATCAAATTCATCGATCATAAATGATTCAGACATTGCACTGCATTAACATTTTCAGTCTGTCCGGCAACAATCATCCAATGTACTACTATATCTTCAAATGCTAGAACTAGAATTGACTTCATTGATCATAAATGATGCATGCATTTGCATATGACACACTTGGATCTTTCCTTGGACATAAGCCTTACATCTATTTCACAGATTATAAAGAAAAATATAGAGATGCAGTCATGTTCTGGCAATGCGGATGCAGGTTACCACTTTGTAATTTCCAGCTTATTACTATGTTTCATTGCTCTGATATTAGTTGAAATAAAACTATACATAAATTGGATCTGAACTGATACTTTTGTTGCAGTGTTGACTGCTGAGAAGCTAGAATGGGGAAATCATGATCATCTAAGCAATATCATTGAAAAACATCCTGTTGGATTTGATCTCATTCTTGGAGCCGATATCTATATCCTTCTAACTTTTCTATGCCCCTGTGGTTATTTTCAGTTCTGATCCCCCTTTTCTCTATTCCTTATGCATATATCAATTGCTGCATTTCGTGGACCTTGACTCGCAGAAAGCTTCCAGCAAGCTAGCATTCCATATCTCTTTGATACTGTAGAGAAGCTTCTTCGTATGCAGGCCAATAAATGTAGATTTATACTGGCTTATGTATCACGAACCAAAGTGTATGTACTTTTTCAACTCATCATCTATGTATTTTTTAAAACTCATTATCTTCCCGTCCAAGACATATATGAGTAGAGTTCTGAATGCTTTCTAGGAAAAAGGTGCAGATAAATGCTGTCCATTATGATGTGCCGATTGCACTAAGGAATTGCTGGCATTATAGTTGATTATTACATTATATTCGCATTTTAGTTCTCCTTGCTTTATTCATCAAGAATAACTACTAGCCCGGTTCTTTGATCATTATGCTGCATTAACTAATCTGTGTAGTTTGGGTGAGTGTATGATATGCCATTTTGAATTTGCTTAAAAGGTAGATGAGGCACTCATGGATAAAACTGCCTAAAGATACATTGTTAGTCAGATTAGAGGGTCCTAAGAAGTACTTAGAATGGCTCCAAAGAACCAAAACGTTGCAAATGCTAATGCGCGTTCCTCCCTCGAGTCAAAATTGCACACGCTGTGATTCACTTGTACATTAAGACAAGAGATTTGCTGAAAATTCTAAATTCGGAGTGACATCTATCTATGTAGAGCTACAGAGCCTCTGCCGATTTACAGACAAGCATAGTGTCATGTTGCCCATTCTTTTATCAGTTTGCCGCTTGTTCGAGATACACTGCACCTGCTAGTTCATTCTCCTTGTGCAAAAATGATTCTCCAAATGCGTTCCTGAGCATATAGAATGCACAGGCTGGCTCAGAGTAGTTTAGATTATCATTTACTGACAGCTACAATTGGTAGCATACTGACATGTACTAGGTATGGTCAGAGTGTCCTGCTACTAAAGCTTGCAATACAAGAGCAACTGTTAACAACAAATGGTCTATGTTTTTTCTGAGATATTATGCCCGGTTATCCCAGCTTTGTCCTTCGTACTTGTGTAAAGGATTTTGCAAGGTCGTCATAGCTGGTACAAGTGAGATCTTAGAGCTACCGTGACACTTTAATAGGCCACTTATGTCTGCTTCAAAAATTTCTGTCTCGTTATGTTCTCCAACTAACTTTCTTTGTTTGTCGTATTATTTTACGCCAATTCCAGTATTAATGCATATTTCTTTAGATGATGATGTGTATATTCTCTTAACTAAGATGCTTCTCTTCTCGATATGACCAGCATGGATGCACTGGTACTGAAGGAAGCTGAAAAACATGGAATGCTCGTCGAGGAAGTGGACGGGACAAGAACAACCATCACAGATCTCGAAGGCGTCATATTCGACATCACCCTCAAATGACGCCTCTGATGGAATGCTTGGGTGACAATTCCATCAGACAGGAACAAGATGTGGAGCCTCCTCCTATCAGGAAAGCCAATGTTACCGCCTGCATGATCTGCTGAGCTGGCCCTGAACATGATGTGGTCTCTAGTCTGCATCTCTCCACTCCATGGGAGAAAACAGTAGTACAGCACTAGCATCAGTCCTGATATGGCGCTGATTGATTCAGCACAACTTTTAAATGACTCGCCGTTCGTGGCCCTTTTCGCTAAATCAAGAAGCGATTCGGGTCACGATCCGTCACAGCTTTTTTCCTAGACCGTCAATCAAGTACCAATGAGATGACCAGGCACTGATGAAAGTCCTTGATCGAGAGGATTCAATCAAGAAAGAGCTGCCAGAAGCAGTTGCATCATATGAACTTGACTACTTGAGAGGTGCTTGCTTGCAGGGCCTGAAGATGCTCTGGATCGCCATGGGCTCGTGCTTGGCGCCACCTAGGGTAAAGCACCAAAACCCACACTGAATGAATCGATGAATCTTCATCATCCCTGCCCGCATTGTCTCGCAATGCTCCCATGCCAAGTTGCTGATGCATGCGATGTGGATCCAAAATTCTTGGTTGTTCTTTAGCCTGTTCCTCGCCCTTGCCACGTAGCGAATCTCGTCGCGACAACTCGTCAAGGCCTGCCCTGGTCAGCAGAGCTTGTCACGAGGGCGAACCGACGCGTCGTCGTCGGCTTTGCTTTTCTTATTTCTTCCTAGCTCGGAAGCAGCCCAAGATTTGGAGCCATCGCTAACGCTGATGCTGCCAAGAAGAGGGGAGGTCACGAAACTGTGCCGGATCCTGTTGCTAACCCTGATGCGTTGCACTGGACCTGCCTTCCGCTATAATCCGAAACCGGGATGAACCGCACTGTACCCGGTCTGCTTCTGAAACAGTAGAAAACGTTGGTTCGTTTTCGATTACAGGGAGATGCAAGCACGTACACGAATAGTGTCTGTATGAAGACCATTGACGATGAAGGATCTCTAGCCCCACAGACCCCCAGCCCTCTTGGCCACACAACAACATTTCCACTTCTCTAAGTTTTTTTTTTTGAAACATAGCTTTTTTTTTTGAAACATAGCTTATCTAAGCTTTCTTGCTCTAAAAGTTGTTAAATTGTAGGCAGCTTGCGAGTGCGGCGTTTCTGCTCCCGAGTTCATCTGCACCCGCCCTGACGAAAAAAATCAAAACAAATACTAAAAAAATTCCAAAAAAATTTGTGTGGTAGATAAGTTTATGCGTGAGGTGCGCTCCAAGTTTCAACTCATTTGTACATCTGAGCAACTCTCAGCAAAAAAAAGGCAAATTCAGGGTTGTAAGAATGTTTACTGTTCATACACTGTTCTGACCCGATTTTTTTTTCTGTGAGCTTCTCAGATGTCCAAAAAAGTTGAAATTTCGAGTTAACCTCACGCATAAAATTATCTATCACGCAAAAAATGGATTTTTTTGAATTTTTTAAGTATTTATTTTGAATTTTTTTTCTGACCAAGTGCGGATGAGCCTGGGCACCGAATTGGGTTTTCAGCAGCTTGCTTGCTACTGATTTTAGTGGTGTACAAGGAGCGCATGAGCAATTCCTTGTACTACTGATTTTAGTAGTGGTTTACTGGTGAGGACAGGTTGGCGATTGGAGGTTGGGAATGGTCCCATGCAGCAGATGGAAGAGCAGTGGCGTAGCGCCATGGATGGAGTCGAAGAACCCTGCAACCAACACGATTAAAGCTCCATTTGGACGCCCATCTTGCTTAGCGTCATAACTTAGGCGAGCAAGATCAACGTCTGGGTTTATTAACCAACAAGAGTTGGGCCATGAAAATTGGCATCACGCTTTGGATACCGTACCCTAGCTAGCTATCTCTTCTGAATCACCACCGGCATCAGTCAACTTCGTCGCAATGGCAATGTGACCCGTAGATTAACTAGCTCCTCTCATTGGCCATGATTGGATTTCAGCTACTAGTAGTAGTAGTATCTTGCGGCCTCATCATCAGACGAGAAAGGCATCAAGACTTGATTGGTTTCTTTCTTTCTTTCTTTCCCGGCTTTTCCACAGCCGCCGCATCCGATGCTTGAGGTTGAGGGCACGCAGGTGTCAGTCACTCACCCAGTCGGGTCAAATTGGGGGCCAGGAAAGGAGCGGCGCCCAACCCAAACACCTGAAAGGGCGTACGAAAAGAAGAGCAATTTACTGGGCACTGTCTGAGGGAAAAGTAAAAGTGGGGAAAAGGAAAAAGGAGAGCGGCCACTCTCTTCACCGTTGGCAGCATTGCCGCATGGTTTCACCTCTTCTTTTACTTGCTTTTTTGCGGGCACACTGTTGCCTATATATGCTTGCATGTGTGTATGGGGGTGTGTTTTGCAGAGATTCCTTTCCTCCTCCATGAAATGAAACACAGGATGAACATGAGCACGTAAAAGAGGAGGAGGTTGATTGGCTACCCAATGATTGGGCTGCATTGCATAATCCAGGACTACCACTCCACATGAGGGCTCGTTTGGTAAGTCGAGATCCACCCGGGATCCCCTTAATTTCCCTGGGTAGAAAATCCCGATCTCAGCACACCAGAAGAATTTTCCCCATCTCTCCACCTATCCCCGATGGGATTTGCTTCCCTGGGAAATATTCCCCGGCCTACCAAATGAGCCCTGAGAGGAGAATTTTTCCACCACCATTGCATAATGCAAACTGCATGCACATGCTTGCCTAATTAGCTCGTACTCCCGTCCTGTCTGTATAATGAGCTGCGATGTGTCTGCTACCCGACTTGACCAGCTGCTTGAGGAAACCGTTAAAGGCTCCTTGATTTGATTTACAGGATTCTGAAAATGCGGAAATAGGAAAAGTATAGGATTGGAGTGGCATACCCACTTAAATCCTATAAGATTAATAAGTAGTATTTGATGCCATAGGAAAAACAAGGAATTGTGAAAAGAGATTGGAGTGGATGTTAGATTTCCTATGAAATGTAGGAAAAAATCCTAAAGATTTCAATCCTTAAAAAATCCTATAGAGAATTCCTTTGAATCAAAGGAGCCCTAAGTTTTCCAAGCAGAAATGTAACATCTCTCATCACAACGGCCACACACGCACGGGCGCAGAGGATCCTTGGCCACCAATTGCACATACATATTTCTTGTACTAGTGCTATACATGTAGCAGCAACAGTGAGTACCAAACTCAACGCAGCATGACCAGATACCCAACTGATAAATACAAGATGTTGCTTCTGTCTTGCTGTCTGTTTGCTTGTGTTAATAGCAAGGGCCGGTGACAACATCCCTGTCAGTTAGCACCAGCATGGTCCAGCCACCAGGACGGATGCATACATATACATATACATACACACGCTTCCACAGGTTGCCAACTTGGCCTTCAAGGATATCTCATCTGGCCGGGGACGGCCGCCGTCACGGTCTAGAGCACCGCCGGCGACGACCAGCCGCCCCGGCCGGCCGGTAGGTGCATGACAGTCTTGAGATAGTGTTTACAGATCAGCCATGACAAAAGGTTAATTCAGAAGCCTGCTTGTTTTCTTGTGCTGATGGATAGGTATAAATATTGTTAGGGAACGGGAGGATGATGCCATGGGAATCTGGAAAGCGTATGTGCTCAGCGCATAAGCTGATGGAGTTGTTGGTCACACGCATGGCATGACATGGATGCGGTGATGGTGATGAAACCATGACCTCACACACATTGCCGACCAGTGGAAGCTCATCGGCAAGCACCACCTCAAAAGTGTTCTTGCTCTTAATTGGGGCACAAGTTGATTAATTGGCCTCGCCATTTGATTAGAAACATTGCAATGTACACACTGCGGCGCGGCAGGCTGCCTCGCGAAGCAAGCGTTTTTCTGTGGAAGTTGCAGCCCAAATAAACACGACATAAACTAACCTCGGATGATGGGGCAACTAACCATGGACGACAGGATGAGCCTATGCTCATTTGACCATCCTATAGATGCTTAGTTATGATCATGCTTGGCGGTGTTGATCAGTTCAACTTCAAGCAAAGCATGACAGCGTGTCAGGTGTAAACACCAAGCGAGGTCAATGGCGTTTATGGGCTCATGACAAGGAGTTGCTGCTGTTGAGAGGAGGCTGGGGAGCAGTAGGTTAGCAGTTGAAGGAACTGATGATGGAATTAAGAGGTTGATGTGCATCTCCAATGCAATGCAAGCTCACGTGAGCTGTGACGATGTATGGCGTGTGTGTGGTGAAGATCTCCACGATCTAATCGGTTGCAACCGCAGGGATTTGTCTAGGTCGTTGTTAGGTTTGGCCTGGGATTTAATATCTGATTAACCATGCAATGATATGAGCGGCATCATTAATCTTTATACACACAATACTAACCAGCAGTGTTCTGCTGAAAACATAAAGATTAATGAGGCTTCTCTACACACCATACTAACGAATACAATTATTTATACGGATCATGTATAAGGAACAAATACGATGTCTAGTACTGGTAGAATCCAGGTAGTTGTAGCTGTCGGTCTAACGCGCTTTTGTACATACATATACGCATCAGTAGTGTAATGACAAGTGCTTTGATTGGGTCTAAATATATCATAGATCAGTTGATTCAGTTCCAATAACTCTGATTAGTCAAACTTCTCTGTTTGTTTTTTTTTGGACTCGGCCAGCTCATGCATGACCCCGTACATAATTGGTCGTGCATGTCCATGTATAATCGTTTTGAAAGGAATGGGTAACGAGGATTCATCTTCAAGTACAAGTACATGTGAATGGGATTTGTTGGAAATCTAGTACCTGACGTTTATACAAGAGAGTGGCTAGCAAGTATCACTAAAATATTTTCAACCGTCTGTATTTCCTCCTGTAAGGTAGGAGAAATATTTGAGAGCTTACAACTAGAGTACATAATGAATGATCTTCATCAGTATAATGATCTTTATCGCTGGATTGTTGATGGTATCCTTTTCAAATGCTTGAAAAAGCAAAAATAAATTGAAGAAATTTCATCCAAGTTTGCATCAAGGAGCCCAAACAAGCAATGACCAATATATGATCATCGTCCTAAGCATAAACATGGCTGAGGTAGACTTATCGCCATATGCACATAAAGTGGACGATGTAGTGTTGACATCGCCCTTAGACAAACTTGGTGCAACTTAGTTTTTTGACACACTAGCTTTGCCCAAAAAAAAACTCTCCATCTTATTTAGGCAAATAATTTTTCTTTTGGATCATCATAACCCAATTTCGTATCCGACTTCTATATAGCCAAAATAGTGCACCCTAATATTTTTCCGAATAAAAATTGCCCGACCCAAACACATAGTGATACATGTCTGGGGTGAGGCATGGGGGTATTTCGCCCTCAATATGGACTGAAATAAAAAAAAGTTCTTCTTCACGGGCGTGGGGTTTCAGGTCCTCAAAAGTTATCGCCGTGTAAAACGTAGGTTTTGGGGGAACTCGCTCAACCCTCTATGGGGTGGCCTATCACATGTATATAATGATGACATACAAGTCCAATACCAATACGGTATGGATTACACAGTAGGGCTACAGTACAAAGTCTAACACCCTTCCTCAATCTCAACTCACTCCTGAAGCATCTAGGAGGTTGAGATTGCGCCTACAGACCTCAAACATGGGAGAAGGTAGAGGCTTGGTGAAGATGTCTGCAAGTTGATATTTTGAAGAGATAAACTTGACTTGTAGTAGCTTCTGTGCAACACGTTTCCTCATAAAATGATAGTCAATCTCAATGTGTTTAGTCCGTGCATGGAACACCGGGTTTGATGACAGAAATGTAGCACCGATGTTGTCACACCAAAGGACCGAAGGATGTGGCCGAGCAACTCCTAGCTCTCGAAGTAGGGACTCAATCCATATAAGTTCAGCAGTCGCATTGGGAACTGACTTGTACTCACCTTTTGTGCTGCTGCGGGAAACAGTGGCTTGCTTGCGTGCACTCCAGGCGATCAGATTAGGACCCAAGAACACAACATGTCCCCCCATAGATCGCCTGTCATCTGGACACCCAACCCAATCAGCATCAGAGAATGCAGAAAGAACTTCGGAGGAACTGGGGCACAGGTGAAGACCAAAGGAGACAGTGAGACGCACATAGCGCAGTATGCGCTTCACAGCAGACCAGTGTACATCAGTAGGTGCATGAAGATACTGGCACACCCTGTTAACCGAAAAGGAGAGATCAGGACGCGTGATCGTCAGATACTGCAAGCCATCAACAATACTCATGTACTCGGTAGCATCCTCAGGAGAAAGAAGAGCACCATCAATAGCTGAAAGTTTGTCAGTGGAGGACATGGGCGTAGGCGATGTCTTGCACTTGAGCATACCAGCACAACGCAAGAGATCAAGAGAGTACTTCTTCTAGGTGAGAGCCAAACTGCCACGAGACTGATGAGCGACTTCAATACCCAGGAAGAAATGAAGTTGTCCCAAATCCTTAACTGCAAAATCACGACCAAGTGCAATCACAAGAGCATCAGCACTTCAGCATCCGTCGGAGAGGAGCTCACCAGGACAATATCATCCACGTACATAAGGAGGTACATGGTCACACTCGGTCGCTGAAACAAGAACAGTGAAGTATCAGTCGTCGAAGGAATGAATCCATGAGTGCGTAGAGTTGAAGCCAGGCGAGCATGCCAGGCAAGAGGCACCTGCTTCAGTCCATATATAGCCTTCGTCAGACGACAGAGATGATAAGGCTGAGTGTGATCAACAAATCTAGGTGGCTGCCTCATGTAAACGTCTTCTTCAAGCAATCCATGAAGAAAAGCGTTCTGCACGTCAAGCTGACAGAGAGACCATTCGCGAGAAACTGCCAGGGACAGAAGAAGTCGAATATGTTGGGGAACGTAGTAATTTCAAAAAAATTCCTACGCACATGCAAGATCATGGTGACATATAGCAACGAGAGGGGAGAGTGTTGTCTACATACCCTTGTAGACCGTAAGCGTAAGCGTTAGCACAACGTGGTTGATATAGTCGTACGTCTTCACGGCCCGACCGATCAAGCACCGAAACTACGGCACCTCCGAGTTCTAGCACACGTTCAGCTCGATGATGTCCCTCGAACTCCAATCCAGCCGGGTGTCGAGGGAGAGTTCCGTCAGCACGACGGCGTGGTGACGATCTTGATGTTCTACCGTTGCAGGGCTTCGCCTAAGCACCGCTACGATATTATCGAGGTGGACTATGGTGGAGGGGGGCACCGCACATGGCTAAGAGATCCAAGGGATCAATTGTTGTGTCTTTGGTGCTAGCCCTGCCCCTCTATTTATATGTTGAGCCCCGGGGTCGAAACTTGGAGCAAAAGCCTCCTCAAAGTCGGTTTTGCCCGAAAGGCAAGAGTCCCACTCGGACTCCAGGACCAAACGCCACAATCCTTGGCGTCTGGCCCAGACGCCATGGGCCTCGGCGTCTGGCCCAGGGCCAGATGCCAGGGTCTCCGGCATTTGGCCCCCTGGCCTCCGCAAAACTCCTTTTGCACCGACCTAAAGCCTCATGGGCTTGACCCCTTGGCCTAACCATATCATCCAATATATGAATCTTTACGTCTCGACCATTTCGAGACTCCTCGTCATGTCCCCGATCTCACCCGGGACTCCGAACTCCTTCGGTACATCAAAACATGTAAACTCATAATATAACTGTCATCGAAACCTTAAGTGTGCGGACCCTACGGGTTCGAGAACAATGTAGACATGACCGAAACACGTTTCCGGTCAATAACCAATAGCGGAACCTGGATGCTCATATTGGCTCCCACATATTCTACGAAGATCTTTATCGGTCAGACCGCATAACAACATACGTTGTTCCCTTTGTCATCGGTATGTTACTTGCCCGAGATTCGATCGTCGGTATCTCAATACCTAGTTCAATCTCGTTACCGGCAAGTCTTTTTACTCGTTCCGTAATACATCATCTCACAACTAACTCATTAGTTGTAATGCTTGCAAGGCTTAAGTGATGTGTATTACCGAGAGGGCCCAGAGATACCTCTCCGACAATCGGAGTAACAAATCCTAATCTTGAAATACTCCAACCCAACAAGTACCTTCGGAGACACCTGTAGAGCACCTTTATAATCACCCAGTTACGTTGTGACGTTTGGTAGCACACAAAGTTTTCCTCCGGTAAACGGGAGTTGCATAATCTCATAGTCATAGGAACATGTATAAGTCATGAAGAAAGCAATAGAAGAATACTTAAACGATCAAGTGCTAAGCTAACGGAATGGGTCAAGTCAATCACATCATTCTCCTAATGATGTGATCCCGTTAATCAAATGACAACTCATGTCTATGGTTAGGAAACATAACCATCTTCGATTAACGAGCTAGTCAAGTAGAGGCATACTAGTGACACTCTGTTTGTCTATGTATTCACACATGTATTATGTTTCCGGTTAATACAATTCTAGCATGAATAATAAACATTTATCATGATATAAGGAAATAAATAATAACTTTATTATTGCCTCTAGGGCATATTTCCTTCAGTCTCCCACTTGCACTAGAGTCAATAATCTAGTTCACATCGCCATGTGATTTAACACCAATATTCATATCTGTATATGATTAACACCCATATTTCACATCGTCATGTGACCAACACCTAAAGGGTTTACTAGAGTCAATAATCTAGTTCACATCGCTATGTGATTAACACCCAAAGAGTACTAAGGTGTGATCATGTTTTGCTCGTGAGAGAAGCTTAGTCAACGGGTCTGTCATATTCAGAGCCGTATGTATTTTGCAAATATTCTATGTCTTCAATGCTCTGCATGGAGCTACTCTAGCTAATTGCTCCCACTTTCAATATGTATCCAGATTGAGACTTAGAGTCATCTGGATCGGTGTAAAGCTTGCACCAATGTAACTCTTTACGATGGGCTCTTTTATCACCTCCATAATCGAGAATTATTTCCTTAGTCCTCACTAAGGATATTCTTGACCAATGTCCAGTGATCTACTCCTAGATCACTATTGTACTCCCTTGCCAAATTCAAAGCAAGGTATATAATAGGTCTGGTACATAGCATAGCATGCTATATAGAACCTATGACTGGGGCATAGGGAATGTCTTTCATTCTCTTTTCTATTTTTTGCCGTGGTCGGGATTTGAGTCTTACTCAATTTCATACCTTTGCAACACAGGCAAGAACTCTTTCTTTGATTGTTCCATTTTGAACTACTTCAAAATCTTGTCAAGGTATGTACTCATTGAAAATCTTATCAAGCGTCTTGATCTATCTCAATAGATCTTGATGCTCAATATGTAAGTAGCTTTGCCGAGGTCTTTCTTTGAAAAAACTCCTTTCAAACACTCCTTTATGCTTTGCCGAGATCTTGAGGCCCGTTTTCTACTAGTGAGGGATGACTAGTTAAAAGAGATGCTTGGCCAATATGAGAGATGGGTATACCTACACCATTGGCGGTGTGAACCTGATCATGCCTGTAGTAGGGCTGGTAGGTGGAGAGTTTGTTGAGCTCGTTCGTCATGTGATCCGTGGCGCCGGTGTCCATGTACCAGGCCGGATCAACAGGGTAGGCTGGTGTGTACGCGCGGGTCCTTGCCCTTGGTGGCGATGTGGGCAGACGGGGCGGCAGCGATGTGGGCAGCCGGGGCGGCGGATGGGGGACCAAAGTCTGCCATGGCAAACTGGCGCTCGTTGCCCTTGCCGTCGTTGCCGATGCCAAGGAAGCTCCTATGAAAGCGGTGCGGTGACACTTGGAGGCGACATGGCGTTCACGACCACATAGCTGGCACACCACCCTGGTGTTAGGGGCTCCACCCGGGGTCGACGCAGGGGGTGGGGCTGCCTTGCCAGGTGACGGGGCAGGGGGCGCTGGCCGCGAGAGGCCCAGAAGGCCGCCGGCTGGGCGGTGATGGTGGCGGAGGAGCGACGAGCCTCGACACGTTGCTCGGTGAAGAGGAGGCGTGAGTAGAGTTCGTGAGGAGGCATCGCTGGCTTGGCGTTGTGAATGGCCTCGGCGAGATTGTCGTAGTCGGCGTCGAGGCCTTTGATGACGAAGACGGCGAACTCCTCCTCGCTAAGCGATCGACCAATAGAGGTGAGCGTGTCCGCCAGCACCTTCATCTTGTTGAAGTAGGTCATGGCAGAGGAGTCCAGCTTCTTGATGTCGGCGAGCTCGCAGCGAAGAGCAATCGAGCGGGAGGTAGAGACCTGGGCAAAGGCGTGCTCCAGGGTCGTCCAGGCGTCCATGGAGGTGGCGGCGAAGAGACAAAGGCTAGCGACCCCATCGCCGAGGGAACCCTGGATGGCAGAGAGGATCGTCTGGTCTTGCTGCACCCACATACGGTGTTCCGGGTTGATGGCCAGACCATGGACGGTAGGGATGACCTGCGGAGGACACGGTAGCGAACCATCAACAAACCCTAGGAGAGACCGGCTGCGTAGCAGCGGTAGGACCTTGGCGCGCCAGAACAAGTAGTTCTCCGGCGTGAGTCGGATGGCGATCAAGTTGTCGAAGTGGAACAACCCGGTGGGCGTGATGGCACCAGCAGCAGGGACGGTGGGCGGCGGAGCCGCGACAGGAGCCACGGCCGCGACCGATGCCGCGGGTGGCGCCGCGGGCAAGGGCGAGATCGCGGCCACAGGCAGAGTCGCAAGCGTGGCCGCGGGTGGCACCGCGGGCGGGACCTCCCCCGAGGCCGCCGGGAGGACGACAAGTGACGAGGAAGAGGCCGTGGGTGGCGCCGTGGGCAGGATCGCCGTCGTGGCGACGGAGGTTGCAGGCGACGACAACGGGATTGGAGCTGAGAACATGGAGCCCACATCGGTGGTGCCGAAGAACTGGGGCACCGACGGAGCCAGGGGCGAGGTGGGAGGTTGAGGAAGGCGGCAAGCGACGTGGGGAGTACTAGTAGAAAAGGGGGCAATGGTCCAGGCCGGTCCAACCCATTAGTCCCAGTTCAATCTAGAACCGGGACCAATGGGGGCATTGGACCCAGTTCTTGAGCCCCGGGGGCCGGCTGGGCCACGTGGGCAATTCGTCCCAGTTCGTCTGGACCTTTTGGTCCCGGTTGGAAGGACGAACCGGGACCAATGGGCCTCGCTCCTGGCCCACCACCATTGGTCCCGGTTGGTGGCACGAACCGGGACCAAAGGCCGCCCTTTAGTCCCGGTTCAGGCCACCAACCGGGACCAATGGTGGTGCCTATATATACCCCCTGCTCGCGAGCAGAGCACTCCCAGTGCTCTATTTTTCGTGGCCGGCGAGGGGAGAGCTTTGTGGTGCTCTAGCTCACCTCCTATGCACACGAGGTGTTCGATGGAATGCCCGAGCCACACTACTTAAGCTTTCTCCCCTCCAAGCTCCATTTTCCTCAATATTTGTCTAGGTTTAGCGGTCCGTCACGCCCCGTCCCCGTCTTCACCGTCGTCGATCACCCGCGCCGATCTCATCGCTGGCACCACCGTGGTGAGCCTCTTGTTCTTATCTTCTTTCTGAAAGGAAAAATATTCTTACTTGTATGTTTAGATAGATACTTGTATTATTTTCTTACTTTTATTATTGCATCTTATATAGTGCGATGGTTTTGGTATCCGCCCCCGTCGGCCCTCGTCCTGTCTATGATTCGGATGTGGTATATATTATCTTTTCATAACTATTGGTTCATTTATTGTTTATGACAATTATGCCGACCAACGTGACATAGATTTTATTTATCTAGGAGGTTGTTGAACCGGAAATTCCAACCGACCCTATTGTCGAGAGGTTAAATTTAGTTGAAGAAGAAAACAATTTCTTGAAGGAAAAAATTAGAAAAATTGAGGAGGAGAAGATGATATTGGAGTTGCATGTTGCGGATGTCGTCGATGATCACAAGATCAAGATGGATGCAATGCGCTTGAAGATTAGAAAGATTAGAAAATATGCCATTCATACCGAGGCTTGGTATCATTATGCCGTTGGATCAGTTGTTACATTGGTTGCGATTATGATCGCATTTGTTTTCGCATTGAAATGTTTTACATAGTTTCAGTGTATGGTTTAATTAATTTAGATGCTCTGCAGAGCTTTATGTTGTTAGATGAGAACTATGTATGTACTTTAGTTTTAATGTGATGATGAACTTCTATTAATTTGGTCACTTCATTATATAATGCACGCAGATGAACCGGCAATGGATGTACGGTTCAAGACACACCTCCGAGTACATTAAGGGCGTGCATGATTTTCTCGAAGTGGCTGAGGCAAACAAGTAGAATGGTTTTATGTGTTGTCCATGCCCTGTATGTGGGAATACGAAGTCTTACTCTGACCGGAAAATCCTCCACACCCACCTGCTTTACATGCCACACTATAATGTTTGGACGAGGCACGGAGAAATAGGGGTTATGACGGAAGATGGCGAAGAAGAAGAGTACGATGACAACTATGTGCCCCCTGAATACGGTGATGCTCCTGAAGATCAAGAGGAACCAGATGATGTGCACGATGATGCTGCAATGGGCGAAGCTGCTGAAGATCAACAGGAACCAGACGATGTGCCCGATGATGATGATCTCCGCCGGGTCATTGTCGATGCAAGGACGCAATGCGAAAGTCAAAAGGAGAAGCTGAAGTTCGATCGCATGCTAGAGGACCACAAAAAAGGGTTGTACCCCAATTGCAAAGATGGCAACACAAAGCTCGGTACCGTACTGGAATTGCTACAGTGGAAGGCAGAGAATGCTGTGCCTGACAAAGGATTTGAGAAGCTACTTAAAATATTGAAGAAGAAGCTTCCAAAGGATAACGAATTGCCCGACAGTACATACGCAGCAAAGAAGGTCGTATGCCCTCTAGGATTGGAGGTGCAGAAGATACATGCATGCCCTAATGACTGCATCCTCTACCGCGGTGCGTACAAGGATCTGAACGCATGCCCGGTATGCGGTGCATTACGGTATAAGATCAGACGAGATGACCCTGGTGATGTTGACGGCGAGCCCCCCAGGAAGAGGGTTCCTGCGAAGGTGATGTGGTATGCTCCTATAATACCACGGTTGAAACGTCTGTTCAGAAACAGAGAGCATGCCAAGTTGATGCGATGGCACAGTGAGGACCGTAAGAAAGACGGGAAGTTGAGAGCACCAGCTGACGGGTCGCAGTGGAGAAAAATCGAGAGAAAGTACTGGGATGAGTTTGCAAGTGAGCCAAGGAACGTATGGTTTGCTTTAAGCGTGGATGGCATTAATCCTTTCGGGGAGCAGAGCAGCAATCACAGCACCTGGCCCGTGACTCTATGTATGTATAACCTTCCTCCTTGGATGTGCATGAAGCGGAAGTTCATTATGATGCCAGTTCTCATCCAAGGCCCTAAGCGACCCGGCAATAACATTGATGTGTACCTAAGGCCATTAGTTGAAGAACTTTTACAGCTATGAAATAGAAACGGTGTACGTACGTGGGATGAGCACAAACAGGAGGAATTTAACCTAAAGGCGTTGCTGTTCGTGACCATCAATGATTGGCCCGCTCTCAGTAACCTTTCAGGACAGACAAACAAGGGATACCACGCATGCACACACTATTTACTTGACACCGATAGTATATACCTGGCAAGCTGCAGGAAGAATGTGTACCTGGGCCATCGTCGATTTCTTCCGACCAACCATCAATGTCGAAAGAAAGGCAAGCATTTCAAAGGCGAGGCAGATCACCGGAAGAAGCCCGCCATGCGTACCGGTGATCACGTACTTGCTATGGTCAATGATTTACACGTAATCTTTGGAAAGGGTCCCGGCGGACTAGCTGTTCCGAGTGACGCTGGGGGACACGCACCCATGTGGAAGAATAAATCTATATTTTGGGACCTACCCTACTGGAAAGACCTAGAGGTCCGCTCTTCGATCGACGTGATGCACGTGACGAAGAACCTTTGCGTGAACCTGCTAGGCTTCTTGGGCGTGTATGGGAAGACAAAAGATACAGCTGAGGCACGGGAGGACCTGCAACGTTTGCACGAAAAAGACGGCATGCCTCCAAAGCAGTATGAAGGTCCTGCCAGCTATGCTCTTACCAAAGAAGAGAAGGAAATCTTCTTTGAATGCCTGCTTAGTATGAAGGTCCCGACTGGCTTCTCGTCGAATATAAAAGGAATAATAAATATGGCAGAGAAAAAGTTTCAGAACCTAAAGTCTCATGACTGCCACGTGATTATGACGCAACTGCTTCCGGTTGCATTGAGGGGGCTTCCGGAAAACGTCCGATTAGCCATTGTGAAGCTATGTGCATTCCTCAATGCAATATCTCAGAAGGTGATCGATCCAGAAATCATACCAAGGCTAAGGAGTGATGTGGTGCAATGTCTTGTCAGTTTCGAGCTGGTGTTCCCACCATCCTTCTTCAATATCATGACGCACGTCCTAGTTCATCTAGTTGACGAGATTGTCATTCCAGGCCCCGTATTTCTACACAATATGTACCCCCTTGAGAGGTTCATGGGAGTCCTAAAGAAATATGTCCGTAACCGCGCTAGGCCAGAAGGAAGCATCTCCATGGGCCATCAAACAGAGGATGTCATCGGGTTTTGTGTTGACTTCATTCCTGGCCTTAAGAAGATAGGTCTCCCTAAATCGCGGTATGAGGGGAGACTGACTGGAAAAGGCATGCTTGGAAGGGACTCAATAATATGCAGGGACGGATATTCTTGGTCTCAAGCACACTACACAGTTCTACAGAACTCTACCTTGGTGACCCCGTATGTCGATGAACACAAGAACAGTCTGCGCTCCAAACACCCGGAGCAGTGCGACGACTGGATTACATGTGAACACATCAGGACTTTCAGCAGTTGGTTGGAAGCACGTATCAGAGGTGACAACACTGTTTGTGATGAGCTGTACTTGTTGTCCAGGGGACCATCTTTGACTGTATTGATTTGGAAAGGATACGAGATAAACGGGAATACATTTTACACGATTGACCAAGATCAAAAGAGCACCAACCAAAACAGCGGTGTCCGCTTTGATGCAACAACCGAGAGGGGAAAGGACACATATTATGGTTACATAGTGGACATATGGGAACTTGACTACGGAGTAGATTTTAAGGTCCCTTTGTTTAAGTGCAAATGGGTCAATCTGTCAGGAGGCGGGGTACAGGTAGACCCACAGTACGGAATGACAACAGTGGATCTGAAAAATCTTGGGTACACTGACGAACCGTTCGTCCTAGCCAATGATGTGGCACAGGTTATCTATGTGAAGGACATGTCTACCAGACCGAGAAAGAGAAAAGATAAGGAAGCGAATACATCATACGATGAGCCAAAGCGTCACATAGTTCTTTCAGGAAAAAGGGACATCGTGGGAGTGGAGGACAAGACAGACATGTCTGAAGATTATGAAAAGTTTCATGAAATTCCTCCCTTCAAAGTCAAGGCTGACCCAACATCCTGATAAACGATGAAGATTATCCATGGTTACGGCGCAATAAGCAAATGACACAAGCGAAGAAAAAGTGAAGACTTTCTCCCGCAACTATTATGATGATACCATGCCAACTTTGTAACTGACGAATATGATACCATTGTCCGTTTTGTACATGCACATGCTATGTGTGGGTCAATTTATGATACCATGCCAACTTTCAACTTTTTCAGAGTTCATCTGAAATGCTTTAATGTCTTATGGTTCGGCCCTTGTAATAATTAAAAATAGCAACAATAAGTATTTTGTTGTAAGTAGAAACAAATAAAATAAATAAAGCAATAAAGAAAACAAAAAAACAAAAAAGTGGAAAGTTTATAATTTTCCTAAAACTAAAAGCAAAAAGAATTAAAAAATAAAGCAAAAAACAAAAGAAAATAAATAATGCAGAAAACAAAACAAAAAAACAACAATAAATATTTTGTTGCAAGTAGAAACAAAATAAAATAAATAAAGCAAGAAAGAAAACAAAAAAAAGTGTTTTCAAATTTGAAAAGTAATGGCACTAACAGAAAGTTTATAATTTTCCTAAAACTAAAAGCAAAAAGAATTAAAAAATAAAGCAAAAAACAAAAGAAAATAAATAATGCAGAAAACTAAACAAAAAAACTGGAAAAAAATAAAAATAGCAACAATAAGTAAAGAAAACAAAAAAAACAAAAAAAATGCCCCCTACTAGGCCCCCACGGCCTGAATACGACTTGAATCCCTACTTTGGGCCAGGATTCAGGCCCGCAGTAGGCCCAGAAGGCCCATCAGGCAAAGCAGTAGCAAGTAGGCCCATAAGCCTGCAGCAAAGAGGAGTTCGAGAGGGGTGCGGCAGTGGGGCTTATAAACCACTGCGCGCCCCTCTCAACTAGCGAGGTGGGACTAAACTTTGGCCCGATGCGGGCAGCACAGGGGCCTTTGGTCCCGGTTGGTGGCTCCAACCGGGACTAAAGGGGGTGCATTGGTACCGGCTCGTCGCACCAACCGGGACCAATGCACCCCCTTTAGTCCCGGTTGGAGCCACCAACCGGGACCAAAGGCCGCAGCTTCCCGCCCTTTGGGCTGCCGGAAAGAGGCCTTTGGTCCCGGTTGGTGGCACCAACCGGGACTAAAAGGGGCATTAGTTCCGGTTGGAGCCACCAACCGGGACTAAAGACTGTGCCATATAAGAAGCACTTAGCAGTTTCCGGCCAAATCGCCCACTTCTCCCCCGACGCCCCCTGCTACTCCTCGTCGCCATTGCCGCCCGACGCCCCTGCTCCACCTTGTCGTCGCCGCCGCCACCGACGCCGTCAGGCTGCTCGCCTTCGCCGTCGTCGCCGCCCCCTGTGAGCATAGCCTGCCCCCGCGCCCCTCCCGTCCCGCGCCCCTGCGCGGCCACCGCGCCGCCGCCCCTGTCCGCGGCCGGCGCGCGCCGCCCCTGTCCTGCGCGGCCGGCGCGCGCCGCCCCTGTCCTGCGCGGCCGCCGCGCGCCGCCCCTGCCCTGCGCGGCCGCCGCGCGCGCCGCCCCGCCGCCCCTGCCCTGCATTTTCCTCCATAGCATTTTTTTGCATTTTTTTGTGTATATGTGTTTGTATGTGTATATATGTGTACATGTTCATAGTATTTTTTTTCATATGTGTATTTTTTTTGTTCATTGCATTTTTTTCATATGTATAATGTATATATGTATGTGGTAGCTATATATATATATGATGAATGGATGTGGCTATATATGTATGTATGAATATAATGTTCATAGCATTTTTTTGTTTATATATGTTTTTTCATATATGTATTAATTTTATATTTAGGTTGTTAGTAGATATCGATCGATTTTAGGTTAGTGCATTTTAGGTTAGTGTAGAGGAGAAAGTAAAATAAGGAAAAGGAAGAAAAGAGGAAGAAGGAAGAAGGAAGAAGAAGAAGAAAAAGAATGAGAGGAAAAAGGAAAATAAGAAGAGGAAGAAAGGAGAAAAAGAGGAGAGGAAGAAGAGGAGAAATAAATAAGAAGAGGAAAAAAGAAGAAAAAGAAGAGGAGAAGAAGAAAGAAATAGAGGAGAAGAAGAAAAAATAGAAGAAAAAAAATTCTATTTCTTCTTCTTCTCCTCTATTCCTTTCTTCTTCTCCTCTTTTTTTTCTTCTTTTTCTTCTTCTTCTTCTTCCTTCTTCCTTCTTCCTCTTTTCTTCCTTTTCCTTAATTATTTTCCTTTCTCGAGGGAGAAGAAGAAAAAGAAGAGGAGAAGAAGAAAGAAAGGAATAGAGGAGAAAGAAGAAACTTCAACATGAGGGGGTGGTACCGATACCCCCTCCCCGATAACATTATTTTCCCATGTATATGTATATCGCATCATTGTCGATATAACCCCCTCTAGATAACTTCGACATGAGGGGCGGTCGATATATATACCCCCTCTCGACCGTGATAACTTATACAACTGCAGCACCCCCCTCGGCCCTCTCGCTCGACCAAAACTCTCGAGGACACCCAAACCCTAGAGAGAAAACGATGTTGGTCTCCTACCCCCTCCCGCCGTGCCCCTACCCGACAAATTAACTCTCTCGAGGCCACCCAAATTTATCAAGTTAAAAGAGCGTTATCGTCGAGGCCACCCCAAACCCTTGAAGCTTTGTGTCGAGGCGACCCCAAACCCTAGAGAAGCAGCGTCGAGGCCACTAACATGATTCCTTATTGTGATTAGCTAGCTAGTTCTACGTTTTCCACTAATATATATATATATATATATATATATATATATATATATATATATATATATATATATCCATCTGTACCATGTTTGAATAATAATTGACATGTTGTAAATATTTGCAGAAACTATGGAGCACTCCCGAGACGAAGAAACAGAAGCGATGTTGGGGGACATAATCGCAAATGGAAGTGATGATGTTGCGTCATTTCTCATCGACACCGATGGTCAGCTGGATGAAGAAGAGGGCTATGTTTATGATGGCTTCGACCCATTAATGCCGGTACAAGAGGAGGACTATGTTCATGATGGCTCCGGTGACACAATGGAGGTACAAGACAAAGGAGACCGTGCTGACTGCTCCGGTCACCGAACCGAGTCCGGCCAGGTATATATATATTAGTTAAGCCCGTGCTGACAAGTTAATTGATGCATCCATTGTTTTGGTATATGTACACATATTAATTACTGTCGTCTTTCTTCCTTATAATTTCTAGCCCTCCGGATCGAGCACAACTTCGGTAAGGAGACGAGGCCCGAAGAAAAAGTTGAGCTCGGATGAAAAGTTTGAGATCATAGAAATCGCGCCTGACGGCGAACCGATTGAACCCATCCGGACAAGGAACGCATCTTCTGCTCAGTGCGGGGTTCTTGTTAGGGACAAGATCCCGATCAGCATCCAGCAATGGTATAAGCCTGCTAAGGATGAAGATGCTGAGGTGTCTTATGTCAATGATATGCAGAAAGAAGATCTTTGGACTAAGCTGAAGGCAAATTTCACCCTACCGCCAGAGGAGGATCCGGAGAAGCCAGTTAAAGAGCAATTAATCAAGTCTTGTGCTCTTAAGAAGATGGCAGGCCTAATGAGGAGGTGGAGGAAAGAGCTGAACCAGTTTGTCAAGAAAAAACGACACCAGAATTCATCGGCAAATATGAGAAGATCAAAGATCACTGGCCCGCATTTGTGGCCCACAAGACATCGAAAAAGAGTAAGAAGATGTCGGAGACAAACAAGAAAAATGCTGCGAAGAAGAAGCTTCACCATCGCACGGGGTCAGGTGGCTACCTCAAAGCCCGTCATAAGTGGTCCAAGGCTGAGCATGATCTGCTTGAAAAAGGGATCGAACCAGAGACAATGCGCTGGCCAGACCGTTGCCGGACTTGGTTCTTCAGGGATGGCGGAACCTTGGACCCTGTAACAGGGCAGTGTCAGTGGACGGACGAGCAACTGCAAACACCAGTCAAGAACCTTCGACACTATATTGATGCAGCGCAGCGAGGGACGTTCCTTCCAAACAGGGAGAAGGACGAGCTCGCAATGGCCCTTGGGAATCCCGAGCACCCTGGATGGACACGAGGCACGCCAGGCTCCCTTCCGTGGAAGGTTGGTTTTCCGGATGCAGGGGGTTACAAAACCCACGAGAGGAGGAAGAAACTGGAGCAGGACCAAATGCAGGCACTGCTTGGAAGGGTAATGGGGCTAGAGGATCGAGAAGAGGAACGAGAAGCAGCAGATCGCAACAAACGGCATGCCGAAGCTTCCCCCGAAGCTACCCCGCCATCTCAGCGGAGAAGCAGCATGGCTTCCACCGAGCTGCTTCAGCCGGAGCATGTCTTGACGGCTCCTGCCAGCTATCCCGTGGATGGTATCACGGAGTCTCAAAATTGCCACATTATGGCACGATGGATGAATTTCAAGGTCAAGGCGGCTGTTGGCCAAGTTTATCCTAGTGGACCCCGCACAACTTATCACTGCCAGCCGATTCCAGAAGGATTTGCTAAGGTGATGGTGGATGAAATAACGGAGGGATTTGAGGACCTCGCGCTTGAGCACCCTACCGGTGAAGGGCAGACTAGGCTGGGTTCTGCTCTGAAAACTCCATGCCTATGGCGGAAGGAGCTCATCAACCTTCTGAACTGGACGCCTCCGCCTCCTCCTCCTCCGGTGAGTCAGGGCACTCCGCCTCCTCCACTGCCTCCTCCGGCGAGTGACGATCAGGGCACGCGTGGAGGCACTCCGCCTTCTCCATCGCCTCCTCCTCCGGCGAGTGACGATCAGGGCACGTGTGGCGGCACTCTGCCTCCTTCTTCGGCGCGTGGCAGCACTCCGCCTCCTCCTTCTCCACCTCGCCAGCAAGGGCGGAAGAGACCCGCCGCCGCCCCGGCTGCTCCGGCGCGTCGTAGTCCTTCTCCTCCGCCTCGTAAGCAAGCACGAAAGAAGACAGACGCCGTAGCCGCTCCGTCTGCTCCGGCGTCTAGCAGCACAAGAAGAGAGAGGCAATACAGATACGGTCCACCTCTAAAGCCTGTATCAAAGTTACCGTACGAGAGGACCAAGGAGGAAAACAATACGATCGTGCAGGCCCAAGTGAAGGAGTTCTTTGAAGGGGTGAAAGCAAAGATACATCCACCTCCGGAGGAGAAGGTAGATTCGGTGAAAGCAAAGCGCACTCTCGATGCCCTGAGGAAACCACCAAAGTCTCCGCCGAGAACCAACTATGAGCGCATTACTGAACAGACATATCTCCAAGCCAAGCGGTCGGGAACTACTGTCAGTGATAAAAGGTCAAAAGAACAACGAGCAAAGGGGAAAAAAATTGCCCAGCTCGGCGAACAAGCACAGCAATCGTGCCCCCCGCTCAATGTGTCTAATCCTCCGGGACGGTGGCCGGTTATGGCAATCTTGAAGATTACCTGCCTGATGACGCACTTCCTGATTTCATGGAGGTGGACGTATTCAGATACGAGTACGGGAAGCCTCTCGTCAAAGATGAAAAATCTCTGACAACAATGATGCGAAGATTCCATAGTTGGTACATGAAAACCTGCAGAGAGTCTGAGGGGACGAACAATTTGTATCTGAAAATTAAAGAGGAGCACGACCTCGTTTCAAATGATGTGTTGTGTGTTCCATTTGAGGAGTTCTTCGAGTTCTTCAATCAAAAGGCACTCGATAAATTAATGGTCTTTTGCTACTGCTTGTAAGTACTATTTCTGTCATTAGTCTCTATATATAGCTCGGCTCTTTCATTGCATGTATTTATAATTAATTATCCTCAATATATTATGCAGATTGAAGATCGTCGAGTGCAAAAAAATGAAATCTATGATATTGGGTTCATTAACACAAATATCATAGATGTATTTCTGGTTGAAAAGAACGTCGAAGAGGACGAGGACAACTTGCTACAATCGTTAATCAAAAATCAAAACAAAGATACCATACTCTTTCCTTACAACGGCCTGTGAGTGTTACTGTCGTGTGCATATTCGGTTTCCCTTATTACTCGAGCGAGGTTAATGTAATTGATGAGTTATGCATGCGTGTGCAGGTACCACTATATTCTTCTGGAGATTAAGCTTGAGCGTGGACTAGTAACCGTCTTAGACTCCAGACGGAAAGATCCCAGCACCTATGCGGACATGACTGAAATGCTCAGCAAGTAAGTTCAATCGATCATTATCGCACCATATCGGCAACTTTTTGTTCATTTCCTGATATCTCAAGTAATAATAATTATTTTCTTTGTCTTGCAGGGTTTGGAAACAGTTCACCGCACAAGCTCCGGGACTGCCGAAGGAGCTGCGATATGTATACCCGAAAGTAAGTACTACTGGCGCGCATCTCCCGTTGATTCTATAGCTATACTTTCATCAATGCCATTTATATAATGCTTCATTATCAGTTTGATTGACCTCTATTTCTCGTAAAGTGCTTGTGGCAGGAGGAAGGGAATGATTTCTGTGGATACTACGTGTGCGAGTTCATCCACAACGCGACTCTGAAAAACAAGCGGGGCTACTCTAGAAGACAATATGAAGTGCGTAAGCAATAATATTCACAATTTCATTTTATTACACCATCATTTCTATTGAGTTTCATTCATATATATATATATGTATTAATTAACCCCCTTCTTCAAATTAATTAGACGTGGCAGATGCGGGATGAACTCCTAGAACCAGATCGCATGAAAGCAATTCAAGAGGAATTGGCGGGATTCTTTCTTGAACACGTCATCAGTAAAGCCGGAGAATACCATGTGGAACTTCAGTTCAAATGCTAGGGGTTTGTAATTAAGAGATCTTATACATGTATGTAGCCAGTAAAAAACTTGTTGTTCGACCAATCTCTCGGAGAAGGAGAGGTCGATCGATCTTCTCTCGGTATGCATGACGAACTTCTGTACTGAATGGTTCTCTTGATCACTTATGTATATATACTACGTAGCGTCGACCAAGCACGGACATAAGAGATGACACTTCTCTCTATTAATTAGCTAGCTAACACAATATACGAAACACCTAAATTAAACCCCCAACCCCCCTCCTTTCAAAAAAAAAAACCCCAGCCACTGGAATGCAGACGCGTGGATGCCTTTTGGTCCCGGTTGGAGCCACCAACCGGGACCAAAGGCCCCCTGACTGGGCTCGGCGCACAGGGCCACGTGGAGGCTCATTGGTCCCGGTTCGTGTTTGAACCGGGACTAATGGGTGGAGGCATTAGTAACGACCCATTAGTCCCGGTTCATGAACCGGGACTAAAGGCCCTTACGAACCGGGTCTAATGAGTGGTTTTCTACTAGTGGAGGGACCTAGAGCTGGCGGCGCCCGAAGCAGAAGCGGCGGCGGCGGCGGCCCTAGGGTTTAGGGTTTTTGGTGTGGCAGCGGCGGGTGGGGTGGAGGACCTAGGTTAGACTCCGATACCATGTAAAACGTAGGTTTTGGGGGAACTGGCTCAACCCTTTATGGGATGGCCTATCACATATATATTAATGAGGACATACAAGTTCAATACCAATACGGTATGGATTACACAGTAGGGCTACAATACGAAGTCTAACACACCGACATGTCTTGTGTATGGCGCTCCGGATGAGGCTCCTCCTCCGACGTGTCTTGCGTATCGTGCTCGATGTTAGGGGGTACATGGTGATGTGCCATCGTGCTCGAGTAGAGGGTTCCAACAGTGGCAGGGGCGAGCTCCGAGAAAGGAAAGAGGGAGCGCATTAGAGAGCGACGACGATGGCACCACCACACGGAAGGAAGGAGAGGCAGTACAATGTAGGTCCTGTTGAACTATCCGCCTGACCTACTAACTATCAATGTGGTCTAGATCCCCTAGGACCGGGGATTTGAGGGCCTTCCTTTTTTGGAGTCTCTAGTATAATGAGAAATGTATTCGTATAATCAGTTCCTGCTTGAGATGCTCTACTACAATGAGAAATGTATGCGTATTTATTCTTTTCTTATAAAAGTGGCACATATCCAAATTTCTATTTTAAGCCATCAATTTCTCCTTTCAACAACATGCAGAATTTCCCCTAAAAAAACACCATGTAGAATTTTGGCGAACTTTGTTTCGATTTCTTTTTGAAACAGAGATCTTTGCTATTGTTGTTAACAAAGAAGAGGCACACGTGTGTACATCCAACCACACATACACACCAACACGATTGTGACTTCTTAACACACGCCCACAACAAATAGAGGAGACATGGAACAAACCCACAAATCCACAAAGCTCCCGCTGATGCCCAACCCCACACGTTTAAACATGAGCAACGAACTCTAGCTAGTGGAAGAAGTCACGCCTCACACCCCCAAAACCTAACAAAAGGTGGTTCTGTTGTATCTGTCGTCCGTGTATCATTTGGAATACAATTTGTCGAGGTCGGCGGCGCGGTTCCCTTGGAAACCAAAAGGAAGAAATTCCCAGATACAGGACAAATCACCAGAGAACAAGGAGCCAGACAAAGCAAAATTGTGGCCTAGTCCTCCCCTTCCAATCCATGGTCATAGAAAAACGGTTTTACTGACAACGACGTGGTTAATTAGTTTCCTCCTCCCATGATGTCACATGCATGCTCTGTGCAAGAAGAACAAGTCCATTTTACCTGGTGTGTGGTGACAGATATGTTGTACTAGTTTACCTCGTGTGGTTAAGCACTACTAGTAAACAGAGTGAGATCAGATATGCAGCAAGTGAAGCATGCAGCTTGCTTCCTGGCTGGATTATCCAACAACTCTCCCAGAAAAGTAAAAGAAAAATTAGAGGCTTCCACACGGGTGATGACACACACTGAGACGGTTGCAATCGGAGGTAGCTCATGTAACCCACAAGGATTGCATGGACGCATGGCATGGCTCAACCGCAAATAGGGGTGGCGGTTTCTTGCAATGGCATGAAAGCACCCCATTGCGTCCATGTTACCCCCATGTTCCTCCATCTTTATCATATCCAGCCCCAACCACCCTCCTTGTGTTTTCCCTCCCTGGGCGCTTGCTTCTCCTGCAAGCTCTTCCATTGATACGCAGAGCAACCAAATTTGCGACAAGCATCAGCGGGGCGTTGCAGTCACTGGGATACGCAGCGGATACGGAGCATCATCACATTTTCACATTACAGGGTCTCCAAAAGGCTTCAGGAGCAACCAATGTGCTTGCTTGATTATTTCCTGGGACGCAAAAACATGGGAGTGTGGGTGCGGATGTTCATCTTTTGGGGGCGAGATGATTGATCGACGCATTAGGGCTCAGGAATGATGAGCTCCGGGCCTGCTTGCTGCTTAGCATGGGGCTTGGAATCAGGGCTCACACCTGGTGAACCCAAGGCTGGGGTTATTTTAGCGCTAGGGTATCTGAGCTGTTGGCTGTGATCTTGGACTGTGCAGAATTAACTAGTCGATTAGGGTTTAATTACTTAGACCAAGAGTCATTGTGCAGTGTACTGTAGTAGACGAACCAGCATTTTCGGCCGCGAAACATTTATTCGTAAGAAGTTTTTTTTTGACAGATTTAAAACTGCCGCCATATCGAACCACATTTCGCAACAAAAAGAGTCTCGCAATTTGCCGGATTCAGTATTTAAATTTGTAAAATCTGTTTAATATTCGTTAGTCTAACAAAACATGGTTAGCTCCATGTATCTGTGGAGGAATATACTCCACAAATGTGACTCCAAACGAAATACATCAAAGAGAGCAAGCATATATGTATGATGCAAGCATGCGTGTGATTAGTACTTTGCTGTCTTTATTCCTCAGCTGAATTGTCCCCATTAGCTGCCCCTTTTTTCCCCTAGTGGACCTCCAGAAAGGGTAGACAAAATGGGGAAGCAATTTGCTTAGGCAGATAGTGGGGTGGTGAAAGCAATGTCATCATGTACACCTCCTAATTATTCCCCCACTGATTTTTAAAAAAGGAAGGGGATGGTCCTGTTTGCTTGGCTCATCTGGGATTTGGTGAGGGCGAAGGTCACTGTGCCCCAAGCCATGGCCACAATGCACATACATACATGTACCACCACTACTAGGCAACACCCACAAACTTTTCACCATTCCAGTTACCCATGAAAACCTCCTTGATTCCTTGTGCTTGTTGATCAGAGTGCAACAGCAGTAGTACTACTATGTACTGTAAATCATAAGTAGTACACTGCTCCTGCCTGTTAAGGAGCAGAGGAAGAAACTTCAGGAGAATGCCATGCATCTGGTATGAGTGTTCCAATAATTAATCAAGATCAGGACTAATGATGCTGGACGGTGGGCCAACCCTGAAAATTAGGCAGGTGACAGCCCTAGTCCCAACATGCTTAAAATACTGGTTCCAACCTCTTTCTTTTATGTGAGGGGTGCAGGAGAGAGGACAACAGAATTAGACAGTTTCATTGAAGCTGCCTGTTCCTTCTTTTTGTTTGGAGGTGAGGTGAGGCAGCATCAATCATCCCAATGTGGAGGCATTGCTCCAATCAAGAATGCAGACCAAGGCTTGTATCTGCAAATAATATGTGGTCTGTGCAAACAAAGGAATTATTACATGGAATCCACCAGAAAGGTTCAGGAATTTCCAAGGAAAGTAGTTAATACTACTAGTATTAGGTGAGGGCAAGTCTTTACCAACATAATGATAAACTCAACTAGAGATCAGAGTACATACACAGATGTCCGAAAATCAGTTTTAGTGCAGCAGTAGTATTTTTCAGGTTTGATATAGACTATCTAGTACGCCTTCTGTTGATAAATATAAGATGTTTTGGATATTTCAATATGGACCACATAGAGACTGAAATGAGTGAACATAGACACTGAAACGTGTCTATATACGTCTGATTCACAAAATAGTTAGAACATCTTGTATTTGTGAATGGAGGGAGCATCGCATAATATTGGCTTCTTCACTTTGGTCTAGATCGAAATATTCTGGGATTTTTCCAAAACAGTATACATCGCTTTAGGGTCTGTAAACTTTTCCTTGCAAAAGAAAAAAGACCATGTAATCTTTTCTAGAAAGAATCTACCAAAGCCCAGGACTTATTTTAATCTAGATCTTCTCGTGTGGGAAGATTTCTACTCACTGCATTTTTCAGATCCCTAATGGACGCTTGTCTGCCTTTTTCAATTAGGAGAAAATGATTGATTAAAGACATCTGTCCACTGGATCCTACTCCCTTTACAGAAAACCAACTGCATGGGTAATGGGTTGCTTCCCGCGGAGTGCCTCATCAGATGCTCACACATTTCTTACCCATCGTAATCTCTCAAAATTTCCAATCAGAAAGTTCCTCAAATCCATGGAAATCAACATTTCTAGACTCCACCACCACAGGGAGTCCAAAACCCTGACCAACTGGTCACACACAAAACGTTGCATTCGAAGCCGACACGCTTTAATTTTCTCGTACACAATCTATAAGGTCCTGTTCGGAACGCGTTAATTATCTGGCTTCACAAGAATTTTCGAAGAGCCGGCTCGGTTTTCCGCCGGAACTGAAAAATAATTTCTGCGTTTCAAACTGTACCTGGACGTTGGAGGAGGAGGGTTCACAAGTTTGACACACATAGGGTAGGGTATGGGGACCGAAAGGTGCATGAGTGAAAGTGACCTTACATGTAAACTAATAGCTGAACCACTGAGGTTTTTCCTGATTAATCTATGCCATTTATGCAAAATATTTAATAGCCGGAAAAGCATGTGAAGTCGACATGAATTTACACTATAAACTCCCGGTAAAAAACCATGAAAAAAAGAAGTGATGCAAATGCAAGATTACAGTGAGACAGTGACAGGAAGCCTTGTTGAGATCTGAATAGCAAATGAGGTATATAATCCAGAGGCAGCCTGCTCAAGTCAACATTGCTTAGGTAATGGGATATGAATGAGAAGGGAAAAGGAGAGGGGAGTAGTAGCAAGCAAGCAGCATTGATGCCTCCATTACTCCCCGGTTTAATACCTTGGGAGGTTGAGGTTGGATTGGAGGAGCTCAGCTCGGCTCGCAGGGACAGCCTGTGCCCTGTGCTGTGCGTGCGGCGTGGCCTTTTTTGGATTGGAGAAAAGAGTGACTTGAGAACTTCAGATTCAGAGAAGAGTGAGACAGATATGAGGCTTCCTTTCAGTAAATTTTTGGAAACTAGGAGTAATAAAAAGTAGTGGATCAGCAATGATGAACAAACCATTTGTTCATAATGGTATAGAAAAAGTTGCATTTTGCTTCAATAATGAACCAAAAACGTTAGAACATCTTACATTTGTGAACGGAGGGAGTAGTATATACCTGCAGTATCATTTGGCCGGACCGAACCGCCGAGTTTGCGCGTTTGAAGTTTGAATGCTGAAGTTATTTCTACTCCGTATTTGAGAGCAGGATCATTCTGGGATAGATCCCCTGAGGCCCAAGGAGGTTCCAAGTAGATGATGGTGCTGAATAAGTTGCATGTATCCCGTGGAAGTTTTGTCAGTACAGTTGTTCCCTTGCCCTGGTGGTGGAGTGGTGACCAGCAAACAAGGAGTAGACGGCAACAGAAACAGGGGAGAAAAAGAAAGAAAGAAAGAAAGAAGAAATAGTTGGCCTGGCCAGCCACCCATGTTGTCTTGGATTGCGCCACCCCCCACCCCACCCCCACCCCCACCCCCACCCCAGGTCCCCATTGCCCTCCCTCCCTCCCTCCCCCTCACCGAAGCACAGCACATACATGGCGATGGTGTGTGTGGAGGCGTTGGAGTGGGGCTACAGCTACAGCTACAAAAGAAAAGGGGAAAAAAGAAGGAGCTGAAAAGGAAAAGGCAGAGCTCCTCTCCCCCGTCCCTTTTCTCCCCTCCCAATTCATCACAGGATTCACTCCCCAGCTGGGTGTTTCTTTCTTTTCTCCCCTTCCTTCCTTCCTAGCAGCAGGCAGAGGCAGCCAGTGGTGTGGTGGTGCTCTGATCCAAGCCTTTCGCTCAAAGCCCCCGGCTTTTGCCGATTGTTTGGTCACTTCAAGAATCTCGGAATATGTTCTTGCTCCTGCCGCCGCCCCTGCTCTGATCCGCCCATCCACCCCTCCTTCGAGCCAAGCCAGGCCAAGCCAGCCCAGGCCGCTGTCGCGCTCTCTCTCTTTCTTTCTCCGGCGGCATTTGGGTTCTCTGCAAGGAAAGGATTCTGGCGGCCTGGTTTTGGCCGTGATTGGGATCCAATTTTGGGGGCGGGTTCGCCGTCGTGTGGAGCGAGGTTCCTTTCTTGGCGAGGCAGGAATTTGGGATGATTTCTCGGGTTCTTGAAGGCGGGGAGACTCTCTGACGACCCGCCCCGGAGCCGTTCCTGGGGGGCAATTCCGCGCGGTTTCTCCGGAATTTGCGTCGATTCGGGGCCGCTGAGCTCGGTTCTTGATCCGCGGGCTCCATGGGTCTCTGTCATGGAAAGCCCTCGCGAATCCCGGAGCCCAAGGCGGAGGAGGAGCCGCGCGTGGCCTCCTCCGGGACCGGCGATGCCGCCGGTGGCGGTGCCGCCTCGCCGGCGCAGGCCGCCGCGGCGAAGCCGGGCACGCCGAAGCAGCCCAAGTTCCCCTTCTACCTGCCGAGCCCGCTCCCGGCGTCCAGCTACAAGGGCTCGCCGGCCAACTCGAGCGTGGCGTCCACGCCGGCGCGCGGCGGCTTCAAGCGGCCCTTCCCGCCGCCGTCGCCGGCCAAGCACATCCGCGCGCTCCTGGCGCGGCGGCACGGCTCCGTCAAGCCCAACGAGGCGTCCATCCCCGAGGGCGGCGAGCCGGAGCTGGGCCTCGACAAGAGCTTCGGCTTCTCCAAGCACTTCTTCGCCAAGTACGAGCTCGGCGAGGAGGTCGGCCGCGGCCACTTCGGCTACACCTGCGCCGCCAAGGCCAAGAAGGGCGAGCACAAGGGCCAGGACGTCGCCGTCAAGGTCATCCCCAAGGCCAAGGTCCGATACTCACTCACTCACGCCGTCCATCCTCCCCTCCCCTCGCCATTGCCATGCCCGCGTTCTCGAGCTGCTTGCAGAAATGTCTCTGCCATTCAGTCTCTTGCCGTCTATGTTCAGCTGCATGCTCTGCATTTTACAGCTTCTTTTTCTACGCGTGATTGGGTATCAGCATGTCCGTCTGAATCATGCTGTCTCTGCTCATTTTGTCGTCAAGATCCGTCTTTTGCCACCACGTTAGATTCAATCTCGACTTCTCCAGGTGTTTGACCAAGACTTGTATTTCGTCGATTAAGCATTTTTTTTCTGCTTGAGATTTTGGGAAATCGGATACGTCGAGCTCGTCTTGCATCTGTGCTAGTCCTATCAACTACTCCGTATTCGTTAGAGCGTCGCTTGGTTCAACCATGGCTTGGCGAAAAGCAACCCACATATTTCCCGGGGCGCTCGTGACTGTTGGTGGGAGGGAGAACGACCTCGCCCTTGCCGGTAGGGCAAAGCTCGCCGCCTCGCGGCATGCATTCATGGCGATGGAGCCTGGCGGAGCTCCTCTATCCAGACGTGGACAAGCCCCTGCGCATTCATTGGCTTAACCGCTTAACACATCATGGTCATGGTGGATTGGTGGTGGCGAGTGGAGATGGTCACCGAGCTCCCGACGTCAATGTCCTCTGCTCTTCTTATCTTCTTTCCTCGCCTAGCCTGGCATGCTCATGGCAGCGCATGATCCTTCTCTCTCGGCTAGATCTGCAGGCCAAAAGTGATACTTCAATTCTGTTTAAAGAGCCTTGCTCATTATGCGCCTCCCTGCAATTGTATGAGGTGCCATTTAATTTGGCCCCTGTAGAGCCTCAGCCTGCCCAGTGCTTTTATGAGCAGAGCTGGCAATCTTCCTGTTGTACATGCATGGCCGGCCACAGCTACTCACATTCCATGTGCATGTGCTTGTGCTCTGCCAATCGTAGCAATGCTGGTTTTTTCTTTTTTCTTTTCTTGATCAATTCTTTCTAGAGAAGATGAGCTCACTGGCATTGTTAGGAAACAAGCGAAGTTGTTCGATTACTGTTTTCTTTTAACTTTAGAGCATCTCCAACAGCCGCGCTAAAGCGCCGCGCGCAAAAAGCCTGTTAGCGCGCGCGCTGCGGCTGGTTTTGCGCGCCCGCCTGCGCTGGCTCCAGCAGCCGCACTGAAATGCAGCGCGCGTGCGCCGCTCCAGCAGCGCGCTAAAATGCAGCGCGCGCGACTAGAAATGTATGCATTTTTAAAAGTTGAAATTTTTTAAAAAACTAGATAGATTGCATAGATTAAACGATACAAAAGTATTTTACATTCGAAACATAGATTGCATAAAATAAAAACGACAAACAATAAACATAGATTGCATTAACAAAAAAAAACTACTCTAAGTCGCTATCATCATCACCACTATCATCCTCGGCGGTGTCGTCCGAGGTAGATAGCCAGATGTCCAGCCACCGCTCATCGTTCGGCGTGAAGAACGACCGCCCACCTGCTGCAACGAGGTCGGACTGCGCATTCGCCAACGCCTTCCGCCGACGCCTGTCCAACCGCGACGCGCGGCGCCTTTGCATGTCCTCCTCGCGGCGCCTTGCCCAGTAGGCTTGCTCGTAGGCGACGTCCTCCGGGTGGCGCTGGCGCCAGTCCGCCATGACCCTCTCGTCCTCCTGGGCGACGAGGAGGCGGCGTTGCCGCTCGGCGTGCTCCGCACGGTCTTCCACCGTGTTCAGACGAGGCAGAGGGGCGAGGTTGAGCGCTTGCTCGAGCGTGTACACATCTTGGAAGTTCATCTGGCCGCGCGGCCGGCCTAGGCGCCACGCCGCCGCGTCGTACGCGCGGGCGGCCTGTCGCGCCGTCCCGTACGTGCCGAGGGCGAGCCGGAGTTCGCCGGAGCGTATCTCCACGGTGTAGCTGCCGTTGGGCCGCAGGCGGACGCCGCGGTAGCCGGACGCTCCTCGGCGGCGCGGCGGCATGGCAGCGCGTCGGTGGCGGGGCGCTGGAGCGGCGCGTGGCAGAGAGGGAGAGGGAGAGGGGAAGAGATGTGTGTGGAGAAGGCGCGTGGCGCGCGCAGCTTTTATAGGCGCGCGCGAAGCGGCGCGCCAAATCTTGCGCGCGAGCTGGCGCCTTTTCGCGCGCCCGCGCAAACGGTTCCCGCGCGCGCTTGTTTCCCGCGGCCGCTGGAGCGCGGCAAACCGCCCCGCGCGCGTTAAAAGCTGCGTTTACCGCGCGCGCGCGTCGTTTGGGGCGACTGTTGGAGATGCTCTTAGGATTTCAACTGCCGTTTGGGCATGGTTTGTTTCATTGTAAATGGGTGGCGGTTGCGCTGATGCCAGCAAGAGGCATTTTATTCCTCGGTGCCTATAATTGATCACTTATTGCTTGTCTAGTGCACTGCTGGACAACATTGGGCTAAACAGTAGCTGGTTGTTGGATAGGCCACAAAGACAAAGGTGTCATAATTTGTGTTTCGAGATCTACGTACGTTGCCCGTCTAACTGTAAGTAGGACGAAGGAGCTATTTTTGGTTGACTTTGTGCTTGTCACTGTTTTAGTTGCACGATCTTACCTGTAATATACTATGTTCATCGTATCGACTTTGTTTGTTATGACTCTGTCTGCTTGGTTCAGTCATTTATTTGTTAGTTGTTTATTCCAAAACCATACAAATTGGTATCGAAATTCAAGCTGTTTTCTGGTCTCACCAAGTGACGTGTGTTAGCTGTTTAGAGTACACATTATATTTAAGTTAAAGCTGTTTTCTAGTCTCACCAAATGATGTGTGTGGGCAGATGACAACAGCCATAGCAATTGAAGATGTCAGAAGAGAAGTGAGGATATTGAGCTCTCTGACAGGCCACAGCAACCTAGTGCAGTTCTATGATGCTTTTGAAGATGAAGACAACGTGTACATAGTTATGGAGTAAGTGTGCATTTCTTTCATAGAGTAGGTCCTTTTCAGTTCTGTCTTCATATGTTGTTGCAATGCATGAGATTCTTGTACTTCTCTATATTAGAAGGTTTAAATTATAATTGATCAAATTATGATCTATTCCTGTCAAAATTGACCATGCATATCAAATGGCGCTTACTGTAACTTCCATCACTTATCATGTTTAGCTTATCATGTTTGTTTCTTTTCAGATTGTGTAAAGGAGGCGAACTACTTGATAAGATATTGGCGAGGTACAATCCTACAAGCGTTCGCAAATTGGAACAATTCTTATGATTAAATCTGCTGGGGTTCTAACGATATCTAATTTCTTGTTTTGCAGAGGTGGAAAGTATTCTGAAGAGGATGCAAAGGTTGTTATGCTGCAAATTTTGAGTGTAGTATCATTTTGCCATCTTCAAGGTGTTGTTCATCGGGATCTGAAACCAGAGGTTGGTTTGTTTTCACACAGTTAGCAGCTAATATTAATTCATCGTACTGTCTTTTCGTTACTATTATCAACCTGGGAGTTTCTTAATGCCATACCATATTTTCTTCGATTGCTGTTTCTTTATATTTTATCCAAAGCACTTCTGTTCAGTCAGCAGATGCAATACAAAGATTTTGCAATTACTAAACTCATTTGTATTTCCTTTTCGCAGAATTTTCTATTCTCATCGAAGGAGGAAAACTCACCCTTGAAGGTCATAGACTTTGGCTTGTCTGACTTTGTAAAGCCAGGTTAGTCTAACATGGTCCATTCAGATTTTTGTTTAACATTTTGTTTTACTACATTTAAATGTGACTGTATTGTGACACCACACAATTGTTACATCTTCAGATGAAAGACTCAACGACATTGTTGGAAGTGCGTATTATGTTGCTCCCGAGGTGCTTCATCGATCTTATGGCACGGAGGGAGATATGTGGAGCATTGGAGTAATTGCCTACATTTTGCTTTGTGGGAGCCGACCTTTCTGGGCACGCACAGAATCAGGAATATTCCGAGCTGTCCTTAAGGCGGAACCAAGTTTTGATGAGGCCCCATGGCCTACTCTCTCTGCTGAAGCCAAAGACTTTGTAAAAAGGTTGCTTAATAAGGATTACCGCAAGAGGATGACTGCCTCACAAGCTCTCAGTAAGAACTATATTTGTTTGGCAGTGCTGTACAGTAATGTCCTCCTTAGGAAGACTATCCTTCTGCAGAATGATGCTTAACTGTTTACTTGTGCACTGGTACCTGCAGGTCACCCATGGATCCGTGATGCACAACAAGTCAAAATTCCATTAGATATGATAATCTACAAGCTTATCCGGGCTTATATCAGTTCATCTTCATTGCGGAAGTCTGCTTTGAGGGTATACACTATGCACTTAAAAAGACTTGCCAAAAAAACCTATTGCAATTTGGTCTTCATTATGCAATTCACAGTTTATTTTCTTTACCAGCAAGTGTTAATTTGTTTTTGATTTTTTATTGCATTGGGTACTTGATATATCCATATTCTTATTGAAATTACTACATGTTGAATGTTCCTTTCGCTGTTATATAGGACGAGTTTGCAGAGTTAAGTAGGTTCATAGCATTATGTCCTGAATTTAATTGCCTTACCAATGAGCCATTTCTTATGGATGTCCATACATTTTGCAGGCCCTAGCTAAGACATTGACAGCAAATCAACTCTTTTATCTAAAAGAGCAGTTTGAATTGTTGGGTCCAAACAAGAGTGGTTTTATCTCGTTGCAAAATTTGAAATCGGTTAGTAATCCTATATTCGTCATTTAGTCTAGTTTACAGCATGCAGTTGCTGAAAAAGGCAAATGCAACTTGCAGGCTCTGGTGAAGAATTCTACGGATGCAATGAAGGATTCCAGGGTTATTGACTTTGTTAACACGGTAAGCCTTCTTCATAGTATCTTGAGTTGTATGATATACTGGACTGAGACGCCGACTTACCTGCCAAAATTATGGTGTATACCAGGTATGCACCCTTCAGTACAGAAAATTAGATTTTGAAGAGTTCGCGGCTTCGGCCATCAGCGTATATCAGATGGAAGCTCTGGAGACCTGGGAACAGCACGCTCGGCGCGCGTACGAGCTGTTCGACAAGGAGGGCAACCGGCCTATCGTGATCGAAGAACTTGCGTCGGTACGAGTCTGACTGTACCCTGAACATTTTACGCACGATCACTTGGCATTTTCACTGATCGCCGTCGCGTCTTTGGTCCATCAGGAACTCGGCCTTGGCCCATCGGTGCCCCTCCACGTCGTCCTCCAGGACTGGATCAGGCACGCCGACGGGAAGCTCAGCTTCCTCGGGTTCATAAAGCTCTTGCACGGAGTTTCTTCCCGGTCGATCCCGAAAGCCTGAGATGGAAAACAAGCATTATTATTCTTGCATCAAACCTAGGAGATGACTGATGGCTAAGCCAGTGCCAATCTCTCGCTGGTGTCTGTGTGCGTGGACGACGACTGTTTGAGGTGGCTGGAGGAGGACGATGGCTTGCGACCACGACCGTAACGGAAGGGAAGCCGACAGTCTTTGTGTAAGAGGTAAGAAGAAGATAAAAAGAAGGTTGTTGCTTGATGCTTATGACTACTACAGTAGTAGCTACTAGTGCTTTGCTTGTACCCCTCCCCCCCCCCCCCCCCCCCCGTGCCACGTGGATTGATGATGGTGTTGTATTAAGCTGCTGTGTAGACGGATGTACAGATGAGGATAGGAAGAAAAGAATATGAATTGAAAGGGCTTTAGCTGTTGTTGTTGTTATGGCTTGGAGACTGCTGGTTGTCGTCAGTGTCCTTCTATTTTGTTGTCTCAAATAAAGTGGCCGTATGCATCGCCCAGATGCAGAGGCCGGGGGTCATCCTCCTTTTCTAAAAAAAAAAAGTGGAGATCTCTTGTGTTGTGCCAAGAGAAGCCAAATATTTTTTGTTTATTTTGGGGAATTAGTGGTTAGGATCTTGATTTGGATGTGTTTCTTATTATGCAAGTAATGGTTCTTGTGTGTACGTGATGCAAGTAATGGCCCTTGTGCATGCATGCTTCAGTTAGGCAGTAGTGTAGTTGTGTTTTCTCCTCCTGTTTCAGAAAGCTCTTATTTTTTGAAATAGTTTCAGAAGGCTCCTCGAAGAAACAAACAGTAAATTACTAATGTTGCATGAGCAGAAATGTCGTAAAGAAAAATATGGGGAAAAGGAAGGGGTTGCCTCGAAAGACGCGCAAGAGGCGTCAAATGTTGCAACGGGGCAGTATAAAATTGCAAGGATTCAGTAGTCAGTCGTACGTACTCCGTCCGTAAAGAAATAAATACGTATGCAACCGTAGTCTTGAAAGAGTAGAGTAGAGTAGGGTAGAGGAATGCGCTAAAAGCCGGTATCATGGAGACTTTGTTCAGAGAGCTCTAGTTTTAAAAACCGGGCTGTCCTCTCAAAAGACACGGTTCGGTTGGTTTAAACACATGTACGTACATGGAAAGGTGCATGATTGCGTACGGACGTCGCGAGTTCAAGCCAGGCCTCGTTCAAAACCATGCAGGAGGATGTGGAGTGGAAAACACTGTTTGTTTTCAAAACAAAAATGATATGTTTGGAGATGCGGGGTATCGATCCCCGTACCTCTCGCATGCTAAGCGAGCGCTCTACCATCTGAGCTACATCCCCATTACGCGTGGACGGTTTAATCGCCGCTACATAAAGTAGTACTCGACAAACATTCACAACCATGTTTTGCCTCTGCACACCTGCCGGCACTGATCTTGCACGTCCACTGACCCGGATGGGTTGAGTTGCCTGTGTCCAACCACACGGTTGAGCGTTTTGGTATCAGACGCCACGCATGGCTGACGACCCCGGCCTGCTGTCCTCCCCTGCCACTGTCTCGGCCACCTCTCCGGCCATCACTGCCGATGCCACGACGTCCGTCATCTCCGGCAGTACTCCAGCCATCACCTCTCTCACGTCTCACCCCCGCCTCTCGCTTCTCTCCGGTAACCGACCTCCGCACCCCAACCACCCCTCCTTGCGACCACTACCTTCATACTAAGCACTAACTGATCACATTTCTCATTGCACATTTACACTGCCAGGGGAAGAAGCATAGGGTGGTAGTTTGAAGGGAAAGTTATTCTACTGCCATGCAGCTCAGCTGCACCTTCTATCGTCACCGTTCATTTTTGCATCAAAATTCATGTGGGCAAACTTCTCTTTTTTGTTTCTCCCAAATAAAAAAGAACTAGAGCTTGAAACTTTACACATCGACATCACACAAGTACTATCGTGTAAAGAATTGTTTTCTGATTGTTTGGCGCAACAGAGATTTCTGAAAATGATGCAACTCATTCAAAATTCGAAATTTGACAAATTTATGTCTCATCGGAAAAATCGAAAACATTTTATGCAAAGAGTGGCATTTGTGTATCGTTGGTCTGCGAAGTTTCAAGGTCAAGTGTTCTCTTGTTTGGAAGAAACAAATATAAAAATTTCTATATACAAAGATAACACAGATATTGATACAAAATGGATGACCTACATAGAAGGTGTAGCTACATGAGAGTATGGAGAATCCACAGTCTTTCAAGGGAAAGTCGGATACCCTTCCTTCCAAGGGGAAGATCTCCTCCTTGGGGAGGGGGGGGGGGGGGGGGGGGGAGGGTCACTTAGTGGTAAAGGGGAGTGGAAGAGGAGTTGGACAAAAGGCAACATGCGGAGGGAGGCAGAGCTTCGCGAGGAGGCAACAGAGCGTTTCCGTGCTAGGGAAATGACACGAGAGAAATTTCCACACGTGCAGAGGCATGGGAACTTTACGAGGGAAAATAGAGGTGTTCAGACTTGTCGGTGTCAAGGAACCTGTCATTGGGTTGCTTGCTACAACCCTTTGTGAGTTCAGCCAGGGACTGAACACGCTCGGTTTCCTAAGTCACCCATTGCCGAAGAGTGGGTGCCAGAAGATAGAACACACCGGAGATACCCAGGTTCTGTTGGGGAACGTAGTAATTTCAAAAAAATTCCTACGCACACGCAAGATCATGGTGATGATATAGCAACGAGAGGGGAGAGTGTTCGTCCACGTACCCTCGTAGACCGTAAGCGGAAGCGTTAGCACAACGCGGTTGATGTAGTCGTACGTCTTCACGATCCGACCGATCCAAGCACCGAACGTACGGGGCCTCCGAGTTCAGCACACGTTCAGCTCGATGACAATCTCCGGCCCTCCGATCCAGCAAAGGCTCCGGAGATGAGTTCCGTCAGCACGACGGCGTGGTGACGATGATGATGTTCTACCGGCGCAGGGCTTCGCCTAAACTCCGCGACGATATGACCGAGGTGGAATATGGTGGAAGGGGGCACCGCACACGGCTAAGGAACGATCCGTAGATCAACTTGTGTGTCTATGGGGTGCCCCCCGCCCCCGTATATAAAGGAGGGAGGGGGGAAGTGCGGCCGGCCCCCTAGGGGTGCGCCTGGAGGAGTCCTACTCCCACCGGGAGTAGGACTCCCCCCTCTTGCCTTGGTGGAGAAGGAAAGGGGGGAGGAAAGAGGAAAGGGGGGCGCCGCCCCCCTTCCTTGTCCTATTCGGACTAGGGGGGGGGGGGGGGGGGGAGGGGGCGCGCGGCCTGCCCTGGCCGGCCCTCCTCTTCTCCCTCTTGGCCCACTAAGGCCCAATATCCCCCAGGAGGGTTCCGGTAACCCCCCGGTGTTCCGGTAAAATCCCGATTTCACCCGGAACCATTCCGATGTCCAAACATAGGCTTCCAATATATCAATCTTTATGTCTCGACCATTCCGAGACTCCTCGTCATGTCCGTGATCACATCCGGGACTCCGAACAAACTTCGGTACATCAAAACTTATAAACTCATAATAAAACTGTCATTGAAACGTTAAGCGTACGGACCCTACGGGTTCGAGAACTATGTAGACATGACCTAAAACCATTCTCGGTCAATAACCAATAGCGGGACCTGGATGCCCATATTGGTTCCTACATATTCTACGAAGATCTTTATCGGTCAAACCGCATAACAACATACGTTGTTCCCTTTGTCATCGGTATGTTACTTGCCCGAGATTTGATCGTCGGTATCCAATACCTAGTTCAATCTCGTTACCGGCAAGTCTCTTTACTCGTTTTGTAATACGTCATCTCATAACTAACTCATTAGTTATAATGCTTGTAAGGCTTAAGTGATGAGTATTACCGAGAGGGCCCAGAGATACCTCTCCGACAATCGGAGTGACAAAACCTAATCTCGAAATACGCCAACTCAACATGTACCTTCGGAGACACCTGTAGTACTCCTTTATAATCACCTAGTTACGTTGTGACGTTTGGTAGTACCCAAAGTGTTCCTCCGGTAAACGGGAGTTGCATAATTCTCATAGTTACAGGAACATGTATAAGTCATGAAGAAAGCAATAGCAGAATACTAAACGATCATGTGCTAAGCTAACAGGATGGGTCATGTCAATCACATCATTCTCCTAATGATGTGATCCCATTAATCAAATGACAACACATGTCTATGGTTAGGAAACATAACCATCTTTGATTAATGAGCTAGTCAAGTAGAGGCATACTAGTGACTATATGTTTGTCTATGTATTCACACATGTATCATGTTTCCGGTTAATACAATTCTAGCATGAATAATAAACATTTATCATGATATGAGGAAATAAATAATAACTTTATTATTGCCTCTAGGGCATATTTCCTTCAGTCTCCCACTTGCACTAGAGTCAATAATCTAGATTACATAGTAATGATTCTAACACCCATGGAGTCTTGGTGCTGATCATGTTTTGCTCGTGAGAGAGGCTTAGTCAACGGGTCTGCAACATTCAGATCCGTATGTATCTTGCAAATCTCTATGTCTCCCACTTGGACTTGGTCCCGAATGGAATTGAAGCGTCTCTTGATGTGCTTGGTCCTCTTGTGAAATCTGGATTCCTTTGCCAAGGCAATTGCACCAGTATTGTCACAGAAGATCTTCATTGGTCCCGATGCACTAGGTATGACACCTAGATCGGAAATGAACTCCTTCATCCAGACTCCTTCATTCGCTGCTTCAGAAGCAGCTATGTACTCCGCTTCACATGTAGATCCCGCCACGACGCTTTGTTTAGAACTGCACCAACTTACAGCTCCACCGTTTAATATAAACACGTATCCGGTTTACGATTTAGAATCGTCCGGATCAGTCTCAAAGCTTGCATCGACGTAACCTTTTACGACTAGCTCTTTGTCACCTCCATATACGAGAAACATATCCTTAGTCCTTTTCAGGTATTTCAGGATGTTCTTGACCGCTGTCCAGTGATCCACTCCTGGATTACTTTGGTACCTTCCTGCCAAGCTTATTGCTAAGCATACGTCAGGTCTGGTACACAGCATTGCATACATGATAGAGCCTATGGCTGAAGCATAGGGAACATCTTTCATTTTCTCTCTATCTTCTGCTGTGGTCGGGCATTGAGTTTGACTCAACTTCACACCTTGTAGCACAGGCAAGAATCCTTTCTTTGCCTGATCCATTTTGAACTTTTTCAAAATTTTGTCAAGGTAAGTGCTTTGTGAAAGTCCTATTAAGCGTCTTGATCTATCTCTATAGATCTTGATGCCTAATATATAAGCAGCTTCACCGAGGTCTTTCATTGAAAAACTTTTATTCAAGTATCCCTTTATGCTATCCAAAAATTCTATATCATTTCCAATTAACAATATGTCATCTACATATAAAATTAGAAATGCTACAGAGCTCCCACTCACTTTCTTGTAAGTACAGGCTTCTCCAAAAGTCTATATAAAACCATATGCTTTGATCACACTATCAAAGCATTTATTCCAACTCCGAGATGCTTGCACTAGTCCATAAATGGAACGCTGGAGCTTGCACACTTTGTTAGCACCTTTTGGATCAACAAAACCTTCCGGCTGCATCATATACAACTCTTCTTCTAGAAATCCATTCAAGAATGCAGTCTTGACATCCATTTGCCAAATTTCATAATCATGAAATGCAGCAATGGCTAACATGATTCGGACAGACTTAAGCATCGCTACGGGTGAGAAAGTCTCATCGTAGTCAACCCCTTGAACTTGTCGAAAACCTTTCGCAACAAGTCGAGCTTTATAGACAGTTACATTACCATCAGCGTCAGTCTTTTTCTTAAAAATCCATTTATTCTCAATGGCTTGCCGATCATCGGGCAAGTCAACCAAAGTCCATACTTTGTTTTTATACATGGATCCCATCTCAGATTTCATGGCCTCTAGCCATTTTGCGGAATCTGGGCTCATCATCGCTTCCTCATAGTTCGTAGGTTCATCATGGTCAAGTAACATGACTTCCAGAATAGGATTACCATACCACTCTGGTGCGGTTCTTACTCTGGTAGACCTACGAGGTTCTGTAGAAACTTGATCTGAAGTTTCATGATCAATATCATTAGCTTCCTCACTGATTGGTGTAGTTGTCACAGGAACCGGTTCTTGTGATGAACTACTTTCCAATAAGGGAGCAGATACAGTTATCTCATCAAGTTCTACTTTCCTCCCACTCACTTCTTTCGAGAGAAACTCCTTCTCTAGAAAGGATCCGAATTTAGCAACGAAAATCTTGCCCTCAGATCTGTGATAGAAGGTGTACCCAATAGTCTCCTTTGGGTATCCTATGAAGACACATTTCTCCGATTTGGGTTTGAGCTTATCTGGTTGAAGTTTCTTCACATAAGCATCGCAGCCCCAAACTTTAAGAAACGACAACTTTGGTTTCTTGCCAAACCACAGTTCATAAGGCGTCGTCTCAACGGATTTTGATGGTGCCCTATTTAACGTGAATGCGGCCGTCTCTAAAGCATAACCCCAAAACGATAGCGGTAAATCAGTAAGAGACATCATAGATCGTACCATATCAAGTAAAGTACGATTACGACGTTCGGACACACCATTTCGTTGTGGTGTTCCAGGTGGCGTGAGTTGCGAGACTATCCCGCATTGTTTCAAGTGTAGACCAAACTCGTAACTCAAATATTCTCCTCCACGATCAGATCGTAGAAACTTTATTTTCTTGTTACGATGATTTTCCACTTCACTCTGAAATTCTTTGAACTTTTCAAATGTTTCAGACTTGTGTTTCATTAAGTAGATATACCCATATCTGCTTAAATCATCTGTGAAGGTGAGAAAATAACGATATCCGCCACGAGCCTCAACATTCATTGGACCACATACATCTGTATGTATGATTTCCAACAAATCTGTTGCTCTCTCCATAGTACCGGAGAGCGGCGTTTTAGTCATCTTGCCCATAAGGCACGGTTCGCAAGTACCAAGTGATTCATAATCAAGTGATTCCAGAAGCCCATCAGTATGGAGTTTCTTCATGCGCTTTACACCGATATGACCTAAACGGCAGTGCCACAAATAAGTTGCACTATCATTATCAACTCTGCATCTTTTGGTTTCAACACTATGAATATGTGTATCACTGCTATCGAGATTTAATAAAAATAGACCACTCTTCAAGGGTGCATGACCATAAAAGATATTACTCATATAAATAGAACAACCATTATTCTCTGATTTAAATGAATAACCGTCTCGCATCAAACAAGATCCAGATATAATGTTCATGCTCAACGTTGGCACCAAATAACAATTATTAAGGTCTAAAACTAATCCCGATGGTAGATGTAGAGGTAGCGTGCCGACCGCGATCACATCGACTTTGGAACCATTTCCCACGCGCATCGTCACCTCGTCCTTAGCTAATCTTCGCTTAATCCGTAGTCCTTGTTTCGAGTTGCAAATATTAGCAACAGAACCAGTATCAAATACCCAGGTGCTACTACGAGCATTAGTAAGGTACACATCAATAACATGTATATCACATATACCTTTGTTCACTTTGCCATCCTTCTTATCCGCCAAATACTTGGGGCAGTTCCGCTTCCAGTGTCCAGTCTGCTTGCAGTAGAAGCACTCAGTTTCAGGCTTAGGTCCAGACTTGGGTTTCTTCTCTTGAGCAGCAACTTGCTTGCCGTTGTTTTTGAAGTTCCCCTTCTTCTTCCCTTTGCCCTTCTTCTTGAAACTAGTGGTCTTGTTAACCATCAACACTTGATGCTCTTTCTTGATTTCTACCTCCGCGGCTTTCAGCATCGCGAAGAGCTCGGGAATAGTCTTGTTCATCCCTTGCATATTATAGTTCATCAGGAAGCTCTTGTAGCTTGGTGGCAGTGATTGGAGAATTCTGTCAATGACACTATCATCAGGAAGATTAACTCCCAGTTGAATCAAGTGATTATTATACCCAGACATTTTGAGTATGTATTCACTGACAGAACTATTCTCCTCCATCTTGCAGCTATAGAACTTATTGGAGACTTCATATCTCTCAATTCGGGCATTTGCTTGAAATATTAACTTCAACTCCTGGAACATCTCATATGCTCCATGACGTTCAAAACGTCGTTGAAGGCCCGGTTCTAAGCCGTAAAGCATGGCACACTGAACTATAGAGTAGTCATCAGCTTTGCTTTGCCAGACGTTCTTAATGTCGTCAGTTGCATCAGCAGCAGGCTTGGCACCCAGCGGTGCTTCCAGGACGTAACTTTTCTGTGCAGCAATGAGGATAATCCTCAGGTTACGGACCCAGTCCGTGTAATTGCTACCATCATCTTTCAACTTTGCTTTCTCAAGGAACGCATTAAAATTCAACGGAACAACAGCACGAGCCATCTATCTACAAACAAACATAGACAAGCAAGATACTATCAGGTACTAAGTTCATGATAAATTTAAGTTCAATTAATCATATTACTTAAGAACTCCCACTTAGACAGACATCTCTCTAGTCATCTAAGTGATCACATGATCCAAATCAACCAAACCATGTCCGATCATCACGTGAGATGGAGTAGTTTCAATGGTGAACATCGCTATGTTGATCATATCTACTATATGATTCACGCTCGACCTTTCGGTCTCCGTGTTCCGAGGCCATATCTGTATATGCTAGGCTCGTCAAGTATAACCTGAGTATTCCGCGTGTGCAACTGTTTTGCATCCGTTGTATTTGAACGTAGAGCCTATCACACCCGATCATCACGTGGTGTCTCAGCATGAAGAACTTTCGCAACGGTGCATACTCAGGGAGAACACTTCTTGATAATTAGTGAGAGATCATCTTAAAATGCTACCGTCAATCAAAGAAAGATAAGATGCATAAAGGATAAACATCACATGCAATCAATATAAGTGATATGACATGGCCATCATCATCTTGTGCTTGTGATCTCCATCTTCGAAGCACCGTCATGATCACCATCGTCACCGGCGCGACACCTTGATCTCCATCGTAGCATCGTTGTCGTTACGCCATCTATTGCTTCTACGACTATCACTACCGCTTAGTGATAAAGTAAAGCAATTACAGGGCGTTTGCATTTCATACAATAAAGCGACAACCATATGGCTCCTGCCAGTTGCCGATAACTTCGGTTACAAAACATGATCATCTCATACAATAAAATATAGCATCACGTCTTGACCATATCACATCACAACATGCCCTGCAAAAACAAGTTAGACATCCTCTACTTTGTTGTTGCAAATTTTACGTGGCTGCTATGGGCTTAGCAAGAACCGTTCTTACCTACGCATCAAAAACCACAACGATAGTTCGTCAAGTTGGTGCTGTTTTAACCTTCGCAAGGACTGGGCGTAGCCACACTCGATTTAGCTAAAGTGAGAGAGACAGACACCCGCCAGTCACCTTTAAGCACGAGTGCTCGTAACGGTGAAACCAGTCTCGCGTAAGCGTACGCGTAATGTCGGTCCGGGCCGCTTCATCTCACAATACCGCCGAACCAAAGTATGACATGCTGGTAAGCAGTATGACTTGTATCGCCCACAACTAACTTGTGTTCTACTCGTGCATATAACATCAACGCATAAAACCTAGGCTCGGATGCCACTGTTGGGGAACGTAGTAATTTCAAAAAAAATCCTACGCACACGCAAGATCATGGTGATGATATAGCAACGAGAGGGGAGAGTGTTCGTCCACGTACCCTCGTAGACCGTAAGCGGAAGCGTTAGCACAACGCGGTTGATGTAGTCGTACGTCTTCACGATCCGACCGATCCAAGCACCGAACGTACGGGGCCTCCGAGTTCAGCACACGTTCAGCTCGATGACAATCTCCGGCCCTCCGATCCAGCAAAGGCTCCGGAGATGAGTTCCGTCAGCACGACGGAGTGGTGACGATGATGATGTTCTACTGGCGCAGGGCTTCGCCTAAACTCCGCGACGATATGACCGAGGTGGAATATGGTGGAAGGGGGCACCACACACGGCTAAGGAACGATCCGTAGATCAACTTGTGTGTCTATGGGGTGCCCCCTGCCCCCGTATATAAAGGAGGGAGGGGGGAGGTGCGGCCGGCCCCCTAGGGGTGCGCCTGGAGGAGTCCTACTCCCACCGGGAGTAGGACTCCCCCCTCTTGCCTTGGTGGAGAAGGAAAGGGGGGAGGAAAGAGGAAAGGGGGGCGCCGCCTCCCCTTCCTTGTCCTATTCGGACTAGGGGGGAGGGGGCGCGCGGCCTGCCCTGCCCGGCCCTCCTCTTCTCCCTCTTGGCCCACTAAGGCCCAATATCCCCCGGGAGGGTTCCGGTAACCCCCCGGTGTTCCGGTAAAATCCCGATTTCACCCAGAACCATTCCGATGTCCAAACATAGGCTTCCAATATATCAATCTTTATGTATCGACCATTCCGAGACTCCTCGTCATGTCCGTGATCACATCCGGGACTCCGAACAAACTTCGGTACATCAAAACTTATAAACTCATAATAAAACTGTCATCGAAACGTTAAGCGTGCGGACCCTACGGGTTCAAGAACTATGTAGACATGACCTAAAACCATTCTCGGTCAATAAACAATAGCGGGACCTGGATGCCCATATTGGTTCCTACATATTCTACGAAGATCTTTATCGGTCAAACCGCATAACAACATACGTTGTTCCCTTTGTCATCGGTATGTTACTTGCCCGAGATTTGATCGTCGGTATCCAATACCTAGTTCAATCTCGTTACCGGCAAGTCTCTTTACTCGTTTTGTAATACGTCATCTCATAACTAACTCATTAGTTATAATGCTTGCAAGGCTTAAGTGATGAGTATTACCGAGAGGGCCCAGAGATACCTCTCCGACAATCGGAGTGACAAAACCTAATCTCGAAATACGCCAACTCAACATGTACCTTCGGAGACACCTGTAGTACTCCTTTATAATCACCCAGTTACGTTGTGACGTTTGGTAGTACCCAAAGTGTTCCTCCGGTAAACGGGAGTTGCATAATTCTCATAGTTACAGGAACATGTATAAGTCATGAAGAAAGCAATAGCAGAATACTAAACGATCATGTGCTAAGCTAACGGGATGGGTCATGTCAATCACATCATTCTCCTAATGATGTGATCCCATTAATCAAATGACAACACATGTCTATGGTTAGGAAACATAACCATCTTTGATTAATGAGCTAGTCAAGTAGAGGCATACTAGTGACTATATGTTTGTCTATGTATTCACACATGTATCATGTTTCCGGTTAATACAATTCTAGCATGAATAATAAACATTTATCATGATATGAGGTAATAAATAATAACTTTATTATTGCCTTTAGGGCATATTTCCTTCAGGTTCAGGACACCAACGAGGTGTAATAGCCTACTCCTGCCTAAGAGTGTCATAGTTGTGTGATCTCGAAGAGGTGATTACAGAGTATGTGCCCCGAATCAGTCGATCCGCTCCTAGGTCGCAGTCGCCCCAATTTATACTGAGCCTGGTCTACCCTTACCCCACGGGGAGCTACCACATGTTTAGCTCTAACAGGAGCGAGAGTGGAAAGCCATTCGTACCGACTTGACGCGACGAGGCGTGGCATGCTCGCCCATGCCGCGCGGACTGCTACAGAACGCTCCTGTACTAGAGGGCCGGGTAGGTGAACCTCAGGCGACAACTGTGGATGATTTTGGGGATGGCGCGCCTTGTTGACGCCTGAAGTGAAAAGGTGGCCACGCTGCGCCCCATCTTGCCAACTGATGCCATCCACTGTAGCGATGTGGTCCGCATTTAATGCTTCTGACAGACGGGTTCTCCCCTCCTTCTATGGAGAAAGTCAGAAGTGCGGGGTGTGGTGCTCCCCGGGTTGATCTCAGGAACCTCTTGCCGGGTCCTATCGCACCGTGGGACACTTCTCGAGGAAGTGCCACGGACTCCTCCCGTACAAGGTCGGGTATCTAAGCTTCTAGCTGCGTCAACGTGCGCGGAACCGCTTGCCGGGCGCCATCGTTAAGGCCTTGGTCTGCCGGCCTGGGATACCATGTTTTCCTCTGGGCCGTAGCAGCCCTCGGGTCCATGCTTCGGTTGTGCCCCGCGGAGGGCGTACAAAGGAGGATGGGGCCGTTAACCACCGAGGGCTTGACGCTTGGCGGCTGGCGCTGGTAGGTGGGGATCCGCTCCCACGTCCCACTCATGCCGCATTTGTCGCAATAATGGTTTGAGTTGCAGAACGTGAAAGCGTTCCCTCGGTGTCTATGCCATGCCTATTGCACGGCCTCGGGAAGTGACAGAAGTGGGATGCTATGCCTTGATTGGCGTGCATTTACCGCTTGATACGTCTCCAACGTATCTACTTTTCCAAACACTTTTGCCCTTGTTTTGGACTCTAACTTGCATGATTTGAATGGAACTAACCCGGACTGACGATGTTTTCAGCAGAACTGCCATGGTGTTATTTTTGTGCAGAAATAAAAGTTCCCGGAATGACCTGAAACTCCACGGAGTCACCTTTTGGAATTAATAAAAAATATTGGCGAAAGAATCAACATAAGGGGCCCACACCCTGTCCACGAGGGTGCAGGGCACACCCCTGCCTCGTGGGCCCCCTGGACCTCCACCGACCTCAACTCCAACTCCATATTATCACGTTCGGGGAGAAAAAAATTAGAGAGAATGATTCATCGCGTTTTACGATAGGAGCCGCCGCCAAGCCCTAATCTTCCTCGGGAGGGCTGATCTGGAGTCCGTTCGGGGCACCGGAGAGGGGAATCTGTCGCCATCGTCACCATCAACCATCCTCCATCACCAATTTCATGATGCTCACCGCCGTGCATGAGTAATCCTATCGTAGGCTTGCTGGATGGTGATGGGTTGGATGAGATTTACCATGTAATCGAGTTAGTTTTGTTAGGGTTTAATCCCTACTATCCATTATGTTCTAAGATTGATGTTGCTATGACTTTGCCATGCTTAATGCTTGTCACTAGGGCTCGAGTGCCATGATTTCAGATCTGAACCTATTATGTTTTCATGAATATATGTGAGTTCTTGATCCTATCTTGCAAGTCAATAGTCACCTATTACGTGTTATGATCCGGCAACCCCGAAGTGACAATAATCGGGACCACTCCCAGTGATCACCGTAGTTTGAGGAGTTCATGTATTCACTAAGTGCTAATGCTTTGGTCCGATACTCTATTAAAAGGAGGCATTAATGTCCCTTAGTTTCTAATAGGACCCCGCTGCCATGGGGGGGGGGGGGGGGGGGGGGTAGGACAAAAGATGTCATGCAAGTTCTTTTCCATAAGCACGTATGACTATATTTGGAATACATGCCTACATTACATTGATGAACTGGAGCTAGTTCTGTGTCACCCTATGTTATAACTGTTGCATGATGAATTGCATCCGACATAATTATCCATCATTGATCCATTGCCTACGAGCTTTTTACATATTGATCTTTGCTTAGTTATTACTTCTCCGTTGCCACTATTATGATTACTACAAAACCGCTACTGTTACTTTTGCCACCGTTATCGTTACTTCCATACTACTTTGCTACTAAATGCTTTGCTGCAGATATTAAGTCTTTCAGGTGTGGTTGAATTGACAACTCAGCTACTAATACTCGAGAATAGTTTTTGGCTCCCCTTGTGTCGAATCAATAAATTTGGGTTGAATACTCTACCCTCGAAAACTGTTGCGATCCCCTATACTTGTGAGTTATCAAGACCTTTTTTAGCGCCGTTGCCGGGGAGCATAGCTCTATTCTCTGAGTCACTTGAGATTTATATCTGTTGATCACTATGAGGAACTTGAAACATGAAAGAACCAAGATTTTTCCCTCAACTACGAGGGGAGGTAAGGAACTGCCATCTAGCTCTGCACTTGATTCACCTTCTGTTGTGAGTAAATTTGCGACACCTACACCTGCTCCTGCTATTGATTCTGATATGTCCCATGTTATTGATGATGCCACTTCTGCTATGCATGATGCTTATGATGAAACTACTTCTCTGCTTGATAATACTGTGCCATTAGGTGAATTTCTGGATGAACAACTTGCTAGGGTTAGAGAGAATGAAATTATTGAAACTGATAACATTGATGAAAGTGATGATGAATACCCCCCCCCCTAGATATGAATTGCCTGTTGTACCTGAGGGTTATGTTATGGATGAAGAAACTGCTAGAGACCTTTTTGCTTGCAATGATAGATATGATCTTAAGAAACTGTTAGCTAAGCTGAAAGAAAAGTCTCTTAATGCTAGAATGAAATATGACCCTACTTTGCTACTTCACCTATCTGTGTTACTGATAAGGATTATGAATTCTCTGCCGATCCTGAGTTAATTACTTTGGTTGAATCTGATCCTTTCTATGGCTATGAATCTAAAACTGTTGTGGCACATCTTACTAAATTGAATGATATAGCCACTCTATTTACTCATGAGGAAAAAAATTCGCTACTACTATATCCTTAAATTGTTTCCTTTCTCATTAAAGGGTGAAGCTAATATATGGTTTAATTCTCTTGCTCATGGTTGTGTGCGTAGTCCCCAGGATATGATTTATTACTTCTCTGCAAAATATTTCCCCGCTCATAAGAAACAAGCAGCCTTAAGGGTAATATATAATTTGGTAGTTACTACTTGGTATATACTTGTGCTAGACACAATTACAAGAGTGAATTTCTTGAGTAGGTACCTTATGGAGGCTTTCAATGCTATGGGAAATTTGGTAGGATCACCACCTATCGCTATTAATGAAACATCATTGACTTTGGAGCATATTATGCAAAAGCTAGAATGTATTGAAAATAAATTACCTACCGTAGAGCATATGGAAAACTTGGATAAAAAGATTCATAATCATATTACTCAATTTGGTTCAAAGGTAGGAATTGCTTTAAAATAGTTAAAAGGAAAAGAATCAGTAATTGACGAGAGGATAGGACAAAGTGCTGCTAGAATGGATAAGTTGGAACAAATTATTAATAATTTGGGTTTCACTTTTTCTTCCGTTAAAACTATTGAAAGGACTCCTCCTAGCAAGAATTGCGAATTTATCTATGTCCCTAAGAATAAGGGTGCCACATCTAGTAACGAAAATGAAGATCTTAAGATGATTAGTGTTCACCCCAGTTTTGCTGATTTGATAAAGGAACACATCTATGAGAATAAATTCCTAAACTTTGTTCCTAGGAGTGTGATCATTAAAAATATGTATGTTAGGACTCCTAGGAAGTATGGATGCGTGATTAGCAGTTGGAAACCAAAGATGACAACACTTAAAACTATGCATTACGCCTAGCTAGGGGCGTAAAACAATAGCGCTAGCTGGGAGGCAACCCAATGGTTATCTTATTGTTCTTGTTTCTTTTTCTGTTTTCTTGTGTGCACACAATTATGCTACTGTTATGGTTGTGTTATTGTGCTTATATTAGTGTTTGTGCCAAGTAAAGCCTTTGGGATAATTTGGATGATAGTTGATTTGATTATGTGAAAAATAGAAACTTTTGCGCCTAGTAGCAGAATTGTTTAAATTCACTGGGCGTGCTTTTGATCTGAATTTTTTACACATGATTTATATACAAATTGTCCATGTTTTCCTATTTTTTCAGAATTTTTTGAGGTATAGAAGTATGGTCAATATTCAGATTACTGCAGACTATTCTGTTTTTTACAGATTATGTTTTGTTGCATTGTTTGCTTGTTTTGATGAAACTATGGATTGTATCAGGGAGTATAAGCCATGGAGAAGTTATGATACAGTAGTTATAATGCAATAATAAAATATGAATGGGTTTACAACAGTAACTAAAGTTGGTAATTTGGTTGTTATACTAGTGGATCTCATGAAAGTTTTTGTTGAGTTTTGTGTGTTGTCGTTTTCAAGTTTTGAGTGAGATCATGATGGATGAAGAAATAAGGAGTGGCAAGATCCTAAGCATGGGTATGCCCGAGGCACCCCATGGTAATATTCAAGGACTCCCAAGCGACTAAGCTTGGGGATGCCCCGGAAGGCATCCCCTCTTTCTTCTATCAATCATCCGTAATATTACTTGGAGCTATATTTTTATTCATCATATGATATGAGTTTTGGTTGGAGCGTCGTATATTATATGAGTCCTTGATTTGTTCACTTTTTAGTTTGTCACAATCATATTTGTTGAACACACCTATTTGAGCGGGACACACATTTTTCGTGATTTGTCAGAATACTCTATGTGCTTCACTTATATCTTTTAAGCTAGGCAGTCACTTATATCTTTTAGAGCACGGAGGTGTTTATATTTTGAAGAAATAGTTTCACTCTCTTGCTTCACTTATATCATTTTGAGAGTTAATAATAGTAATGGCAATATGCAGAAGATATGAATTTGGTCCTAATATGATGCATATCCAAGAAGGATATAATAAAAACTTTCATGTAGATCACTGAATATGATAAGTTTGATTCCTTGTAACAGTTTGCGATATGATGATGATAATATGTGGGTTGTACAAGTGAGTAATTGTGGTTTAGTAAGAATATTGATGTTAAGGTTTGTGATTCCCTATGCATGCACATAAAGTCAACAGTTATACAACAAAGTTATATCCTACTTATGGTGCATTATTCGGTGTTAGTTATTCTCAATGCATGTTTATGACCATTTTCATTTTGTGATTGGTCGCTTCTCAATCTATTTGCTAGCCTTCATTTGTACTAAGCAGGAATGCTGCTTGTGCATCCAATTCCTTATACCTAAAGTTGTGCCATATGAGTCCACTGTACCTACCTATATGTGGTATTTACATGTCGTTGCAAGTAAATTTGCATGTGTCAACTCTAATCATTCAAATAATTATCCATTTTGTGTGCCTGTAACGCTCATGAAGCGACATGGGGTAGACAATATATTTATTGCTAGATGTGTTGTTCTCACGATGAGTGTTTATTCACTTGTCATTGCATGAGAAAGGGCTGGTAATAGGGATGCGCAGTCCCATAATGAATCAAAATAAAAAAATGAAATAAACTACCCTGGAAAGTTGAAAGTTTGGAAGGTACCCATGGATACGGATAGCTATGGATTGTGAAAGAATGGTGGATGGGGAGTAAAACTTCATTTTTTGTTTGGTAACCATCTATAATGTGTCTAGCATGTAGGATATTGGAAACCTTCGGTCATGTCGTTGAGAGGAAAAGCATGCCTCTCAAAATAATTAATCTCTGTTTTAAGATTTGAGCTCTCGCACCTCTTCAAATCTCTGCTTCCCTTTGCGAAGCGCCTATCCATTTTTATTTTTATTTTGATTCATCACCTTCTCTTATAAGCACCAACTGGAGAGCACTACAGTCATACTTGCGCATTGGGTGTAGTTAATATTGAGTGTGTTTCATGAATGGATCAATGATTATTGAGCATGACGGGCTAGGGATAACATTCTTTAGCATTGATATTTTAAAAGGCATGATTTTTTGTTGGTATGCCTGAGTATTTATGTCTTTATATGAAACTATAGACTATTGCTTTGAATCATTCAGATCTCAATATCCATGCCACAAAAGAAAGATTACATGATGAATATGATAGGTAGCATTTCACATCAAAAATTCTGTTTTTATCGTTTACCTACTAGAGGACGAGCAGGAATTAAGCTTGGGGATGCTTGATACGTCTCCAACGTATCTATATTTTTATTATTATTCCATGCTATTATAGTATCAATCTTGGATGTTTATTATGCAATTATATATATCATTTCTTGGGACTAACCTATTAACCTAGTGCCTAGTGTCAGTCGCTATTTTTTTGCATGTTTTTGGATTTTCAGGAAATCAATATCACAAAGAGTCCAAACAGAGAAAAACCTTTGGATTAATTTTTTCTAGACGAGAGGGGACCCTAGAAGCTTCGGGAGAAGACCTGACGACCCACGAGGGAGCGACAAGCTCGGGAGGTGCGCCCCTAGGCTTGTAGGCCCCTCGCGGCACCTCTTGACCTAATTCCAACACTATAAATTCTCAAATATCCCCCCTACATCAGAGAACCACCCGACATACTTTTTTCCGTCGCCGCAAGTTTCTGTTCTCGCGAAATCCCATCCGGAGGCCTTCTCTGATACTCCGTCGGAGGGGGAAACGATCACAAAGGGGCTCTACATCAACCATGCTGCCCTTCCGATGATGTGTGAGTAGTTTAGCATAGACCTATGGGTCCGTAGGTAGTAGCTAGATGGCTTCTTCTCTCTCTTTGATCTTCAATACAATGTTCTCTTTGATGTTCTTGGAGATCTGTTCGATGTAATCAATTTTTACGGTGTGTTTGTTGGGATCCGATGAATTGTGAGTTTATGATCAGATTATCTGTGAATATCATTTGAGTCTTCTCTGGACTCTTTTATGAACGATTATTTTAGCTTTGTATTTCTCTCCGATTTGGCCAACTAGATTGATTTTTCTTGCAATGGGAGAGGTGCTTTGTAATGGGTCTGATCTTGCGGTGCTCAACCCCAATGACAGAAGGGGACGTGACACGTATTTGTATCGTTTCCATTAAGGATAAAAGGATGGGGTTTATATGTATTGATTGAGTTTACTTTGTCTACATCATGTCATCTTGCTTAAGGCATTACTCTGTTCTTTATGAACTTAATACTCTAGATGCATGTTGGATAGTTGTCGATTTGTGGAGTAATAGTGATAGATGCAGGCAGGAGTCGGTCTACTATCTTGGACGTAATGCCTATATACATGATCATTGCCTTAGATATCATCATGATTATTCGCTTTTCTATCAATTTCTTAACAATAATTTCTTTACCCATCGTATGCTATTTTCAAGAGAGAAGACTCTATTAAAACTATGGCCCCAGGGTCTTCCTAAATCATATATTAAAATCCCAAAACACCTTGCTGCAATTTCATTTACTGTATTTTATTTTGTGTTTTTTACTTATCTATTTATCACTACGAGATTTAATCATTGCAATTAATCGCCAAGGGATTGACAACCCCTTATTTGCGTTGGGTGCAAGTATTTGTTACTTTTTTGTGTAGGTACTACTAACGTGTTGTTGCGTGGTTCTCCTACTGGATTGAATACCTTGGTTTCTAAATGAGGGAAACACTTATCTTTATTGTACTACATCATCCTCTCCTTTTCGGGAAAATCCAAACACAGCTCACAAGTAGCATTGGTCAAGTTGCTGGCGCGGGCTCCTGCCCTACTGCTTGACTGGCAGTACTCCACCGCGTACAAGGGCGCCATGAGGGTGTAGGCTAGTGTTAGGTCGCAACTCCCCAACATGGACTTGGGCTTGATCGTGCACGACTCAACCGAGCATCCTATACCGGAGCCCTAGTCTGTGGAGGTCGGAGTGGAGGCCGAGTATGATGTGGACGCCTGCAAGCTGGAGCGAATACTTAATCAATGTTCTGCTAAGGAGGAAGATGAGTAGGCCTCATGTAATCGTAAACAATGTAACTGTAGCAGATGTACTATCGTACTTTTGTTTTCTTGTTTATTATGTGTGTCTCTTGCCTGTGTTGGACAAGCATCCAAGTTAGCTGTCTAGAAATGCGACCTCGTTGCACCGAAAGCGTCAACGTGATTATGGGAGGCCCCTGTTTGAGCCCAGAATTCGTAGAACGATGGTAGGTTATGGTAGTATTCTCAGCTGGTTTGGATATAGGCATTGCGGAACTCAGAGGCAAAAGAGGAGGGGTGACCGTAAGCCTTACCACACGGGTGATCTTCTTGGGAGGAAGGCTCCGGTGCGGGTTGTACTGTGATAGATCCCCTGAGCAAGATTTGAGTGGCTGTTGGATATAGCTCCTATAGGGGCCGGGGTGGTACGACAAACGATGCAGCCCCTCGACCCATCTCCTAGAAGGATCTCTCCAACTCCTCTCAAACCTTAACGCGATGCGGTTAATACAAGATGCTTTGGAGTACCATGGAGCATGGATGGGAAGTTTGATTTGATTAGGGCGCTAAGGTGTATTTATAATGCCATCACATCAATTCTTTATATGACAAGCCAGAGGGTAGTAAAAGCTTTTATTTTGTTGTTTGATAGTTAGTTCGTGAAACAAATCTAATGTATGGAATGTAAAAGAGAAGGGGAAAATTGGCGTAGCCTGCATCGCACCACTATCCACGTGGCTTCTCATGCTCTGGTTTCTGCCTTCGGCCTCCTAGCCTCGTGCCCCTCCTTCATGCCAGCTGCAGCATGAGGGGTCTGTTGGTGGCTCATGAGCGGCTGCAGCCGGGTTGCCGTTCTTTTGCTTCTTGAAGTGCTCAGAGAAGACATCTCTGCGTTCTTGCTCGTTCCGGTAGTCGGCCTCTGCCTGCTCCAGGTGGGCGACCTCCACTGCGTGTGCGTTCTTGGTGTTGTTGCAAACGGTGATGACCCCGTCCGGGTCGGGCATCTTTAGCTTCATGTAGGCATAGCATGGTATAGCCATGAACTTGACGAATGTCAGTCTTCCCAGGAGGGCGTGATATCTTCCTTTGAAAGGGACCACCTCGAAAGATAGCCTTTTGGCCCGGAAGTTGTCCTCCTTGCCAAAGATGACCTCTAGTGTGATTTGCACGAGCGGTTCGGCCTTCTTCCCCATGACGATGCCATGGAAATGTGTTGATGAAGGCCACAAACCTATTATGGGGCCCATTTTCTGCAGTGTTATAGCATACATGATGTTGAGGTCGGATCCGCCGTCCATGACAACTTTAGACAACTAGCAGCCCCTAATGATGGGGTCGACAACGAGAGCATTCCTTTCAGGGTTGGGTATATAGCCTGGGTGATCGTTGAGCCTGAAGGAGATTGTATTATTCGACCAGTCCATTAGCTGGGGTACTCCGGGAATGAGGGCATATACCTCCCATAGGGTTTGCTTCTGGTCCATTTTGGACTCCGGGCCTCAGAAGATCATGTTTATAGTGTGCGTATCGGATATTTCCTTTCGGCGACGTCTTGGAGTCCTTTAGGAGGTTACGTGTACGTGGCGACCATCCTCACTGTCTGAGACGTCTCTGTCCCTTGTGTTCTTCTCTCGGGTGATTTGCTCGTTGAGGTGGAACTCCCGTGTTGAGTGCAACACTTTGTAGGATCCATGGTTGTTGTATCTGCAGGGGTCGCTTATGATCGTCTCGTATGTGCGAGACGCGTGCCTTGGCCTGCGGTCGTGCTTGGTTCTTTTGCTGCTCGGTTGACCGGTGTCTTGTCTGGTTGCTGCCGCCAGTGGCTGTTCCTTCCGTTTGTGACCGTGGTTGTCACCATGCATGGTGCGACCTCCTTTGCCTTGCGCGCTAGTCAGTCCCTTTGGTTGTTTGTGGTGGCGACCTGTGCGAGCAGTTTCCTCACTTGTGGTGAAGACGTTTGTAATCGTCTTGAGGGCTAACATGTCGGACAGTTGTCCTTGCGCCGCCTTTCTTCCGATCTTGTGCCTCACCACGGGGTCTAGTGCTCCGCTGACGAATGCTTCGATGGCTATTCCTTCGGAAATGTTTTGCATTGTACTCCCTCCGTCCCAAAATACTTGTCAGAGAAATGGATAAAAATAGATGTATCTTTTTTTAGAAAAGGGGGTATTCCCCGGCCTCTGCATCAGATCGATGCATACGACCTTTCTTATTAACCAAATAAAGAGGTTCTGAACAGAAGTCTTACAAACAAAGGAATAAAGGCAGCCTATAGCTCACATAAAGCATCGACTGTAAGGCAGAAATGAGATAAGCCACAAACCGGCTGGCATAATATCAGGTAGGTAAACTAGATGCCTATCCTATTACATGATCGCCATCCAAACCGGTTGAAGATATCCCGCGCTACCGTCTCCCACCGGACAGATCCAGTAACCAAACGCTCCCTGGCCTCCGTCGGAGTGAGTAAGGACCAAGTACGGATCAGCGCCGTAGCCCGGAACAACACCTGCAAAAAATGAGTATTTGTTGTCCTGTTAAAAATCAAATCATTCCTGCAATTCCAAATTGCCCATAATAACGCACATACTCCTACACGAATGTGTCTGGCTGTTTCGGGCTCCATCCCAAGCAGCCACGCCCCAAATAACGTGTTTACCGATCTCGGTGGAGTAATATTAAAGGCAATTTGCACGGTGCGCCACAACCCTTGTGCCAACGGGCAATCAAAAAATAAATGCTTGATAGTCTCATCCCGATCACAGAAGCTACACCTAGTAGATTCTGTCCAGTTGCGCTTAACTAGATTGTCCTTTGTAAGAATAACTTGTTTATGCACAAACCACATAAACACTTTAATCTTCAAAGGAACCTTAACGTTCCAGACTTCCTTGGACGTAGGTATCACAGATGAATTAATAATATCAATATACATCGACTTGACCGTGAACACCCCAGTTTTAGTTAGTTTCCAACGCAACTGGTCGGGCTGAGGGTTTAGCTGCACATCCATCAGCCTACGGACCAAGTGAAACCATGCTTCCCATCTAGGTCCAACAAGCACTCTCCTAAACTGTATGTTGAGGGGAATAGACTGGATTACTGTGGCAACAAGAGCATCCCTACGCTGAACAATACGATATAGTGTTGGATATTGTGAAGCCAAAGGCGTGTCACCCAACCACGTATCCTTCCAGAATCGCGTGTCATCTCCATTACCAACAATACATTTCGTTCTGTTAAAGAAAGCGGCTTTAAAATACATCTAGATACATCCATTTGTTTGACAAGTATTATTTTTCTTCATGAGCCAACGAGCGATGAAGTCAGATAGTGGCTCCTCTTCTCCTTGTTATATTGTAGAAATCTACCAGGCTTCCTCGCCGTTGGTACGTCCCTTCGAAGTTATTGGGGGAACTCGTGCTCAAAATCTGCCCAACTGTGGATGGAGTTCTGAGGGAGCCCGTTTAGCCACGACTGTACTGATCCTGATAGGCATAGCGGAACATGGCGAAGGGCATTACCGATGTCACCGTGTGCCATTTCGCCACATGCCCGGTAGTCGCTGAGCCAGAGGTCGTTTTTTGTATCACCTGTGTATTTTTTGATCCCGCGCACAATGAATGGCCTAGAGAATTGGTGTGTGATGACCTCGTAGGGTAAGCATGCAGGCACAGTGCCGGACATCAGCTGAGGTATTAGGGCTTTGTATTTTGGCCCGTAGCGCTCCATGGCCAGGGATCGCAGGTGATCGCGAAGGTCCGGACCAGTGGCGGAGCCAGGATTGGAGCAAGCCCCGGGCCCAAAAAAAATTTCATGAGGGAAAATCTTAACATTCATAAGGCTTTTAACTACCTCAAAAGAAACCCCATACAAAATATGGCTCAATTGCATGAAAACTTTAGAATTTGAACTCAATGCTTAACAATACAACAAAATGAAATAAAAATGACAAAAACTACAAAAAACAATACGTGATAAAAAAGAGTACCAAATCAATAGTTTGTTTGCTTCATCAGTGCCTCGCATAACATCATGAACGGTGGGAGAAGAGTCAACACCTTCAAGACATCAAATGAAACATTTTTCATAAATAAATGCATAAACATCATGTGAAACAATTATCATTGATAAAAAATAAAAAATGTACCACTTTGAGGAGTTAAAATCCCTTTGCGAGACCTATATGATTGAAAGTGATACACAACATCATCACCATCATCATCATCAGTACTTGCAAATACATCTCGCTCAACATAGCAACCCATTCTTTAATTCAGCCAATCATCACTCGTTCATTCTATTCCTCAACTCAGTCTTGATTATACTCATAAACTCTTTTCACTGATGCGGTTGCAACAGGCAAAATCTCTTCATCTTTTTTTCTACAATATAAAATGAAATTGGCAATTACATTAGTTTGAGTTCAACAATGCCCTAGATATCTGACTGGATACAGCATGGTATAAATTTCAGTTCAAAGCATCTACAACTCATACAAATAGAACATAGTTTAAGTAGAAAGCATCAAGGAGGAAACAAGTGAAGCATCAAAGAAAATTGCAAGTTACGGCAGCCGGTAGTGAAGCAGCGTCACATGGGCGAACGACCAACAGGAGGGCGGCAGCCTACAGCCTGGGAGCAGGGGAAAAGTGGGTGGGCCGGGGGCGGAGCCACGGCGGATGGCGGCACGGGCGTTGGAGTCCCTGCTGCTGCTGGAGATCGAACGTGCTGTCCGCATGCGTGCGACTTGCGGCGGCCGCGTGAGCGTTTCGTCCAACAGCCCTGCGTTCTCCTGTGCCCTCGTGAAGTCGTGCATACTAGATCGTGGGGTGGCGTTGCCTCGTGCTTGCCTGGGTTTCTCGTAAGACAGTCCATCAAGGCTTTGGGCCTTCTTCTTTTGACTGGTTGCGCCCCGGGCCTGCAAAAAAAGCATATATATACTCATTGCCTGTTAATTTTTCCATGCCCTGGGCCTGGGCCCTGGGTGCCCGGGGCCCAGCTCCGCCCTGGTCCGGACGGAAACCAAGGCAGTCGCGAACGGACCCTTCTTGGTTCCTTATCTTCGCAACTTGTATTGTGTGTTGGAGGTCATTGGCGCCTAATGCCGAATCGTGCTCCTCGGAGCTGCTTGTATTCCAGCTTTCCGGTGCCAACCCTCCGCGGGATGATGGTAGGACGCAATGTGTGTCGTTCATTTGCTTTTCTTGGAGCTTGGCCGTCACGTGCACGGCTTTGATGAGGTCAACAAGGATTTCGGGGTCTATAGGCATAGCTCTGAGCTTGTCAACCAACGTGGTTGTTTCGTTTATGCTCTGGGCCAGTGTTGGGAGCTCTGTTGGCTCTTATTCGATGGTGGTTTCCTCGTCGTCCTCCCAACCGCCGGCCTCCGTCTTACTTTGGCGACCTTTGCGGTGTGCTTGCTTGGTGTCGTAGAATGCTGCTTCTCTCGGTCGTGCGGCTACTTTCGACAGTGCGTCTCACGTGGCCCAGGTGTGAGGATCTCGCGGGGCTCGCCCTCCGGGGATTTGGGCGGGCTGCATGTTTGGGCAGTTGTGTTTAGGATTTTTGCAGCTTTTTCCGGTGCCACTGTCGTGGTGGTCGAGTGCGGCGTGCTGTTGCTTTCCTTGCCTCCACTTGCCTGTGGGGTGTGGGATTGCGAGGCGTTTTTCTATTCTTCACCGCGTTTTTCGCGTCCTGGGGATCCGGTCTTGGTTGGTGGGGCCGTGGCAAAGCCGGTCTCGTCCTCTTTTGGTGAGGCCGGTTCGTTCTTTGCGTCGTCATGGTCCGACAACGATAGTAGGTCTGGCATGTCGACGCTGCAATCTAAAACCATTTCATTGAGGAAACAATTTTCGGGTGCATGGTCAGTGTGGCAGTTGTCACACACCATGGTGACGAGATGCACGTTCTTCTGAATTTGTTAGTGCAGCGTGTGCTGGTATGCAGCCCCTGCGTTCTTTAATCCGAACAAGAAGCCGTTGGTAAGGCCGGGTGTTAGAAGGGAGAGAGTGGATTGGTGGAATAGTTTGTTGTATTGCTTGAGCCTCGTGGTCATATATATAGAAGTACAATGATCTACTTGGAGTACAAGAAAGCCAGAACAAATCCTAGTCTATCTCATCTTTCCTAATAAACATTATACTCAACATCCCCCGCAGTCACAACGGTAGCGAGGCAGACGGTGAGACTGGAGAAGAATCCGAAGGCAAGCCAACGGACACCCCCCCCCCCCCAGTCGTAGCGGTTGATGCATCGTAGAGTCATGGCTGGAGTGGAAACCGATGAGGTTGCTCAAGCAAGGCAGTAACCCTTTGTGCCGTTTGTCGATGTAGCCGAGAGCGGAGGGTGGTGTAGCCGTGGTCGAGGTAGCCGTGCGAAGAATGTCGTGGTCGAGTTCGAGTCGGGGAGCCGGTGTCGAGGATGTCGCCGTGGAGCCGTGGGCGCAAGGGTGCGCCGAGTTAGCATGGGCGCAGTGATGCGCCGGAAAGGAGATGTTGTTGACGACGCCTCGCGGCGGGTTTGCCAAGCCCGAGGACACATCGTAGACGAAGCCACGCACCGGTGTTGCTAGCACCGGGCATGCGTAGACGGACGAAGACGAAGTTGACGAAGCGCCCCACCAGGCTTGCCAGGCCCGGGGACACATCGTGGACGAAGGCAAGCGGCAGTGTTGCCAGCACCGGGCATGCGGAGACTAGGACCTGCATGAGCTGTACGCCATGTCGAAGAAGTTGGAGGGCCAGCAGAGAAGAACTCGACGACGGTTGCGGCGTCCATCGGCGCGGGGCCAATGTCACCAATGGTGGTCGGAGTAGACGAAGTGGTCGGAGTAGATGACGGCGACGCTGATGACGGGCTGGTGCTGGATGAAGACGAAGGAGGTGGACGGGCGGCTGCGGCGGCTACGGGGTAGCGGCGGCGGCGACCAAAGAAAAGCGGCGGCGGCCTGACGGCGGCGGCGACTGCTTGATTAGGAGCGCGGCGGCGGTGCTCGAAGTAGGCGGAAAACCCTGACAACATGACGAAGACCGGCGCGGACGGTGGCGTTCCCGCGCCAAGGGAGACGGCACGGCGCATACCACGAGAGGTTGACGCGCGATGATGGCGGAGTGGACCGCGGGCTGCGGCGCTACGGCCCGAAGGGCGACGCGGCGGCGGCGGGCAGGTCGGGGCGACGACGGGAAGACCTTGGGGCGGCGGCGAAGACCGCGGTCCGCGGCGCGACAGCCTGAAGGGGCGGCGCGACGGAGGAGTGCGGGTCGGTGCAACCGCGAGGACGGCCACGGGACGGCTGCGTGGACCGCGTGCCACGCTCGCTACGGCCCGACGGGGCGACGCAGCGGCGGCGCGAGGGTCGGTGCGGCCACGGGGACGACCAGGAGCGGACGACCTCGGGGCGGCGGTGGACCGCGGGCCGATGCACTACGGCCCGAAGGGGCGACGCAGCGGTGACGCGGGTCGGTGCAGTCGGGAAGAACCACGGGGCGGCAGCGCGGCGGCCCGACGGGGCGACGCTGCGGCAGCCCGTTGCTCGATCGGCGGAGGGACGCGCTGAACTCGGGGACGATCTTCAAGGGACCTGCGGAGGCGCGAGCAACCGACGGGCCAGGTCGGTCGCACGGCGTAGATGAGGCGAATCGCGACGGCGGGCAGGTGATCAATCCGATCGCGCACGAGGTCGGGGACACCGCTCGATGGAGATGGGGTGGCGGCGGAGTCCGAGATGAAGCCGGCGACGGCAGGAGGCAGGGCGGCTATGATTGGCCGCCGCACGGCGCAAGGCCGCCAGGTCGGGTGATGCAGGAGTCCCGATCGGAGCAGGGCAGTGACGGCCGGCGTAGATCGACAGGCGGGCCGGTGTGCGAACGGCGGCGGCGAAGGGCCGCCGCGCGGATGACGCGCGAGGCCGCCGGGTCGGGGCGACCGGCGGGCAGACGCGCGAGGCCGCCGGGACGGTGAAGAAGCCGGCCGATCGCGTCGGGGTTGGAGTAGAGGCGCACGGATTCAACGGCGGTGGTTGGCGACGCAAACCAATCAAGATTAGATCGGAAAACCAAAAAGAAATCGACGATCAAGATGACCGACGGGAGAGGAAAAAAACCCGGAGCAAGGGCTCGGGGAAAAAGACTCTCTAGGGAAGCCGGTCAACACGACCGGCGGACGAACCCTAGGTATGGGCGGCGCGGCCCCCGACGGCGGTCATGGAGGCCGACCGCCCCAGGGGCGGTGCGCGGGTGCGGAAGCGGCGGCGGCTAGGGTTTAGAACCCGGAAACTGATACCATGTTAGAAGGGAGAGAGGGGATTGGTGGAATAGTTCGTTGTATTGCTTGAGCCTCGTGGACATATATATAGGTGTACAATGATCTACAATGATCTACTTGGAGTACAAGACAAGGCAGAACGAATCCTAGTCTATCTCATCTTTCCTAATAAACATTATACTGAACACCGGGAGCCAAGGTCGTCGGGACCAGGACCTCACCGCGTGTCCTGCGTCGGACATGTGGTAGGCACAATCGTAGGTCGCCGTGGATGTTGATGACAAAAGCGACGTTGCTGATGTAGATGGTACGCGAGGGACGAACCGATGGGTTGACGTAGATCCCGGCCCACCTCATCGGCGGTAAATTTCAGTGAGCCAAAGGTCAGGCTTTCCCCCGGTGGTAGGCTGCCGGAAACAAAAGAAGACCCGATCCATGATAGGTCTCGAGCCGGCGCTGCCCGTGCCTGGATCGCCAACTGACGGAGCAAATTCCCGTCAGATCCCTTGGTAGGGGTCCAAGCGTAGCTGGAAGTCATGGATCAGAGGCACACAAGGGGGTTATCCATGTTCAACCTCCGGAGAGTAATACACTATGTCCTGCTGATTTTGATGATTCATAGTGAACGGATACCTCCTCGTGGGAGGGGTTACAATGGTGCATGAATCTACCGAGACTTCTCCTATCTGAGGATAGATGATGAATGAGAACCCTAGACCTCCCTTTATATAGATAGGAGATCCGCCTTTGCATACATATAATCCATCACATCCATATCAAATTTCAATCTATCTATACTATATCGATCATCGATCCAATATTTTGCATCAACGTGCACACACGTGCATATGCAATTGATCATATATCCATAAATATAAAAAATCATCTATATCAACCATCGATACTAAACGAATATAACTATTATTAAAACACACATATATATATCTAGATCCACACATATGCATGCCAACATTATATAGAAAAAAAGAGAAAAAACCCTATAGATATGGGATCAACATCGACTGATGTTCTTACTTAATTACCACGGAATGTAGGTCGGCCGACGACGGGATGACAGCGACGAGTAGCGGCGGCGGCGGAAGGGACGAGAAGGAGCATTGGCACGGTGAGAGGCGAAGAGGGCACCATCGGTGGCGGCGTGCTCGATGGTGTGCGAAAGCGTCCACGATTTGGTGACCAAAGGGCCGGGCGCGTGGCGGCGACAACTTATAACCCAAATGTAAGCCGAGTGTAAATACACAGACGTCTTAAAACGGAGGTGAAGGTTTTCCCTTTTAAAAATAGCAAACATAAGCTGAGAGCGGCAGGAGAGTACTCGGCTTACCGACTACCGTCACGCTAGCCATTAAGCGCTACGACGGCGGCTACGCGACAACAAATGTCATCAAGAGCCCGTTGTAACCTGGGTACTTTTTAATTTTATGCTAAGCATTTTGTGTAAGCCGAGATCTTTTTCTACCACCTCTCGGCTTACTGATACGTAATCCGAGTCCTCTTCTTTTTTTAACCATGTGTACTTCTATTGTTCGACTTACACCATTAAACAGAGCACCCATGTTTTTAGTCTTGTTGAGGATATTTTTTGAATTTCGGGATCCGTCAACCCGTGAGTGGTTCGAACTTTGGGGTGCGTGCGATCCTTCCTAGCCTAGCACGTCGAGCTCACAGAGACACAAAGACACAGAGATTTATACTGGTCTGGGCCACCGTTGTGGTGTAATACCATAATACAGTGTGGTGTGGTGGATTGCCTCGAGGGGCTATGGATGAACTAGTACAAGGATGAACAAGCCTCAGGAGGTGAGGTGTTCTTGAGCTGGTGTGGTGCTCTACTTGCTCTGGTTTCGGTCCCTTTCTATGGTGGTGGCTAAGTCCTACATATAGTGGCCTTCGTCCTCTTCCCAAATATGAGCGGGAAGGGGTTCCACAACGACGGGATTTGAAAGGGGACAAGTAGTACAGTCTATCCTGACAAAAGTAGTCTTCGCCTGCAAAAAGCCTCTGGTCGTGACGCTGCGGTGGACTCGGTGATGACCTCCGTCCTGCCGTCCTGGCGATCTTGGTCTTGTTGCATCAGAATGGAAACTTTTGGTTGATTCCTCGGGACTCCGTGCCTGTGGCTTGCCTACCTTGCACCGAAGAGGAAACTTGCGCTATGCACCCGCCTGGCGCCCGCCTGGACTTGGTCGTCATGGCTCACGTCATCCGAGCCTCATGAGGTAGATGCATAGATCTCTCCGCCCCTCAGGAGCCCTCCTGAGGAGGCCAACTCCTTCAGGGGTCTTGGCGTCGTCCGCCTTCTGAGGCTTGGCCCCTCGCGAGGGTCTTCCTGTGCTGGTGTTGAAGCTGGGCCATACCAGGCCGTTGATGGAGCCACGTGGTGGACCACAGGCAGGCAGGACTGGATACCCCCAAGTCTAGGACGCCGACACTAGCCCTCGGGCCAAGGCGCGCTCGGACTTGGCTTCCAGGCGAAGCCAAAGGGCAAGTGCGGAGTGCCGCGGGCCCTAACCGCCTGCGGCCTTGATGACACGTGGCAATTGATTGGACGTGGGCGACTCTGTTTCCCCACGCTGCCTCGACAACTGCTTGACTTGAAAACTACATGCTGCATGCAGAAAGGATCATCATTACTAGAAATCGTGGGAGACCGGCGATTTACCTTCTCCCGGCTATAAACGTGCGAGCGGGTGGATCCCCTGACCATTTCTCTTTTGTCTTGCTCCTGCTTGCTTCTCCTCCTCTTCACCTTGCTCCCATTGGGCCGATGAGGAGGTTCTCTGCGGCAGAGAAGGGTAAGGCTCCTAGGGAGGGGCCGGACCCTCTCCCGCCGAAGAAGCGACTCCACCTCCATGACGATGCTGGCGTGGGGCGAGAGGTGGCCAGGCCTTGGCAATCAAGGCCTCCTCCTGGCTTCCCCCCCCCCCCTTATACGCCTGGGTGCAAGGTGAAGGAGTGCACCGCCAAGCGGCGCCTCACGAAGATGGCAGGGCCGCCATTGCCCTGCCGGCCGCACCACGGACCCACGCGGAGGATAGCTCATGCAAGTTCGTGGTGTGGGCGGCGATGCCTCCCGATACTTGGATCTGATTCCCGCGGTTCTTCACCAGCGAGCTGCCTCCGAGGGGACCAGTGGAGTTGTGGCTGCAGCACGCAGGGTGCAGCAGCCTAGCCACTGGAGCTGAGGTCGAGGTGGTGCCATCTGGGGACGTATTCATGACGCGAGGATGGGGCGAGGTCGCCCGGTCTTGCCGAGCGGAGGGAGCCCTGATGATCCACTTCGAGTACGACGGCGCGGCCACCTTGTTCTTCAAGGTCTTCAACGAGCTGGGCTAGCGGCTGGAGTGCTGCCCCGGAGGAGACAGCTTGAGGGACGCCGTGATGGGTGCTGGATATGTCGCTGCCCCCTTCAGTGCTTCATCCAGCAGCAGCGACGACTCCTGGGAATCCAGCGACTCTCCTGAGCCCAGCGATTCCCCGGAGTCGACCGACGACAACTACGTGTTGCCGAGCTCCCGCCGAGGCCGGAGTGCTACTGCGGCTGCCGCCCGATGTTGTCAGCGGCGCCGTAGTGCCCTGTAGTTGTTCCTCCTGTGCGAAATGAAGTTCAGCCCCCATGGAGCTTGTAAGGACCGAAATATATTCAATAGTATTGCTGTTCCTTTTGACTTTGTAATGGGTGCGCGTATTCCAGTCCGGCTGAGTCCCTCCCTTTTCTCTTCCCTAGACAACGTGGCGCTCTATGCCGGCAGGACCCAGTCCCCAGGTAGGCTTCAGCCGTCGCTAGTACACCAGGTCGCGATGCCGTTGTCAAGGCTAGGAGGTGAGCGGCCCAAGGTCTGATAAGAGCTCATGAGACGCGATGCTCACGAATTCCCCCTTGGCGTGCAAGCAGTTGTATAGAAAATCAAAAGGGGGAGTTGAATCGCCCAAGTGGAACTGCGAGGCGGTGCGTGTGGAGCGAAACTGGTGCCGTAGCGAGCCGAGACTTATCTTTTGCGGTCTGAGTCCATCAGAGAGGCAATGCTTGCCGTCGCGCCTGTGGTGCCATCAGGCGCAGCCCGTCTTGGCCATCCTCCTACCTCGTTTGCCAAGGTGCTCTACATCCTCGGGACCCGGCCCTCGAGCGAGCTCAGCCGCCGCTGGTATGCCAGGTCGTGATGTCGTGATCAAGGCCAGGGGGCGAGGGCTGGAGACACTAGTAGAAAAAGGGTCAAATATGAAGCACATTAGTGCCGGTTTGATTTTGAGCCGGCACTAATGTGTCCATTAGTGCCGGTTCGAACGGCTAGCCGGCCGCTCTCATTAGTACCGGTTCGTGGAGAAACTTTAGCACAGGTTTGTGCCACGAACCGGTACTAAAGAGAGTGATGGCAGGATGTTGTTAGTCTGGGACCCCTCCAGCACCTTTAGTACCGGTTCGTGCCACGAACCGGTACTAAAGGTCGACGTACATAAACCCTTCGTCCACCCGAGCTTGCTCTGTTCTTCCCCTTTCCCCTCTCCTCCTCTGTTCTTCCCCTCTCTTCCTCGAGCTCATCACACATTTTGCCCAAAATTTGTCAAGATTTGAAGGCCCCCATCTATTCAAATGATCACAAAGGTTAGCAACTTTGTCCTTTCATCTCTCATTGCTAGATTAGCTCTTGCAATGCTTTGTGTAGTGATTAATTTGTGAGTTTAGTAATTTGGGAGTAATTATATGTGCTAGTATTTGTTTTATATGCAATTTGAGGTCAAAAATAACACTTAGTTTGCATATGTAGGTGTGGTTTACTTAGTGCCTTCTAAATCTCCGTCGTAATCACCGTCGATCGCCCGCACCGTCCCGTCGCCGGCACCACCTTGTGGTGAGGCTCTTGTTCATGAATGTTTTACATTACCAAATTGATGTTTGTGTGATTTGGATATATAGTTACTCGTATAATTATCTTACCCGTACGTTGTTTGTTATACATAGTGCCATGGTTTTGATATCCGTCCCCGTCGGCCCTCGTCCTTGTTATAATTTGGATGTGGTATATTCTCTTTTAAAACTAGTTGTTGCATTTCGTGTTTATGACAAATTATGCCCATCAAGTTGACATAGATATTTTTATCTAGGAGGTATGTGAACCAGAAATTCCAACCGACCCTATTGTTGAGAGGTTAAATTTAGTTGAAAGAGAAAATGAGTATTTGAAAGAAAAATTGAAAAGAATTGAGGGGGAGAAGATGGAATTGGAGTTGCATGTTGCCGATGTCGTCGATGATCACAAGATCAAGATGGAGAAAATGCGGTTGAAGATTAGAAAGATTAGAAAATATGCCATTGATAGTGTGGCTTGGTATCATTATGTTGTTGGATCAATTGTTACCATAGTTGCAATCTTGATCGCATTTGTTGTTGCATTTAAATTCTTTAGCTAGAGAGTTACTTGTATGTTGCATTTAATTAAGTGTTGTATATGAACTTTATGTATGAACTTGTATTAATTTGGTCTATTCGGTGTTGTTTAATGAAGATGAGACGACAATTGATGTATGATGACCGATGCTCTCCTGAGTTCATTAATGGCATGCATACTTTTCTGCTTGCCGCTGAGGCAAACAAGCAGGCGGATGGTTTTATGCCTTGTCCATGTGCTGGCTGTAAGAATGGTCACAATTACTCTACGTCAAGAACCATTCACGTCCGCCTATTTGAGTCCGGTTTCATGCCCCACTATAATGTTTGGACCAAGCACGGAGATAGAGGGGTTATGATGGAAGACAATGAAGAAGAAGAGGACGACGACAGCTATCCTGGCCATGGGTTCCCTGAATACGATGATACAACAATGGGGGAAGAAGCTGAGCCGGCAATGCGGGAAGAAGCTGAAGAAGAGGCATCAGATGAGCCCGCTGATGATCTAGGTCGGGCCATTGCCGATGCAAAGAGAAACTGCACAAGTGATTTGGAGAAGAACAAGTTGCAGCGCATGTTAGAGGATCACAAGAAATTGTTGTACCCAAATTGCAAAGCTGACAAAAAAAAGTTGGGCACCACACTGGAATTGCTGCAATGGAAGGGAGAGAATGGCGTATCTGACAAGGATTTAGAAAGTTCCTGGTAATGATAAAGAATATGCTTCCAAAGGACAACGAATTGCCCGAGAGTATGTATGAAGCAAAGAAGGCTGACTGCCCTCTAGGGTTAGAGGTGCAGAAGATACATGCATGCCCTAATGACTGCATCCTCTACTGCAGTGAGTACGAGGATTTGAACGCTTGCCCGGTATGCGGTGCATTGCGTTATAAGATCAGTCGCGATGACCCTGGTGATGTCGAGGGCGAGCGCCCTAGGAAGAAGATTCCTGCCAAGGTGATGTGGTATGCTCCTATAATACCACGGTTGAAACGTTTGTTCCAAAACAAAGAGCATGCGAAGGCGATGCGGTGGCACGGAGAAGACCGTAAGAAAGACGGAAAGTTGAGAGTACCCGCTGACGGTTCGCAGTGGAGAAAAATCGAGAGAAAGTACAGGGAGGAGTTTGCAGGTTACCCAAGGAACGTATTGTTTGGTCTAAGCGCAGATGGCATTAATCCTTTTCGGGAGCAGAGCAGCAACCATAGCACCTGACCTGTGACTCTATGTTTGTATAACCATCCTCCTTGGTTGTGCATGAAGCGGAAGTTCATTATGATGCCAGTGCTCATCCAAGGCCCTAAGAAACCCGGCAACGACATTGATGTGTACCTAAGGCCATTAGTTGAAGAACTATTACAGCTGTGGAACGAAATAGGTGTACGTGCGTGGGATGAGCACGGACAGGAAGAATTTGACCTAAAGGCGTTGCTGTTCGTGACCATCAATGATTGGCCTACTCTCAGTAACCTTTTAGGACAGACAAACAAGGAATACCGCGGATGCACGCAATGTTTGAATGATACCGACAATATATATTTGGATAGTTGTAGGAAGATTGTGTACCTGGGACATCATCGATTTCTTCCGAGAAGGCATCCCGTAAGAAAGAATGGCAAGCATTTCAAAGGTGAGGGGGATCCCCGGACGAAGTCTCGCCACCGTACTGGTGCTGATGTACATGATATGGTCAAGGATTTGAAGGTAATCTTTGGAAAGGGTCTTGGCGGACAACCTGTTCCGAAGGACGCTGACGGACGCGCACCCATATGGAAGAACAAATCTATATTTTGGGACCTGCCATATTGGAAAGACCTAGAGGTCCGCTCCGCAATCGATGTGATGCACGTGACGAAGAAGCTTTGCGTGACCCTGCTTGGCTTTTTGGGTGTGTATGGGAAGACAAAAGATACACCAGAGGCACGAGAGGACCAGCAATGTATGCACGGAAAAGACGGCATACATCAGGGTCAGGCCAGCTATGCTCTTACCAAAGAAGAGAAGCAATTCTTCTTTGAATGCCTGCTCAGCATGAAGGTACCATCTGGCTTCTTGTCGAATATAAAGGGAATAATAAATATGGCAGAGAAAAAGTTCCAGAACCTAAATTCTCATGACTGCCACGTGATTATGACACAACTGCTTCCGGTTGCATTGAGGGGGCTTCTACCGAAAAACGTTCTATTAGCCATTGTGAAGCTATGTGCATTCCTCAATGCAATCTCTCAGAAGGTAATCGATCCAGAAATCATACCAAGGTTACAGAATGATTTGGTGCAATGTCTTGTCAGTTTCGAGTTGGTGTTCCCACCATCCTTCTTCAACATCATGACGCATGTCCTAGTTCACCTTTGCGAAGAGATTAACGTTTTGGGTCCTGTATTTCTACACAATATGTTCCCCTTTGAGAGGTTCATGGGAGTCTTGAAGAAATATGTTCATAACCGTGCTAGGCCAGAAGGAAGCATCTCGAAGGGCCATGAAAATGAGGAGGTCATTGAGTTTTGTATTGACTTTATTCCTGATCTTAAGCCGATTGATGTTCCTGAATCGCGGCATAAGGGCAGACTCGATGGAAAAGGAACGCTAGGAGGGGATCAAATAATATGTATGGACGGGCATTCTCTCACTGAAGCACACTACACAGTTCTACAGAATTCCGCCTTGGTGGCTCCGTATATGGAGGAACACAAGAATTTTCTACACTCCAAACACTCGGAGAAGTCTGACGACTGGATTACACCTGAACAAACGAGGACTTTTGCCGGTTGGTTGCAGAAACGTGCCATGCATGATGGCGATATTCAAGATGACATGTACTCGTTGTCCCAGTTACCGTCTTCGAATATAATGACTTTCAAAGGGTACCAGATAAATAGGAATACATTTTACACGATCACCCAAGATAAGAAGAGCACCAACCAAAACAGTGGTGTCCGCTTTGATGCAACAACCAACACGGGAAAGGAAACATATTATGGTTACATAGAGGACATATGGGAACTTACCTATGGAGGTGGTTTGAAGGTCCCTTTGTTTCGGTGCAAATGGGTCAATATGACACGAGGTGGGGTAACGGAAGACCCGCAGTACGGAATGACAACAGTGGATCTCAACAATCTTGCATATGCAGACGAACCATTCGTCCTAGCCAATGATGTGGCGCAGGTTTTTTATGTGAAAGACATATCTACCAGGCCGAGAAAAAGAAAAAGATAAGGAAGTGAATGGATCATACGACGAGCCAAAGCGCCACATAGTTCTTTCAGGGAAAAGAAACATCGTGGGAGTGGATGACAAGACAGACATGTCAGAAGATTATGAAAAGTTTGATGAAATTGCTCCATTCACAGTGAATATTGACCCGAGTGTCCAGTTAAATGATGAAGATTTTCCATGGCTACGGCGCAAAGGGACACACGCAAAGAAAAAGTTTCACACCCAAAGATCTGGGATGTGATCGGCTTCACTATCATCACTTTCTTCTGTGTTTCACACCCAGGAGGGAATCTCTGTAATAGTTAGGGTAGTTATGTGTTTTGGCATTTGAAACGCGAAGAAATTTTATGTGCAAACAAATTCTTTCATGCATTTACTGATTTTTTTCAACTAAATGACCTTGAAATTGAAAAGCAATTCAAATGAACTCGGAAAAGGTTGAAAGTTGGCATGGTATCATAATTTCACCCATATAGCATGTGCAAAAAAGTAGAGAGGGTTACGACAAAAACTGGATGCACTTCGTGTACAAAATGGACAATCTCTTTCAAAGTATCAGGGTTTCGGACGAAAACTCATCTGTTACAAAGGCATTCATTTTTAAATAACCTAAGCATTACCAAATTGAATATAATGATAAAACACACTAATATTAAACATAAGAAAAAGAATCACTGAAAAATCTTTTTTCAAAGTTAAGTTATTCACAAACTAGTGATTCACACAAATTTCAAATAATTCAAAATTTAAACTATTCAAATTTGAAAACTACTGGCACTAATAGAAAGTTTGTAATTTTTTGTACCTAAAGCAAAAATATTCACAAAGAAATTGTAAATACAGCAAAAAACAACTCAAAAATAAATAAAACAAAAATAAATAAAGCAAAAAAATTAAGAAAATAAAAAAGACCGCCTACTGGGCCAAAGCGGCCTGCATACGACTAAAAACACAACGTTTTGTTGGGCCAGGATGCAGGCCCGCAAAGGCCCAGTAGGCCCACAGGACAGCAGAGTACAGGTAGGCCCAGTAGGCCTGCTTAGGAGAGGAGCTCGAGAGAGCTACCGCACTGGGGCTTATAAACCAGTGTGGTCGCCCCTCAGCTAGCGAGGTGGGACTAAACTTGCCGCACCGCACTGCGCCAGCGCACCCCCTTTAGTACCGGGTGGTGGCTGCCACCACCCGGTATTAAAGGGTGGGTGCTTCCCACCGCTTGGCTTGGCCAAAACAGACCTTTAGTACCGGTTGGTGCCACCAACCGATACTAAAGGTCCATCCTATATATGCAACACTTGAAAAATTCAGTTTCCCTCTCTTTCTTCCTCTCCGTCGATGCCACTCCGCCTGCCCCGATCGACGCCGTCGCCGCCCTGGCCGTCCCCGCCCCTCGTCGCCACCCCCGTCACCGTTGCCGCCCCGGCCGTCCCCGTCCCTGTCGTCCCCGTCGCCGCGCCCCGCCCCGCCCCGTCGTCGTCGCCCCGTCCCGTCGCCCCGTCGTCGCCTCGCCGGTGAGCTCATGCCCCGGCCGCCATGTCCACACACACACATACATTAGTATTTTTGTTATAAATTTTAGTTATATAAATTTTTCTGTTTTTTAGTTATAGAAATATCTATAGAAATGTTAGAAATTTTTCTATTTTTTAGTTATAGAGATATTAGAAATGTTAGTTATATAGAAATGTTATAATTTTTTTTTCTGTTTTTTAGTTATAGAAATGTTAGCAATTTTTCTATTTTTTAATTACATAAATATTAGAAATGTTATAGAAATGTTAGTTATATAATTAGAAATGTTAGAAATTTTAGAATTAGTTTTAGTTAGATGAATTAGATTAATGTCAAATTGTTAGAATTTGCATATATATAGAATTTTAGTTATCACAATCCAATCATTTAAAAAATATTACTTTTTGCGGGCATATAGTATTTGTTCTCGACGATATGCCCGGCCCTCATCCTCGCCGTCGACCCGTTCGGGACGACGTCCTACTTCAGAGGACCCATGTCCGGGACTGGGCTCCGCCGGGCTGGCACTGGGAGGTGCTACCTGGAGGGGCGCGCCGCTTGGTGAGGAACCCGGCCTCGGGTCCCGTCGTCGACCCTGATCTCGTTTGGTGGCGTTCGCGTGGGCCACATTCGGTGCAGAGGGAGCCGGCCCCGTCGGAGGTGGTGCGTCGCCATGTCAGGGAGGAGGACGAGCACGTCCATCGCTACATGGCTGCTATGGACGTCAGGTTCTCCAATACTTGGCAGGTTCTTTGGGGAGATGACCGGAGATATGATCCTGTGATTGTTCCTTCTCTTTGGGTGTCCACCGCCCGCGCCCCAGGAACCACGAGTGGCCTAGATTCTTCTGTAGTACTCGATCTTTATTAGGTACCTAGCCAGTGATGCATTCGATATATAATATTCGAGACGATGTATTCGAGATTATATATATTATTCGAGACGATGATGTATTCGAGATTATATATTAATCGAGACGATGCATATATTATGTACTATATGATTCAGTTTTTCCTTATTGATTGCATCCATGCATTGTAATTTGAATACTAAATTGTTTTATATTTCTTTTGTATTAGTTAAGTAAAAGCTATGGCAGACAATACCGGCAGAGAGAGAGAGATGAGGAATTGTTCGACATCATACGCAGCCCTCGCAGGTTAGATGATCTGAATGAAGCAGATGACAGCTCCCAATACCTGAACAATACCGGAGAGGGTGATGAAAAGATATTCGATCTCGACGACCGAGCTGATGAAGTCATGAACTATGATTATGATTATGATGACACAGACAATGTTTATGATGACACAGACAATGTTGATCTTCAAATAACAAAGACTACCGGCGAGGTATATTTATATAAGCAGGCATCTGGTGATCATCACATGTTTTTTTATTTGAAGATATATTAACAAATCGATCTTTCTTCTTTCAGCCCTCCGGATCAAGCAAATCTGCTTTTACAGACAGCAGTACAAAGCGAAGCCCGGGCAGAAAGTTGAAGGAGCGTGTAAAGTACAACATCGACTCCGTCAAACGTAGTGGCGAACCCCTCATGCCTAAGAACATTGCGAACAAGTGGACTCATCAGTGCGGAGTTCTTGTGAAGGACCAACTCCCGATCTCCATTCAAGAATGGAAAGAGCCAAAAACTAAACGTCCAGGTGTTACTTGGGTCGATGACAGAGCAAAAAAAAACCCTTTGGGAATCTCTGATGGAATATTTCACCCTACCAGATTATTTCACTGAAGCAGACATGGAGAAAGTCAAGGGCGCTGCTCTTAAGAAGATGGCAATTGCATTCAACACTTACAAGAAAACTGTATGGGCCAACTACCTCGCTACAGAAAGGAAGACTCTAGAATTCACGGGAACACTAGAGAAGCAAAGAGAACACTGGGCCGATTTCGTGAAATTCAAGGAATCAGAATTATCTAAGGAACGGTCGATAAAAACAAGGCCAATGCCACAAAAAAGACGCAGTTCCATAGGCTGGGTCCAGGTGGCTACACGGTGGGAATGCCTAAGTGGGATAAGTCTGAGCAAGAGATGGAGGATGCAGGGGTCACTCCGGTTACTAGGAGCTGGCCCCCCAGGTGCAGAACTTGGTTCTATGCGCATGGGGGGGCGTTGGACCCGAAGACATGCCTGGTTTCGCAGAAGGCAAGTCTAAAAGGAGCCAAACAAAAGATACTTGACGCAATAGAAGAAGCTCAAACGGGGGTGTTCACGCCCAACAGAGAGAATGACGAGCTTACGCGCCTTGGGAAATCCTGAACACCCGGGAAGAACATGAGGCAAGGGCGTTATTCCCTGGTATGAGGGCTTTTCGGAATGGAACGACGACTACAGGTCCCGTGCAAGAAAGAAGATGGAGGAGGAGAAGAAGAGGAAGCTGGAGGAGGAGCAGAGGAAGTAGGACGCAGAACGCCTTCAAGGCCTAGAAGCAAGGCACGCAGACTTGGCACTCAAATTCCAGCAGCAGCAGCAGCAGATCGACTCACTTAGCCAGGAAAGGGGGTCTCAGCAGCGGCAGCAACAAGCAGATGATCGTCCAGCATTGGATAGCACTGTCCCATACACGCCGAGAAGCAGCGTTGGTTCTGCCCCGGGCGGCGCACTGCTGGATACATACCCCGTGGATGAAATCATAGAGAACACTAACTGTGAGCTACATGATACGTCTCCAACGTATCTACTTTTCCAAACACTTTTGCCCTTGTTTTGGACTCTAACTTGCATGATTTGAATGAAACTAACCCGGACGTCAGTTTTCAGCAGAACTGCCATGATGTTGTTTCATGTGTAGAAAAGAAAAGTTCTCGGGATGTCCTAAAAATCCACGAAGGAACTTTTTGGAAAATATAAAAAATACTGGTGAAAGAATCAAGACCAGGGGGCCCACACCCTGCGCACGAGACAGGGGGGCACGCCCCTCCCCCTGGGCGCGCCCCCTATCTCGTGGCCCCCCTGGACCTCCACCGACCTCAACTCCAACTCCATATATTCACGTTCGGGGAGAAAAAAATCAGGGAGAAAGTTTCATCGCGTTTTACGACACGGAGCCGCCGCCAAGCCCTAATCTCTCTCGGGAGGGCTGATCTGGAGTCCGTTCGGGGCTCCAGAGAGGGGGATCCGTTGCCGTCGTCATCATCTACCATCCTCCATCACCAATTTCATGATGCTCACCACTGTGCGTGAGTAATTCCATCATAGGCTTGCTGGACGGTGATGGGTTGGATGAGATTTACCATGTAATCAAGTTAGTTTTGTTAGGGTTTGATCCCTAGTATCCACTATGTTCTGAGATTGATGTTGCTATGACTTTGCTATGCTTAATGCTTGTAACTAGGGCCCGAGTGCCATGATTTCAGATCTGAACCTATTATGTTTTCATGAATATATGTGTGTTCTTGATCCTATCTTGCAAGTCTATAGTCACCTATTATGTGTTATGATCCGACAACCCTGAAGTGACAATAATCGGGATACTTCTCGGTGATGACCATAGTTTGAGGAGTTCATGTATTCACTATGTGCTAATGCTTTGTTCCAGTTCTCTATTAAAAGGAGGCCTTAATATCCCTTAGTTTCCACTAGGACCCCGCTGCCACGGGAGGGTCATGCAAGGTCTTTTCCATAAGCACGTATGACTATTTACGGAATACATGCCTACATTACATTGATGAATTGGAGCTAGTTCTATGTCACGCTATGTTATAGCTATTACATGAGGAATCGCATCCGGCACAATTATCCATCACTGATCCATTGACTACGAGCTTTTCACATCTTGTGCTTCGCTTATTTACTTTTCCTTTGCTACCATTACAACTACTACAAAAACCCAAAAACATTACTTTTGCTACCGTTACCTTTATTATCATACCACTTTTGCTACTAAATACTTTGCTGCAGATACTAAGTTATCCAGGTGTGGTTGAATTGACAACTCAACTGCTAATACTCAAGAATATTCTTTGGCTCCCCTTGTGTTGAATCAATAAATTTGGGTTGAATACTTTACCCTCGAAAGCTGTTGCGATCCCCTACACTTGTGGGTTATCAAGACTAATTTCTGGCGCCGTTGCCGGGGAGCATAGCTCTATTCTCTGAGTCACTTGGGATTTATATCAGTTAATCACTATGAAGAACTTGAAAGACGACAGAACTACGATTTTTCCCTCAACTACGAGGGGAGGTAAGGAACTGCCATCTAGCTCTGCACTAGATTCTACTTCTGTTTTGAGTAAGCTTGCGACACCTAAACCTGCTACTGCTATGAACTCTGATATATCGCATGTTATTGATGATGCCACTTCTGCTATGCACGATACTTATGATGAAACTACTTCTGTGCGTGATACTACTTTGCCATTAAGTGAATTTCTTGATGAACAACTTGCTAGAGTTAGGGGGAATGAAATTATTGAAGATGCTATTATTGATGATAGTGATGATGAAAGTTCTGCCAATGATTATGAACTGCCTGTTGTTCCTGAGTGTTATGTTATGAATGAAGAAGCTGCTAGAGCTATCTTTGCTTGCAATGATAGATATGATCTTAAGAAATTATTAGCTAAATGGAAGCAGTAGTCTCTTAATGCTAGAATGAAACCTGACCCTGCTTTTGCTACTTCACCTATCTGTGTTACTGATAAGGATTATGAATTCTCTGTTGATCCTGAGATGATTACTTTAGTTGAATCTGATCCTTTTTATGGCCTTGAATCTGAAACTGTTGTGGCACATCTTACCAAGTTGAATGATATAGCTACCCTGTTTACTCATGAAGATAAATCTCGCTATTTTTATATCCTTAAGATATTTCTGTTCTCGTTAAAGGGTGATGCTAAGACTTGGTACAATTCTCTTGCTCCTGGTTGTGTGCGTAGTCCCCAGGACATGATTTATTACTTCTTTCTGCTAAATATTTCCCTGCTCATAAGAAACAAACTGCCTTGCGGGAAATATACAATTTTGTGCAAATCAAAGAAGAGAGTCTCCCACAAGCTTGGGGGAGGCTTCTCCGGTTACTTAATGCTTTGCCTGATCATCCTCTCAAGAAAAATGAAATACTTGATATCTTTTATAATGGACTAACCGATGCTTCCAAGGACTACTTGGATAGTTGTGCTGGTTGTGTTTTCAGGGAAGGAACAGTTGACGAAGCTGAATTACTATTGAATAATATGTTGACTAATGAAAATAATTGGACTCTTCCTGAGCCAATTCTAGAGGCAATTCCTGAACCAATTAAGCCAACTCCTGAGCCTATTCCTAAACCCACTCCGAAGAAGAGAGGTGTTTTATTTCTCAGTCCTGATGATATGCAAGAGGCAAAGAAATCAATGAAAGAAAAAGGTATTAAAGCTGAAGATGTTAAGAATTTACCTCCTATTGAAGAAATACATGGTCTTAATATACCGCCTATTGAAGAACCACATTGTCTGGATAACCCGACACAGGTAGTAAAGGTAAATTCTCTCTATAGATATGATAAAGTTGAAATCCCCTCTACTAAATTTCATAGCCCATGCTTAGATGAATTTGATGACTTTATGGCTAGACAAGAAAGTTTTAATGCTTATGTTGGTAGAGAGTTAAAGAATAATGCTTTCGAGGTAGGACGTGTGAGTGATAATATGGCTAGAGTTAAAGGTGAACTCAAACTAATTAGCAAATATACTTCTATGGTTGCTACTCAAGCTGAGCAAGTACTTAAAGCTCAAAATGATTTGCTTGATGAATTAAATAATAAGAATGACTTTGCTGTTAGAGTGGCTACTAGAACTGGTAGGATGACTCGGAACCTTTGTATCCTGAAGGCCACCCTAAGAGAATCGAGCAAGATTTTCAGAGAAATAATTTAGAGGCACCTAGTTCTTCTAAAAATAATAAAAAGAAAAATGATAGGACTTTGCATGCTTCTAGTGAACCTACTGTAGACACACATGAGAATCCCAATGATATTTCTATCTCTGATGCTGAAACACAATCAGGTGACAAACATGAACCTAGTGATAATGTTAATGATAATGTTCATGTAGATGCTCAACCTAGCAAAAACAATGAAGTAGAGATTGAACCTGCTATTGATCTTGATAACCCACAATCAAAGAATCAACGTTATGATAAGAGAGATTTTATTGCTAGGAAGCACGGTAGAGAAAGAGAACCATGGGTTCAGAAACCCATGCCCTTTCCTCCTAAACCGTCCAAGACAAAGGATGATGAGGATTTTGAGCGCTTTGCTGAAATGATTAGACCTATCTTCTTACATATGCGCTTAACTGATATGCTCAAAGTAAACCCTTATGCTAAGTATATGAAGGATATCATCACAAATAAAAGAAAGATACCGGAAGATGAAATTTCCACCATGCTTGCTAATTACACTTTTAAGGGTGGAATACCAAAGAAACTTGGAGATCCAGGTGTACCAACTATACCATGCTCCATTAAAAGAAATTATGTTAGAACTGCTTTATGTGATCTTAGAGCCGGTGTTAGTGTTATGCCTCTCTCTTTATATCGTAGACTTGAATTGAATAAGTTGACACCTATTGAAATATCTTTGCAAATGGCTGATAAATCGACTGCTATACCTGTCGGTATTTGTGAGGATGTGCCTGTCGTGGTTGCAAATGTCACTATCTTAACGGACTTTGTTATTCTTGATATTCCCGAGGACGATAGTATGTCGATTATCCTTGGTAGACCTTTTTTGAATACTGCAGGGGCTGTTATTGATTGCAACAAAGGCAATGTCACTTTTCATGTAAATGGTAATGAGCATACGGTACACTTTCCGAGGAAACAATCTCAAGTTCATAGCATCAATTCTATTGGAAAAGTTCCAACTATTATTATTGGAGGTTTTGAATTTCCTCTCCCTACTGTCAAGAAAAAGTATGATATTTTTATTGTTGGGGATTTTCATATCCCCGTTGAGGTAACTTAGTGTTATTCGAAATTTCTCTGGTTCCGTGTTATTCGGAATGAGTTTGTTAACAAGACTTGATCAACCTTGTTAGTGGATTCATTTTGATGATCATGAGATGGATGAAACTAGAAGGCACAACCTTCTGTACCCTCTTTTTAATTTCTGTTATTTAAATTAAATAAAGCAAAAATAATATTATCCGTCTATTTTTTGAATTATCCGTGCAATAAAAAATATCCCGAAAATAAAAGTGCTCCAAATGCCCTGCAAATTTAATATGTTTTTTATGGAATATTTGCGGATTTTAGGCACTGAAAACACTGCAGGAGGGGCAAGCACTAGGCCACGAGAGTGGAGGGTGCGCCCACCCCACCTGGGCGCGCCCCCTATCTCGTGGGCCCCTGGTGGCCCCCCCTCCACTTATGCCAGCACCCACACACTTCATCTTCTACCCAAAAAATCCCCATCCATCTCAAGCACGAGTTCTAGCTCATTTTGCTGCGATTTTTGATCTCCTTGCTCAAAGCTCCATTCACAAAACTGCTTTGGGATATTGTTGCTTGGTATGTGACTCCTCCATTGGTCCAATTAGTTTTTGTTCTAGTGCTTTATTCATTGCAATTTTTTGCTGCATAGGTGACCATGTTCTTGAGCTTGCATGTTAAATTTATGAGGTCCCAAGCAATTCTAATGCATGATATTGGCTCTAGGCACTTGTAGGAGTAGTTGCTATCAACCTTGTTTAGTTTTATTCACTTTTATTTTCAAGTTACTAAAATTTCAGAAATTTTCAGAAAATGTTAAGGAAACTTTTGAGGGGCTCTTCTAGCCAAAGCTCTCAGGAAAAACAAGCCAAAGAGAAGGAAAAAGCCAAGTATAATCTTCCTCGCTTAGCGGAAGTGCAGTCGTGTGAATGGCCATGCGATGATTTCATGAAAGAAGCCGGAATTCATGAAGATTTTTATTCTTTGATCAAGAATGTAGGCCTCACCGGTTTCATCAACAACCAGATCGATCAGTATCTCTTACTCACCAATACTTTCGTGCAAAATTTTTATTATTATCCTAAGAAGTCACCGCCTGCAGTATCATTTCATTTATATGATGAATTCGGAGAAATGTCTTTACGTAATTTTTGCGCGGTGTGTAGGATACCTTATGAGGGAGAATTAGAGGAACCCCATTGTAAAGATGTGGATGGCTTTGTTAATACTATCGTTGTAGAGGAGCCAAAGAAGGGTTCCGAGGCAAAATCTCTAGCGTACACTTTCCTGTTTTACGCTACTTTGCCATATTTGCTAGTAGATGTTTGATTGGTTGTGGAAATAGTGGAAACTTTAGTGTTCCTGATATTATCATTCTTCAACATGCCTTGCTTGGAGACAATAGTTATAGTATGGGTGCCGCCGTTGCCAAACGGCTAGCCCTGAACCATACAAAATGCCCCATATTTGGAGGTATCTATGCTTCACGTCTTGCTAGACATTTTCAGATACCCATTAGGCACCATGAGAAAGAGGAGACAAAATTGCCTCCTCACATTTTAGATTACAAGAGCATGGTAGCACACAAGTTTATTGTTGACAACGAACAGAAGATACTCTTGTATAACCTTAGATTTAATAAGAAGCACATTGATACTATTATTTTGCCTGCGCCTCTGTTGTTTGATTTGCTTGTAGAAAATTTTCTTGTCACGCCGGAAGCGGTGTATAATCATCGAGCCCAAGCTTTCATTCCAGAACCTGAACCTAAGCCGGAACCTGCACTGGACCCTTATCGTGCATCATCTGTCCAGTGGGATCCGGAGATGACCAGCCAGTGGTATCGTGATTACACCTCCCAGTACACCGGGGAGAGTAGCGGAGGTCCTTGGTACTAGACCAACTTAGGCCAAAAGCCTAAGCTTGGGGGAGTACGTATTTCTCACCGACTTTACATTCATGTTCACACACTAGTCGTCGGTGCTCATACTCTTTCATTGTATTATCCATGCTAGTTTAATTTTCTTTTTCTAGCTTTCTTCTTGTGTGTTTGATAAACCTTAAGAAAAACCAAAAAATAGTTAGTTTAATTACCATGCTTGTAGTAGAAATTAAAATGAAAACCCCAAAAGATTTCTCGTTCTTCTTCTTACTTGTTGGGAGTTTTCCCGTGTAAATAGTTTTATTTTCTTTTCTTTCCTTTGGGGGTCGAGAGTTGAAGACCATATTGAAAATTCTTAGTGGCTCTCATATGCATGATTGTTTATTTAACTTAGAGCCCATATTATTGTCTTCTCTCGAGTTGAATTCTTGCAGATTCCAGCTTAGTCCAATGCACGTGCACTATTATTATTATACACACCGTTCGGTCGTGCAAGTGAAAGGCAATAATGACGATATATGATGGACTGGTTGAGATGAGAAAAGCTGGTATGAACTTGACCTCTCTTGTTTTTGTAAATATGATGAGTTCATCGTTTCTGATTCATCTTATTATGAAGTAAACATATTTGCAATGACATTTAGAGATTATAGTTGCTTGTGCCATGCTTGATTAGCTATGAGTTATAATGGTTTACTTGCGTGCCAACATGCTATTAGAATGATTATGATGTGGTATGATGGGATGGTATCCTCCTTTGAATGTATTGAGTGACTCGACTTGGCACATGTTCACGCATGTAGTTGAAACAAATCAACATATAGCCTTCATGATATTTATGTTCATTGTAGATTGTATCCTACTCATGCTTGCACTCGGTGTAGATTAATTTTAATGCATGTTTATGACTGTTGTCGCTCTCTCAGTTGGTCGCTTCCCAGTCTTTTGCTAGCATTCACCTGTACTAACGGGAATACTGCTTGTGCATCCAAACTCCATAAACCCCAAAGTTGTTCCATATGAGTCCACTATACCTTCCTATATGCGGTATTTACCTGCCGTTCCAAGTAAATTTGTATGTGCCAAACTCCAAACCTTCAAATGAAATTCTGTTTTGTATGCTCGAGCAGCTCATGTTTCAACTAGGGCTGCCTATATCTTCCATGCTAGGTGGGTTATTCTCAAGAGGAGTGGACTCCGCTCCTCATTCATGAGAAAGGGTCGGTAACCGGGATGCCTAGTCCCATGATCAGAAAAGATCAAAGCAAATCAAAATAATTAAACAGAACTCCCCCAGGGCTGTTGTTAGTTGGAGGCACTCATTGTTTCGAGCAAGCCATGGATTGATGCTTGTTGGTGGTTGGGGGAGTATAAACCTTTACCATTCTGTTTGGGAACTGCCTATAATGCATGTAGTATGGAAGATACAACCATCTCATAGTTGTTGCGTTGACAGCAAAAGTATGCCACTCAAAATGTTATTCAATCTCTATTTTAAAATCGAGCTCTGGCACCTCAACAAATCCCTGATTCCCTCTGCAAAGGGCCTATCTATTTACTTTTATGTTGAGTCATCACCCTTCTTATTAAAAAGCACCCGCTAGAGAGCACACTGTCATTTGCATTCATTACTATTGTTTAATATTGGGTATGACTTGACTGGATCTCTTTTACCATGAATTACAATGTTTAGTCAGTCCTTGATCTTTAAAGGTGCTTTGCATTTATGTTTTGCAGTCTTAGAAAGGGCTAGCGAGATACCATTTCGTTATATCATGTTATGATTATTTTGAGAAAGTTTTATCATCCGAGTTTTATTATTATGGCTCGCTAGATGATTATGCTATTGATATGAGTAATTGTGAGACCTGGGTGTTATTGTGAGTATGGTTAGTTCATAATATTTGCTGAAACTTGAATGCTGGCTTTTAATGTTTACAACAACAAGAGCAAACAGAGTCTTTAAAAGTTTTTCTTTATCACTTTCAGTTTATCAACTGAATTGCTTGAGGACAAGCAAAGGTTTAAGCTTGGGGGAGTTGATACGTCTCCAACGTATCTACTTTTCCAAACACTTTTGTCCTTCTTTTGGACTCTAACTTGCATGATTTGAATGAAACTAACCCAGACTGACGCTGTTTTCAGCAGAACTGCCATGATGTTGTTTCATGTGTAGAAAAGAAAAGTTCTCGGAATGTCCTGAAAATCCACGGAGGGACTTTTTGGAAAATATAAAAAATACTCGCAAAAGAATCAAGACCAGGGGGCCCACACCCAGTCCACGAGACAGGGGGGGCGCGCCCCCTTCCCCTGGGCGCGCCCCCTATCTCGTGGGCCCCGTAGACCTCCACCGACCTCAACTCTAACTCCATATATTCACGTTCAGGGAGAAAAAAAATCAGGGAGAAAGTTTCATCGCGTTTTACGACACGGAGCCGCCGCCAATCCCTAATCTCTCTCGGGAGGGCTGATCTGGAGTCCGTTCGGGGCTCCGGAGAGGGGGATTCGTCGCGGTCGTCATCATCAACCATCCTTCATCACCAATTTCATGATGCTCACCGCCGTGCATGAGTAATTCCATCGTAGGCTTGCTGGACGGTGATGGGTTGGATGAGATTTACCATGTAATCAAGTTAGTTTTGTTAGGGTTTGATCCCTAGTATCCACTATGTTCTGAGATTGATGTTGCTATGACTTTGCTATGCTTAATGCTTGTCACTAGGGCCTGAGTGCCATGATTTCAGATCTGAACCTATTATGTTTTCATGAATATATGTGTGTTCTTGATCCTATCTTGCAAGTCTATAGTCACCTATTATGTGTTATGATCCGACAACCCCAAAGTGACAATAATCGGGATACTTCTCAATGATGACCATAGTTTGAGGAGTTCATGTATTCACTATGTGCTAATGCTTTGTTCCGGTTCTCTATTAAATGGAGGCCTTAATATTCCTTAGTTTCCACTAGGACCCCGCTTCCACTGGAGGGTAGGACAAAAGATGTCATGCAAGTTCTTTTCCATAAGCACGTATGACTATTTATGGAATACATGCCTACATTACATTGCTGAACTGGAGCTAGTTCCATGTCACCCTATGTTATAGCTATTACATGAGGAATCGCATCCGGCACAATTATCCATCACTGATCCATTGCCTACGAGCTTTTCACATCTTGTGCTTCTCTTATTTACTTTTCCGTTGCTACCGTTACAACTACTACAAAAACCCAAAAACATTACTTTTGCTACCGTTACCTTTATTATCGTACCACTTTTGCTACTAAATACTTTGCTGCAGATACTAAGTTATCCAGGTGTGTTTGAATTGACAACTCAACTGCTAATACTCAAGAATATTCTTTGGCTCCCCTTGTGTCGAATCAATAAATTTGGGTTGAATACTTTACCCTCGAAAGCTGTTGTGATCCCCTACACTTGTGGGTTATCACCACACTACAAAATGAAGAAAATATCCATGATGGTGGCGGACGGCGTTGATTTTACAATTACCCCCGAGGCAACCTTCCATTGCACCCCGATTCCAGAGGGCTATGCTCGTGTCTTGGTTGATGAAGTGGTGGACCCATATTTGGGGCGACAACTTGACTTTCCTGGAGGTGAAGACGAGCGCACACTGGGAGAGGCCATACATCATATTATCCTATGGAGAACGGATTGCATCATCTTTCGAAGTCCACCAACACCGCGTCGTCTGCCGACTCCTCCTCGAAGTCCACCACCGAGTCAGCAGACTCCCGCTCCTTCAAGTCCAAGAACACGTGAGCCGACTCCTCCTTGAAGTCCGCCACCTCCTCCAAGTCCCCGAACGCGTGAGTAGACTCCTGCTTCAAGTCCAGCACAGCGTCAGTCCACTCCTCCGGTTTCAAGTCCGACACCGTGTCAGGCCACACCTCCTGCTTCAAGTCCGGCACAGTGTCAGACCACTCCTCCTGCTGCAACTCAGCCATGTCAGCCGTCTCCGCCGTCTCAGCAATCGCAGAAGAGACACGCTGCAGCTATGGTGCGTAGCGGTATGAGTCAAGGTAGTTCAGGAAGTACAGGCAGAGACAAGCGATATAAATATTGTCCAAGCCTCACTCCTCTTCCTCAGAGGCCTTACGACATGACCGAGGAGCAAAACACAGCCATAGTGCAGGCCCAAATGGATGCCCATTTTGCACCGAAACCAGCACTGCCGCCAAGGGAGAAAGTGTCTGAGGAAAAGATTGACCACTTCATTCGTATGGCTAGAGCACCAGCTCCCAAGCCTGTTGAGTCAGACTATGAGCGCCAAATCAGGAAGTCACATCGAGCACGACTACATAAGGAAGCGAGCTTGAGATCGAGCCAACAAGCAGTGGGCAAAAAATGCGGGAAAACCGTTCCCCAGCTGGGAGAACAGGCGGCGCAATTGACCCCCCGCTTGTTGTGCCAACAACACATGAGAGGAGTACGCGCGCTCAATATTATTGTGGGCAAACCGTTATCGTTCCCCAGCTGGGCAATGTGGTAATAACGGAGGAGCATATAATGCAGGCTGAAATGCTCAAGATCTCTGTTGGACAACTCCTCGAAATCGAGCCCATGTCTCTGCTTAGAGAGAAGGAAATAAAACGGAAATATGTCCGGGGCCATCCTTTGGTCGAGCCAGACAAGGTCAAGAACCTCCCAACGAGAATGTATGAATTGCATCAATGGTACATGAACATTACCAAGATTTCCAATCGAGAGTCCCTCATGGTGAATGTCAAGGAGGAGCATTACTTCCATGAGAAAGCTCTGTCCGTTGAGTATTCAGAACTATTTCAGTTATACAATCAAGATGCACTCGACAAATATATCGTCAGTTGCTATTGTTTGTAAGTGATTTCTTTCTATAATTTAAGTCTCAAGCTAGCTGTAGTGATCATTTTGATCAATCATTACATGTAATTATCCTCACTATATATTCTTTTCTGTGGTATTATATGCAGGATGAAGATGTATGAAATGAAAAAATCTGGACGCTATGGCATTGGGTTCATTGACCCAAATACCATTAATGAGTACACATGGAATCTTCCAACTTGTTGAGATAGTTTAGAGGAAAGCATGCTGGAGTTCTTCAAGTGCCTCAATACCAGTGAAGATATACTACTTCCTTACAACTTCATGTGAGTCACACTATCTTGTACTATAAATTCTGTTTTTGCTTACTAGCTAGCTAGATGTTAATAATTAAGTGTATAGGGTTTACGGTAGTTGAATAGTGTTATGCACATACCCTCTTAATTAAGACATGCAAACGTGTCCACACGCAGTTTCCACTGGATCTTGTTAGACATTAAAGTTGACAAAGGAACAGTTGAAGTATTGGACTCACTACTGAAAGAAGAACCATCGTGAAGGGGATAGTCAACAGGTAATTTCAATCATTATTAACTATATCTCGGCCTATTTAGTTCGTCATTTCCTGATATGAACTATTTAATAACCCATTTATTAATTTTCTTTTCCGGCGGGTAGGGCTTGGGCAAAGTTTATCAAGGTGACTCCAGGCAAATGGGCAAAAAAGCTATTTTGGTATCGACCAAAGGTAATTAATTAAGTAGTACTAGCTAGCTAGCTAGCTACCATCTCTTTAATTCTTGTTTCAATACCATTAATTAATTATCATGCTTGATTAATAATTATCTGATTCAATTCCATTCTCGTAAAGGCCCTGAAGCAGGCGTCGGGGAATGATCTGTGTGCATTCTACATTTGCGAGAACATTCGCATGATGGCGTCCGAAAGGAGCAGATCTCAAAGACAAGACTGGGTACATTTGTCAGAACACTATTCACACCATTATCGATATCTAGTCACACAACTAATACACATGCATATTGATCTCCTTCTTAACAGTTCAGACAGGTGCGGGAGCAGCTCCTACCAGCAGAGCGCATACTAGCACTTCAAGAGGAAATAGCGGGATTTTTGCTCGACCAGGTCATAGATCCCAAAGGAGAATACTATTACCCGCTACCGCCCCCATGAACCACTTGTCATCGTGCTCCGAAGGCACCAAGGCAACATGTAGGAGAAACTGTATATGTATATACATGTGTATGTGTGAATAATTAATGGTGTTGGTTGTGAGACATTCGATGATATATATTTATATATATAGGCGGTTCTACGTACGAGAAAATCTATTTATATGTATGCATAATGTGTACAATTTGTAGTATCGTAAAATACCAGCAAACAAAAAAGAATTAAATGGAAAACACAAAATTAATGGAAAAAAACCAACCCCCCCCCCCCAAATATTTAGTACCGATTGGTGTTACAAACCGGTACTAATGGTCTACCAGCACCCAGGCCTGGCCTGTGCCACGTGGTGGCACTTTAGCGCCGGTTCGTGCCTAACCGGTAGTAAAGGGGGGCCTTTAGTCTCCACTCTTTAGTGTCGGTTGTAGAACCGGCACTAAAGGCCCTAGGAACCGGCGCTAAAGCCCGGTTCTGCACTAGTGAGAGCCAGTAGGAGCTCCTGAGACGCGATGCTCGGGAGGCCCCCCTTTAACGTGCAAGCAACTCGCGAGGCTAGATGTTGGCTGTCCGGGCCGACCCTTGGCCCTCGCTGGGTGAACCTGCAGGCTGGATGACAAAGGAGGCCGAGAGCCCCAGGCATGAGATGGAGGCACCGAGGACCCTGCGAGGAGGTGTATGCGAAGCAGGCCGCGAACCAGAGCTCGATCCTCGGGTTTATCAGCGTTGCAGGGATGGACCCGAGCACAAGCGCCGTGCCGATGTGTGTGTCGTGCAGAAATGGCGTTAATCAGACGCATCAGGGTCGTGAGGTGGAGGTCATGAGGTGACAATCATAGATAGACTCACGGAAATGATTAGATAGTCCTGGTGAATGCAAAACGATGCATGCCATAGGGACGGACCCACACGGACTTGGGATGATGCAGCCCGAGGGGCGCCCCCAAACTGAACGAACTAGGGAGATGTCACCTGGTACCGTTGCTGAAGAGTTGTTGAAGTAGCCAAAAAAGCACGCTGCTGAAGCCGTTCCTCATGAGACGCTCCGGTGCCGGGCCTCGGGAGGCTCGGAGGGACCGAAGGCTCCTGAGGGTGCTCCTCCATCTCCGCCAAGATCGCTGGTGCCTGGCTTCGCAGGCCACCTGAGCGTCCCTCATGCAGCGCTGGAACGCCTCAACCGCGCCCGCCAGGCCGAAAGGCATGCAGACATAGCTATGAGGCGGTCCCTCGCCTCGGCCGACACGAGACGGCCACATGAGCTTCCGAGACACGGCCCTGTTGAGGCCACGGATGTTGATGCAAACGCGGAACTCTTTACCCTCGCTAGGGCAAGCTCCGCCTCGCGGCAGGCGACGATCGCCTTGCAGAACCCTTCCTTCCTGAATCTCCTCGATCGCCTTGCTGATGAACTCCTGAACGCCTGGTGCCTCACGCCTGCTGCCTTCTCCTGGGAAGCATGCTCTGAAGAGCGCCTCCACATGGTGCCCGAGCGCCACTCTCGCAACATGGGCTAGGTCTGAGGCCCTCCAGAGGAGAGCCCCCGACCCCATCCTGAGAGGGGCGTTGGGCACACCTTCCTATGCGATGGGTGAAGGTGTTGCGTCCGGGGACGCGAGGCTCAGCGCTGCGTCCTCGAGTGATGTTCCCTCATGAGACCCCTGGCTCAGCTGCAGCTTCTTCGTCTTGGGGGAAACCTCAGGAGGGAGGGCGCCGTTTTCGTCTTTTGGGTTCTCAATTGCTGCAGCCTGGAAGGCACGCTCAAGGAGCACACCGCATCCTTCTCTTGGTAGGCAACCATGATGATGCCGCCGCTTCCTGGCATCTTGAGAACGTTGTAGCTGTGGTGTGTGGCCGCCATGAACTGGGCCAGGGCTGGGTACCCTAGGATGGCATTGTAGGGCAGGCGGATGTCGGCGATGTCGAAGTCAATGAGCTCGGTGCGGTAGTTGTTGCGCTCGCAGAAGGTGACTGGGAGGCGAGCTTGCCCGATCGGGTGCGTTGATCCATCGGTCACTCCTAAGAATGGCTTGGTGGGGTGCAGCTGGTAGTATGGCACCTGGAGTCTGTCGAATGTCTGAACAGAGAGAACATTGATCCCTACTCCGCTATCGATGAGGTTCTTGGTGACGGTCACGTTGCTGATGACGGGGGAGCAGTGCATGGGGAGTGCGCCAGCGGTGGCCGCGCACTTGAGCCGGTCTGTGGAGTTGAAGGTGATGGCGCACTTGGACCACTTGAGCGGGTGAGTTGCCTCAAGCTTGGGGAGCGCCCCATTGACCTCGCGCGCAAACTGCTTGAAGACACGGTGGGAAGCTGGGGATTGTGAGCCGCCCAAGATGCAGGCGATGGCCCGCGGCTCCTAGAAGCCCCCAGCCCCCTCGTCCTAATGGTGATCCTTCTTGGTGGTGGAGGCAGAGGAGGCAAAGCTGCATTGCCCTGAGGGCGGTCCTCATGAGGCTGCTCCCTCCAGTTGCTCTCGCGAGGCTGGACCTGCCAGAGGTCCTCATGAGGCTGGTCGCGCCACTCCTAACGGCGGTCGCGTCCATCCCAGCGTCCTCCACCTCGGCCACCTCCGCGACCATAGCCCCGACCGTTGCGCTCGGGGCATCGACCGAGGCGCCCGTCATGGAGAGCCCTGAGCTCCTGGCAGTTGCTGGTCTTGTGGCTGTAGACATTGTGGAAGACGCAGAACGCCCACTTGCCCTTGGACGACTCGGGGTGGTCACAACCGCGCTTGGTCTCTGGTTCCGCCGCAAGCATGGCTGGCTCCTTGCGCTTCATGTCCTTAGTCTTGGTCTTCTTGTCTTCTAGATCAGCATCAGGGAGCTCGAGCAGGGAGAGGTGTCCCTCCTCAGCCCTCGCACACTTTTTCGCCATGTTGAACATCTCTAGAGTAGTGCAGAGGTCCTCATGGATGGCGAGCTCCTCTTTCATATTGACATCACGGACACCATCGGTGAACGCAGAGATGATGGCCTCGTCAGACACCTTGAGAATCTTGAGGCGGACATTGTTGAAGCACTGGATATACTTATGTAGGGTCTCCCCAGGCTGCTGCTTGACGCAGCGTAGGTCGCCCGCGGCCAGCGGACGGTCGCGAGTGCCCTGGAAGTTGGCGATGAAGCGGTTGCGCATCTCCTCCCAGGAAGAAACCGATCCCTCGGTCAGGTTCAGGAGCCAAGAACGTGCGTCGTCCTTGAGGGCCATCGGGAACCAGTTTGCCATGATCTTCTCGTCGCCATTGGCCGCCTCGATGCTCAGCTCGTAGAGCTGTAGGAACTCGGCGGGGTCTGCGGTGCCGTCGTAGTGTGGCGGTAGGTCAGGCTTGAACTTGCTCGGCCAAACAACCTTGCGGAGCTCTATAGTGAAGGCACGACATCCTGCCGTGGCCACCGGAGGTCGTCGAGTGGGTGGAACATGGTCCTGGTGCACGCGCACCGCCACCTCCTGTGGCGGCTCGCAAGCCTGGTGCTGGGGTGCTGAAAGCACGTGCGCTTCTCCTTGGGGACGTTGAACCACCTGATAGCTCACGTCATGCTGAGCCGGTGTTGGGCGCTGCTGGTCGCGCCGTGGAGCCATACGCCTTGGCTCGGCGATGGTGCCCCGGGCCGGAGGCGGAGGAGGAGCCCCGTGCGCGACGTGGCCCACTGCAGGTGGTTGCTGAGGCAGCGAGCGAGCTAGCCCGTCGGAGCCCCCGTGCGCGACGCTGATGAGCTCGGCGATGCATTCGAGCCACTCCTCGTAGAGATCACCCACGGGAAGGTAGCGAAGAAGCTCCCACGCCGTGAGCAGAGCGGCCTGCGCGTCCACCTGGCCGCGGCGCGTGTGGGAGGATGAAGCTGCTGGGGTCAGCAACGGAGTAGTGGTGCGGCCATCAAGGCACACCGACAGGTGCAGCGATGAAGCTTGCTGCTCATGGCCGGCAGGGCCCGTGGCGGCGTTGGCCACCGGACAAGGAGCGGCGGGCGCAGCCATCACCCTCCGGAGCCGTCTGAGCGACGCGGGCGGCGACCGCGGCCCGACGCTCGGCGCGAGCCCTGCGCGCGTCGGCCATGGAGATGTCGGAGCGGAGATGGATCGAAGGACGGAAGAGAAGATCCGACACACCCCTACCTGGCGCGCCAAATGTCGGATTTCGTGATCCGGCAACCCTTGAGAGGTTCGAATTCTGGGGGTGCATGCGGAGATCTCAACCTGCCTAGCCTGCCTACTCGCGATCCTCCCTAGCCTAGCGCGTCGAGCTCACAGACACACAAAGACACAGAGATTTATACTGGTTTGGGCCACCGTTGTGGTGTAATACCCTAATCCAGTGTGGTGTGGTGGATTGCCTCGAGGGGCTATGGATGAACTAGTACAAGGATGAACAAGCCTCAGGAGGTGAGGTGTTCTTGAGCTGGTGTGGTGCTCTACTTGCTCAGGTTTCGGTCCCTTTCTATGGCGGTGTCTAAGTCCTACATATAGTGGCCTTGGTCCTCTTCCCAAATATGAGTGGGAAGGGATTCCACAACGGCGGGACTTGAAAGGGGACAAGTAGTATAGTCTATCCTGACAAAAGTAGTCTTCGCCTGCGAAAAGCCTCTGGTCGTGACGCTGCAGTGGGCTCGGTGATGACCTCCGTCCTGCCGTCCTGGCGGTCTTGGTCTTGTTGCACCAGAATGGAAACCTTTGGTTGATTCCTTGGGACTCCGCGCCTATGGATTGCCTCCCTTGCACCAAAGAGGAAACATGCGCTCTGCACCCGCTTAGCGCCCGCCTGGCCTTGGCCGTCATGGCTCACGTCAGCTGAGCCTCATGAAGTAGCTGCATAGATCTCTCCGCCCTCAGGAGCCCTCCTGAGGAGGCCAACTCCTTCAGGGGTCTTGGCGTCGTCCGCCTCGCGAGGCTTGGCCCCTCGCAAGGGTCTTGTTGTGCTGGTGTTGAAGCTGGGCCATACCAGGCCGTCGATGGAGCCACGTGGTGGGCCACAGGCAGGCAAGACAGGGGAACCCCCAAGTCCAGGATGCTGACAATATTGTTAACTGGTAACTACTCGGTTAGCTGTCGAGTAGGGGTAATAGGATAATCAACAGGTTAATCAATTAATCATATGATTTATCAATTTATCGGCTACTCGGTGACCCTACGAGTAGGGATTAATCGGCAAGTTAACTGGTTAATTGGACGAATTCTTGAACATGAGTTTTTACACTCGGCTTAGAGCATCTCTAGCCATTGGCCCCCTAGGAGGCCTGAAAATCGCCTCATGGGGGCGAGCCGGCGCAAAACTCGGCACTGGGGGCGATTGGGTTCCCGGTCGCCGCCCCCAGGTTGCCCCCAGGCACCGATATCAGCCCATCTGTTTCGCAAAGCGCCCGCTTTTTGGCCAATTTTCGGCAGCAAATCGGCCTGATATCGGCGCAAACCGGCCATTGTTCACCATGGTTGGGTGCAAATTCAACACAATTAATTTTTTATCACATAGTTCATTACCGAAAATCAATAGAAATCAAATAGTTCAACAAAAAATAATTCAATACGAATTCTTATTTCATCACACGTTGAGCTAGGCGATGTTGCCCTTGAGCCTCCATAGGTGCTCCACTAGATCGTGATGCAGTTGTTGATGCACATGTGGGTCTCGGATCTCCTGACGCATATTGAGGAAGGCAGTCCAGGTTGCCGGTAGCTAGTGATCAACTTGCGCAAGAGGACCCTGCCTGTAATTTGGTTCAGTGTCAAACACTGGCTCTTCATGCTTGCTCTCAATGATCCTGTTGTGCAAGATGACACAGCAAGTCATGATCTCCCACATTTGATCTTTTGACCAGGTCTGAGACGGGTACCGGACAATAGCAAATCAATATTGGAGCACACTAAATGCCCGCTTGACATCTTCCCTGCAAGCCTCCTGAACCTTCGCAAAGTGGGAGTTCTTTCCTCCTGGCATAGGGTTTGAGATAGTCTTCACAAATGTAGACCATCTCGGATAGATGCCATCAGCTTGGTAGTACCCCTTGTTCTAGTGCCGCCCATTGACCTCGAAGTTCACCAGAGGAGAATGACCTTCAACAAGCTTGGCAAAGACAGGGGAGCACTACAGGACGTTGATGTCATTGTGAGTTCCTGGCATCCCAAAGAAAGAGTGCCAAATCCAGAGGTCATGTGTGGCCACTGCCTCAAGTACCACACTTCAACTGCCTTTGGCGCCTTTGTACATCCCTTGCCAAGCAAATGGACAGTTCTACCATTTCCAATGCATGCAGTTGATGCTTCCAAGCATCCCAGGAAATCCTCTTGCTGCATTCTGTGCTAGGATCCAAGCAGTGTCTTCACCATTGGGTGATCGCAAGTATTGCGGTCCAAACACTGCCATCACCGCCCTGCAGAACTTATACAAACACTCAATGGCCGTGGACTCGGCCATGCGCCCATAGTCGTTGAGTGAATCACCGGGAGCTCTGTATGCAAGCATCCTCATAGCTGTCGTGCACTTCTGGATTGAGGTGAATCCAAGTGTGCTGGTGCAATCCTTCTTGCAATTGAAGTAGTTGTCGAACTCCTGGATGGAATTCACAATCGGCGCCGGCTTTCGGCTTTTGGCTCACCCGACAACGATGCCGAAATGTTTTCTCACCGTGCAATGGAGCGTCAGCAAACTAGTCAGAGTAGAGCATGCAGTAGCCTTCCAAATGATGCCAGTTCTTAGCTTTCAGCCAACCGGCGCCAAGCCACCTCGCTGCGGCTTTTCATTGCTCGCGAGCAGGCCGGCGAGGGCGGCGAGGACCATGAGATGCTCCTCCTCTTGGACGTCGGCTTCAGCTTCCTCCTCCAACAACGCTGTGAGCGCCTCCTCGTCATCCGAGTCCATCACCGTGCTGGGTCGGGCAGACAAATCGCCGAACACCGGGTGGGCGTAGTAGGTGCACAGCCGCTGGTATGCCGCCCTGCGTGACTGGGGCACCGGAAAACTCGCCCGGAAGGTGGTGATGAGGTTGCCATGGTGAAACCCTCTCTCCTTCCCGGCGGGGAATGGACTATCTAGCGGTGCTGGGTGGTGCACAACGCCAGGATCGGCAGGGGCAGTGGCCGAGCGCGCGGGGGGTGAGGGGCGAATCTGGACGATTTCCTTGACTTTTAGCCTCACAGTGTGGCCCAGGCGTGTTTTTCACTTCCGCCGGAGCCCCCGAGCGCCCCCTAGCGCGCTGGTTCGGCCTGGGATCGCCGGGCTAGAAAATGGGCCGAGCTGGCGGATTTCGGCGTCTTGGGGGTGCGACTGGTCCTTTTTCGGTGCCGGCGCCCAAAAAGTCGCCCTGGGGGGCTGTTGGGGTGCGGCTGGAGATGCTCTTACACACAGATGCACAACAATGCGTGATTTTCCTATTGTGGGTCCAACCAGTATATTTGGAATAACATTGAATTCATATGTTGAAAAAAGGCAGAACTTTACTCGCACAATATGCATGATAAATTCGGGTTTAATTGCTTATATATCTTTGTAGATTTGTAATTTTTGCTTACCACTGAAGTATGCTTGCTATTTATCAATATTTTCTTAACGTGGTGATGAGACAATATACATGTTTAAATACCGACCCAACCAACCCAAAACCACGACACCAACTTTAGAGGAAATTAAGTGCAAAATTAATTTTGCAATATGTAGCTAGCTAAAGAACATATCTTGTTAATAGATATGCATGCATGGGTCTTTGAGAGAATTTTTCCATAGCCTATTCAGTATATGACTATATGTATCATTACAGAAATGTTTTTTCACCGGTTTTTATCTAGATCGATTCCTAGCAATTTTGGGTTAATTATAAATAAAATCTATGGTGTTATGACGCATTAAATGAGTACAATTATCATTTGAGCATAGAGTAAAAGCTGTAAATGGACGCCAAAGTTAGAGATGAGCACAATGCATGTGGGCGGTGGGCCGGAAGGCCGCCCTCATCCTCGCCGATCCTCCCCTATAAATCCATGCCTCCTCCCTTGATTGCAACTCGCCAAAACCAGCGACTTCCCTACCCTTTCGACCTTCTACTGGTATTACCCATCGTACTCCCTTTCGACCTTCTTTTGGCATTACCCATCGTCATCCCTTTCGACCTTCTTTTGATTTTACCCATCGTCCCGAAATGGCCCGCAAGAAGGTGCCCCTCCGGTACATTGGCAACTCAACACGGCGCCGCACTTATGAGACACGCCGCCACAACCTGATGAAGAAGGCGGACGAGCTGGCCATCTTGTGCAACACCAAGATCTACATGCTAGTGTATGATGAGGGCGTCGCGGCGCCGGACGTTTACCCATCCCACACGGAGGCAGTGGATATCCTGAATAGGTACAAGAACATGCCCGACATGGCGCGGTTCAAGAAGGTGGTGACCCAGGAAGAGTTCCTCACCAAGCAAGTCGCCAAGCTCCAGCATGAGGCCGACAAGCTCCGGCGCGAGCGTGAAGACCGCGATACCAGGATCCTTCTTCACAAGGCCATGCTTGGTGGCAACCTGAATGTTGAGGTCGCCAGGGTTGGCTATAAGTTGCAAGAGATCCGCAAGAGCCTCGCCGAGCGCATCGCCAATACCAGTGGGCAGCTGCCGGTCTTCCAGCCCCAAGCGCCATACGTCACCAGTGGTGTCAACATGGGGCCTCCGTCGGTGGACCAAGTGCCGCCACAGCAGGAGGGCTGGCAGCCAGAGGTCTTCCCGGCCCAGGCACCACAGGTCACGAGCAACACCGACATGGGGTATCTGCCGACATACCAGGTGTCGCCTCAGCAGCAACAAGGCTGGCAGCCACAGGTCTTTCTGTTGGAAATATGCCCTAGAGGCAATAATAAAAGGATTATTATATTTCAATGTTCATGATAATTGTCTTTTGTTCATGCTATAACTGTATTATCCGGAAATCGTAATACACGTGTGAACACTTAGACCCAATGAGTCCCTAGTGAGCCTCTAGTTGACTAGCTCGTTATGATCAATAGATAGTCATGGTTTCCTGACTATGGACATAGGATGTCGTTGATAACGGGATCACATCATTAGGAGAATGATGTGATGGACAAGACCCAATCATAAGCATAGCATAAAAGATCGTATAGTTCGTTTGCTAGAAGCTTTGCCAATGTCAAGTATCTATTCCTTCGACCATGAGATCGTGTAACTCCCGGTTACCGTAGGAGTGCCTTGGGTGTATCAAACGTCACAACGTAACTGGGTGACTATAAAGGTGCATTACAGGTATCTCCGAAAGTATCTGTTGGGTTGACGCGGATCGAGACTGGGATTTGTCACTCCGTATAACGGAGAGGTATCTCTGGGCCCACTCGGTAATGCATCATCATAATGAGCTCAATGTGACCAAGGTGTTGGCCACGGGATCATGCATTACGGTACGAGTAAAGTGACTTGCCGGGTAACGAGACTGAACAAGGTATTGGGATACCGACGATCGAGTCTCGGGCAAGTAACGTACCGATTGACAAAGGGAATTGTATACAGGGTTTGATCGAATCCTCGACATCGTGGTTCAACCGATGAAATCATCGAGGAGCATGTGGGAGCCAACATGGATATCCAGACCCCGCTGTTGGTTATTGCCCGAGAGTCGTCTCGGTCATGTCTGCGTGTCTCCCGAACCCGTAGGGTCTACACACTTAAGGTTCGGTGACGCTAGGGTTAGTAGGAAGTCAAGTATGTGACTACCGAATGATGTTCGGAGTCCCGGATGAGATCCCGGACGTCACGAGGAGTTCCGGAATGGTCCGGAGGTAAAGATTTATATATGGGAAGTCCTGTTTCGGGCATCGGGACAAGTTTCGGGGTTATCGGTATTGTACCGGGACCACCGGAGGGGTCCCGGGGGCCCACCGGGTGGGGCCACCTGCCCCGGGGGGCCACATGGGCTGTAGGGGGTGCGCCTTGGCCTGCATGGGCCAAGGGCACCAGCCCCACATAGGCCCATGCGCCTAGGGTTCAAGGGGGCAAGAGTCCTAGGAGGGGAAGGCACCTCCTAGGTGCCTTGGGGGGGAGGGAAACCCCCCTTGGCCGCCGCCCCCCTAGGAGATTGGATCTCCTAGGGCCGGCCACCCCCCCTTGGCCCTCCTATATATAGTGGGGGAGAGGAGGGACCTCACAACCTTGAGTCCTTGGCCTTTGGTTGCCTCCTTCTCCCTCCCCAACACCTCTCCTCCTCCGTTGTGTGCTCAGCGAAGCCCTGTCGGAGTACTGCTTCTCCACCATCACCACGCCGTCGTGCTGCCGGTGGAGCTGTCTTCCTCAACCTCTCCTTCCCCCTTGCTGGATCAAGAAGGAGGAGACGTCGCTCGTCCCGTACGTGTGTTGAACACGGAGGTGCTGTCCGTTCAGCACTTGGCATCGGTGATCTGAATCACGTTCGAGTACGACTCCATCATCACCTTGCAAGCTTCCGCACGCGATCTACAAGTGGTATGTAGATGCAAACTCTCTCCCATGACTCGTTGCTTAGATGAACTCATAGATGGATCTTGGTGAAGCCGTAGGAAAAATTTTAATTTTCTGCAACGTTCCCCAACAGTGGCATCATGAGCTAGGTCTATGCGTAGTTCTCTAATGCACGAGTAGAACACAATTTGTTGTGGGCGTTGATCTTGTCATCTTACTTGCCTCTACTAGTCTTTTCTTGCTCAACGGTATTGTGGGATGAAGCGGCCCGGACCAACCTTACACGTACGCTTACGTGAGACCGGTTCCACCGACTGACATGCACTAGTTGCATAAGGTGGCTGGCGGGTGTCTGTCTCTCCCACTTTAGTTGGAGCGGAATCGATGAACAAGGCCCTTATGAAGGGTAAATAGAAGTTGACAAAATCACGTTGTGGTGATTCGTAGGTAAGAAAACGTTCTTGCTAGAACCCAATCGCAGCCACGTAAAAGATGCAACAACAACTAGAGAACGTCTAACTTGTTTTTGCAGCGATTGATCATGTGATGTGATATGGCCAGAAGTTGTGATGAATGTTGAATTGTGATGTATGAGATCATGTTCTTGTAATAGGATTCACGACTTGCATGTCGATGAGTATGACAACCGGCAGGAGCCATAGGAGTTGTCTTTATTTTTTTGTATGACCTGCGTGTCATTGAAGAACGCCATGTAAACTACTTTACTTCATTACTAAACGCGTTAGTCATAGAAGTAGAAGTAGTCGTTGGCGTGACAACTTCATGAAGACACGATGATGGAGATCATGATGATGGAGATCATGGTGTCAAGCCGGTGACAAGATGATCATGGAGCCCCGAAGATGGAGATCAATGGAGCTTGATGATATTGGCCATATCATGTCACAACCATATAATTGCATGTGATGTTTATTATGTTTATGCATCTTGTTTACTTAGGACGACGGTAGTAAATAAGATGATCCCTTACAAAATTTCAAGAAGTGTTCTCCCCTAACTGTGCACCGTTGCTACAGTTCGTCGTTTCTAAGCACCACGTGATGATCGGGTGTGATGGATCCTTACGTTCACATACAACGGGTGTAAGACAGTTTTACACAGCGAAAACACTTAGGGTTAACTTGACGAGCCTAGCATGTGCAGACATGGCCTCGGAACACGGAGACCGAAAGGTCGAACACGAGTCGTATGGAAGATACGATCAACATAAAGATGTTCACCGACGATGACTAGTCCGTCTCACGTGATGATCGGACACGGGCTAGTCGACTCGGATCGTGTAACACTTAGATGACTAGAGGGATGTCTAATCTAAGTGGGAGTTCATAATTTTGATTAAGAACTTTATTATCATGAACTTAGTCTAAAACCTTTGCAAATATGTATTGTAGATCAATGGCCAACGCTCATGTCAACATGAACTTCAACGCGTTCCTAGAGAAAACCAAGCTGAAAGATGATGGCAGCAACTATACGGACTGGGTCCGAAACCTGAGGATCATCCTCATAGCTGCCAGGAAGCAATATGTCCTAGAAGGACCGCTAGGTGCCGCTCCCGTCCCAGAGAACCAAGACGTTATGAACGCTTGGCAAACTCGTGCTGATGATTACTCCCTCGTTCAGTGCGGCATGCTTTACAGCTTAGAACCGGGGCTCCAAAAGCGTTTTGAGCATCACGGAGCATATGAGATGTTCGAAGAGCTGAAACTAGTTTTCCAAGCTCATGCCCGGGTCGAGAGATATGATGTCTCCGACAAGTTCTACAGTTGTAAGATGGAGGAGAACAGTTCTGTCAGTGAACACATCCTGAAGATGTCTGGGTTGCACGCACGTATGACCCAGTTGAACATTAACCTCCCAGATGAGGCGGTCATTGACAGAATCCTCCAGTCGCTCCCACCAAGCTACAAGAGCTTTGTGATGAACTACAACATGCAGGGGATGGTAAAGACCATTCCTGAAGTGTTCTCGATGCTGAAGTCAGCAGAGGCTGAAATCAAGAAAGAACATCAAGTGTTGATGGTCAATAAGACCACTAAGTTCAAGAAGGGCAAGGGTAAGAAGAACTTCAAGAAGGACGGCAAAGATGTTGCCGCGCCCGGTAAGCCTGTTGCCGGGAAGAAGTCAAAGAATGGACCCAAGCCTGAGACTGAGTGCTTTTATTGCAAGGGGAAGGGGCACTGGAAGCGGAACTGCCCCAAATACTTAGCGGATAAGAAGGCCGGCAACACCAAAGGTATATTTGATATACATGTAATTGATGTGTACCTTACCAGTACTCGAAGTAACTCCTGGGTATTTGATACCGGTGCCGTTGCTCACATATGTAACTCACAGCAGGAGCTGCGGAATAAACGGAGACTGGCGAAGGACGAGGTGACGATGCGCGTCGGGAATGGTTCCAGGGTCGATGTGATCGCCGTCGGCACGCTGCCTCTACATTTACCTACGGGATTAGTTTTAAACCTCAATAATTGTTATTTAGTGCCAAGTTTGAGCATGAACATTGTATCTGGATCTCGTTTAATACGAGATGGCTACTCATTTAAGTCTGAGAATAATGGTTGTTCGATTTATATGAGAGATATGTTTTATGGTCATGCTCCGATGGTCAATGGTTTATTCTTGATGAATCTCGAGCGTAATATTACACATGTTCATAGTGTGGATGCCAAAAGATGTAAAGTTGATAACGATAGTCCCACATACTTGTGGCACTGCCGCCTTGGTCACATTGGTGTCAAGCGCATGAAGAAGCTCCATGTTGATGGACTTTTAGAGTCTCTTGATTATGAATCATTTGACACATGCGAACCTTGCCTCTTAGGCAAAATGACCAAGACTCCGTTCTCTGGAACAATGGAGCGAGCAACCAACTTGTTGGAAATCATACATACCGATGTGTGCGGTCCAATGAGCGTTGAGGCTCGCGGAGGATATCGTTATGTTCTCACTCTCACTGACGACTTGAGTAGATATGGGTATGTCTACTTAATGAAACACAAGTCTGAGACCTTTGAAAAGTTCAAGGAATTTCAGAGTGAGGTAGAGAATCAACGTGACCGTAAGATAAAGTTCCTACGATCAGATCGTGGGGGCGAATACTTAAGTCACGAATTTGGTACACACTTAAGAAAATGTGGAATCGTTTCACAACTCACGCCGCCTGGAACACCTCAGCGAAACGGTGTGTCCGAACGTCGTAATCGCACTCTATTGGACATGGTGCGGTCTATGATGTCTCTTACCAATTTACCGCTATCATTTTGGGGATACGCTCTAGAGACAGCTACATTCACTTTAAATAGGGCACCGTCTAAATCCGTTGAGACGACACCGTATGAATTATGGTTTGGGAAGAAACCTAAGCTGTCGTTTCTAAAAGTTTGGGGATGCGATGCTTATGTCAAGAAACTTCAACCTGAAAAGCTCGAACCCAAGTCGGAAAAATGCGTATTCATAGGATACCCTAAGGAAACTGTCGGGTATACCTTCTACTTAAGATCCGAAGGCAAGATCTTTGTTGCCAAGAACGGATGCTTTCTGGAGAAAGAGTTTCTCTCGAAAGAAGTAAGTGGGAGGAAAGTAGAACTCGATGAAGTACTACCTCTCGAACGGGAAAGTGGTGCAGCGCAGGAAACCATTCCTGTAATGCCCACACCAACTGAAGAGGAAAATGTTGATGATGATCAAGGTACTTCAGATCTAGTTGCTACTGAATTTCGAAGGTCCACAAGGACACGTTCTGCACCAGAGTGGTACGGCAACCCTGTCATGGAAATCATGTTGCTGGACAACAATGAACCTTCGAACTATGAAGAAGCAATGGCGGGCCCGGATTCCAACAAATGGCTTGAGGCCATGAAATCCGAGATAGGATCCATGTATGAAAACAAAGTATGGACTTTGACAGACTTGCCCGATGATCGGCGAGCGATAGAAAATAAATGGATTTTTAAGAAGAAGACGGACGCGGATGGTAATGTTACCATCTATAAAGCTCGACTTGTCGCTAAGGGTTATCGACAAGTTCAAGGGATTGACTACGACGAGACATTCTCTCCCGTGGCGAAGCTTAAGTCCGTCCGAATCATGTTAGCAATTGCCGCATACTATGATTATGAGATATGGCAGATGGACGTCAAAACGGCATTCCTTAATGGACATCTTAAGGAAGAGCTGTATATGATGCAGCCGGAAGGTTTTGTCGTTCCTCAGAACGCTAACAAAGTATGCAAGCTCCAGCGATCCATTTATGGACTGGTGCAAGCATCTCGGAGTTGGAACATTCGCTTTGATGAGATGATCAAAGCGTTTGGGTTTACGCAGACTTATGGAGAAGCCTGCGTTTACAAGAAAGTGAGTGGGAGCTCTGTAGCATTTCTCCTATTATATGTAGATGACATACTCTTGATGGGAAATGATACGAAACTCCTGGACAGCATTAAGGCCTACTTGAACAAGTGTTTTTCAATGAAGGACCTTGGAGAAGCTGCTTATATATTAGGCATCAAGATCTATAGAGATAGATCGAGACGCCTCATAGGTCTTTCACAAAGCACATACCTTGATAAGATTTTGAAGAGGTTCAAAATGGATCAGTCCAAGAAGGGGTTCTTGCCTATGTTACAAGGTGTGAGATTGAGCTCGGCTCAGTCACCGACCACGGCAAAAGATAAAAAAAGAGATGAGTGTCATCCCCTATGCTTCAGCCATAGGATCTATTATGTATGCCATGCTGTGTACCAGACCCGATGTAAACCTTGCCGTAAGTTTGGTTGCAAGATACCAAAGTAACCCCGGCAAGGAACACTGGACAGCGGTCAAGAATATCCTGAAGTACCTGAAAAGGACAAAGGACATGTTTCTCGTTTATGGAGGAGATGAAGAGCTCGTCGTAAAGGGTTACGTCGACGCTAGCTTTGACTCAGATCTGGATGACTCTAAGTCACAAACCGGATACGTGTATATGTTGAATGGTGGAGCAGTAAGCTGGTGCAGCTGCAAGCAGAGCGTCGTGGCGGGATCTACGTGTGAAGCGGAGTACATGGCAGCCTCGGAGGCAGCGCATGAAGCGATTTGGATGAAGGAGTTCATCACCGACCTAGGAGTCATACCCAATGCGTCGGGGCCGATCAAACTCTTCTGTGACAACACTGGAGCTATTGCCCTTGCCAAGGAGCCCAGGTTTCACAAGAAGACCAGGCACATCAAGCGTCGTTTCAACTCCATCCGTGAAAATGTTCAAGATGGAGACATAGAGATTTGCAAAGTGCACACAGATCTGAATGTCGCAGATCCGTTGACTAAACCTCTCTCGCGTGCAAAACATGATCAACACCAGAACTCTATGGGTGTTCGATTCATCACAATGTAACTAGATTGGTGACTCTAGTGCAAGTAGGAGACTGTTGGAAATATGCCCTAGAGGCAATAATAAAAGGATTATTATATTTCAATGTTCATGATAATTGTCTTTTGTTCATGCTATAACTGTATTATCCGGAAATCGTAATACACGTGTGAACACTTAGACCCAATGAGTCCCTAGTGAGCCTCTAGTTGACTAGCTCGTTATGATCAATAGATAGTCATGGTTTCCTGACTATGGACATAGGATGTCGTTGATAACGGGATCACATCATTAGGAGAATGATGTGATGGACAAGACCCAATCATAAGCATAGCATAAAAGATCGTATAGTTCGTTTGCTAGAAGCTTTGCCAATGTCAAGTATCTATTCCTTCGACCATGAGATCGTGTAACTCCCGGTTACCGTAGGAGTGCCTTGGGTGTATCAAACGTCACAACGTAACTGGGTGACTATAAAGGTGCATTACAGGTATCTCCGAAAGTATCTGTTGGGTTGACGCGGATCGAGACTGGGATTTGTCACTCCGTATAACGGAGAGGTATCTCTGGGCCCACTCGGTAATGCATCATCATAATGAGCTCAATGTGACCAAGGTGTTGGCCACGGGATCATGCATTACGGTACGAGTAAAGTGACTTGCCGGGTAACGAGACTGAACAAGGTATTGGGATACCGACGATCGAGTCTCGGGCAAGTAACGTACCGATTGACAAAGGGAATTGTATACAGGGTTTGATCGAATCCTCGACATCGTGGTTCAACCGATGAAATCATCGAGGAGCATGTGGGAGCCAACATGGATATCCAGACCCCGCTGTTGGTTATTGCCCGAGAGTCGTCTCGGTCATGTCTGCGTGTCTCCCGAACCCGTAGGGTCTACACACTTAAGGTTCGGTGACGCTAGGGTTAGTAGGAAGTCAAGTATGTGACTACCGAATGATGTTCGGAGTCCCGGATGAGATCCCGGACGTCACGAGGAGTTCCGGAATGGTCCGGAGGTAAAGATTTATATATGGGAAGTCCTGTTTCGGGCATCGGGACAAGTTTCGGGGTTATCGGTATTGTACCGGGACCACCGGAGGGGTCCCGGGGGCCCACCGGGTGGGGCCACCTGCCCCGGGGGGCCACATGGGCTGTAGGGGGTGCGCCTTGGCCTGCATGGGCCAAGGGCACCAGCCCCACATAGGCCCATGCGCCTAGGGTTCAAGGGGGCAAGAGTCCTAGGAGGGGAAGGCACCTCCTAGGTGCCTTGGGGGGGAGGGAAACCCCCCTTGGCCGCCGCCCCCCTAGGAGATTGGATCTCCTAGGGCCGGCCACCCCCCCTTGGCCCTCCTATATATAGTGGGGGAGAGGAGGGACCTCACAACCTTGAGTCCTTGGCCTTTGGTTGCCTCCTTCTCCCTCCCCAACACCTCTCCTCCTCCGTTGTGTGCTCAGCGAAGCCCTGTCGGAGTACTGCTTCTCCACCATCACCACGCCGTCGTGCTGCCGGTGGAGCTGTCTTCCTCAACCTCTCCTTCCCCCTTGCTGGATCAAGAAGGAGGAGACGTCGCTCGTCCCGTACGTGTGTTGAACACGGAGGTGCTGTCCGTTCAGCACTTGGCATCGGTGATCTGAATCACGTTCGAGTACGACTCCATCATCACCTTGCAAGCTTCCGCACGCGATCTACAAGTGGTATGTAGATGCAAACTCTCTCCCATGACTCGTTGCTTAGATGAACTCATAGATGGATCTTGGTGAAGCCGTAGGAAAAATTTTAATTTTCTGCAACGTTCCCCAACACTTTCGGCCCCAGGCACCATACGTGACTGGCAACGTCGACATGGGGCCTCTGCAGATGTATCATGTGCCGCCGCAGCAGCACGACTGGCAGCCACCGACCTTCCAGCCCCAGGCGCCATATGTCGCTAGTAGCGTTGACATGGGGCCTCCGCCGATGTATCAGGAACCGCGGCAGCAGGAGGAGGGCTGGCAGACACCGGTCTTCCAGACCCAGGTGCCATACATCATTGGCAGCATCGACAGAGGGCCTCCATCAATGTACCAGGCATCACTGCATCAGCAAGAGGGCTGGCTTGACACGCAGAGGTCTGAGTGGGCTGGCGCATTGCTCTACAATGCTAATGGTACTAGTGGCCACGATGGCGCCGGTACTAGCTCTAGCGCTGGCTTCCCCATGGACGATCTGATGCAGTTCTTCAATGATATGGGATCCGGGTTGTAGTGAGCGCCGATCGTGGGGAGCACCTTCTTCGAGTAGAGGATCGATCCTCACATGCAGTGCATGGTCATGCGTGTCGTCTCATTTTACTTAGTCTTGGCATGGTTAAGATGCAGGAATGGTCGTTAATAAGTTGAGACATTCAGTCTCGGTCGTGCTCTTTGAGCGAAGGCATTTTATTCTAGTCGTTGAAATTGTTATACTGGATTTTTTCTGTCATGACTTTTTGTTTGATATCTGATGTTTATTTGATCATAAGTTCATAACTCGTACTTTGCACCGCCTCTGTGTCTATATACATGTTTTATCATCAGGCATATATAGCTATGTGTATACTTACAGAACTGTGTGTATACACCACTACTAGCCTTGATAGTTGCTTAGTTTTGCAGTTGCTGCTATATCAATGAACAAAGAACCTAAGCACTTGGATCTTGTGTTGGAAAATACTGCTAGCTAGGCCTTCCTTTTCTCATGACCAGAATTTTCCAATTTTCGGTATGAACATTGTGAATTTGTAAGTGTGTCCTGGAATATGGCACCCCGGCTCAGAGAAACCGAAACGCCCCATATTCCAGCCCACAGATCGAGGAGAAGTCTCTGGAATACACCACTGCTTGACATAGAACAAATTAGCTCTTATTACAATAACAAATACAAAGGTTCACATCAGCACGGTGACACTTCGCCTGCGATACTACACTTGCTTTATGCTAGCAGCAGAACAACTCGTAGCAGTGGAAATCTTCTAGCAGCGGAACAACGACGAAGGTGGTGAACTCCACTCTGCAGGGACTCTAGCTGGGACACGATCTAGCTCGCACGAACGGAAATCATGACAAGCAATCAAGTAATCATGGCATCACCTGCAATCTGGCATGAGACGCCAGGTCAGTATATTGAATGTACTTGCAAGCTCACAACAACCAAAAACATCAAGGCAAGACAACAACATAGCATTAAGCCAGTTAATTAAATTGACAGCTACCATGATACAACAGAAACTACTAAGCATGATATGAAACTACTACAATACTGATAAATCACCATCTCAGATCTCCATAACCATATCTCTCTTGGCTAACCGGCCAAGCAATATACCATCTCGATCACCTCGTGATCAAAACCAAACAGTGATCATTCACGGATCACAAACGTACCAATCTCATGGTCTTGGATCGGGTTACCTTGTAACCAAACGGTGATCTTTCCGGCGATCACAACCATGACCAACACTTGGTCCCCAACATCATCATCAACATCCTGCCAATCAGTACGGCTCAAAATTTCAACATATAAATCACCTATAAGTCATTCCATCATGTGAGTGTTGATCGAACGGTGTGATCTAGTACGAACCCATGCCCATGACCGAGGACGCGGCTATCGATAGTCTAAACAAACACACTCTGCAAAGGTAGCGCACTGTACCCACACCATGGAACCCATGGCCTCGCACTCCCATTCGGGTGGACCAACGGCGTTCCGACAAAACCGATCTACTGCCATGACACTCTCCCGGCCACTCCGACTCACTTCCCACTGGGCTAGTCCTGGGTGGCCCTGTGTGTACCGAAGACACCAACGGCCATCGTCGTGGCCAAAATAATAAACCGTCCCAAACGGGGACAAAAGCGCGCAAAATCCAACTACGGGCACACAAGGCTTATGTCCGCCTACCTGATCAGGGTAACACACGCCCATAACCTTCCCTCGTTGGAGGCACCGGCGAGAGGCACGACAATAGCATCGCATTAGGGCCTTCCCATAAAGGAAAATGTGGTTGCACTGGAAAAGCCCGGTTCGGTGGCACCTGACCAACTTAATGATGGAATTTATCCCCAAAAATATAATTGTGATGACTGATAATCTGATATCAACTATCAAACTATAATCCAAGTCATAGCAATATCCAACAAATAATCCGAGCATAATATCATCATACCAAAATACTCCGAGGATAGCATAACACTACTATCATGATGAATCTGAAAACAATAACTCTACTACTCCAATAATCAGAACAAAGCTATCCAGCTAAGTTCCACACGTAAGCTTCATCTCCAAAAATAATACTCCAAGCAACACAACATCAACTAGCATCATAAAAATAATCATACTAACCACTAATAATCCAAAGGTAGCATGACATCCAAAGTAATACTCCAAAATATACTAACAGATATCACCATGAAACAACCATAATATCAACCACTAATACTCCAATGGCAACATGATACTCCTCAACTATAAACATAACTCCTAGCATGACATCAACAAGATCAAAATAATACTCCGAGAAAATGCCATGCACAGATCACAAGTAACTAAAATAATATTTAAATCGATTTTAAATAAATTAAACCATGTCACTGCATTACAATGATGCAAATGGAGGGTGTGGCTTGCCTGGGGTGGAAGAAATCACCAGGAGAAAGTGCGAGGAACTCGCGGAACGAATCGCCGAAAATCGTACTCTCTCGGAGGGGGCTGAATAAGGGCAAGGGCATAATGGTCATTTTCAGAATGTTAAAACATGGTGAAAATGGTTCCATCAGAACAGGCTCGACGAAACAAAGAAGTGAGCGGTTGATTCACCTGATTTGGAGCTACGGTTGAAAAGTTATGAGGTGTTTTCTGCCAGGGACCTATCTGCAAGAAAAATATTTTCAAATAGGGGCCTGGACAGAAAAATTGAAAGCGTATTCTGGGAAATATGCTTCCAATTAACTGACGTGACAAGGCGGGGCCGGCTCCTGGGACGCTGACAGGCAGGGCCCACTTTATCCACTTCTCTCTCTCCTCCCTTCTCTTCTTCTTCTCTCCTCCTCCCCAACCAGAACAAGGCAGAGGCGAGGCCGCACGGTGCCGGCATTGGCCCTGCCATTCCCGGCCACCTCCGGCCGAGCTGTGGGCATCGGCAAGCATGGGAAGAGCAGCTTCTCCCGCCTGGAGCAGAAGCAGGCACCGGGGAGGGATGTGGCCGCGGCACCGCGCGGTGGCAGAAGCTACAGGCGGCGGCGGCTGCTGGTCGAGGGGCATGGCCCTAGAGGGGCTCCGGCGATGAGTGGAAGGGCAGGGGAGACTCGCCGGAGTGAGGGGCTTCTAGTGGTGGTGGAAAGAAGAGAGGAAGAGCTCTGACGTGAACGAATTTAGGAGGAGCCGAGCGGCGACCATGGAGGTCAACCGATGCGAGGAGAGCTCTTCTGGCTCGGGAGAGAGGCTAGGCAGGCTCCTGGGGGAGGAGTGAGGCGAGATGTGAGCTCGGACGACCTCGGGGGTGGCCATTTATAGGCGCGGGCGAGGAGGCCGAGCTGGCACAGCCGCGGACGCGTGTCTGGCGCCGCGGACGCGTGCTCGTGTGCTCGAGCTTGGGGGAAGGCGACGGGGAGACACAGAGATGATCCCACGAGGCAGAGGAGGCCAGGGAGCACGGGAAAGATGGCGACGGCGACGAACAGATCCAAACCGCCACTGTACGTCCGTGGGCATGCGGCAGTTTGCATCAGTGGGGAAGCTGCCGGAGGGGGAGAGGGGTCCAGGGGAATGGTGACGACGAGAGGAAGACAATGAACATGCCCGTGCTCGCTGAGACGCCGAGCAGAGGAGGGGCCCGAGCAAGAAGACATTCTGGGCGCGCTCATGGCATGCCAAAACGGTGGTCACCACCAGTACTGGCATGTGTGGGAGGCAAACAGCTGGCAAATGATGTCTAGGGGTTAGTCCTTCCTGGGTAGGTTTCAACTAATGTGGTAGTTTGGTTAAAAGCGCTCTGGTTAAATGGTAAGTGAGCTCTGAAGTTTACTGCAATAAACTTTATCAGCTCAATGAGATCAACAGATAGATGCTATGGGTCAAAAGTTAAGTCTGGGAGGTTTATCTATCGAAGGACTATGATCCTGGGGGTTTTGAGGAGAAATGGACCAAGAATTATTATAGTTTCTTCACAACTGCATTTTTGGTCCAGAAATGAAGATCATGATGATGCTCTCACATATAGTAGCAACTTGGGCTAAGATTGGGCAAAGCTTGATTATTTGGACATATGAAGATGCTGTGAAAAACTCATGCCAAATGGACAAGCCAAAATGGCACTTGCTTCACAAACATCATTACTGTCCAGAAACTTGGAATAATTTTGGTGATCAAATCGATCAATGAAATGATGCCAAATTGGGTGGAGAGATGTTTTATGGGTATAAGAATGATCTGGTAATTTATCAGGATTTTTGAAGAAATATAAAATATACTTGCTTCACAACCTGAAAATATTGCCAGAATCAAATATTTACTCTTGTGCTCACATAGAAGATTGGATGGGGCTGCAAATGGGTGTAGGGGGTTAATATGAGCACATTAAGGAGTGTGGAAAATTTCAACTCATTTGGATACTCCTAGCTAGTACTTCCTTCACAAAGCCTTCTATCAGACAGAAACTTTGAAAAATCACTGAGGAAGATTGACTAGGCAAATAAATTTGAACTTGTGCATGGGACAATTATTTGGACATATAAGCATGCCCAAGAAGTTTGGGAGCCACTAGGAAGAATAAAAATGACACTTCCTTCACAAAGTGCCATTTAGGGCAAAATAGAAAAAGGAATATTGGGGAATTATTTTTGAACTGGACAAGGCAATGTTTGGGCATATTTGAGCTATATATGACCCGAAGGAATTATGAGAATTAATTGGGAATTTTTGGATGGACAGAAATATAGGTTGCTTCACAACCTAGGGCAGATAGGGATATTCTTTTAATAGAAAAAGGAATATTCCCTAGAAAAAGATTTTTGGGTTTGGTCAAGGAGTGAAGTGACATGATCTTGGCAAGGTTTTGAGAATGATGAGCCACTTTGGAGGGGAAATGGGGATGATTTCCCAGGTTGCAAGGCCACGGAACCACTCCAAAAAGAAAAACATAGCAAAAACCAAATAAATCAAAAGAAAAAGAAAAGGGCCAAAAACCAGGCTGTTACAAACCTTCCCTCTTAAAGAAATCTCGTCCTCGAGATTTGGTTGCTCAGGGAACAAGTATGACTTGAGGACACCGTTTCCAATTCGGTATCCTTTTTCCTTTATTTACTGTTCCCCCAAGAATTTCAGATGATCAACTTACCTTGCTTTGGGGTGGTTTGCTTCACCTTTCCCAAGTTCTGACAGGTTTTTGCTCACATACCAAATCATTTTGTTGACGTGAATTTTCTCATATCTGCAGTGATATCCAATGGATCTGAGCATAGGTTTTCCTTTTGTCATGAAAACCTTTTTACTTCTGCCATGGGGTTGCTTCAAATGAATGAATGCCTTCTGGGTTCAATAAATGTTGAGAATTAACCATGGCCATTCTCCTGATGGGATCTGACTTCTCATAAGTGGTACTGATTTATCTTGATTTATTTCTTTGGCTCTAGCATGAGATATGTACCAATGATTTGACTGCCTTCTGGCGTGAGCAATATAACGGTGCTTGGAGTTATAGATGTGTCATACCTCAAATATTTACATCTTGAGACTGGCCCGACAGGGGGCTGATGGACAAATGCTTTTCCTGATAGACTGACCATGTACTTGATTCTGACAGTGAGTATACCGGGTCTGAGCTGATTGTTCGGCTTTTGATTTTTCTCATGTGGTTGATATACCCATTTGTGGTAATAGGTTGTGATTTGCTTTCATGCTGCCGCTGAAGTCAAACTGCGGAGTTTGCAAAGAAATCTTGGTTCTGACAGAATAGACTTGGATATTTCACACTAACCATGTCAAGCGGGTCAGCGGAATATGAAAATCCTTGTAAAACAGAGTAGGCCGCTGAGAGTATGCCATTGTGGATCTATATGGAATTATGCCCTCCACCTGATTTGGGTATCCAGACCCTGATGGTCGCGCAAAAATCATCATACCCTTGTTGTTAGTCTCATCCTTTTTATGGTCATGATTTTCTTTGTCATGATACCTTACTGAAATAACTTGGCCACACATGTCCTTGATTCTTCGTATGACCATGGATGTGATTAATATTTTTGACATTATTCCTTATGCTTGTTTTTCTGACCTGGGTCCGCACACATATGACATATACCCGGGGTTTGTAGCTATATGGAGCTCATTGCTGAGTCCAATCATACAAGAAGGTGACAAGGTTTTACGGCATCTCCTTGTCAGTTGGGGGAATAATGACTTTGGTATCCATTGTCACGACTGTTGTGGCTGAGATGTCATCTCCAAATATTGTGGATCCTTGTAATTCATGATATGTATTGCTGCTCATCTTTATTTTCCTTTGCCTAACTCGCGAGGTTGTGGGATCCTTACTTTTCTTAGGTATATCTGCTGGATCACTGTCGCATCTCGTATGAGCTACTGATATGACTGGGGATGCATGCTCACCATATATAAGAACGATATGCCACCGACCACTCGATCCTTGCGGTAGACATATGGGTTGACTGAATTTTACCTCTCACAAAATTATTGCAAGTCTGGTCCTTGAGCGGTACTGCCATACCTTGGCAACTCATCATATAATCCCTGAGGATGGTGCATGGTGTGGTACTGACGCAGATTGAATGGCTTACGAGAGAAGCCATCCGAGTAGCTTGCTGAGGAAGGCTTGTTAACTTCTGCTCAAATCTTTTGTCTGGGTATCATGCATAAGAAGGCTCTATAGCTCATAAATTTCTTCCAATAGCGTCTGGAAGAATACTGAGTTTCTTACATCCAAAACTTCATACTGATATGCGAACTAAAATCAATACACACACCCATAATACTTTGAGGCTAATTATTTGCATGAGAAAAATTGGTTGACTGTCTTCCTTGAGCATATCACATTCTGACTTTATTTCGGATGATAACATATTTCAAGCATCATGCATTGCTGAGCCAAAATTTTGTATATGATCCATACCGCTGTCTGACAATATATCGTTGGTCTTGTACCTGACTTGTCTTTCTGTTGGCTGGATCATTACTGCTGTGAGGATTTTGTACTGATGTAGACTCGACGCTGATAATCAATCCAATACACCATTGGTATTCTGAGCAGATATTAATGCCATAATGCAGTTGAATGGGTGGACCATAATGTTCAGCTGAGCTTCTTCCAATTATTTGAAATCCTTATTGCTTCTTCGAGTTCGGTGTCGGTGGATGAGCAACTCTCTTTATAGGGGAAAAATAATGTAACACCGAGGCCCAAAAGAAAGAAGCAAAAGAAAACTCAACTAAACCAAAAGTACACAACAACAAACAATTCACACAATATGCATGCCTACTTAAGCACACAAATCTCGCGGGATCTCCGGTTGTACGATCTAGCATGCTGTGACGATGTGCACGAGGATGAATAAATGTGTGGAGGAGTTGGTCTAAACAGTGCTACACCAAGTGCTAGCTTAGCCAGATAGCAACCTCGACTAGCTCGGAGGCGAGGACGCACTCGGTAATCATGTAGTGGGACACGAAGGTCGCAACCACATTATTATCAAGCGGACGGAAAAAGATCCGTACTCGTCCAAGAAATAGGATAGCAGGAAAAAACTGAGGCTTCTGACATTGCCCCTTTCTTGATAACTAAGATCATTAAGGGTTTCCAACACGACAAAATAAAAAGAACGATCCGAGATAGAAGCATGTCCATCACCGAAACGATAGGTGGGGCTGAAAGAAAAACATCGGCGCAATACCTAAGCACCATTTTTGCAAACAGTGTCGGGATCACTTGGCATCACTCTGCTGGGACAGAAATGACACCAAACACCAAAAGAAAAAGGAACTGGAGAAATGCAAAGGTTGAGCTGTAGTGGATCCGAACCGATGCCAGCTACACTCACCAGATAAACCGTTAACACCAATACTAAGGCTATATGCATGCTATGCAACAAACAAATGCAGCAACCAAATGCAATCATCAAGCAAGACTCTATACTACCGATTTCTACCGGTTTCTACCGCTCGCGCTGACTAGGGCATCCTACGGCCAGACATGCTCTGATACCAAGCCTGTGGCACCCTGGCTCAGAGAAACCGGAACACCATGTATTCCAGCCCAGAGATCGAGGAGTAGTCTCTGGAATACGACACTGCTTGACATAGAACAAATTAGCTCTTATTACAAGAATAAATACAAAGGTTTGATGTTACAAAGGTTCACATCAGCACGGAGACACTACGCCTGTGATACTACACTTGCTTTATGCTAGCAGCAGAACAACTCGTAGCAGCGGAAATCTTCTAGCAGCGGAACAACGGCGAAGGTGGTGAACTCCACTCTGTAGGGACTCTAGCTGGGACACGATCTAGCTCGCACGAATGGAAATCACGACAAGCAATCAAGTAATCATGGCATCACCTGCAATCTGGCATGAGACGCCAGGTCAGTATATTGAATGTACTTGCAAGCTCACAACAACCAAAAAAAATCAAGGCAAGACAACAACATAGCATTAAGCCAGTTAATTAAATTGACAACTACCATGATACAACAGAAACTACTAAGCATGTTATGAAAGTACTACAATACTGAGAAATCACCATCTTAGATCTCCATAACCATATCTCTCTTGGCTAACCGGCCAAGCAATATACCATCTCGATCACCTCGTGATCAAAACCAAACGGTGATCATTCACGGATCACAAACGGACCAACCTCGTGGTCTTGGATCGGGTTACCTTGTAACCAAACGGTGATCTTTCCGGTGATCACAACCATGACCAACACTTGGTCCCCAACATCATCATCAACATCCCGCCAATCAGTATGGCGCAAAATCTCAACATGTCAATCACCTGTAAGTCATTCCATCATGTGAGTGTTGATCGAACGGTGTGACCTAGTACGAACCCATGCCCATGACCAAGGACGCGGCTATCGATAGTCTAAACAAACACACTTTGCAAAGGTAGCACACTATACCCACACTACGGAACCCATGGCCTCGCACTCCCATTCGGATGGACCAACGGCGTTCCGACAAAACCGATCTACTGCCATGACACTCTCCTGGCCACTCCGACTCACTTCCCACTGGGCTAGTCCTGGGTGGCCCCGTGTCTACCAAAGACACCAACGGCCATCGTCGTGGCCAAAATAATAAACCGTCCCAAATGGGGACAAAAGCGCGCAAAATCCAACTACGGGCACACAAGGCTTATGTCCGCCTACCTGATCAGGGTAACACGTGCCTATAACCTTCCCTCGTTGGAGGCACCAGCGAGAGGCACGACAATAGCATCACATTAGGGCCTTCCCATAAAGGCAAATGTGGTTGCACTGGAAAAGCCCGGTTCGGTGGCACCTGACCAACTTAATGATGGAATTTATCCCCAAAAATATAATTGTGATGACTGATAATCTGATATCAACTATCAAACTATAATCCAAGTCATAGCAATATCCAACAAATAATCCGAGCATAATATCATCATACCAAAATACTCCGAGGATAGCATAACACTACTATCATGATGAATCAGAAAACAATAACTCTACTACTCCAATAATCAGAACAAAGCTATCCAGCTAAGATCCACACGTAAGCATCATCTCCGAAAATAATACTCCAAGCAACAGAACATCAACTAGCATCATAAAAATAATCATACTAACCACTAATAATCCAAAGGTAGCATGACATCCAAAGTAATACTCCAAAATATACTAACAGATATCACCATGAAACAACCATAATATCAACCACTAATACTCCAATGGCAACATGATACTCCTCAACTACAAACATAACTCCTAGTAATCCAAACAATAGGATGGCATCAACAAGATCAAAATAATACTCCGAGAAAATGCCATGCATAGATCACAAGTAACTAAAACAATATTTTAATAGATTTTAAATAAATTAAACCATGTCACTGCATTACAATGATGCAAATGGAGGGTGTGGCTTGCCTGGGGTGGAAGAAATCACCAGGAGAAAGTGTGAGGAACTCGCGGAACAAATCGCCAAAAATCATACTCTCTCGGAGGGGGCTGAATAAGGGCAAGGGCATAATGGTCATTTTTAGAATGTTAAAACATCGTGAAAATATTTCCATCAGAACGGGCTCGACGAAACAAAGAAGTGAGCGTTGGATTCACCTGATTTGGAGCTACAGTTGAAAAGTTATGAGGTGTTTTCTGCCAGGGACCTATCTGCAAGAAAAATATTTTCAAACAGGGGCCTGGACAGAAAAACTAAAAGCGTATTCTGGGAAATACGCTTCCAATTAACTGACGTGACAAGGCAGGGCCGGCTCCTGGGACGCGGATAGGCGGGGCCCACTTTATCCACTTCTCTCTCTCCTCCCTTCTCTTCTTCTTCTCTCCTCCCCAACCAGAACAGGGCAGAGGCGAGGCCGCGCGGCGCTGGCGTTGGCCCTGCCATTCACGGCCACCTCCGGCCGAGCTGTGGGCATCGGCAAGCATGGGAAGAGCAGCTGCTCCCGCCTGGAGCAGAAGCAGGCACCGGGGAGGGATGTGGCCGCGGCACCGCGCGGTGGCAGAAGCTACAGGCGGCGGCGGCTGGTCGAGGGGCACGGCCCTAGAGGGGCTCCGGCGACGAGTGGAAGGGCAGGGGAGACTCGCCGGAGTTAGGGGCTTCTGGTGGTGGTGGAAAGAAGAGAGGAAGAGCTCTGACGTGAACGAATTTAGGAGGAGCCGAGCGGCGACCATGGAGGTCAACCGAGGCGAGGAGAGCTCTTCTGGCTCGAGAGAGAGGCTAGGCAGGCTCCTGGGGGAGGAGTGAGGCGAGATGTGAGCTCGGACGACCTCGGGGGTGGCCATTTATAGGCGCGGGGCGAGGAGGCCGAGCTGGCACAGCCGCGGACGCATGTCTGGCGCCGCGGACGCATGCTCGTGTGCTCGAGCTTGGGGGAAGGCGACGGGGAGACACAGAGATGATCCCACGAGGCAGAGGAGGCCAGGGAGCACGGGAAAGATGGCGACGGCGACGAACAGATCCAAACCACCACTGTACGTCCGTGGGCATGCGGCAGTTTGCATCGGTGGGGAAGCTGCCAGAGGGGGAGAGGAGTCCAGGGGAACGGTGACGACGAGAGGAAGACAATGAACATGCCCGTGCTCGCTGAGACGCCGAGCAGAGGAGGGGCCCGAGCAAGAAGACATTCTGGGCGCACTCATGGCATGCAAAAACGGTGGTCACCACCAGTACTGGCATGTGTGGGAGGCAAACAGCTGGCAAATGATGTCTAGGGGTTAGTCCTTCCTGGGTAGGTTTCAACTAATGTGGTAGTTTGGTTAAAAGCGCTCTGGTTAAATGGTAAGTGAGCTCTGAAGTTTACTGCAATAAACTTTATTAGCTCAATGAGATCAACAGATAGATGCTATGGGTCAAAAGTTAAGTCTGGGAGGTTTATCTATCGAAGGACTATGATCCTGGGGGTTTTGAGGAGAAATGGACCAAGAATTATTATTGTTGCTTCACAACTGCATTTTTGGTCCAGAAATGAAGATCATGATGATGCTCTCACATATAGTAGCAAATTGGACTAAGATTGGGCAAAGCTTGATTATTTGGACATATGAAGATGCTGTGAAAAACTCATGCCAAATGGACAAGCCAAAATGGCACTTGCTTCACAAACATCATTACTGTCCAGAAACTTGGAATAATTTTGGTGATCAAATCGATCAATGAAATGATGCCAAATTGGGTGGAGAGATGTTTTATGGGTATAAGAATGATCTGGTAATTTATCAGGATTTTTGAAGAAATATAAAATATACTTGCTTCACAACCTGAAAATATTGCCAGAATCAAATATTTACTCTTGTGCTCACATAGAAGATTGGATGGGGCTGCAAATGGGTGTAGGGGGTTAATATGAGCACATTAAGGAGTGTGCAAAATTTTAACTCATTTGGATACTCCTCGCTAGTACTTCCTTCACAAAGCCTTCTGTCAGACACAAACTTTGAAAATTCGCTGAGGAAGATTGACTAGGCAAATAAATTTGAACTTGTGCATGGGACAATTATTTGGACATATAAGCATGCCCAAGAAGTTTGGGAGCCACTAGGAAAAATAAAAATGACACTTCCTTCACAAAGTGCCATTTAGGGCAGAATAGAAAAAGGAATATTGGGGAATTATTTTTGAACTGGACAAGGTACTGTTTGGGCATATTTGAGCTATATATTTTCCAAAGGAATTATGAGAATTAATTGGGAATTTTTGGATGTACAGAAATATAGGTTGCTTCACAACCTAGGGCAGATAGGGATATTCTTTTAATAGAAAAAGGAATATTCCCTAGAAAAAGATTTTTGGGTTTGGTCAAGGAGTGAAGTGACATGATCTTGGCAAGGTTTTGAGAATGATGAGCCACTTGGGAGGGGAAATGAGGATGATTTCCCAGGTTGCAAGGCCACAGAACCACTCCAAAAAGAAAAATAGAGCAAAAACCAAATAAATCAAAAGAAAAAGAAAAGGGCCAAAAACCAGGATGTTACAAACCTTCCTCCTTAAAGAAATCTCGTCCTCGAGATTTGGTTGCTCAGGGAACAAGTATGACTTGAGGACACCGTTTCCAATTCGGTATCCTTTTTCCTTTATTTACTGTTCCCCCAAGAATTTCAGATGATCAACTTACCTTGCTTTGGGGTGGTTTGCTTCACCTTTCCCAAGTTCTGACAGGTTTTTGCTCACATACCAAGTCATTTTGTTTACGTGAATTTTCTCATATCTGCGGTGAATCCAATGGATCTGAGCATAGGTTTTCCTTTTGTCATGAAAACCTTTTTACTTCTGCCATGGGGTTGCTTCAAATGAATGAATGCCTTCTGGGTTCAATAAATGTTGAGAATTAATCATGGCCATTCTCCTGATGGGATCTGACTTCTCATAAGTGGTACTGATTTATCTTGATTTATTTCTTTGGCTCGAGCATGAGATATGTACCAATGATTTGACTGCCTTCTGAAGGTACGACCTTTGAAACTATCACCCATCTTATTTTCAGTAGTAGTCACTGTGACATAGATGAATATGATTACTTCTTAACTCTCAAACAAAGCTTCATATACATGCCTCAAACCCTTGACCAGTTGACCGCTACATGGTAACTTTTTATATTTAACCTTTTTTATTGGGTTACCTAAATTGGATTGCACTATTTTTCTTTGTATTTGTTCCCTTAACTTTAGAATTAGCACTCCTATTTTGGAATTACACAATTATTCCAGTTCTACGTGGTTTGGTTGTCCCTTTGATGCTTCTTTAGCAGTATTGTTCCTATTATACGGTAATATAGTTTTAGATTTTTCTTTTTTACATGCATGGACATTCAAATAGACATCAACTGTTTCAGATTTGGGCCATTCTTGATTAACAAAAACTCATTTTTATTTCACTCTTTAGCTTTCACCTTTGTTGCTATTTGCAAATATGGAGGGTTGTCAATTGTTTCTTCAAGTACGTATGTGTTGCCAAGATTTTAGTAGATCAAGTATATTACTTTATTTCAGTCTTTGCTGATTTCAAACATTAGCTATTTTGCACCCCTCTGGCACCACATTTCTTTTATAACAGTGTTGATTCTTTAAGTCTATTTAGCCTCATGCCACCACACCCCACATTTTCTATTTTTTTCTCTTTTCTTTTTTAATGTGCATCCCTCACATTGAGTTGATTGGCACACTAACATCCTGCCGCAACGCACGAGGAGTCATCTAGTTATGACAAATGTGGGGCAATCAGGGCACATCTGGTGCATGGACTCTGTACATTATTTATGTACCCAAGGCCTCAAACATAGCAGGGAGAGTAAAGCGGTAGCAGAATCATAAGGAAATTTTGGGGATCGTAGTAGAAAAAAATGATCTACTAATCAAGATCCAGGATCACTATGAAGATGCATACAAGGTTAAACCAGAATCAGATCATTCCCAACTCCGAATAGCAGTGCAAGAAGAGTTTTTGAAGATCCATTGATACAGATTCCTGCAGCTAGTATTTACAGCCTTTGAACTGCAAGAATGTTCTCGCACTTACGGTCCCTCCAACGAAGACACAAAGGACGGTCTATCTATAGATTGAACGTGTATGTGGTCGATGATCTGACAATGTTTCACCATCGAGAGCTAGGCGCCACCAGAGGACAAGACAGAGGAGCCGAGGAGGAGCCTGCAAATAGGGTGCAACAAGTAAAATGTTTGGGGCACCTAGGTGCCCAAGCACCTAAGCACCATGCAGGTAAGTTCCATGCGATTGATCACTTTCCAAATATTGTTGCATGCCATACCTGTTGGGGAACGTTGCAGAAAATTAAAAATTTTCCTATGGTTTCACCAAGATCCATCTATGAGTTCATCTAAGCAACAAGTCAAGGGAGTGAGTTTGCATCTACATACCACTTGTAGATCGCGTGCGGAAGCGTTCAAGAGAAGGGTGATGATGGAGTCGTACTCGCCATGATTCAGATCACCGATGACCAAGTGCTGAACGGACAGCACCTCCGCGTTCAACACACGTATGGGACGGACGACGTCTCCTCCGTCTTGATCCAGCAAGGAGGAAGGAGAGGTTGAGGAAGATAGCTCCAACGGCAGCACGACGGCGTGGTGGTGTTGGTGCAGCAGTACTCCGACAGGGCTTCGCCAAGCACGTAACGGAGGAGGAGAGGTGTTGGGGAGGGGAGGGGCTGCGCCTTGGGATGTGTACAGCAGCCCTCCCCTCACCCCTCTATTTATAGGGGAAGGGGCAAGGGGGGCTGACCCCTCTAGATGGGATCTAGAGGGGGGGGGCGGCGGCCAGGGAGGGGGAACTTGCCCCCCAAGCAAGGGGGGCGCCCCCCTTAGGGTTCCCCCCCCAATCCTAGGCACATGGGCCCAAGGTGGGGGCGCGCCCAGACCTCCAGGGGCTGGTTCCCTCCCCTTTGCGGCCCATGTGGCCCTCCGGGAGGGGTGGCCCCTCCCGGTGGACCCCCGGAACCTCTCTGGTGGCCCCGGTACAATACCGATATGCCCCCGAGACTTTCCGGTGTCCGTATGACAACTTCCCATATATAAAACTTCATCTCCGGACCATTTCGGAACTCCTCGTGATGTCCGGGATCTCATCCAGGACCCCGAACAACATTCGGTAATCACATACAAGTTGGCTCCCACATTCGGTAATCACATTCGGTAATCACATACAACTCCGGTCAATAACCAACAGCGGGATCTGGATACCCATGTTGGCTCCCACATGTTCCACGATGATTTCATCGGTTGAACCACGACGTCGAGGATTCGATCAAAACCCCATATACAATTCCCTTTGTCAATCGGTACGTTACTTGCCCGAGACTCGATCGTCGGTATCCCAATACCTTGTTCAGTCTCGTTACCGGCAAGTCACTTTACTCGTACCGTAATGCATGATCCCATGATAAACCACTTGGTCACTTTGAGCTCAATATGATGATGCATTACCGAGTGGGCCCAGAGATACCTCTCCGTCATACGGAGTGACAAATCCCAGTCTCGATCCGTGTCAACCCAATAGACACTTTCAGAGATACCTGTAGTGCACCTTTATAGTCACCCAGTTACGTTGTGACGTTTGATACACCCAAAGCACTCCTACGGTATCCGGGAGTTACACGATCTCATGGTCTAAGTAAGAGATACTTGACATTGGAAAAGCTCTAGCAAACGAACTACACGATCTTGTGCTATGCTTAGGATTGGGTCTTGTCCATCACATCATTCTCCCAATGATGTGATCCCGTTATCAACGACATCCAATGTCCATAGCCAGGAAACCATGACTATCTGTTGATCACAACGAGCTAGTCAACTAGAGGCTCACTAGGGACATACTGTGGTCTATATTCACACGTGTATTACGATTTCTGGATAATACAGTTATAGCATGAATGAAAGACAATTTATCATGAACAGGGAAATATAATAATACTTTTATTATTGCCTCTAGGGCATATTTCCAACAGTCTCCCACTTGCACTAGAGTCAGTAATCTAGTTACATTGTGATGAATCGAACACCCATAGAGTTCTGGTGTTGATCATGTTTTGCTCGCGAGAGAGGTTTAGTCAACGGATCTGCGACATTCAGATCCGTATGTACTTTGCAAATATCTATGTCTCCATCTTGAACATTTTCACGGATGGAGTTGAAACGACGCTTGATGTGCCTGGTCTTCTTGTGAAACCTGGGCTCCTTGGCAAGGGCAATAGCTCCAGTGTTGTCAAAGAAGAGTTTGATCGGCCCCGACGCATTGGGTATGACTCCTAGGTCGGTGATGAACTCCTTCACCCAAATTGCTTCATGTGCTGCCTCCGAGGCTGCCATGTATTCCGCTTCACATGTAGATCCCGCCACGATGCTCTGCTTGCAGTTGCACCAGCTTACTGCTCCACCATTCAACATATACACGTATCCGGTTTGTGACTTAGAGTCATCCAGATCTGTGTCGAAGCTAGCGTCGACGTAACCCTTTATGAAGAGCTCTTCGTCACCTCCATAAACGAGAAACATGTCCTTTGTCCTTTTCAGGTACTTCAGTATATTCTTGACCGTTGTCCAGTGTTCCTTGCCGGGATTACTTTGGTACCTTGCTACCAAACTTACGGCAAGGTTTACATCAGGTCTGGTACACAGCATGGCATACATAATAGATCCTATGGCTGAAGCATAGGGGATGACACTCATCTCTTCTTTATCTTTTGCCGTGGTCGGGGACTGAGCCGAGCTCAATCTCACACCTTGCAACATAGGCAAGAACCCCTTCTTGGACTGATCCATTTTGAACTTCTTCAAAATCTTATCAAGGTATGTGCTTTGTGAAAGACCTATGAGGCATCTCGATCTATCTCTATAGATCTTGATGCCTAATATATAAGCATCTTCTCCAAGGTCCTTCATTGAAAAACACTTATTCAAGTAGGCCTTAATGCTGTCCAAAAGTTCTATATCATTTCCCATCAAGAGTATGTCATCTACATATAATATGAGAAATGCTACAGAGCTCCCACTCACTTTCTTGTAAACGCAGGCTTCTTCATAAGTCTGCATAAACCCAAACGCTTTGATCATCTCATCAAAGTGAATGTTCCAACTCCGAGATGCTTGCACCAGCCCATAAATGGATCGCTGGAGCTTGCATACTTTGTTAGCGTTCTTAGGATCGACAAAACTTTCCGGCTGCATCATATACAGCTCTTCCTTAGGAATGCTGTTTTGACGTCCATCTGCCATATCTCATAATCATAGTATGCGGCAATTGCTAACATGATTCGGACGGACTTCTACGGGAGAGAATGTCTCGTCGTAGTCAATCCCTTGAACTTGTCGATAACCCTTAGCGACAAGTCGAGGTTTATAGATGGTAACATTACCATCCGCGTCCGTCTTCTTCTTAAAAATCCATTTGTTTTCTATCGTCGCCGATCATCGGGCAAGTCTGTCAAAGTCCATACTTTGTTTTCATACATGGATTCTATCTCGGATTTCATGGCTTCAAGCCATTTGTTGGAATATGGGCCCGCCATCGCTTCTTCATAGTTCGAAGGTTCACCGTTGTCTAACAACATGATTTCCAGGACAGGGTTGCCGTACCACTCTGGTGCGGAACGTGTCCTTGTGGACCTACGAAGTTCAGTAGCAACTTGATCCGAAGTACCTTGCTCATCATCATTATTTTCCTCTTCAGTTGGTGTAGGCATCACAGGAATATTTTCCTGAGCTGCACTACTTTCCCGTTCGAGAGGTAGTACTTCATCGAGTTCTACTTTCCTCCCACTTACTTCTTTCGAGAGAAACTCTTTTCCCAGAAAGCATCCGTTCTTGGCAACAAAGATCTTGCCCTCGGATCTTAAGTAGAAGGTATACCCAACGGTTTCCTTAGGGTATCCTATGAAGACGCATTTTTTCGACTTGGGTTCGAGCTTTTCAGGTTGAAGTTTCTTGACATAAGCATCGCATCCCCAAACTTTTAGAAACGACAGCTTAGGTTTCTTCCCAAACCATAATTCATACGGTGTCGTCTCAACGGATTTAGACGGTGCCCTATTTAAAGTGAATGTAGATGTCTCTAGAGCGTATCCCCAAAATGATAGCGGTAAATCGGTAAGAGACATCATAGACCGCACCATATCCAATAGAGTGCGATTACGACGTTTGGACACACCATTACACTGAGGTGTTCCAGGCGGCGTGAGTTGTGAAACGATTCCACATTTCCTTAAGTGTGTACCAAATTCGTGACTTAAGTATTCTTCTCCACGATCTGATCGTAGGAACTTTATCTTTCGGTCACGTTGATTCTCTACCTCATTCTGAAATACCTTGAACTTTTCAAAGGTCTCAGACTTGTGTTTCATCAAGTAGACATACCCATATCTACTCAAGTCATCAGTGAGAGTGAGAACATAACGATATCCTCCGCGAGCCTCAACGCTCATTGGACCGCACACATCGGTATGTATGATTTCCAACAAGTTGGTTGCTCGCTCCATTGTTCCGGAGAACGGAGTCTTGGTCATTTTGCCCATGAGGCATGGTTCGCATGTGTCAAATGATTCATAATCGAGAGACACTAAAAGTCCATCAGCATGGAGCTTCTTCATGCGCTTGACACCAATGTGACCAAGGCGGCAGTGCCACAAGTATGTGGGACTATCGTTATCAACTTTACATCTTTTCGCATTCACACTATGAATATGTGTAATATTACGGTCGAGATTCATTAAGAATAAACCATTGACCATCGGAGCATGACCATAAAACATATCTCTCATATAAATAGAACAACCATTATTCTCGGATTTAAATGAGTAGCCATCTCGTATTAAACAAGATCCTGATACAATGTTCATGCTCAAACTTGGCACTAAATAACAATTATTAAGGTTCAAAACTAATCCCGTAGGTAAATGTAGAGGCAGCGTGCCGACGGCGATCACATCGACTCTGGAACCATTCCCGACGCGCATCGTCACCTCGTCCTTTGCTAGTCTTCGTTTATTCCGCAGCTCCTGCTGTGAGTTACAAATATGAGCAACGGCACCGGTATCAAATACCCAGGAGTCACTACGAGTACTGGTAAGGTACACATCAATTACATGTATATCAAATATACCTTTGGTGTTGCCGGCCTTCTTATCCGCTAAGTATTTGGGGCAGTTCCGCTTCCAGTGACCCTTCCCCTTGCAATAAAAGCACTCAGTCTCAGGCTTGGGTCCATTCTTTGACTTCTTCCCAGTAACTGGCTTACCGGGCGCGGCAACATCCTTGCCGTACTTCTTGAAGTTCTTCTTGCCCTTTCCCTTCTTGAACTTAGTGGTCTTATTGACCATCAACACTTGATGTTCTTTCTTGATTTCAGCCTCTGCTGACTTCAGCATTGAAAATACTTCAGGAATGGTCTTCACCATCCCCTGCATATTGTAGTTCATCACAAAGCTCTTGTAGCTTGGTGGGAGCGACTGAAGGATTCTGTCAATGACCGCCTCATTAGGGAGGTTAATGTTCAGCTGAGTCAGGCGGTTGTGCAACCCAGACATCTTGAGTATGTGCTCACTGACAGAACTGTTTTCCTCCATCTTACAACTATAGAACTTGTCGGAGACATCATATCTCTCGACCCGGACATGAGCTTGGAAAACAAGTTTCAGCTCTTTGAACATCTCATATGCTCCGTGATGCTCAAAACGCTTTTGGAGCCCCGGTTCTAAACTGTAAAGCATGCCACACTGAACGAGGGAGTAATCATCAGCACGAGACTGCCAAGCGTTCATAACGTCTTGGTTCTCTGGGACGGGAGCGTCACCTAGCGGTCCTTCTAGGACATATTGTTTCCTGGCAGCTATGAGGATGATCCTCAGGTTCCGGACCTAGTCCGTATAGTTGCTGCCATCATCTTTCAGCTTGGTTTTCTCTAGGAACGCATTGAAGTTCATGTTGACATGAGCGTTGGCCATTTGATCTACAAGACATATTTGCAAAGGTTTTAGACTAAGTTCATGATAATTAAGTTCATCTAATCAAATTATTACAATGAACTCCCACTCAGATTAGACATCCCTCTAGTCATCTAAGTGTTACACGATCCGAGTCGACTAGGCCGTGTCCGATCATCACGTGAGACGAACTAGTCATCGTCGGTGAACATCTTCATGTTGATCGTATCTTCCATACGACTCGTGTTCGACCTTTCGGTCTCCGTGTTCCGAGGCCATGTCTGTACATGCTAGGATCGTCAAGTTAACCCTAAGTGTTTTGCATGTGTAAAACTGTCTTACACCCATTGTATGTGAACGTAAGGATCTATCACACCCGATCATCACGTGGTGCTTCGAAACGACGAACTGTAGCAACGGTGCACAGTTAGGGGAGAACACTTCTTGAAATTGTTGTACGGGATCATCTTATTTACTACCGTCGTTCTAAGTAAACAAGATGCATAAACATAATAAACATCACATGCAATTATATAGTAGTGACATGATATGGCCAATATCATATAGCTCCATTGATCTCCATCTTCGGGGCTCCATGATCATCTTGTCACCGGCATGACACCATGATCTCCATCATCATGATCTCCATCATCGTGTCTTCATGAAGTTGTCACGCCAACGACTACTTCTACTTCTATGGCTAACGCGTTTAGCAATAAAGTAAAGTAATTTACATGGCGTTCTTCAATGACACGCAGGTCATACAAAAATAAAGACAACTCCTATGGCTCCTGCTGGTTGTCATACTCATCGACGTGCAAGTCGTGAATCCTATTACAAGAACATGATCTCATACATCACAATATATCATTCATCATTCATCATAACTTCTGTCCATATCACATCACATGACAATTGCTGCAAAAACAAGTTAGACGTCCTCTAATTGTTGTTGCATCTTTTACGTGGCTGCAATTGGGTTCTAGCAAGAACGTTTTCTTACCTACGAATAACCACAACATGATTTTGTCAACTTCTATTTACCCTTCATAAGGACCCTTTTCATCGAATCCGCTCCAACTAAAGTGGGAGAGACAGACACCCGCCAGCCACCTTATGCAACTAGTGCATGTCTGTCGGTGGAACCGGTCTCACGTAAGCGTACGTGTAAGGTTGGTCCGGGCCGCTTCATCCCACAATACCGCTGAAGCAAGAAAAGACTAGTAGTGGCAAGCAAGTTGACAAGATCCACGCCCACAACAAAATTGTGTTCTACTCGTGCAATAGAGAACTACGCATAGACCTAGCTCATGATGCCACTGTTGGGGAACGTTGCAGAAAATTAAAAAATTTCCTACGATTTCACCAAGATCCATCTATGAGTTCATCTAAGCAACGAGTCAAGGGAGTGAGTTTGCATCTACATACCACTTGTAGATCGCGTGCGGAAGCGTTCAAGAGAAGGGTGATGATGGAGTCGTACTCGCCGTGATTCAGATCACCGATGACCAAGTGCTGAACGGACAGCACCTCCGCGTTCAACACACGTACGGGACGAATGATGTCTCCTCCGTCTTGATCCATCAAGGAGGAAGGAGAGGTTGAGGAAGATACCTCCAACGGTAGCACGACGGCGTGGTGGTGTTGGTGCAGTAGTACTCCGACAGGGCTTCGCCAAGCACGTAACCGAGGAGGAGAGGTGTTGGGGAGGGGAGGGGCTACGCCTTGGGATGTGTATAGCAGCCCTCCCCTCACCCCTCTATTTATATGGGAAGGGGCAAGGGGGGCCGACCCCTCTAGATGGGATCTAGAGGGGGGGCGGCCAGGGAGGGGGGACTTGCCCCCCAAGCAAGGGGGGCGCCCCCCTTAGGGTTTCCCCCCAACCCTAGGCACATGGGCCCAAGGTGGGGGCGCGCCCAGCCCTCCAGGGGCTGGTTCCCTCCCCTTTGCGGCCCATGTGGCCCTCCGGGAGGGGTGGCCCCTCCCGGTGGACCCCTGGAACCTCTCCGGTGGCCCCGGTACAATACCGATATGCCCCCGAGACTTTCCGGTGTCCGTATGACAACTTCCCATATATAAAACTTCACCTCTGGACCATTCCGGAACTCCTCGTGACGTCCACGATCTCATCCGGGACTCCGAACAACATTCGGTAATCACATACAAGTCTTCCTAATAACCCTAGCGTCACCGAACCTTAAGTGTGTAGACCCTACGGGTTCGGGAGACATGCAGACATGACCGAGACGACTCTCCGGTCAATAACCAACAGCGGGATCTAGATACCCATGTTGGCTCCCACATGTTCCACGATGATTTCATCGGTTGAACCACGATGTCGAGGATTCGATCAAAACCCCATATACAATTACCTTTGTCAATCGGTACGTTACTTGCCCGAGACTCGATCGTCGGTATCCCAATACCTTGTTCAGTCTCATTACCGGCAAGTCACTTTACTCGTACCGTAATGCATGATCCCGTGATCAACCACTTGGTCACTTTGAGCTCAATATGATGATGCATTACCGAGTGGGCCGAGAGATACCTCTCCGTCATACGAAGTGACAAATTCCAGTCTCGATCCGTGTCAACCCAACAGACACTTTCGGAGATACCTGTAGTGCACCTTTATAGTCACCCAGTTACGTTGTGACGTTTGATACACCCAAAGCACTCCTACGGTATCCGGGAGTTACACGATCTCATGGTCTAAGGAAGAGATACTTGACATTGGAAAAACTCTAGCAAACGAACTACACGATCTTGTGCTATGCTTAGGATTGGGTCTTGTCCATCACATCATTCTCCCAATGATGTGATCCCGTTATCAACGACATCCAATGTCCATCACATCATTCTCCCAAACATGTACGCATTATAATACCTTGTGTACGCTCTCTTGTTTTTGTCTTGTATTTGTAACCGGAATACAACGCACAAACACATATGCTGCACCCATCTTTATATTTTGACTACTAAAAATAAAAAGATACTGCTATGCCTATCGTAAGATTTTTGTCCTAGATATCATATACCTAACACTAAGAATTTGTGTACATATAATAGTACGTATCTAACAAAAACATATAAATAATATACCCAAGGTACTATAGAGAGAAATGATATACCTAAGAAATATATGTCCCAAAAGTATGATAATAAAAAAATTATTTTTAAGTGCATACTCAAGTCCCCGTAATATATATATATATATATATATATATATATATATATATATATATATATATATATATATATATGTGTGTGTGTGTGTGTGTGTGTGTGTGTGTGTGTGTGTGCAAAAAAATGTATATACCCGTAAGTTCCATACTCTTTTTTTGCGGGTACCATAAGTGCATACTCAACTCTACGTAAAATATTTTTAAGTGTTTATATCCATAAATGTACGTACCCTGACGTGAAATTTATGTGTATATACTCAAGTGTAAAATTTATTTGTACATACTCTAACGTTTTTTGTTTTTTTTGCGGGCAAATGAGAGAGCTTTATTCAGCAAAAGAGTTGTCCCGGCAATCAGCTAGAAGGCTGCTTACCAAGAAACTAGGAGTCTCGTCAAGCCAGCAGTCGGTCACATTCAAAGTGCATGCACGTTTTGCACAGAGATGCGCCGGCAAGTTTGCTGACCTGGTTACATGCTGGATCTCAAAAAAAGAAAAATCAAAAGCTAGCTCTCCTATTTCATCTAAGATAGGAGCCACAATCGAACGCGAATTGTGGCGAGTGTTCCAGAGTTGTACCAACTCCTGGCAATCTGTCTCCATTATCACATGCGAGAGGCCTCGAAGCTTTGCAAATAGAACTCCTTCCCGCATTGATATAGCTTCCATTAAAAAGGGTCCGAGATCTCACCAAACGGCTTGCACCATGATCCCAACAGCGCCGACGCGGAACGGGCTACACCACCTGCCCCTCCTCTTCCTTCCGCGATGTTAAGTGCACCATCCGTCGTGATCTTCACCATCCCTGGCTCGGGTGGTCGCCAGCCATGCCCTGGTAGCAAGATGGGAACTGATCTAGGCAGTTCCAACAGTGCAAGAGCCTCTCTAGTCGCCTTGATGGCGGCTTTTGGATCCTTTCCTTCTTCCCCATGCTTGATCCGATTTCAAGAATGCCAAATCATCCACATGATGGTGATAATCTTTCCTCGATCTTCCTCCTTGACTCAGTCTCCACATAGGATGTCTCTGGCCCATGAACGTGGGTGTAAGCAAGGTAGCCGAAGGCCAAACCATGCACACGCTTCATCCCAGAAGCGGCGTGCATGCGAGCATTGAATGAGGGCATGCATAAGATCCTCCTCCTTTGCCAAACAAACCTTGCAAGTGTCTAAAACTGCAATATGACGGTATTTGAGAGTGCACTCATCCGGTAAAATCCCTCGTAGTACCCTCCACCAAAACACTCATACCTTTGGGATCACTTTGAGTTTCCACAGGGCAGCCCACATCTGTTTGTCATCTGTTGAAGCACCGGTAACCGCCCCTTCCTCTAGAGCAACACGCTCATTCTGAGTCACTAGAGCACGGTACGCCGATTTAACAGTGTAGTTGCCTGATCTTTCAAAAGCCCAAGCATAAGAATCATCACCTCCGCCCCTCCTGATTGGTATGTTCAGAATGGCGTCAGCATCAGGAGCAATGAATGTAGTTCGAATCAACTCATGCCTCCATGACCAGTTCTCCGGATCTATAAGATCCGAGACTGTCCGAACTAAAGTGTTCGGTGGTTTCAGCAGCGGTGTCATCGAGATCGTCCCGGGAATCCATTTATCAACCCATACATCAATGGAGTTCCCGTCTCCGACTCTCTTAATGAGACCCGCACGCAGAGCTTCCCTTCCTGCAATGATAGCTCGCCAAGTAGCAGATGCAGATTTTGGCACCGTGGCCTGCATAAATTTTGTATCAGGGAAGTAGCGACCTTTAAGGACCCTTTCACACAGAGAATTAGGGTTGGTCATAAACCGCCAACCATGCTTTCCGAGTAGCGCAAGATTAAACTGATGAGGGTCCCGAAAACCCATCCCTCCTTTGCACTTTGGTGTCGCCAGATTATTCCAGGAGACCCAATGCAATGCATTCTTGTCAATAGAGCTGCTCCAAAAATATTTCGCCATTGGTGAAGTCAGGCTCTTGCAAACCTTTTTCGATAGTAAGAATGTGCTCATCAAATATGTGGGGATAGCCTGAACCACAGATTTCAGCAAAGTTCACGACCTGCGCATGCAAGTAATTTTTCAGACCATCTCTGTATCCGTCCGCGAGCTCTCTCCCCAATATGATCGAAGGTCCCGCTCGTGATGCGACCGACCGCCGTGGGCAGTCCCAGGTAACGCTCACTAAAGGCCTCAACGTCGATGTTGAGGATGGCTTTCAAATGATGCTTGAGCTGGGCCGGTGTATTCGAACTGAAGTAGATGGCGCCCTTTGTATGATTCACACACTGTCCCGAAGCCTCACCATATATTCTCAAAATCTCATTAAGTCTCGCCGCACTCTGGGTGTTTGTGCTGATGAAGATCAAACTGTCATCTGCGAATAGTAGGTGTGTCACCCAAGGTGATCGATAGCTGACCCTTATGCCTCTGTCAATGTACATACTCTAATGTGAAATATATGTGTGCACATCCCAATGTAAGATTTATACGCATATACCTAACAGAGATGTATCCGAGGTATGATACTCGATAAATTATTGTACCTTGAATTTTGGTTTAAATATTAATATGCCAATAATTATTAAGTATGTCTCACATACCTTAGTACACGTTCATGCTTTGAAATTAGTAAGATTTAATGCATTGATGACTATCTATTAATTTAAACAATAAATGGTCGTCATGCATGCACGCATGCTTATTAATAATGCCGATTTACCATATCAACATCAACGTCGCCATCTAACGGCTATGAAAGCAAGGTGTCCACGCACCTAGGTGTCCCATATTATATATATGGTCACTCTATTCGTCACCCTGGGTGAGGAATAGTTATTCTTCACCCCCTCTCTATTTTGACGTCAATACACCGTATTTTTAGGTTTCGTAAATTTTGTCTTATTTCATACGTAAAAAGAGAACGTAAGAAAATATATACTCGTCGTAAAAAATATTTTATGTGACGTAAAGTTACGAACGCAAAAACATACATAAAATGCGATATTTCTGGTCTTATAACCTATTTTTTTATTTTTCTTATACCAAATTTTACGTAGTGAATCAATATGAATGTAACTATTTGTATTCCAAACATAATTTATTTATGAAGTGATCGTAAGATTACCTCGAATGAAGAATAACTTATTTTGCACCCTGGATGATATATATATATATATATATATAGACACACACACACACACACAGACGGTCTATTCTGCTAATATTAGCAGAATAACTATTCTGCACACCACTTCCGCACTGCACGCTGAATGCAAGTGCACGTCATTCTTTGAACCAAGTGTGCTGCAGTACTCACACGAGTGAACTTCTCATCGGAAAAAACTGCATGCGTATTTTTTCGGTACTGTTTTCGCTCTAATCTTTTAACCGTTTATCGAAATGAGGCGTATAATATACCCTTGAAAAGCTATGGATTAGGCGCAACTTCAACATGTTGAACACTTTCGAGATTCCACACGGTTTAAGAGCAGTTTTGAAAATGGTGCGGCCCATGACGAATGACAGCAAGCGTATTTTCGAGATTTCTTCTAAATCGCTCGTCGGAATGAAGCAAGCAATACGCCGTTGGATAGATATCATCGAGGCGCATATTTTTCATATATAAATTTTTTTCTAATTCCTTACGGTTTAAGAGCAGCTTCAAATTTACTAAATCGCGGAATTCTGTTTTTCAAATTTTTTCAAATTTTCTGTACTGTTTTTGCTCCAGCTTTTTAACCGTTTGTCGAAACGAGACGTGTAATATATCGTTGAAAAGCTATGGACGAGGCACAACTTTTATATGTTGCAATGTTTTTGAGATTCCTTACGGTTTTAAGTTAATTTTGAAAATCGTGTGGCGGACGACGAGTGGCAGCTGCTGTTTTTCGCAAATTTTTTACAAACTGCTACTTGGAATGATTCAAACGATACACCGTTGGAAAGGTATCGATGAGGCGCAACTTTTTCATGTAGAACACTCTCTCTAATTCTTTACGGTTTAAGAGCAGTATTAAATTTACCGAAATGCGGACACTGTTTTTCGCGACACCCAAATCGACGTGCGTACTTCATCCGACTGAAAACCGCACTGCATCGGACGAAATGCCGCACTGCATTAGACATGCAAGAGAACTGCATGGTTTCCTTTTGGTGGGACGTAAATTTTTGAAGACGAGGAAGAAAACCGCACTACCTTTAGACGGAAAAGCGCACTACATCAAAGAGTCAAGCGAACTTCATGATTTTCTTGTCGGGCGTAAATTTTCTCAGATGAGCTTTTTTGAGTTTTTGTCGTCATTTTTTACAAAAGAACGCACTGCATCAGGCGGGTTAGAGAACTGTATGGTTTCTTTTATTCAAACGTAATTTTTTTTCAAGGACGAGAAAGTAGAGTGCACTTCACATCGGTTGTAAATGAACCACAACACTATCAAAAAGTGAACTGCATTACTTTCTTCACTTCCGTACAATTTTTTTGCATTTACGGGATGAACAACATCATACGGCCGACTGCACTGCTTTAGAATGAAAACCGCACTACATCGGATGGGCAGGCGAGCTGCATAATTTCTTTTGTCGGACGTTATTTTTCTCATACGAGTATTTGTTGTTTTTTCAACATTTTTTTATGAACGAGAGAGGATTGCAGAGACGACAGCAAATGAACCACATCATATATCGAAGTGAACCGCTTTATTTTTTTGTTGATTCGCTAAATTTTTCACATTTTTCATGCTAGGCGCAAGTGAACAGCATAACTCTCAAAAGTGAACCACATTCGAGGACCAAACGCACTGCAGGTGTTGATGTAGTCGACTAATTTTTGAAACACACAAAACAATTGCACTTCATATATGGGTAATGAAACATCATTCTTTTTACAGAAACCAATTGCACTTCAAAAAAAAGATCTCCAAAAAATGTACTGCACGCATGCGCTGGATAGGAGGCAGACTGCACGGACGTCCGGCGGGACTGCAAAAGAGAGCGTCGATTAAACTACACAGTGAGCCATCGAGCTAAATGGGATTGAAGCGAACTACATAATTTGTCATAATCCCGACGATGATTGCCTCATAGTAGAGAAGTGCACTGCATGGCGAGTCAATGATTGCCGCACGCGCTTGCTGTGTGGACTGCTCCAGGGAGACCTTGCGCTGCTCATCCCGGAGAGTAGGAATGGGGGAGTGCCCGGTTTTCACAAATTAACTATTGTGGTAAATTACGTACATAGTAACATAGCGAATTACTTGTCGAGGGGATGTTAGTGGACAAAGCAAGTGGGCCACACAGTCAAGAAAAATGAAATGTAACACAACATGGGATGAACTTCTGTTAAACAAAATCATTATAAGTTTGCCTGAAAAACCCACAGAAACATCCCAGAAAAACTAAGTCCTTTTTTTCACAAAGCATGTGCCTTCTGCACTGCACCGGCACACACCACAAACTGCAGAGGGCTCCTCCGTGAGCCCATGATCCCGCGGGCACAGCAGGGTGAGCAGGGGGTGGGCAAGGAGAGGAGGCCGTCGGACCACCACCAAACCCTGGATGCCGGGGCAGACCCCTAACTTCCCATCGCGGGAGGAGCCCACGGGCTGGAGATGCTGCACCGCGCTTCTCTTTGTTTGGGCGGATCTGCCTGACAGCGGTTGGATCCCACGCGAGTACGTAGCACGACGACGGCCAGATCCAGAGCGGCGGTGATGGGGCTAGCTTCAGATGGCACGGCGGATCCTGCAAGACAAGTGTGCGAGGGAGATGTGAGGAGGAGGAAGAAGGAAAGGAGGGAGAGGAGGGGCACGCAACATGGAGGGGCGGGCGGGCTGGCCTCCGGTGCTACTCAGGCCGTCCGGCGCGGTGGCGTGAGGAGGGCGGGCGGCCGGGACCCGTGCGGTGGCGGAGTTTCTGAGGAGGGGGAGATGAGGGGAGTTGGAGCCGGATCCCGCCGGATCTGGTGGTTGCTGGGTGGTGCTTGGCCGGCGGAGGTAGGTGGCTGGGGGGACACGGCCCTGTGCCACGGCAGCAGCGGGTGGGAGAGGAAGGCAGTGTAGGGGAAGGGGGCTGTCGGGCGGGCGGGGGGACGGGGAGCTGGTGGTGGTGGGGTAGGGCGCCGCGGTGGTTCGCATTGTCGTTGTGGTTGCCGGGCAGAAGGGTGGTGCGGAGGCGCGGGGGAGGGGTGGTGCGGCGGCGCGTGGCAGGGGGTGGTCGGGCGGCGCGGGGCAGGGGATGAAGAAGCAGGTCGGGGTGGGTGGGTGTGCAGGGCAGGGGATGAAGGCAGTGGGTGGGGTTGTCTTTCTATTGTTTTTGCTGCGGTTCGCTTCGGTGGTTTGTTCAATGTTGAATTGTTAGCAGAATAAGCCTGCTGTTATCAGAATAAGACTCTTAAGGGTGTTATCATAATAGACCCACCCTATATATATATATATATATATATATATATATATATATATATATATACATATATATACATATACATATATATACATATACATATATATATATATACGGTCTATTCTGCTAATATTAGCAGAATAACTATTCTGCACACCACTTCGGCACTGCACGCTCAACAGAAGTGCACTGCATCATTTTGACGACGAGCACTGCAATAGAGACTAGTGAACTTCGTGTCGAAAAAATTGCACGCGGTGTTTTTTCGGTACTGTTTTCGCTCTAGTTTTTTAACCGTTTATCGGAATGAGGCGTGTAATATACCATTGAAAAGCTATGGATTAGGCACAGCTTCGACATGTTGAACACTTTTCAAGATTCCACACGGTTTAAGAGCAGTTTTGAAAATAGTGCGGTGGATGACGAGTGGCAACGAGCGTTTTTTTTTTGCGTTTTTTAAACCGCTTGTTGGAATGAAGCAAATGATACACCGTTGGATAGATATCGTCGAGGCGCATCTTTTTCATATATAAATCTTTCTCTAATTCGTTACGGTTTAAGAGCAGTTTCAAATTTACTAAATTGCGGAACTGTGTTTTTCAAATTTTTTGAAATTTTCGGTACTGTTTTCACTCCAGTTTTTGAACCGTTTGTTGAAACGGGGCATGTGATACGCCGTTGGAAAGCTACGGACAAGGCGCAACTTTCATATGTTGAAATGGTTTTGAGATTCCTTACGGTTTTTAGTTAATTTGTAAAATCGTGCGGCTGACTTCGAGAGGCAGCGGCTTTTTTTTCGTGAAATTTTTGCAAACCGCTGGTCGGAATGATTCAAACGATACACCGTTGGAAAGATATCGACGAGACGGAACTTTTTCATGTAGAACACACTCTAATTCTTTACGGTTTAAGAGCAGTTTTAAATTTACCGAAATGCGGACACTTTGTTTTTCGCGACACCCAAATCGACGTGCGTACTTCATCCGACTGAAAACCGCACTGCATCGGATGAAATGCTGCACTGCATTAGACGGGCAAGAGAACTGCATGATTTCCTTTTGGTGGGACGTAAATTTTTGAAGACGAGGAAGAAAACCGCACTGCTTTTAGACGGAAAAGCGCACTACATCAAAGAGTCAAGCGAACTTCATGATTTTCTTGTCGGGCATAAATTTTCTCATATGAGCTTTTGTGAGTTTTTGTCGTCATTTTTTACGAAAGAACGCACTGCATCAGACGGGTTAGAGAACTGTATGGTTTCTTTTATTCAAACATAATTTTTTTCAAGGACGAGAAAGTAAAGTGCACTTCACATCGGGTGTAAATGAATCACAACACTATCAAGAAGTGAACGGCATTACTTTTTTTCGCTTCCGTAACATTTTTTTCCAATTACGGGATGAACAACATCATAAACCGCACTGCTTCAGACGAAAAAACCGCACTGCATCAGACAAGCAAGCACACTTCATGATTTCTCTTGTCGGACGTAAATTTTTTCAAAACAAGCGAGTGAATCGCACTTCACGTCGAACATAAGTGAACCTCAATAGTATCGAGAAGTGAACCTCATTATTTTTTGTCATTTACATGACATCTTTTTTGCACTTCACATTGGTAGGTAGTGAACCGGACGCATACCTAAAGTGAACCGCATTACTTTTTTTATTTTGCCTATTCTTTTACGTTTTTACTTTTTGGGTCTAAGTGAACGGCAAGACTCTTGAAAATGAGCCGCAAGCACTCTCAAAAGTGAACCTCACTACCCTATTTAAAGTTCTTGAACAAACACACTGTAAACTTTTGCACATTTTTTTTAAATGAAGTGTACTTCAAAGTGAGCGGGAGAGCTACACTGGGTTCGCCGGATAGCATGACCAAACTACAGAACCTTACTGCAGCAAAAAGAGAGCCGCAAGTCGCTCACCACTGAACTGCACGCCACGCTCACCCGCACAGCAGCTCATGCTCGTTGGAAAATTGACATCTTTCATGAGCTGGAGGCACCCAAACTGGAATTGCACTGCACTGAAATGCAACCAAATTGTAGGTCCAAATTCTGAAAACGCAAAAAGTAAGCTTCTTGCCGCAGCGCACAACATTGCCCTTTTGCCTGAAATGGGTGTGCACCGGGACACACACTAGTTGAAGTGTAGCGGCAAAATCTGAAACCTAAAAACGCCTCCCTGTCGAACTTCACCTCGATGTCTTTGTTCGCCGGCGGCAGGAGACAAGTGCGTACCCAAGGTAGTGCACGCCTGCACCCCCACATCTGGACTGCACGAGTGCGTTGCCGGCGGGTGGGCTTGGCGGAGCCAGAGGAAGGTGGCACGGGGCGGACTGGCGCAAATCCAGCGACCAGCGAGGCCGAATCCGGTAGTGGGTTGGGCACGGCAGCGTGGCGACCGGTGGTAGGGGGTGATTTTGGGGGAGGAAGGGGAGGAAGAAGAAGGTGGGGCATGTGGGCGGCCGGCAGAGAGAGGCGGGGCGGCCGACGGGGAGAGGTGGGGCAGCAGCGTCTGCGCCTCGATCCCGTCTCCTGCAAGCGCGGTAGGGACAGCTCTGCCCGGATCCATCGACGGGGAGGTGTGCATCGGGACGAGGGGTGGGGGAAGGCAAGCGGAGTTGGGCACCACGGCGGCGCCAGTTGAGGCCCGGCCTGGGGGCGAACGGAAGGTGGATAGGGCGGCGGGGCTGGATCCATCACAGGGGAGGCGACGGGGGACGGGAGTGGGCGCATCAAGGCGGTGGAGGGAGGTGGGAGGAGGCGGCGGCGGCGGGGTGCCTTGGCGAGAGACAGGGAACACGGCGGTGGCTGCGGCCCGGATTTGGTGGTGGAGACCACGGTGGTTGGTGCGTGGGGGTGGGGGATCCCAGCGGGGAAGAAGGTGAGGGGGTCGGGCCGCCGTGGTGGTTCGTGGATGTTGTGGACCAGGGGCGCGCGGGATCCGGGCGAGGTGGTCCGTCGACAGGCTTGCTGCGGCGCCTGGGTGAGCGCGACTGTGCGTGTGGAACGGCATCGACCGTTGCATCGCGGTTGGGCAGTTGGCCGCGGCACGACGACGCGTGGTGCCCGGGCTCATCACGCGGATGGCGGATACGCACGGGGGGCGGCGGTGGGTGGGTCACGGCGCCATGGATCGCCGGATCTGTAGGTGGCAGGCAATGGGATCCAGTGGCGAAGGAGTGTGGCTGCTTTGGGCTGGTCAAGGCGGCAGCGCCCCGTGTCGGAGGAAGGTGGAGGGGATCACCGGGCGAAACTGCTGCCGGCGGTGTAGGAAGTCCAGGTGGACCCGTGGATGGTGCGGGAGGGGATTGGGGGCGACGGTTGTGAGATGTGTGAGGGAGGTTGGGTCGTGGGATTGCAGGGAAGAAGGTGGGTAGTGCGGGGGATGGTGCGGGAAGAAGGTGCGCTCCGGGGGTGGGGGTGGGACGGTGGGTGGTGGATCTGGTTCCGGTCGGGGGGACGGAGGAGTGTTATCAGAATAAGAATAAGCGATTCGGTGTGCAGAATAAGGTCTTAAGGGGTGTTATCATAATAGACCCACCCTATATATATATATATGTGTGTGTGTGTGTGTGTGTGTGTATATATATATATATATATATATATATATATATATATATATATATATAGACAAATGTTTCCTACAAGCAGTGGTAGTTACCACCACTTGCGTTTTGTATGTTGTATGTAGTATCTGTCGAAATCAAGAGTATGTACGTGTAGTATGTAGTATATAATAATGATTAGGTAGTATATATAGTACTATATACCATGTTTTAAGTATGCTCTTTTTTACGTACAAATATGTTTGTATTTCACAAATATAACAAAAGCTATGGGCTTATATGCAATTTTTTCATGTAACTTATTTTGAAATATCTTATATATATATACGAATATATTTAAAATAATAAAGTAGTATATATAGTACCACATGGTTTCCATATATAGGACAAATTTTATCTACAAGCAATGGTAGTTACCACCTAATTTTTTGGCCTCCACGTGTCCCACCTTGTTACGAAGCCAAACGGGTGAATGGTAGTCGCTGGGAGAGGTTCTAAACCCGATAACCCTTGTCCCACGTGAGCTCATTAAGATAACTGTATGTGCTGATTTGTAGGGGCGTTGGGTACTCCTTTCTAGCTAGCTCCATTGCGGGAAGCATTAATCTAAATGCTCTTGTGTGCTACTCCTTAATTGTTGGCTGGATGAAACAACTTTTGAATAGAAAAACAAATCACCATGACACTAATTGTTTGCCCGATAGGAAAAGAAATATCGTCACTCAGAATTTTGTAGTCTGGAAAGGTATGTGCATGTCTACACATAGCATGAATGTTATGTTCCACGGTATGTAGAAAAGCAGTATGGAAGTATGTAGTACATCATTAAAAACAAAGTATGGAGTATGTGGAATTGAGGTATAGTTCTGTTGAAAAAATAGTATGTGGTATATATCTTTAAAAGGAAGTATGGAGTATGTGGAATTGAGGTACATTTCTGTCAAAAAAGTAGTATGTAGTATATATATTTAAAAGAAAGTATGGAGTATGCAGTACATATCTACTTCTTACTTAATCGCGGAGTATGTATATACTTATTAATTGTAGAAGGGTGTATGTGTTTATACATTTTAATACTAGACTAGAGTATGTGTTACTACCGGTTACTTAGTGGTAGTATATAACTTTTTAAACCAACATCCACAAAAATTGTACGTACAATTATTTATTATGCACTTTGTTTTTGGGTTTTTGTGAGTTGCACAGGAATACATAGAATGGATAGAGTATGTATATAAGTGTACAAGGAGTATGCAGAACATCATATACAACAGAACTATACAATGAGTTGAAGCATTCTATTTCTGCTATGTACACGTCATGCAGACATGGTGTGGTGCATGCATCAAAGGCGAGTAGGCACGCAACAAAGATCTATGCCTTTGACTTTGTAGTTCGTAGCAGATACCACCACACGATGATTAACGATGGACGCGATGTGTCTCAGTTGCTTCATTCATCAACGATTCATGCGTGTACTGCTGTAGCTGCGATACAGGCCTCGTCTAGTCTACTAGAGATGCACCACACGACTAATACGTGGAGCCGTAATCGTAGCTGCGGGGTGCACAAGGGTGCAGGTCGTACTATATGAAGTATCCAGTGGTGCTGCGTGCAGAATCTAACTTCGCCTTGTCATCCTCTTCATGCATCCCGGCCTTCATGTACCTGTCGTCACATTTGGACCCTCGGAATCATGTTGTAGATGAGAAAAAAATGAGATAAAAAAAGAAACCAATCAGGAGAGATTATGTACACCGGATGCTCCTAATCAAATCGGTTGAAATGACCATCGTTGGCCATAACCAAAAAAACTGGGACATAGGCAACAAAGAGGAACGTATTAATTCTTTTGAGATGGAAGTCTGAACAACCTATGATCTCGCTAATCATACTTAGTTACCTGACTTGTGTGGTACTAAAGAACGACGCCGGCCAGCCGTGGTTTGCACTGCATCAGATGTGCCGTCCAGACGGTGTGACCCACGGTGAAGACGCCGATCCGCCGTCTCCAGGCGTTGAGGGAGGTGTCGCCCAGGCAAAACGGGAGGTCGAGAAAATAGAACTGTTTTGGTTCGTAACCAGAATATACTAACAAATCTATTTTTACGTAGAAAAGATTGCTAAGTTGGTTACTAGCCGGATAAGGACGTACGACAAGATAGACATGCATTCAAATTTTCTCGATAAGCTATGTCGATGAGTACGCCGTAGATAACCACCAATTAAACTAATGAATATAATTAATAATCAAACGGGTCGGGTGGAAGCTAGCCTAACCCGTTAAGATTCTGTAGCAATCAAAGAGGAAAAAAACTAGGCTCGGATCTAATGACGGAGGATCGACGGTGGATTCTTAGGTGGTAGTTACCACTAGATGGTAGAAGGGATTTTCGGGATGGTGTGTCCAAACTTTAAGAAACGACAACTAGGGTTTCTTGCTAAACCACAGTTCATATGGTGTCGTCTCAACGAATTTAGATGGTGCCCTTTTAACGTGAATGCAGCTGTCTCTAATGCATAACCCAAAAACAATAGTGGTAAATCAGTAAGAGACATCATAGATCGTACTATATCCAATAAAGTGCGGTTATGATGTTTGGACACACCATAACGTTGTGGTGTTCCAGGTGGCGTGAGCTGTGAAACTATTCCACATTGTTTTAATTGAAGACCAAACTCGTAACTCAGATATTCGTCTCCGCGATCAGATCGCAGAAACTTTATTTTCTTGTTACGATGATTTTTTCACTTCACTCTGAAATTCTTTGAACCTTTCAACTATTTCAGACTTATGTTTCATCAAGTAGATGTACCCATATCTGCTCAAATCATCTTGTGAAGGTCAGAAAATAACGATACTTGCCACGAGCATCAACACTCATTGGATCGCATACATCGATATGTATTATTTCCAATAAGTCAGTAGCTTGTTCCATTGTTCCGGAGAACGGAGTTTTAGTCATCTTGCACAAAAGACACGGTTCGCAAGCATCAAATGATTCATAACCAAGTGATTCCGAAAATCCATCTTTATGGAGTTTCTTCATGCGCTTTACACCGATATGACCAAAAATGGCAGTGCCACAAATAAGTTGCACTATCATTATTAACTTTGCATCTTTTGGCATCAATATTATGAATATGTGCATCACTACGATCGAGAGCCAACAAACTATTTTCGTTGGGTGTATGACCATTGAAGGTTTTATTCATTTAAATAGAACAACAATTATTCTCTGATTTTAAATGAATAACCGTATTGCAATAAACATGATCAAATCATATTCATGCTCAACACAAACGCTAAATAACATTTATTTAGGTTTAACACTAATCCCGAAAGTATAGGGAGTGTGCGATGATGATCATATCAATCTTGGAACTACTTCCAACACTCATCGTCACTTCCCCTTCAACTAGTCTTTGTTTATTCTGTAACTCCTGTTTCGAGTTACTAATCTTAGCAACCGAACAAGTATCAAATACTCAGAGGCTACTATAAACACTAGTAAAGCACACATCAATAATCTGTATATCAAATATACCCTTGTTCACTTTGCCATCCTTCTTATCCACCAAATATTCAGGGCATTTTCGCTTCCAGTGACCATTTCCTCTGCAGTGTAGGCACTCAATTTCAGGCTTTGGTCCAGCTTTGGTCTTCTTCACGGGAGTGACAACTTCTTTGACATTCTACTTGAAGTTTCCCTTTCTTTCCCTTTGCCCTTTTCTTGAAACTAGTGGTCTTGTCAATCATCAACACTTGATGCTCTTTCTTGATTTCTACCTTCGTTGATTTCAACATTACGAAGAGCTCGGGAATCATTTTCGTCATCCTTTGCATACTATAGTTCCTCACGAAGTTCTACTAACTTGGTGATGGTGATTAGAGAACTCTGTCAATCACTATCTTATCTGGAAGATTAACTCTCACTTGATTCAAGCGATTGTAGTACCCAGACAATCTGAGCACTTGCTCACTAGTTGAGCAATTCTCCTCCATCTTTTAGCTATAGAACTTGTTGGAGACTTCATATCTCTCAACTCGAGTATTTGCTTGAAATATTAACTTCAATTCCTGGAACATCTCATATGGTCCATGATGTTCAAAACATCTTTGAAGTCCCGATTCTAAGCCTATATATATATACATATATATATATATATATATATATATATATATATATATATATATATATATATATATACCATGCGTTGTAACAGGGAAAAAAGATCTATCACCATAAGTAAGCATATCTCGAGGCCCGTTAGCGGACTTGCACGTACTAAATATGCAATATTCGACAGGGGACTAACGCTCACAGTTCCTACTAACACTGACAGTATGTATCGTGTCCTACAACTCTTGAATCGCCAAGGTCCTTAAGCTAGGACAAAAGTATATAGAAACATGAAAATTAAAAAATAGATCAACATGCTAAAGCATAGGTCGTCCCGCAGAATGGAAATGTAAATCTGGAAAAAGAAGGCATTATACGAAAAGATGAGCAACATCAGATCAATTGTCTAAATTGTGATTAAATACTGTAGCACAACAACACTGAAAATGTGATTGTTGTGAAACTTCAACGTGATTGTGCAATACCCACTAAGAACACATTTGTGACATGGAAGTAACTACCATATACATGTGGCCATCCTTTCTCTATGTGAGAAAATCCTAATCAACCAAAGATATCTGAAACCACTCGTGTCTCGGTAGGCACATTTGTCATCGACATATTTATCGTATCTTGATGCTTCAGTCTTGATTCTCTTGAATCCATCATAATGGTCTTCTTGGCGCGGACTTTCTCCTTCATCTACTAAAAACCTGATGTCACCAAAAAGACGAATCAGCTTTTACACAAAACATTACATCACTGACAAATTTCTAAGATCAATATATACTCCTCGTTGTGAAGAGTTAGAGCATATCCAAACTGAGAACAATTAGAATATATCTAGCTAATCCTAACTGAGAAGAGTTAGAACATATCCAGACTTCCTAGCGAGATGTATGTATTTCTAGGAAGCTTAGGCCGGGTTACAATTATGTATGTAATGCCTTAGGAAAATCGAATAAAACAGCAGTAAGGGAGCTAGCTCCCTCACCCTTTGGTTCAAAGTTCCACAGTGTTGATACCCGGGAGGAACATGCTGCCCAGAAACAAAAGTTGTGTTTTCATAGAAAAAAACTTGTTTTTAAGCATGACTGAAAGTACTACCTTGGGTGCGGTATGGGTTGTCCTCATCCTGGTCTGCCAACATGCTCAGCTTGGCGGCAGCTGGCGACATGTTTGCAAGGCTTGGGGCCATGGCGAGGACGTCGTCCAGGATGGCACACGAGCCTGTCAAGCTCGAGGATAGGGGGCTTCGGCAGTGGCAAAAGGATGCACGTGTGGATTCTCCCTTAGCAGGCGTCATTGTCGACCTCCTAGCCAACATTCTTCTCTTGCTCTAGTTCTGCTATTATGCGGGCATGTGGTGCTTAGTTTTAATTTCCCTGTCGTTCTTAGACCATGACTAATCACCACCATACATTTATACGATCTATTACTCCGTACTTGTTACTCTTGTTTATCTGCATTGTTTGCTGCAAAAATTAAAACTTTGAGGTGCAGATTCACAAGAATGTCAGGACAATATTCAAAATATTTTCTTTTGATCTTTGTTCATACGAGAAGTGACATTGTAGGTTGGATTGCTAGCTCAAGGTGCATCAGAGATCTAAAAAACGAAAATCTCCAAGGATCTTTTACCCACGTGCACACACAAATGGGCACACAGCCAAAACTTATATCCTTTTAGTCTGTTGGAAAATGAAGATACTAATATGCTGGAATTCTAATATCCTTTTAGTCTATTTGAGGCAGCGGTTGATCTACTATGGGCCGACGCACACGTCGCTCCGCTAGCTGGCTCCCCAGCACTGGGGCCGCGCCCTCCCGCTCCAGAGACCGGACCCGCCACGGCTATGGATCCCAGCCCGTCAGGATGTCCCCAATGGACGGACGCGCACGTCGCTTCACCAACTGGTTCCCTGACGCTGGTGCCGGGCCCTCCCACCAGAGAAGCCGAACCCGCCACAACCACGCCCGTCCTGTCGCCATGCACCCAGGCGCGCGCCGCAGCTGATTCGGGACCGCCCTCCACCAATCGTCGCGCGCCTAGGGATTCCGACAGCATATCCTCATGCAGCGAGGTCCCCGATTCACAACCAGAAGTGCGCCCACCCTTATCCGCTCCAGAGGCTGACACTGCTGCTGCCCTGCTGTCGGGGCAAAGCGCGGCTTTGTCCACGTCAGTTCCTGCCGCCCCTGACGAGGACCGATCGCCGGACCGTAGCGACGATGCGCGGGGCAATACTCAGGACAAGATGCGGCAAGCCCACACCACCGCGCCAGAGCACACGCAAGGCCACGACAATCCTTTGCAGGCTCCTGGCGCGGATGTGATGAGCCTCCCTGTCGCTGCCGCTTCGATGGCCCATGATCCCATGCAGATCCTGCCCAGGCCACCTCCCCTCCTGGATACGGCTACCGCCGGCCCGGCCATCGAGGATGTGCGTCCGCCCACACCAGCCGTTCGGAGCGCGACCCGCTTCGCCTTGCCCCCAGTCACGCTACGCCGCTGCCGGCCGAGCACTACCACGACGGGCAACTGGACCTTGGGCGATTTCCTTGCCGCGGCCACCCGACAGCTCAATCATGTTCTTCCCGCCCCAGGCCGCAAGCAACGCAGGCAGCCTCTCAACTTCGCACCGCCACGGCGTGGGCGATCCGCAACCATAGCAAAGTGCAAGGCGGCTACGCCACCCACTGCCAAACGTCGCGCGCAGGTCTAGCTTCTACGCACTCTAGGCATCGTTGGTGTTGACGAGCCAATCACACCGGAAGCAATGAAGGCCTACGACAACCTGTTCGCCGCACCGATCCCCAAGACAGTTCTTGCAGCCATCGCTGCCCTGGTCGGTCGCGAGCTCCCCGCTGACCCATCAACAGCGCCGATCACCACGGTGATCAACGGCAGCCCGATCGAGGTCTGAGCGAGTGCCCCGCTCCTCCCTTGTCGACCATGTTTTCATGGATCACGCCCCGAAGATCATTGTATGGAATGTGCACGGCCTCAACGCTCGTGCCCGGCGCACCGCAATCCGGTCGCTCATTGTACCCACGAACGCATCTGTTGTCTGCCTCCAGGAAACTAAAATGGAGTTGATCGGCTTGTCCACTGTCCTCGAGACACTTGGCTCGGACTTCGACGACTACCGCGTACTTACCTGCGATCGGCACCTGCGGCGGTATTCTACTGGCCTGGAAGCATAGCTTGGTGATGATCAGCAACCCCTCGCTCACCACAAACACGCTATCCGCCCTGGTGATGCCCCCCACGGCGCCAACCCCTGGTGGCTCACTATCGTCTATGGGCCGCAACATGACAACGACAAGATCGCGTTCCTCCAGGAAATACGTGATGTCCGAGCCAACTGTGCTGGCCCATGGATGCTTTGCAGTGACTTCAACCTGATCTATCACGACGAGGATAAGAACAACGAAAACCTCAACCGCCGCATGATGGGGCGCTTCCGACGGGTCATCAACGACCTTGATCTCAAGGAGATATACCTAAACGGCCGGCGCTACACTTGGTCGAACGAGCAGACCCCGCCAACTCTGGTTCACCTTGATCGCGTCCTATGCACCGCGGATTGGGAAGAGCAGCATGGTGAGTGTCACCTACGTTGTTTGGCTTCGGTCATCTCGGACCACAGCCCCCTCCTCCTAGACTGCTCGCCCTACCCCCAACACGCCGGCGATTCCACTTCGAGGACTACTGGACACGAGTCGAGGGATTTCATGACGTGGTCGCAGACGCGTGGCACTCTGTGGACGACGCGGACCCGTTTCACCGCATCATGCGACGCATGCAGGCCACCGCTCGCAAGCTCACGAGCTGGAGCGCGCGCACCGTGGGCAATATCCGCGACCAGCTCGCGATCTCACGCGAGCTGCTGCTGCGGGTTGACACGGCCCAGGAGAGTCGCCAATTGACGCCACACAAGGATTGGCTTCAAAGACAGATCAAGCTCTACTACCTCGGCCTCGCCTCGCTCGAGCGCACCCTCGCGTGCCAACGCGCACGTGTTACATCGCTCAAGGATGGAGACGCGAACACTTCCTTCTTCCATCGTCAATGCACGTACCGCAAGCAGAAGAATAGGATCCACACCCTCACGGTTGGGGGAGCCATTCTCACTGATCCTGCTGACTTGGCCACCGCGGCGTTTGCGCACTTTGACTCCCTGCTTGGAACGGATCACCCTCGTGAGTGCGCCCTCAACCTCGACGACCTCATCGCGCCCTCCAATCTAGATGACCTGGACGCCCCCTTTGGCGAAGAGGAAATTTGGCAGGCTGTCAAGCTATTGCCAGCGCGCAAAGCGCCCGGCCCGGACGGCTTCACCGCAGAATTCCTGCGCTCATGCTGGCCGATTGTCAAGCAGGACTTCGTCCATGTTTTCCAGCAGCTCTACGCGCTCCGCGGGCGGGGTTTCAGTTGCCTGAACCGAGCATTGCTCACGCTGATCCCAAAGCACTCCGATGCAACCAGGCTGGGCGACTATAGGCCCATCAGCCTAATCCACCTCGTCGCCAAGATTTTCGCGAAGGTGTTGTCCCTCCACCTTGTGCCCAAACTGAACGAGCTGGTCAGCCCCATTCAGAACGCTTTCATCCCGGGACGAAGCCTACACGACAATTTCGTGCTCGTCCGATAATCGGCCCGTCTTCTCCACCAGCTAGGCGCCCCGCGCATTCTCCTGAAGCTCGACCTCGCGCGGGCATTTGACTCCGTATCCTGGCCATTCCTCTTTGAGGTTTTGCGTCGGTATGGCTTTAGCGCCCGTTTCCTTGGCTGGATCGCCATTCTCCTATCATCGGCGAGCACAAAGGTCATCCTCAATGGTGCGCCGGGACCTGCGATCTGGCACCGATGTGGGCTTCGTCAAGGCGATCCAGTATCGTCACAGCTCTTCGTGCTTGCTGTCGTTACACTGGGACGCCTTTTTCGCCGCGCTGCCGAGCTCAACGTGCTGCAAAAACTGCACCCCCGCCGCGCGCTTCCCGTCCTCTCGTTGTACGCGGACGATGTCATACTCTTCTGCCACCCCTCGACAAGCGACACACTCGCTGTCCGGGATATCCTGCAGCTATTTGGCCGAGCGTCTGGCCTATGGGTGAACTTCCATAAGAGCACAGCCACGCTGATCAGATGCGACGGCGACATGGCTGCCCCGGCCATCGCCAACCTGGGCTGCCCAACCACGGCGATGCCTGTCACCTACCTGGGGATCCCGCTCACCCTTGGGCGCCCAACCGCTGCACAACTCCAACCCCTTGTCGACAAAACTGCTGGAAAACTCCCCACTTGGAAGGCGCATCTCATGAACAAAGCTGGACGCCTTGCCTTCGTCAAATCGGTACTAAGTGCGATCCCCATCCATCAGCTCCTTGTGCTCGCGCCGCCAAAGAAGATCCTCAAGCTCCTGGAGAAAATTCAACGAGGATTCCTATGGGCGGGCCACACAAAGGCGCACGGTGGCCACTGTCATGTCAACTGGCAACGCGTCTGCCGCCCAACTCGCCTTGGTGGACTTGGAGTTCATGACCTGGAGCGCACGGGCCTGGCCCTGCGTACCAGATGGCTTTGGTTTGCCCGCACCGATGACACCCGGGCATGGTCTGGCCTCGACCTCCAATTCAGTGCTACGGAGCGCGCCTTCTTCTTCGCGTCCACCACCATGATCCTCGGCAACGGGCAGAGCGCGCTGTTCTGGGAGGACCGATGGCTTAACGGCTGCTCCATCTCGGAACTAGCGCCACAACTCCATGCCCTCATCCCAAAGAACCGCCGCAAGAGCAGGACCGTGGCGGATGGCCTGCAAGCGCACCAATGGGCATCTGACATCCAGGGCACCCTCGGCATCCGAGAGATCGGCCAGTACCTGACCACCTGGAACGCCCTTGAGCACATAACACTCAATGCCGAGCCGAATCGCCTACATTTGAAGTGGAATGCGGCAGGCAACTACACGGCGCAATCCGCCTACCTCGCCACTTTCCAAGGCTCGGCCTCCTGCCCTGCATGGAATCTGAACTGGAACGGCTGGGCGCCTCCGCGTGTCAAGTTCTTTCATTGGCTTGCTCACCTGGGGTGTTGCTGGACGGCTGATCGCCTGGCTCGTCGCAGGCTGCCACACCCCCCTTGCAGCCCGCTTTGTGATCAGGAACCCGAATCGATCCAGCATCTTCTGCTGAAATGCTCCTTCTCCAGACAAGTGTGGCACGAGAGCCTGTCCTGGCTACGCCTGCCATGCACCGCGCCCTCCAACGAGGAATCCCTGTCCGACTGGTAGCGATCGGCGTGCCGGAACACGCCCAAGCCAATGAAAAAGGGCCTTACCACCGCTACTCTGCTGATCCCTTGGATGACCTGGAAGCATCGCAACGACTGCGTGTTCAATGGCGCGACCCCTTCGACCAACTTGCTGATCACACAGATCAAGGATGAAGCTACGCTCTGGGCAAGAGCGGGAGCCCGTGGCCTGCGTGCCATCCTGCCTCAAACTTGGGACGTACACTGATTTAGATCGTTGTAATCGCTCCTCCTAGGAGGTTGTAACAAACTCTATCTTTTCAATACAAAGAAACGCAAGTCTTTTGCGTTTTCTCAAAAAACAGGTACTGTAATAGTAGAAGGTTGAGATTCTCTGTTGTTCTTGTCTAAAACTAAAAATAATAAGTAAAATAATATTTGATAAAGGCGCTGCAATTCCTCTAACAAATTTCTGTGAAGTCTTGCTAGCTGGTATAAAATGCGAACTTATTATATTACCACTACCAACCACTAATGCGAATTCTTGACGTTGTTTCCCTCAAAAACAATATTTCTCCACATGAAGTTATTTATAAAAAAGGGACAACTTTCATGGTTCTAAAGTTAAAACTACAAAAATAATATATAGCTCAGACTCATGCACACCTTCAGCTAAATAACCACAGAGACTCTGAGTGCAACCATCCATGCAGCATTGATCTTACAAACAACTCAATTATGAACACACCTGGGTATGGGACTCTTGCTCAATTGATCTACCAGCCTCAGCTTCCTCCTATGTTGCTATCTTCCATATTTTAATCTCCTCTCCAGTAGCTGTGTTATGTCCATTATCAAACCCTCGACTTGAAGAATGCATCAAACACAGTTATGTGATGCCATGTTGGCTCCGACCTTCTTAAGAGAAGTAGTATACTTTTTTCCGAGAAAACAGAGAAGTAGTATACTTGAAACATCATAACACACATGAGAACATTACAATTTCGTACATTATAGACAACTAATGGCTTGACTAAACTAACCAAGCACATGTTATGTTTGGTGTTTTGAAAGCAAGCCATACATAGAGTAAGAAGCACATGTTATGTTTGGTGACCTTCTTCATAGGTGTCACTACCAGAAAAAACCTACACACAGAAAACAACACCGCTACCGGGCCATGGCCACCGCCATGTCCACGCAGTCATGCATGCTACAGATCTCAGGCTCGACCTCACCTATCTCCTCCTTAACCGTGTAGTTGCAGAGCCGGCCAGGCGGCATGCTACTGCCAACGCCCCGCTAGTGATCAGCATCAGGGCAACCTTGGCGTAAATGAAACGGTCTTTTCCCTGTTCTTCCAGCGGCAGGTATACTTTCCCAAAACTGAACATATGGACTTCTCATGACAAAATATTTGAACCCACCCAAGAATTTAAACTTATTTGAACCTATCCAAAACACTGGATTCCATACATTTTTTTAAGGTCGGTTATCAAAATCCTCAACAATGATCAATTCAGTGTTGTCATCCATTTTCTGCAATGAGAAGAAAAAGAATAGTTAAACGTCCAGTCATATTGTTCAAACCATATTCCGGATTATTACAAAGTTGAACCAAGAAGGAATAAAAAAAACTTAATCAAGACTGAAGCAATTCATGTACCAATTTCTTCTAACTGGTATAATATGAAAACTTACTATATGTATATTTCCATAGAAAAGTTGCTCTATTACAGGTACTGCTATAGTACAAGGATTTAGATTCTCTACTGTTATTGTCTAAAATCAAGAAGGAATAATAAAACTCATATTTGATCAAGGCTGTTGCAACTCCTCTAGCAAATTTCCGTCAAGTTCTAGTCGCTGGTATAACATGCAACCACAACCAACCACTAATGCACACCTTCAGCCAAATAACTACAAAGACATAGAGTGGAACAATATAGTACCTCTGACCACGACAAAGAACTTTTTTGCTGTAACTGTTCTTTTTTTGCTGGGACTGGTCGAATTTTGTGTTGCGACCCGGCGACGTCGAGTCATTGTTTTTCTAAAAACATATATTAGTTTTGTTAGAAGAAATAGTAATAAAGCATTAACCAACAGCATGCTATTGGATCTTGACACGAAAATAGTCAATTAAATAAGTACAAATTCAGAGAAACTACTTCCATTAAAAATTGTCTTTAAATAGAAGCCTCCTGCTCATGCTAAGAAAGCCTTGCTTCTGTTACTTGTATCTATTGGTTTACTTCTATTTAGTGCTAAGAAAGGCTGCAGAATTAATATAGCACTGACCTCAACCTACTGATTTAGAATTGAAAAGATCTCTGTGTTTTCGTTTATTTTGGTAAGACCAGTGCTATACATAAATCATTGTTCTCTGGTGTGCATATAAATACATATTCATAGATAAATCATTGTTCTCTGGTGTGTATATATTTCATCTCCAGGTAGCCTAATTTTGGCTAATCTATCAGGCCTAAAAAGTGCATACTATCTGTATAGATTAGATAGTTCTTAGCTGATACGCTACCCGAATCTGGATGAGGAAGCATGAAAAAGATGATGCCCTCCAGTAGCTATCTGGTGCATATTTTAACTACTTGTCAGACCATTATTCATCCTTATTGGTGCTACCAAATGTGAGATCTCTGGGACATGCTTAAGTTTCCTTCTGGTTTCCATTATTTAGAAACCATCAGGCAGAATTGACTTCTTGAGGCATGTAATCATCGCCGTTCATGATAGATGTATAAACTGATGAGACTATAGTATGTGCCTCAGGCCGGGCGAAATTCCAGCGGGCGGTGGAGCACCTGCAGATGGATCTCCAACGAAATCGATGGTGTAGAGGAACGGCGATGTCGGGCAAGAAACTTGCGATGCGATCTAATGGTGGTCGAGGGGTTCCTTCTTATAGCATCAATTTCGGTGTACCGTACGACCCCGTGCAACATGGACTCTTCTTCGAATCCGAGATGTGTGGGGAGCTCACGACGTAGGGAGGGGCGAGATTGGGGCGAGACGATGTTGGTCTGCATCCCTGGAATGGAGGTGACCACGGCGGGCGGGGATGGATGTGGGGGCGGGCGGGGATGGCTGCGGCGGCGGGCGGCGGCGGCGACGACGGGCACGCATAGAAGAAGAAAGAGGAGGCCGAGCCAGAGAAGAGGAAAGAGGAGATCGAGCCGGCTGGGAGGGGCAAGATTGGGGTGACACGATGTTGGTCTGCATCCCTGCGATGAAGGTGGCTACGGCGGGCGGGATGGCTGCGGCGGCGGGCGGCGGCGGTGACGGCGGGCACACAAAGAAGAAGAAAGAGGAGGAGACCGAGCCAGAGAAGAAGAAAGAGGAGATCGAGCCGGCTGTGCTTTGTTTTTTTAGGCCCAACTTTGGTCAGTTCACGGCAAGAACAAAAACGTACATAGTAAACATGGCCTGGCCCAATAAATATTCCAGGAGCCCAATAACGAACACAACGCAGCCGAATAATATTTTCAATGAGAAATTTAGTACCACCTCGGTTAGAACATCAACAATAATAATATGGGTGAACGGATTAAAAATTTGGTGAAACACAACTTGCTTTATTAGTAGGTATATAGATATAGATATAGATATAGATATAGATATATATTTATAGGGGGCCAATCCACCTAGGGTTTGCACAACTTGGGTTACAAGGAAGGTTTAGACGATCATAAGTGTATCCACAACTGATATATTAAATCACAACACACTAAACATAATTTCCAAATCTCTATTCCTAATAGCCCTCTCAATCACAACATTTCTTTATTGGAGATTGTGCCCAATGTTTGTGAGAATTCCAACTTGAAGAGCTAGATTTGGTTAAAAAGAAGCAGCCAAATTCATCCTAGGATGATATGAATACAATTTATAACTTCAATTGAGCTACCCTTTCTTGTACAAAGTGAAAATTTACCTCTATCTGTTTTCCTTACACGAAAGACGAGGTTGGTCGAAAGATATATTGCACCCAAATTGTCGCACCATATAGTAGCAACTCTTTCTTGTGGCACACCAAGATTTTTGAGCAAAGACAGCACCTATACGGAGGTGGAAGTGGTTTCTTCCCACTGACATGCCGAATCGATCGTGTGGGTGTGGAACCCAAATGGAATATTTAGCCCTGTCATTAAACAAACATACTATACAGGACTTTGGATTCCAATACCTTATTTTATTGTCTGTGTGTAGTGGGTTCACCAAGTTTCCTCCTTTGTATCCGCAGGCCCTCTAATATACTACTTTTGCCATGTAGAAGGAGTGATTCCTTCTATTGAGAGGTTAACATCTTGGACCCTGTAGGTGTCTACGCAAGGCACTATACACAACATGCAGTTTACCTGAGTTATCTTACAAAATGTACACCCAATGGCTAACATGAGGGACCTAGCAGGTTTAACAACCCAGTCCCACTCATCTATGTCCAGACCCAATTGGTCTTGAAATGTATGTGAAATTTGGTTCCATGTATTGAGAGGTAACACAGAGCACATTGAAGTACATAATCGAGAGCTTAATATATACATGTACGATGACCAAAGAGATTTGTGGACGCGCAGGCGACTAGACTAGCGCATGACACGGTGGATGGCTTGGTCTCATTAGCCATGGAGCATTAGATGCTAACCGGATAATATGGACTCGGAATGATCTGGTCAGATTTGATATAATCGGATCCGAGCTGAGATAATGTCCAAGTCGAACAGACGACTATGAGATGCAGCGATATGTCAGTTGTGAGTCTCTAGTACAAAATACGTTCTATGTCCTAAGACCTGAGCTGGCGCATGTACTCGGGATGGCGTCAGACTTGCTTTGGGCCAACCAAATGCTACTCCGTAACTGTGTAGTTACAAAGGTAGGCTCCGGGCTTGTCCAGACCCATGTTGCGAGACATGGTCGAGCAAGATGGGATTTGCCCCTCCAATCAGGAGAGATATACACTCAGCCCCTTGTGTGATCCGACCAAGATAAGCATGGCCATGTGATTTGGATTATAAGATAGTCCGGTTTGTGGTTGGCATCACTAGAACTTGAAAGAGGTCGGGCTAGCACAAGGATGACAGACTCGCTTTGAGCCTGGCAACATATATCATGTGGCAAAGGGAACAGAAGTGTGATATACAGGTTCGCCTAACCAGCTTCATCGGACACTTGAGTCAGCACCCTTTGCTAAAGGCCGCTACCGACCAACTGAGTTGGATGTGATATGACTCGCGACCAAGTGAACGAGAACCTAAGGGGTCGCACGCTTAAGGGAAGGAACTTGAGAGGCCGGATCCGACTCCATGAGTCAGGTGTGATCCTACTTGGACTGGGGTCTAGGCCGAACAGACTTTGGGCTTTAGAATCCATGTGAGGCCCAAGTGTTGAGCCCATGATGGATGCCTATATAAAGTGGAGGTGTGGCACACTCATTTGGTTGATCGCTTCTGCACCGTCACTAGGGCTTTGCGTGTGTTGCAAGTAGCCACCTCCACTCGCCACCGACTATATGATCAGACCTATCAGTCTGCCGCACGGTGTTCCCTCTGCATGCGCGGATACCATTAGAGGCGGTGCACTTGCGCTGCTCCGGCGAACCAGTATGTGGGATCCGACGATCGGATGTTCGAGGGAGATCGGACGAGGAAGAGACGACTCCGTAGACGCGCTGCCCCAAATCTACTTTCGCTGCATGGCACGTCTAGTGGTAACAATCTATGATCCATTCCCGTAAGATGTTCCTGATTGTTCTGCGCGTAGGAAAAATTTAATTTGCAGTCGATGCACCCTACCGTAGGTCCCAACAATTAGTGTCCAATACCTTGACAATCGACTTCCTTAGATGTACCACCCTTGATTTTCTCAAAAAGAGTACGACAACTACCAAAAATGGACGAGTCCACAATGTGCAAGGCAAGAAGATGAAGATGGACGGATGACGGGCACTACATACACACTTATATAAAGGCATATGGACCAGACAAAGGACAAATTCGCATCATATTGTCCTTATAGGGAATTGTTGGACCCCGAAGAGTAAGGGTTTAAAGTAAGCAACAGTTTACCTCATTGAAAAACCAAGGTTATCAGTCCATGGGTGCTCAAGTACAAGCCAGTGATTAGTACCTGCATACAATTAAGAACATTTTCTTGGTCCCCAACTTGTATAGTCCTATTGACAATATTACTAGCTTTGCTAGTTGCAAGGATAAGTGTATTGTATGTTTCGACTAATTTATGGAACAAATTTGTGCCTCACATGACCATGCTAATTGACTCTCAATCTCCTTTATATCTCTCTCATGATTAAAAAAACAAATTGGGCAGAGGAGGAAGAACGTCCCACAGGAGGGCACCGGGGATGAGGCGGCGGCGATGGAGAGGGTGACAACGTTGAAGATGAGGTTCGCGACGTATGGATCAATAGGGGAGATGAAGACAGGGACAAGTGCACGACAACAATGAGGGTGATAGCGGTGCTTGCAGGATTAATGGGTGGACGGTGCGACGATGTTGATGTGCCAAAATTTAAAAAAATGTACTATGAGATCTGATACGTCTCCAACATATCTATAATTTATGAAGAATTCATGCTGTTATGTTAACATTCTTAGATGTCTTACAATCATTTTATATCAACTTTATATCATTTCTTGGGACTAATGCTACCTCTTGAGCTTGCGTTGGTTTTCTCTTGAAGAGGAAAGGCTGATGCATCAAAGTAGCGTAAGTATTTCCCTCAGTTTTGAGAACCAAGGTATCAATCTAGTAAGAGACAATGCACAAGTCGCCGAATACTTGCACAAACAATCAACAACTTGCACCCAACGTGATAAAGGGGTTGTCAATCCCTTCACGGTCACTTGCAAAAGTGAGATCTGATAGAGATAGTTAGACGGTAAAGTAAATATTTTTGGCAGTTTTGGTTTATAGATCGGAAAGTAAAAGAATGCAAAATAGTAGATCAGAAACTAGCAAGATGTAAACGAGATTTAATAATATGGAAAAGAGACCCGGGGGCCATAGGTTTCACTAGTGGCTTCTCTCAAGATAGCAAATATTATGGTGGGTGAACAAATTACTGCCGAGCAATTGATAGAAAAGTGCATAGTTATGACGATATCTAAGGCAATGATCATGAACATAGGCATCACGTCTGTGTCAAGTAGACCGACTCCTGCCTGCATCTACTACTATTACTCCATACATCGATCGCTATCCAGCATGCATCTAGAGTATTAAGTTCATAAAGAACGGAGTAATGCATTAAGTAAGATGACATGATGTAGAGGAATTAACTCAAGCAATATGATGAAAACCCCATCTTTTTATCCTCGATGGCAACAATACAATACGTGTCTTGCAGCCCCTACTGTCCTTGGGAAAGGACACCGCAAGGCCAAACTAAACCGATAGTTCGAAGAGACTTGTAAAGATATCAAATCATGCATATAAGAATTCAGAGAAGAACCAAATAATATTCATAGATAATCTGATCATAAATCCACAATTCATCGGGTCTCGGCAAACACACCGCAAAAGAATATTACATCGAATAGATCTCCAAGAACATCGAGGGGAACATGGTATTGAGAATCAAAGAGAGATAAGAAGCCATCTAGCTAATAACTATGGACCGAAGGTCTGTGGTAAACTACTCCCGCTTCATCAGAGAGGTAATGGTGTTGATGTAGAAGCCCTCCATGATCAAATCCCCCTCCGGCAGGACGCCGGAAAAGGCCCCTAGATGGGATCTCACGGGTACATAAGGTTGCGGCGGTGGAAAAGTGGTTTCATGGCTCTCCTGGATGTTTCCAGGGTATAAGAGTATATATAGGCGAAGGAACTAGGTCAGGGAAGTTACGAGGGGCCCATGAGGTAGGGGCGCGCCCTACCCCCCTGGGCACGCCCTCCTACCTCGTGGTCGCCTCGTTGCATCTACGACTTCATCTCCAAATCTTCTGGTTTCCTTTCGGTCCAAGAAAGATCATCACAAAGGTTTCATTCCGTTTGGTATTCTTTTTCTGTGAAACTCTAAAATAAGCAAAAAAACAAAAACTGGCACTGGGCCAGTCCCAAAATTAATATAAAATAGCATATAAATGCCTATTAAACATCCAAAACAGATAATATAATAGCATGGAACAATCAAAAATTATAGATATGTTGGAGACGTATCAAGCATCCCCAAGCTTAGTTCCTGCTCGTCCTCGAGTAGGTACATGATAAAAACAGAATTTTTGATGTGGAATGCTACCTAACATATTTATCAATGTAATTTTCTTTATTGTGGCATGAATGTTCAGATCCGAAAGATTCAAAACAAAAGTTTAATATTGACATAAAAATAATAATACTTCAAGCATACTAACAAAGCAATCATGTCTTCTCAAAATAACATGGCCAAAGAAAGCTATCCCTACAAAATCATATAGTCTGGCTATGATCTATCCTCGTCACACAAAATATTTAAATCATGCACAACCCCGATGACAAGCCAAGCAATTGTTTCATACTTTTGATGTTCTCAAACTTTTTCAATCTTCACGCAATACATGAGCGTGAGCCATGGATATAGCACTAAGGTGGAATAGAATATGGTGGTTGTGGAGAAGACAAAAAGTAAGAAGATAGTCTCACATCAACTAGGCGTATCAACGGGCCATGGAGATGCCCATCAATAGATATCAATTTGAGTGAGTAGGGATTGCCATGCAACAGATGCACTAGAGCTATAAGTGTATGAAAGCTCAAAAAGAAACTAAGTGGGTGTACATCCAACTTGCTTGCTCACAAAGACCTAGGGCATTTTGAGGAAGCCCATCATTGGAATATCCAAGCCAAGTTCTATAATGAAAATTCCCACTAGTATATTGTAGCGACCAGACCTCAAACAGTCTGATCTCTGTGCTCAGGTGTCATCCCTGGATCAGTAATGCTGACACCACACAGTACTTGAAGGATTTATAACAGAGTAGCAATCACACACTTATTACATTGAATGTCTCAAAAGAGAACTTATTAATATAAATATAGCTTAAGGCCATCTAATAACGATAACAACGGAAGACTTGGAAGATAAGTGAGTCCATCAACTCCAACGGCATCACTGAGTATAGAACCACGACCTAAAAGCACCTTACTCGTCGTCTGAAAAATCTGCAACATGAAACGTTGCAGCTCGAAAATGGGTCAGCACATGGAATATGCTAGCAATGTAACACATAGAGAATAATGATGGAATAAGCTATACTACATGCATATATGGCTGGTGGAAGGCTCTATGGTTACAGTTTTGCGTAAAGCCAATTTTTCCCTACTGCAAAGGAATAAATTTTAGTTAACTATCATGGTGGTTGTGAAACATTGAGAATGGTTGACAGCATCCTCAATCCCAATTAAGAGTAATCATCATTAAAAACCCAACAAGATTAATTTAGAAGTAACATGATGAGATTCACAGGATATCCAAGTACTAGATACTCAAAACGTCCATAACCGGGGACACGGCTAATCATGATTAGTTTATACACTCTGCAGAGGTTTGCGCACTTTTCCCCACAAGACTCGATCTCCTCCGTTGGTTTTCTCGCACTACATGGTGTTTGAGAAACGGATGATCGAGACATAGTCTTTCAGAAGCGCTAGCACCTTACGATGGATAGACCGGTACACCTACTTTCCCCTACATCTACTAGTCTACCCTGTAAGAGTTCGCACGACTTAATCAACTATGCCAGAGCCCATAATAGCTTGTGGCTGCACATAGAAGTTTCTAGTATGAATAATCTTATGATCCCTTTGAGCCTAGGTGGCGGTCCATAAAGAAAAACAACAGGCAATCCTGGAATACCCAGGTACCTCAATCCACCCAGATGTGTGTTTAAGTTGCCACCTTAGATAATCCCTTAATTAACAAACTCACATCTGTCATGGATACACTGACCCAATCCACGTCTACTAGCATAGCATAGCAATATAAGCAAACGTAGAAGTAGCTCCCAAGGGTTTGATATTAAAACAGGTAATAGGTACTACCTCAACTACTTCCCATCCCACAATTTAATTAGATCCTAATCATGCAATGTTTGAGAATTGATCTAATGCAATAAAACTGGGTAGTAGAAAAGGTATGATCAAAGTGTTACTTGCCTTGCTGATGATCCACGAAACCTAGAGACTCGAAGTAACAGGCGGCGCACTCCGGGTATTCTATCGCAGACAAACAAACAAGAATACAATATGTACTCATCTAATGCACGGGTAAAACTCGAATAAAAGATCTAACCAGAAAGTTCAACTTAAGAACTCCGGTTTGCAAAAAGAATCAAATCAAACGAAGCAACGAAAGTCAAACGGCGAAAGAAAATAGCTTCGTTTTACTAATCTGGATCTAAGTCAAATTTTACAGAAACTAAAACTTGTTTAAGTTGGTTATTCGGAAAGAGGGTTTCGAGGTGAAACTCCAGGCGCTTGAATCGCCTGATTCCGATAAACGGGCGAAAAGTTATACTAAAACGAAAATCGGATCAGAAATCGCGATCAGAAAAATCACGGAATAAATCCGATAAAAAGAAAGACGACGAACAGCTTAACGAACGAACGTTCGTTAACTGGATCTAAACGACGAATACGTTTGTTAAAACGAACAAACGAACGAACGTTCGCTATTTAACCTAAACCGAAAAAAACCGATCTAAAATAAAAAAACGGAAACTAAAAAAAAACCGGCGAAAAACCGACGGAAAAACAGAACGGTTTTCGAGAAAAACCAGTGGTGTGGAAAACGAGGGACCTCGGGCGGCGGGTTGCGACGGCGGCGGGTGGCGGCTCCGGCGGGCGGCGGCTCCGGTGAGTCGGCGGTGTCGGGCGGCAGCGTCGGCAGCGGCTGGCAGCGGCGGCGGATCGGGCCGGCTAGGGTTTGGGGGCGCGGGCGCGGGTGGCGGCGTATCGGGCCGGCTAGGGTTTGGGGGCGCGGGCGCGGGTGGGCTGGCGGCGGCGGCTGGTGGGCTGGGGCGGCTCGGGTGACCGCTATTTAAAGGCTGCCCCGGGCGGAGTCCCGCTCGGGTACGGCCCGAAGTCGGTTCGCGTTTTTTTAAATAATTCGCGCAGGAAAACAAATAAAAGAAATACTAAACGGACTCCAAAAATTCCGAAATAAATTTTCCCCGGCTTCTAAAATCAAGCCGGACAAGATGAAGATTTATTTGGGGCCTAAATGCAATTTTGAAAAACGCACATTTTTCCTAAATTCAAATAAAAGGGCGAAAAACTCCAAAATAAAATCTTATTTTATTTTATTATTAAATCCTAAATATTTCTTTATTTTGGGAAAGTCATTTTATTCCCTCTCTCATATTTTTGTAATAGAAATAATTGATGATAAAATAATTAAAATCAAATGATCCTGTTCTCAAAATTTGAGAAAAAACTCAAATATGAAAATAACGAAATCCCCAACTTTCTCCGCGGGTCCTTGAGTTGCGTAGAATTTCTAGGATCAAAACCAAAAGCAAATAAAATATGATATGCATTGATGATCTAATGTATAACATACCAAATTAAAAATTTGGGATGTTACATATATGAAAGTGACAAAATAGGAGACTCTCTATCATGAAGATCATGGTGCTACTTTGAAGCACAAGTGTGGAAAAGGGATAGTAACATTGCCCCTTTTCTCTTTTTCTCTCATTTTTTATTTAGGCCTTCTTCTTTTTATGGCCTCTTTTTCTTTTCTTTTATTTTTATTTTTCATCCGGAGTCTCATCCCGACTTGTGGGGGAATCATAGTCTCCATCACCCTTTCCTCACATGGGACAATGCTCTAATATTGAAGATCATCACACTTTTATTTACTTACAACTCAAGAATTACAACTCAATACTTAGAACAAAATATGACTCTGTGAATGCCTCCGACGGTGTACCGAGATGTGCAATGAATCAATAGTGACATGTATAAAAAATTATGAACAGTGGCTTTGCCACAAATACGGTGTCAACTACATGATCGTGCAAAGCAATATGACAATGATGGAGCGTGTCATAATAAACGGAATGGTGGAAAGTTGCATGGCAATATATCTTGGAATGGCTATGGAAATGCCATAATAGGTAGGTATGGTGGCTGTTTTGAGGAAGGTATATGGTGGGTGTATGTTATCGGCTAAAATTGTGCGACACAAGAAAGGCTAGCAATGGTGGAATGGTGAGAGTGCGTATAACCCATGGACTCAATATTAGTCATAAAGAACTCACATACTTATTGCAAAAATCTATTAGTTATCGAAACAAAGTACTACACGCATGCTCCTAGGGGGGTAGATTGGTAGGAAAAGCCATCGCTCGTCCCCGACCGCCACTCATAAGGAAGACAATCAATAAATAAATCATGCTCCAACTTCATGACATAACGGTTCACCATACGTGCATGCTATGGGAATCACAAACTTTAACACAAGTATCTCTCAAATTCACAACTAATCTACTAGCATGACTCTAATATCACCATCTTCATATCTCAAAACAATCATAAAGAATCAAACTTCTCATAGTATTCAATGCACTTCATATGAAAGTTTTTATTATATCCATCTTGGATGCCCATCATATTAGGACTAGTTTTATAACGAAAGCAAATTACCATGCTATTCTAAAAGAATCTCAAAATAATATAAGTGAAGCATGAGAGATCAACAATTTCTATAAAATAAAACCACTGCCATGCTCTAAAAAGATATAAGTGAAGCACTAGAGCAATATTGCCTAGCTCAAAAGATAAAAGTGAAGCACTAGAGCAATATTGCCTAGCTCAAAAGATATAAGTGAAGCACATATAGTATTCTAATAAATTACGATTCATGCATGTCTCTCCCAAAAGGTGTGTACATCAAGGTCGATTTTGGTAAACTAAAAAGCAAAGACTCAAATCATACAAGACGCTCCAAGAAAAACACATATCAGTGGTGAATAAAAATATAGCCTCAAGTGAAGTTACTGATAGACGAAGACGAAAGAGGGGATGCCTTCCGAGGCATCCCCAAGCTTAGACTTTTGGTTGTCCTTGAATTTTACCTTGGCGTGCCTTGGGCATCCCCAAGCTTAGGCTCTTGCCACTCCTTATTCCACAGTCCATCTAATCCTTATGCAAAACTTGAAAACTTCACAACACAAAACTAGACAGAAAATCTCATGAGCTCCGTTAGTATAAGAAAATAAATCACCACTTTAAGGTACTGTTGCAAACTCATTCTTTATTTATATTGGTGTAATATCTACTGTATTCCAACTTCTCCATGGTTCATACTCCCCGATACTACCCATAGATTCATCAAAATAAGCAACACAACACGCAAAAAATAGAATCTGTCAAAAACAGAACAGTCTGTAGTAATCTGTAACTATCGAATACTCCCTCCGTTCCATATTACTCATCGCTGATTTAGTACAACTTTGTATTAATCAGCGACAAATAATATGGAACGGAGGGAGTACTTATGTAACTCTAGAAATCCTACCAAATTAGGAAAACCTGAGAAATTTGTGTACCAATCCAGAGCAAAAAGATTCAGATCAAAAGCATGTTTCTGTTAATTTTCAAAACTAATTTACTAAGCGCAAACGTTTCTGATTTTCAGCAGGATCAACACAACTATCACCGTAAGCTATCCTAAAGGTTTAACTTGGCACAAACACTAATTAAAAACATAAAACAACATCTAACCAAAGGCTAGATGAATTATTTATTACTAAACAGGAGCAAAAAGCAAAGAACAAAAATAAAATTGGGTTGCCTCCCAACAAGTGCTATCGTTTAACGCCCTTAGCTAGGCATAAAAACGTGAATATATCTAGGTATTGCCATCTTTGGTATGCAATCCATAAGTAGCTCTCATAATAGATTCATAAGGCAATTTAATTTTCTTCCTAGGAAAGTGTTCCATGCCATTCCTTAACATAAATTGGAATCTAATGTTTCCTTCTTTCATATCAATAATTGCACCAATCATTCTAAGGAAAGGTCTACCAAGAATAATAGGACATGTAGGATTTCAATCTATATCAAGAACAATGAAATCTACAGGCAATAATTCCTATTTGAAACAATAAGAACATCATTAATCCTTCACATAGGTTTCTTAATGGTGGAATCCGCAAGATGCAAATTTAAAGAACAATCATCAAATTCACGGAAACTAGCACATCACACAAAGTTTTTGGAATCATAGAAACACTATCACCCAAATCACAAAAAGCATAGCATTCATAATCTTTAATCTTAATCTTAATAGTAGGTTCCCACTCATCATAAAGTTTTCTAGGGATAGAAACTTCTAGTTCAAGCTTTTCTTCAAAATATTGCATCATAGCATCAACGATATGTTTAGTAAAAGCTTTGTTTTGATTATAAGCATGAGGGGAATTTAACACGGATTGCAACAAGGAAATACAATCTATTAAAGAACAATTATCATAATTAAACTCTTTGAAATCCAAAATAATGGGTTCATTGCTACTTAAAGTTTTGACCTCTCCAGTCCCACTTTTATCAATTTTTGCATCAAGATCTAAAAACTCTGAATCATTGGGACGCCTTTTAACTAAAGTTGAATCATCTCCAGTCCCATATTTATCAAGATTCATATTGGAAAACAAAGATTTAAAGGAGTCACATCAATCACTTTTAGATCTTCATCATTATTATCCTGAAAACTAGAAGAACACGCTTTTACAAACCAATCTTTTTTAGCACGCATCTTAGCGTTTCTTTCTTTGCACTCATCAATGGAAATTCTCATGGCCTTGAGAGGTTCATTGATATCATGCTTAGGTGGGATAGATCTAAGTTTCAAAGAATCATCATCAAGAGAAATTCTATCCATGTTCCTAGCCAAATCATCAATCTTAAGCAATTTTTCTTCAATCAAAGCATTGAAATTCTTTTGCCAACTCATAAATTCTTTAACACTATTCTCAAAATCAGAGGGCATCTTATTAAAATTTCCATAAGAGTTGTTGTAGGAATTACCATAATTATTAGAGGAATTACTAGGAAACGGCCTAGGATTAAAATCGCCTCTATACGCGTTGTTACCAAAATTGTTCCTACCAACAAAATTCACATCCATAGATTCATTATTATTCTCAATCAAAGTGGACAAAGGCTTATCATTAGGATCAGAGGAAACACTTTTATTAGCAAATAATTTCATAAGTTCATCCATCTTTCCACTCAAAACATTAATCTCTTCAATCGCATGAACTTTTTTACTAGTGAATCTTTCGGTGTGCCATTAAGAATAATTAACCATAATATTATCTAGGAGCTTAGTAGCCTCTCCTAAAGTGATTTCCATAAAAGTGCCTACCACGGCCGAGTCTAAAAGATTTCTAGAAGCAAAATTCAATCCGGCATAAAAAATTTGTATAATCATCCACAGATTCAAACCATGTGTAGGGCAATTATGTATCATCAATTTCATCCTCCCCCAATATTGTGCAACATGCTCATGAACAAGTTGCTTAAAATTCATAATATTGTTCCTAAGGGAGATGATCTTAGCAGGAGGAAAAATACTTAGAGATGAAAGCATCTTTACACTTATTCCACGAATCAATACTATTTTTAGGCAAAGATGAGAACCAAGTTTTAGCACGATCTCTAAGCGAAAACGGAAATAAATTTAATTTAACAATATAATTATCCACATCTTTCTTCTTTTGCATATCGCACAAATCAACGAAATTGTTTAGATGGGATGCGGCATCTTCACTAGGAAGGCTAGAAAATTGATCTTTCATAACAAGATTTAGCAAAGATGCATTGATTTCACAAGATTCAACATTAGTAGTGGGAGCAATCGGAGTGCTAATAAAATCATTGTTGTTGGTATTGGAAAAGTCACACAATTTGGTATTATCTTGAGCCATCGTGACAAAGAAAATAATCCAACACACAAGAACACAAGAAGCAAGCGAAAAGAGACGAACGGGAGAGGGGCGAAGAAAAAGAAAAAGGTTTTTGAAAATCGTTTTTGAAGTGGGGGAGAGGAAAATGAGAGGTGAATGGCGAATAATATAATGCAAGGGAGAAGAGTTTATGATGGGTACTTGGTATGGCTTGACTTCACATAGATCTCCCCGGAAACGGCGCCAGAAATCCTTCTTGCGACCTCTTGAGCTTGCGTTGGTTTTCCCTTGAAGAGGAAAGGGTGATGCAGCAAAGTAGCATAAGTTTCCCTCAGTTTTGAGAACCAAGGTATCGATCCAGTAGGAGACAACACACAAGTCATTGAATACCTGCACAAACAATCAACAACTTGCACCCAACGCGATAAAGGGGTTGTCAATCCCTTCACGGTCACTTGCAAAAGTGAGATCTGATAGAGATAGATAGACGGTAAAATAAATATTTTTGGTATTTTTGGTTTATAGAACGGGAAGTAAAATATTGCAAAATAGTAGATCGGAAACTAGCAAGATGTAAACGAGATTTAATAATATGGAAAAGAGACCCGGGGGCCATAGATTTCACTAGTGGCTTCTCTCAAGATAGAAAATATTATGGTGGGTGAACAAATTACTGTCGAGCAATTGATAGAAAAGCACATAGTTATGACGATATCTAAGGCAATGATCATGAACATAGGCATCACGTCCATCTCAAATAGACCGACTCCTGCCTACATCTACTACTATTACTCCACGCATAGACCGCTATCCAGGATGCATCTAGAGTATTAAGTTCATAAAGAACGGAGTAACGCATTAAGCAAGATGACATGATGTAGAGGAATTAACTCAAGCAATATGATGAAAACCCCATCTTTTTATCCTTGATGGCAACAATACAATATGTGCCCTGTTGCCCCTACTGTCACTGGGAAAGGACACCGCAAGATTGAACCCAAAGCTAAGCACTTCTCCCATTGCAAGAAAGATCAATCTAGTAGGCCAAATTAAACTGATAATTCGAAGAGACTTGCAAAGATATCAAATCATGCATATAAGAATTCACAGGTGAACCAAATAATATTCATAGATAATCTGATGATCAATCCACAATTCATCGGATCTCGGCAAACACAACATAAAAGAATATTACATCGAATAGATCTCCAAGAACATCGAGGAGAACATGATATTGAGAATCAAAGAGAGAGAAGAAGCCATCTAGCTAATAACTATGGACCCGAAGGTCTGTGGTAAACTACTCACGCTTCATCGAAGAGGTAATGTTGTTGATGTAGAAGCCCTTCATGATCGAATCCCCCTCCGGCAGGACACCGGAAAAGGCCCCTAGATGGGATCTCATGGGTACAGAACGTTGTGGCGGTGGAAAAGTGGTTTCGTGGCTCTCCTAGACGTTTTCAGAGTATAAGAGTATATATAGGCGAAGGAACTAGGTCAAGGGAGCTACGAGGGGCCCACGAGGTAGAGGGGCGCGCCCTACCCCCTGGGCGCGCCCTCCTGCCTCGTGGCCGCCTCGTTGCGTCTCCGACTTCATCTCGAAGTCTTCTGGTTTTCTTTCTGTCCAAGAAAGATCATCGCAAAGGTTTCATTCCGTTTGGACTCCATTTGGTATTCCTTTTCTGCGAGCTCTAAAATAGGCAAAAAAAATATAAACTAGCATTGGGCCCTCGGTTAATAAGTTAGTCCCAAAAATAATATAAAATGGCATATAAATGCCTATTAAACATCCAAAACAGATAATATAATAGCATGGAACAATAAAAAATTATATATATGTTGGAGACGTATCAACTAACCTATTGACATAGTGCCCAGTGCCAGTTGCTGTTTTTTGCTTGTTTTTTACATTGCAGAAAATCAATACCAAACGGAGTCCAAATGCATCGAAACTTTTTGGAGTTTTTTTTGGACCAGAAGACATCCAGTGGGCCAAAGAGATGCCAGAGGGGAGCCCTAAGGGGGGCACAACCCACCTGGGTGTGCTTGGGCCCCCTAAGCGCGACTAGGTGGGTTGTGCCTACCTCGGTGACCTCCTGCACCGCCTCTTCGCCCTATAAATCGTCAAATATTACAAAAACCCTCGGAGTAACCCTATATCAGAAGTTCCGCCGTCGCAAGCCTCTGTAGCCACGAAGAACCAATCTAGACACTATTCCGGCACCCTGCCGAAGGGGGAAATCATCACCGATGGCCATCTTCATCATCCCGGCGGCCAGCATGATGAGGAGGGAGTAGTCCACCCTCGGGGCTGAGGGTTTGTAATAGTAGCTATGTGTTTAATCTCTCTCGCGCATTTTTGATGGCACGATCTTGATGCATCGGGGGCTTTGTTAATATAGTTGGATCATATGGTGTTTTCCCCTCTCTATCTTGTTGTGATGAATTGAGTTTTCCCTTTGAGATTTTGTTTTATCGGATTGAATACTTTTATGGATTTGAGAGCACTTGATATATGTCTTGCATATGAATACCCTGGTGACAATGGGGTGTTATATTGATTCACTTGAGATATGTTTAGGCACTCAACTCATGAATTCCCGAGGTGACATTGGGGTAATCTATGGGGTTGATGCACGTTCTCGTCTTTTGTTTCTCCGGTAGAAATCTTGGTGCACTCTTTGAGGTTCTTTGTGTTGGATTGAGTATTATGAATCTGAAATTGTTTGATGCATATCGTATAATTAACTCGCGGATACTCACGGTGACATTGGAGTATCTAGGTAACATTAGAGTTGGTTGATGTGTATCATATGGTGTTATTTTAGTATGAACTCTTGGTTAGATTGATCGGAAAGAATAGCTTGGTGTTATTTTAGTACGAACTCTAGGATAGATTGATCGGAAATAATAGCTTTGAGATGGTTTCGTAACCTACAAACAATTTTGTCTTATGTTCTCCGCTAGATAGGAACTTTGGAGTGATTCTTCATCGCACGTTGAGGGATGGTTATATGATCCAATTATATTAGCATTATTGAGAGATTGCACTAGCGAAAGTATGGACAATAGGCCTTGTTTTAAAGAATTGCAATACCGTTTGTGCTCATTTTTATCGTTTGCTACCTTGATATTTTTATTTATTCAGATTATAAAAATATATTTCTACCATCCATATTACACTTTTACCACCATGTCTTCGCCGAACTAGTGCACCTATACAATTTGCCATTGTATTAGGTGTGTTGGGACACAAGAGATTTCTTGTATTTGGTTGCAAGGTCGTTTGAGAGAGACTATCTTCATCCTATGCCTCCCACGAATTGATAGACCTTAGGTCATCCACTTGAGGAAAAATTGCTACTGTCCTACAAAACTTTGCGCTTGGAGGCCCAACACGAGTCTACAAGAATAAAGTTGTGTAGTAGACATCAAGCTCTTTTCTGGCGTCGTTGCCGGGGAGGTGAGTGCTTGAAGGTATATCTTTAGATTTTGCAATTGAATCTTTTAGTTTCTTATTTTATCACTAGTTTGGTTTATAAAAATAGAAGTACAAAAAAATGGAATTGAGGTGGTCTCATATTGTTCATCTTTATAATGTCTTTCGTGAAAATGATGGAAAGGAAAACTTTGCTTAATTGATAGAGGGAGAATTCTTTAAAATGTTTGACAAAAAATCTTTTAGTGATGAGTATGATTGCAATGTTGTTGGTATGAACTCTTTTGAATATCCATGATGCTAATGATTTGCAAAGCCATAAGGTTGGGGATGCTATGTCTGAAGAAGATGATATTTTTAGTCCCCCAAGTTTTGATTAGAAAATTTATTAGAATGAAAGCGTGCCTCCTATCTATGATGATTATGGTGATGACATGTATGCTATAAAGAATAATGATAACCATGAAACTTGTCATCGTGATTTCAATCCTATGATAGTTATTTTGTTGAGTTTGCTCCCACTACTATTCATGAGAATAAATTTGCTTATGCGGAGAGTAATAAAATTTCTATGCTTGTGGATCATGAAAAGAATGCTTTATGTGGTAGTTATATTGTTGAATTCATTCATGATGCTACTAAAAATTATTATGAGAGAGGAACATATGCTTTTACATATTGCAACAATATCAAGTTTCCTCTCTATGTGTTGAAAATATTGATGTATTGCTTGTTTTGCCTTCATATGCTAGTTGATTTTTGTTCCCATAAATTGTTTGCTCACAAAATCCCTATGCATAGGAAGTGGGTTAGACTTAAATGTGCTTTCCGTGTGATTCATGATGCTCTTGTTATGTTCCAATTCTTATCTTTTATGCGAGCATCATTGAACTCATCATGCCTAGCTAAAAGGCATTAAAGAAAAGCTTTTGTTGGAAGACAACCCAACACTTTTACCTACTGTTTTTCTGTGTTCACATGGTTATGTTACTGTAGTAATCATGTTTTATTGCTTTTGTTTCAATAAAGTGCCAAGTAAATCCTTTGGGATAGTGTGGATGATAGTTGACTTGAATCTATGCAAAAACAAAAACTTTTGTGCTCAGTCCAGGAATTTTCAAAATTCACTGGAACATGCTTTTGAGATGAATTTTTTTACAGGTGGTAAATATACAAATTCCCTACGTTGTCCTAAGTTTTCAGAATTTTTGGAGTAGCAGAAGTATGGTTGTTTTCTTTTGACAGATTCTGTTTTCAATGCATAGTTTGCTTGTTTCCTAGTTTCGGTGACTTATATTGCTCAATATAAATTGTGGAAATGATATGCTACAGTAGGCATTGTTGGAGAACAATTGTGAATCTTGTCTTTGACAGTACCAAAGTGAATTATTTGCTTTATCATACTAACCTATCTCATGAAGTTCCGTTAAGTTTTGTGTGATTGAAGTTTTCAAGTTTTGGGTGAGATATCCATATGAGGAGAATAAGGAGTGACAAGAGCCTAAGCTTGGGGATGCCCAAGGCACCCCAAGTTAATACTCAAGGAAGATCCAAGCAACTAAGCTTGGGGATGCCTCGGAAGGCATCCCCTCTTTCGTCTCCAACATTATCGGTAACCTTACTTGGGGCTATATAGGCATCCCCTCTTTCGTCTCCAACATTATCGGTAACCTTGGGGCTATATTTTCATTTGTAACATGATATGTGTTTTGCTTGGAGCATCATTTTATTTTGTTAGGATTTGCTTGCTGTTATTTATAATAATGTTTTGCATCTTTTACTTCAATAAAAATTTCAAGTATAGCCTTTGCCATGCTTATTTTTCAAGTATATGAGTTGCTGTTTCAAAAACAGAAAGTTTATCACCGTTGAGAAAATTCTCTAGAAAAGTCAGAATGTGATAAAAGGTTGAATTTTTTGCATAGTAAGCTATAATTAATTTTCTACAGTGTGGTAATTTTTCAGAATTTTTGGAGTTAGGGAAGTATGATGAATATTGCACTCTTTACAGACTGTTCTGTTTAGACAGATTGCTGTTATGTTTGCATTGTTTGCATATGTTTGCCTGTTTAATGATTCTATTTGAGTATAAGAGTATTAAATATGCGGAGGCATTTAGTGCGCAATGTTAAATAATAATTTAGTGATTTGCTACAGTAGAGAATGATAAGGTTTTTGCATTGATTTATACTAACTTATCTCACGAGTTCTTGTTGAATTTTGTGTGGATGAAGTTTTTGATATTTAGGGAAACCGTGATATAAAAGGAATTAAGGAGAAACAAAACCTCAAGCTTGGGGATGACGAAGGCATCCAAAGTTAATATTCCAAGAAGTCTCAAGTATCTAAGCTTGGGGATGCCCCGGTAGGCATCCCACCTTCTTCTTCAACAATTATCGGTTAGTACCGGTTGAGCCTAAGTTTTTGCTTCTTCACATGAGTTGTGCTATTCTTGGAATTCCATTTTATTTTCTTTTGCTTGTTGTTTTAATAAAATACTGAGATCTAAAAGTTTATAAATAAAAGAGAGTCCTCAAATAGTTACTCATTTACATAACTACTCGCTTGATCTTCACTTATATCTTTTTGGAGTAGTTTGTCATTTACTCTTGTGCTTCACTTATATCCTATGAGTAAATTGTTGAATGAATTGAATATCATGAAGTTGAAATTATATGTTCATATCATGCCTAGTAGTAGCTCCACATTGGGTTTAGAAAGTGAAATCTTTTGAAGCTTGACAATCACAATATTGGTCATACAAGCAATTCATGAATGATTAGTACAAGGAAGAGAACTTTCACATGCAAATATATTATCTTGGAAATCTTCTATGATTGTGAATACCCATTAATTATTTTCAAACTTGAGCAAATTAGCTGAAGTTGGACAAGGAAGACAACGTAATGAGTTGTGGTTGTGTATATTTGCATAGAAGTTATATTGTCACGGATCCTCCAACATGTGGTGTTTGCCTAGGATCTTTTGCTAGCCAAAAATTTGTACTAAGTAGAGATAGTACTTGTGCATCCAAAAACCCTTAAACCCAGTTTCTTGCCATGAGTTTCCACCGTACCTACCTATGGATTGAATAAGATCCTTCAAGTAAGTTGTCATCGGTGCAGAAAGCAATAAAAATTGCTCCTAAATATTTTTGATCTTTTATTATAAGGGAAAATTGAGCATTGTACGAACTTGTGATGGCAAAGTAATAAAAGCGATGGACTGCATAATAAAGGTTGCTATCATAAGTAATGTGACATTCCTTTGCATTAAGAGCTTGGGCATCAAAGAACAAAAAGCGCATGACAACCTCTGCTTCCCTCTGCGAAGGGCATATCTTTTACTTTTCAGTATTTACTTTTATGCAAGAGTCAATAGTATGCATTCTCATTTTCAACCTCAATTATTCTCTAGTTGGCAAACATCATGTGGTGGGGAAATATCTAGGCACATATGGCCAGTCAAATATATTTGATCATGATTTATTATTGTTGACAATTATCTCTATGATAAATGAGTTGGGCGGCGAAATATTAAGCCCCTATCTTTCTCTGTGTTCTATGGATGCCATTTATTCTAAGAATATGCTTTGAGTACTAGCAGTCATGGAATACTATATGATGATTGAGTATGTGGAGCTCTTACTTAGACCCTGTTGAATAAGTTGAACTGCAATTGTTTGTGACTATGAATATAGGTTGTTGAGTTTTAAGAGAATTCGTTGTTTGAACCTTAACATGTGAATTGGTTGCTACTTTAACATGAGAAGTTTTATAAGAATGAATTGTTGTTATGATGCTAGGAAAAGTTCTTGAAATTACCATTGATCAAACTTATGCACTTTGCTAGCATTCACACTTCACAAATTATTTCTTTTATCATTTACCTACTCGAGGACGAGTAGGAATTAAGCTTGGCGATGCTGATACATCTCCAACGTATCTATAATTTATGAAGTATTCATGTTGTTATATTATCATTCTTAGATGTTTTACAATCATTTTATAGCAACTTTATATCGTTTTTTGGGACTAACCTATTGACATAGTGCCTAGTGTCAGTTGCTGTTTTCTGCTTGTTTTTTACATCGTAGAAAATCAATACCAAACGGAGTCCAAATGCAGCGAACCTTTTTGGAGATTTTTTTGGACCAGAAGACATCCAGTGGGCCAAAGAAGTGCCAGAGGGGAGCCCCGAGGGGGGCACAACCCACCTTGGTGGCCTCCCGCACCACCTTTTCGCCCTATAAATCGTCAAATATTTCAAAAACCCTCGGGGTAAGCCTAGATCAGAAGTTCCGCTGCCGCAAGCCTCTGTAGCCACAAAAACCAATCTAGACCCCGTCCTGGCACCCTGCCGGAGGGGGAAATCATCACCGATGGCCATCTTCATCATTCCGGCGGCCACCATGATGAGGAGGGAGTACTCCACCCTCGGGGCCGAGGGTTTGCGACAGTAGCTATGTGTTTAATCTCTCTCTCTCTCATGTTCTTGATGGCACGATCTTGATGTATCGGGGGCTTTGTTAATATAGTTGGATCATATGGTGTTTTCCCCTCTCTATCTTGTTGTGATGAATTGAGTTTTTCCTTTGAGATTTTGTTTTATTGGATTGAATACTTTTATGGATTTGAGAGCACTTGATATATGTCTTGCATACGAATACCCGTGGTGACAATGGGGTATTATATTGATTCACTTGAGATATGTTTTGGCACTCAACTCGCGGATTCCCGAGGTGACATTGGGGTAATCTATGCATAGGGGTTGATGCACGTTCTCGTCTTTTGTTTCTCTGGTAGAAATCTTGGGGCACATTATGAGGTTCTTTGTGTTGGATTGAGTATTATGAATCTAAAATTGTTTGATGCATATCGTATAATCAACTCACGGATACTCTGGTGACATTGGAGTATCTAGGTGACATTAGAATTGGTTGATGTGTATCATATGGTGTTATTTTAGTACGAAATCTTGGTTAGATCAATCGGAAAGAATAGCTTGGTGTTAACTCTAGGATAGATTAATCGGAAAGAATAGCATTGTTGAGAGATTGCACTAGCGAAAGTACGGACCCTAGGCCTTGTTTTCAAGCATTGCAATGCCATTTGTGCTCACTTTTATCGTTCAGTACCTTGCTATTTTTATTTATTTAAATTATAAAAATATATTTCTACCATCCATATAACACTTTTATCACCATCTCTTCGCTGAACTAGTGCACCTATAAAATTTACCATTGTATTGGGTGTGTTGGGGTCACAAGAGATTTCTTGTATTTGGTTGCAGGGTTGTTTGAGAGAGACTATCTTCATCCTACGCCTCCCACGGATTGATAAATCTTTGGTCATCCATTTACGGAAAATTGTTACTGTCCTACAAAACTCTGCGCTTGGAGGCCCAACACGAGTCTACAAGAATAAAGTTGGGTAGTAGACATCAAGATCAAATAGTAGCATTACTGACAAATAGAATATTAACATCCTCGACAACACCTAGAATTAAAGTGGAGCCTCCGTTGGTGCATCCAGTTTGTAAATATAAGATACCACCATGAAGACGGCTCTTGCTAAAATTGATGAAACAAACATGAAGTCAATACAAAAACAATGTGAAGTATGAAATTACTTCTTCAAGAATGGTAATTCGTTTAATTTGATCTTTCCTTTTAATAAAGTTGTTTTTCCACTTATCTAACTCTAATGTGATATTTTTTATTGTGCAAAATAAATTCAGTTTGTGATCGTTGTGCCGACGCACCAAGGTTGGTTAAGTTATGGGTGGGATATGAAAGATAAAATGATTAACATTTTAAATCCTCAATATGAAAATGGTATTGTATTTAAAACAATAATGAGGCTAGCCAACTCACCTCCAGAAGTCTCCCCCGATTGCAAGCTTCGTCGGCCGTCGGATCTGCCCCTCTGGCTCGCTGCACCATTGGATCTTCACTTGCAGTTAAATCGTTTTTCACCTCCCAGTCATTTTCCTTGCCCAATGACGAGTGGGCTCGTCTCAAGCTTGCATTGGCTGTCTCAGCAGCGGGTCATCTTCGGGTGGGTGAACCTGTCCTTGCGCGCCGTGCGTCCCGTGGCTAGGGCGAAGAGCCCATTGGACATAACCGCACCAAACCCTAGCCCCCCATCCACAGCCACCCGCTCCTTCTCACAGCCGCCGCACCATTCCTCCCTTCCACCCCCTCCTCCTTCCCGGATTCCCACCACGGTGCCGACCTGCAGGCAAAGGGCGACAGCGGCGGTGCTCAGTTAGATTTGTAGGAGAGAGAAGATGAGAGGGAGAGAGAAGAGGGAGAAAGAGAGGAAGAGGAGAGGAGGCACGGCATCGGATGGCAGAGAGCAGGGGAGGGCCAAGAGGCCAGCGGTGTGGGGTGGAGCAGCGAGGCCGAAGACCGGGCAGCGGGCGCCTTACGGGGTGGAGGAAAGGCCGATGGGCAGAGCAGTTCGCTCGCCCGACGTGGCGGCGCCGGGTTCTAGATCAGACGCAGCTTAGGTGAGGGCGTGAGGCCGATGGTGGTCCTTCTCAACCCGAGCTCACCTCACCCTCGCGACGGCGACCAGTAGCTCGAGTAGGAAGGGTAAGGGCCCGTCAAGATCTGGTCAGCGCCGTGCTCCCTGGCCACACACAGCGGACTGTCCTCTGACGGCTGAAGATGGTGCGCACGGGAGGAGCTTGGAAGATGTCAAGGTGAGCTTCTCTCAATCCTTCTCCCCTTCACGCCCCTTGCAATTTTTTCTTGTTTCAGATCATATGAAAAGTGAGTATAGTCTTGTTGGCAATTGCATCTACTATTTCTTTCTTTGCTTTTTCCATTTCCTACAAGAAGATACTAGACATGTAATATCTTGATAGAAGAGAAAATCTACATTTTATTCATGTGAAAATTTAGGGTGGATTTGTGTTTTTCAGAAATGAGGCAACCTTACATGTTGACAGTAAGTTGACTACCAGTTTAAAAGCTTATGTTTGCAAAGTGTTTCCTGGGATAACCCCCCCCCCCCTCTCTCTCTTGATTGATATATCCATATATCACAGGGAATGATAGTTACTTTTAACAGGGATTGGTGGTTCATCACAATTTTTCTAGCTTCTTTTGTCCTCCAAATGATTTAGAAGGCAGTCAAGTTGCATCCTCTAATTTCTCGTGATTTCTGTAGGACCTACTATGATGCATATTTGAAAGAGTGCATCTATTGTTTCAGCTAAAGATTGATCTCTATTTGAAGGAGTGCATCTATTGTGCATCTACGCCAGAAGACAGTGTGCTGTTTTTTATTCCATGCTCCAAATATTTCATGTCCGATTCATAGACATCCTTGAAATGCTTAACGATGATGGCATGTTTGGTGTCCATATTTTTGTCGACCAAATAATAATAGGTGCACTTAACTGTTTGAGGAAATGCCAACTGAAAGCTAAATTCAGTTAGAATTAGATTTTTTGCACGTGTGTTCTTGATGCTTCATGTACAGCCACATAGTAGGGACGTAATAAATATTTGTTAGCTAGGTTGCTTGCCTGATGAAGCTCCCATGTGGACCATTTACTACTCTGTGTTATTGGAATTTGTTTGGAGTGTTTGCTCAGGCTGAAGAAATTCATGTTGTTTTCCTCCATTTATTTCCTTTTATGCGTAAGTGCTACCTTTGGCAGTTGCTCTATCCAGCCTATTAATCACCGAGAAAGGTTTTGATGCAATCTGCAGAATAAACTCACATTGTCAATTGCAGGATCAGAAGATGCTTTACACATGATTCTGTGATGCTCAGAGACATTTTGCACAACGGAAACTTCTTTTGAAGCTTGACTTTATTCAGGTGTCTAACTGACTACCGCTTCCTAGGCATTTGTGCTTACCAGTATGCCGGAAACTTCTTGGGAAGCTCGCCGTTTCAGGTGCCTGACTGACTGCTACTTTCTATGTTCATGCTTATTTGCATCCTGATAGTGATTTTGGGCTGAAAGATTATTGCAAGCTTAGAATCTTTTAAAGGTCCTTATTGACATGGCTCGTATGATAAACTTCCAAAATATTCATTTAACATTGCTATTTTTCTTTTCAGAGCCATATGAATTTTTTATAGAAACATGAGCAGAGTAAAATGGACAAAGCTTTTGGTACATCTGAGGTATAGAATCGGCAATGTTTTTTGAATGGTGTAACATATTTACAACTGGATTCAATTATAATTCAGAAATAAAAGTCGATCAAGTTTCGAACAGTTATATGATGTGGCATGTGCATGCTTTAGAGTTACCTTGCAAGTGTCATGATGTTGTATACATATTTCTGTATCTATATGAATGTCGGACCCTGCGTGATTGATCTTATTTTGTTCCTATGTGAGAACTAGCTCTCCTTTAGTAGTGTAGTACTTTTATACTAAACTGAGTTAGGAATGGTTTGGTTGCGCTCTATAGGATCGTGTGATTTCTTTTCATAGAATGATGGCATCTATATCTTGCTGAATGTACAGAACTATTGGTCATTTAATTCTCTCACGGATCAATTTCCCCTTCCCTTCCATGCTCTCTTTCCTCTGAACTATCTCTCTTTTCAGACCCTCTCTCTTTTACACATTTGCATGAAAAAACAAAAGTAAAAGGGAAAACTTACTTTGGGTTCATATGGTGCAGACCAACAACAAAACGATTGTTAATGAAAGGTTTAAGTGCACGTATACTCAAAACAACGTCTTTTATCTAATTGGTTGGATAACTTCTTTTCGGGTCTATGTGGATTTCCACAATAACACTACCTCCAACTTTCTCATTTCCCAAGCTCTGCATACAAGTTCCAAACTAGGTATGCCAATGTTGTTATTACTTGTTCAGTCACGTTCTGGTTTATGCCTTTTCACCTGCATGTAGTGAGGCAGTGTGTGGAAGGTGCTGGTTTGAACAAATTACAATGATGTAGTCCTGCAGATCAGTACAGGTCACCGGCTTTATATTGTGGTCAGCGTGTTGTAAGTACTTTGGGAAACAAGTTCTGGGGTAAGTTTATCTGCTTGCTCATGCATTTTAATACTTGATTGATGTCCTGATAATTTGTGAAGTTCTGTGTACCATGTGATAAGCTGCACATCAGGTTGCATGGCAGCTTGTTTGTTGCTTTTAGGATGTGCATGTACCCAGGTGGATCAAATACAGATACCAATCATATATTATTATTTTTACTTGTGTGTTTTTCTTGTGCCTGCCAAACATTTCGAAAATTGATTATATCATTCAGATGTATTCAGGTTGGGTTTTTGTGATCCAAAAAAATCATCTGGCATGGCTTTCTTTTTTACATACAAAACTAAGTGCGGAGCAGTGTATATGTTCATCGCTTTCTTATCACATCGCCTTTGTCGGAGGTGCTGTACTGATTTGAAGGAAATGCTTTTATATTTCCAAGTTAATCAACTACACAACTTCTGATCCTAAAGCCTTTCTTTAAAAGGGGCTGGTCAATGCAGCTCCATGTTGGGCTATCTTGCTATTGGGCTCTTTTTTCGTTACTTAAAATGGTCAGATATCTCTGATGTTAAATTCGTGGTTGATTGCTTATATCCAAAATAACTACGTTAGTACACTAAAGCCAATTTCTACATTGTTAGTAAAGTTGGCTAAATAGTTTTTGCGCCACTAAGATATATACGTGCACTGCATTCTAACCCTGTACATTATTATGTTATTAGTTTAATCCGGAATATAACTATGTTAGTACACTGCAATATAATTATGTTATATTCTGCTTTTGTCAGTTTGCTGGTCCATATTAATTTCCTCGAGCTTATTTTCACATCTCGTCATATTTACACCTCTCCGCCGACTGCCACCTATCATGGAGGGAGATGGCTTGGCCAGGCCGTCAACACCCATCGGCAACTTCCAGCAGGCGCCATCCCGTTCTTCCTCCCCTTACTCTGATGCCTTCATGGCCAAATTCATTAGCAGGAGCAAGAAGGTTAAGCACCAATTATGGTTAAAGCTTTGTCTCTTTTGTGTACTATGCATGATTGATTTTATTTTGCTGGCCACCTTACAAATTCAAGTAATACAACTATTGCAATGCATCTTACTACGTGTGTATTTATTTGCATTGATATTTTCTCCTCCTTAGGCTCCAAATCGTTTGTGGGTCATAAATTATTGTGCATTATTGATGATTAATTTGCAATTTAAATGACAACAGGGCTGGGTTTTATAAGTGCAATGGCTTGAAATGTGAACTTCTAGTCAAGAAATTTCCTCAGTGAGAAGCTTATATGAAGAATGATGTAATTAAGTTAGCAATTTACAGTTCTCTTTGATAATTGTAACTGAATTGTCAATGGCCAGTTCTCTCGAATAATGAGTTACTCCCTCAATTTTACAATAGAGATAATTTGTCAAAATTGTGTTTTTTAATGTTTGTGGTCTTCTCTTTTCTTTTTCTTGATTTGTATTGTATATGCTACTCGCATATTTGAACATGCATAGGGCCTCTCAGTCTTTAACCCTGACTATAAAAATCCCTTGATGGAAGCTGGGGAGGGCCGAGATGAACATCCGCTCCCTGGGTCTAAGCCATCGAGATGGTAGAGACGGTGTTTTCATATCATCTACTCCAGCAGCCAGACAAGGCATATAAAAACCATGGATCCTTGCTCCCCAGGCCGCAAAATGATCACAGTGATGTCTACGACCTCCTCCTAGATGTATTAATCTCAATCTCATGTTTGGTTTTCTTCCCTTTTCTCTTCTAATGATGTAATTTCTTTTACTAAGATAACACCATATTTGTTGTAATGCCTTATTTGATGTAAGATCCCTTTTCTACTTTGAATGAATTTACTGCATATATTTCTTATTTAGTTTAGTTCATCATTCAGAGACGGTGGAATATTTTTGTCCTTCACAGGTTAAATGAGCATTGCGTAGTCCTTCACAGGTTAAATGAGCATTGCGTAAAAGTATGTCTAAGTTCTCTTTCTTCAAGTGCTTCAAGTAAATGAAATTTTTAATTTTGAATTTAATACCTTTTAATAATAATCATAATGAGAGAGGGGTATGCTTCTCTCTCTCTCTGGGCAAATGTTACTTTAGACAACATGTACTAAGAAATAAAAACTCTGGAAATGTGTTTGAATCGCACAAAAAGAGTTCGTAGTTCTTATTCATACTTGAAACACGTGAGGCTCTGCAAATTAAACCATGTTTTTTAAGGCGCATATGGATTTAGCAGACCACAACTAAACCGACTGTATATACATGGCTTGTCTTTAGTAAAGGAAACTATTTTCATCGCGAACATGGCTTTAGTTGAAGGTTCTTGCAGCATGAAAGTATTTTCATCGACAACATGTCTTCAGCGGGTCTCTGCACCATTTGGCGCAACGGGTCAACTAGTATTACATGAAACAAAGGCATGAAGTAATACACAAAGCATTGATTGAATGCATTGGAAGTCCTTTAGTAATTGAAGTTGATTTTGTGAAACTGGGTGGTCAAAGAAATTTCACGACCCAACAGATTTGCAATGGCAAAGATAAGTTCCATTATTCATATATATCAAAAGACTCATTTATTTTGTAGTAATGATGTGAAATATAAGGAAGATTCGGAAATTGCATCTTTGATGATAGGAATGTACTTCGATGGTCGTGAAGTCAAATATAGGCCGAATAAGGTGAGTTATAATGCTACCCGTCTTTTATTTCTTTATCCTCTATACTAGGACTTACATAATGAAATAACTTTATTTAGCCATACACAATTCCTATTTCTCGAGTACAAATGATATGACATTTCCCCCGCAAAAAAAAAAAGGTATGACATTTGATCAAATTGGACCGCATTAAAGAAAAACTTCCTTTACATCTTCAACAAGCGATGGACAAAGCCCAGATCAAATTATTTATTCTGGTATTTAGTATTTTTATGAATGATTATAATATATTGTTTAATAGTTATATATTATTTGGTACGAAGGATTTCAGTTATATGTATCAACTACTCATCAACCATGTATCCACGCGGGCTGAGAAAAACATAAAGCTAAATTTTATTGAGAAATTTGTTGTATGAGTAAGTATAAGAATTTTAAAAATATAAAAAGAACTACTAACAATCTCGAGATGTTGCATGAACCATGAGTTACTTTTTGGTGCCTATCTATAGGGTAAACAATGATATCATTGTTTCAGTTAGTTTTTAATTATTAACACTATACAAGTGCAGGAATACTTGTGCACAATTTTAATTAGTGGCATGACACTTTTCATCCACTCCATACCTTTTTTTTGAATAATAATGGCGTAGGCATATTAGTATATCATCTATAATACTCCCTCCGTCCCATAATATAAGAACGTTTTTGACACTAATGGGAGTAATAGGTTAACAGTGGAATGCCGCCTGAAATCCAGATCACTCCTATTTCGGATCGAGTAGTTTGACTCGACGCAAGCTGGTGATGTGTTTTTTTTTTGTTTGCTATGCCATCAGTATCATGCATAGGTGACGGGCGAGCTAACCGTCACATCACTGGTAACCGAACCGTTCTCTTTTTTTTTTACAATTACTAATGGCATGGAGTGACTGTTTTTTATTACCAGCGCCATAACAAACGTGCCAACCTCAGAGCCACTAGTGACTACTCCCTCGGTTCCTAAATATAAGTCTTTTAAGAGATTACACTACAAACTACGTACGGAGCAAAATGAGTGAATCTACGTTCCAAAGTATGTCTATATATATACATTCGTATGTAGTTTGTAGTGGAATCTCTAAAAAGACTTATATTTAAGAACGGATGGAGTAGAAAATAACTTTGGCCCCCCTACCCGCGGTTCTTCTTCAGCACTTCTTTCTCTCTATCTCACCCACGACCCATCCTCACCTTCTCCCCGCCCGTCAGCAAGAACCTGGCTCTTCTCGATGATCGAGGTACTGAAACATGATGAGTTGGTCCGGATGTGCGTCACCTTATGGTCGATTTGGCATGCGTGAAGGAACCTCAGAGCATCTACAACCCGAGTAGGCAAATCCGGCCCACAAACGCACTCAGACGCACCAGAGCGCGTCCGCGGACACTGACCGGTCAAGTCTCAAATTTGCTCATCTGCATTCCGATATCTCATACTCCCTTTGTTTCAGAATATAAGGTGTATTTGTTTTCTTACAAGTTAAACGAGTGCATGTTTGACTGAGATTATAGAATAGAATAACAACATCTGCAATCCCTAATAGATAAAATATGAAACTACTTTTCATGATGAATCAAATGATATAAATTTCATATTGTGGATATTGATGTGTTTTTCTAAAAACTCAGTCAAACATGCACTCATTTGACTTTTGAAAAAAGAAATACACCTTATATAAATGAATGGAGGGAGTACTAGAAATCTTAAATCCATACAAAAGCATGCAAAGAAACAATCATACGTACTATGTAGATCAACTAGCCTAGTCCTCATTGGAGATGTCCACTATCGCCATGCCCGACGCCAGGAACATGGGCGGCAGTCATACCTCTGGCTCCTCCCCGGCGGTCTCCACACCCATCTCCGCTTCGACCTCGTCGAAGAGGGCGTCTGTCGCCACCCGTTCCTACCGGATGAACCACCAGTTTGCATCCACATAGTCCTTATCCTAGATGAACTCCAGGATGGCCTGCTCCTCCGCCATCTCGTCCGCTTGGGCAACGGCGAACTCCGCCTCCGCCTACTCCATGTTGAAGCCCGGAGCCGGTACCAGCTCCTGCTCCGCCTGCTCCGCCTCCTCCTCATCCTCTGGATCCGCCACCTCCGTCGAAGCCGGCTGCTACTCCTCTCTCCTCCTCCTCCTCCTGCTGCTCCGGCGAGTCCGGAGGCAACCCGACAGTGATGCCGGCGGCATACGCAGCGTGCATTGCCCGGATCGTATGCTCGATCTGGTATCGACACTCCTGCATGAGCATAGCGTAGTTGGTTATCTTCTTCCGGACCATGGTGAAGCCAGAGAGCGTAGGAAGAGCGCCGGAGCGGGAGAGAGGGGGTGGATGGGCTCGGGTTGGCGGTGTGGAGAGGGGGGGAGGTGGACGGGCTAGGGTTGGGGACGCCGACCGGCTTAAATAGTCGGATTTGGACTCCGGCGGCGAGACGGACCGGCGCCACACGATGTTCACCCCACCATCACCACCACCACCCCCAACGGAGGAGATGTACGTCGGACCGTCGGGTTTCCGGGCGATTCCGCATGGGACCCCGATGTTAGTCCGACGTGGCGGGGCGCCCCATGACAGCCCCATATTTGGGCTGGATATGAGGGGTGCTGATCAGCCCGAGCGTTTGAAGCCCGTTTGAGGAGCCCGTCTAGGTTGAATTTTCATGATCGGTCAGTGACCGGGCCGTTCGCCTGGGCGTTTGAGGCGGGTTTGGGGCATTCAACTGTAGATGCTCTAATACACGAGGGTATAAATCAAAGTACATACAACACACACATGTTCGTCACCAAATTCATTTCCGAGCTTGATCAGCTAAATGAATCAACCGATCCTCATGCAATATCAGGGGCTGGGCTAGTCCAACAACTACGATGGATCCCATCCGAAGCAGGTTTTGTGAAGATCAATGTGGTTGTTGGAGTCTTAGTCGATCATAACCTAGCATGACAGCGGCAATCTACCGCGAAAGAGATGGACTGTATCTAGGATCTTCGGTTCTGGTGATGCAGGGACTTGTTGATCCGTCCACATTGGAAGCTCTGGCATGTAGGGAAGGACCGTCACATTGGCACTAGATTTAGCTATGCAACATATACATGTGGCTTCTGATTATAAGCAGGCCGTCAATCACATTCGTCAAGGTTTGGGGGAAACTATGATGGAATCGTGAAAAATATTTTAGAAACGACAAGCGTTTTTGCGTCAGGTAAATTCTCTTTTGAATCCGGAGATTCTAACTTTGAAGCTCACGACATAGTTAGGTTTGGTGTTTCTCTTTCTCAAAGGAGGCACTTAGGGGCCGTTCGAAGGCCCTCCACTCCGCGCCTCCGCTCCCGGAGCGGACGGAGCTGCGGCTAGAAAATCCAGAGCGGCCAAAACGGTACTCCCTAGCTCCACGTATTTTGAGGAGCTGGTGGATCCCCGAACGGGCCCTTATTGTTCGATACTCCCATACCTGGACAAATGGGCCGGCCCGGCCCGACACGGCCCGGCCTGGGTTAAATGGGCCAGGCACGCTAAGTACTCGGGCCGGCATGCGTGCTGGCCTTCCGAGCCTAGGCACGCCCCTGGCTAAACATGCTGGCACAGCGGCCCTAGTAGGCACGACATGGGCGTAGCGCGCGGGCGCCGCGGTACCCTCGTGGCTCGTCCGCCCGTGACGTGATCGTGTGTGCGCAATGTCCTAGTTTTTTTTAGCAACTGTATCCTTTATTATAAGTTCAAAACCATAGGGATACAGATAATTTCGGGCAAAATGCTAAGCCACACGTGGCGCCCGGGACTTAGGGAAGCCGCTGCCTTTGCCAAGGCATGGGCTTCTCCATTATGCTTCCTATTTTCATGTATAAACTCTACATCCTGGAATTGTCGCCTTTGATATTTGATATCTTGCAAAATGGAGCGATAATTGCAAGGCACTTCAACTTGTATGTTCGTCACCACTTCCAGACTGTCTGATGCAACACAAAGAGATTGGATATGCAGATCTGCGGCAAGTGAGAGAGCCTCACTGCAAGCCTGTGCCTCGAGGATGGTAGGGTCGGATCGACCTTCATAGATGACTGCCGATGCTCCTAGGAACTTGCCTCGCTTGTCCCTACATACCACTGCTGAGGCCGCCCTATCCCCGATCTTGGAGAACCCGGCATCCACATTTATTTTGGCGTCATGATGTTCGGGCGGGAGCCAGTTGGACCGATTGCTCACTTCGTGACCTCCATCTGTTGCATGTAGGTCCCTGCTGTTTACATGCAGGTCCCTGGGCATTACATGCAGGTCCTTTGGCCCTGAATTCCTGCCTGGTAGCATCTCGAGTTCGGCTAAAAACTTCTTGATGAAAATGTGGGTACTTAGTGGACTCTGGAATTGGTTGCCGTGTATAGCCCGGCGTCTTGCCCACCAGATAGCCCACATGGTGACCAGCACTTGTGCTAGGTCCGCGGATGGTAAAGTATCAACAAGCCATAACATCCATAACTTAGCATTCGTCTCCCTGTTTGAGATGATTGTTTCCAGCAAATCCTCTTCGGTGAGGGCCCAAACACACCGAGCCATGCGGCAGTCGAAAAGAGAATGGCGCCAAGTATCTGTTGCTACGTGGCAGATCGAACACTCTGCCGAGTCAGTCATGCTGCGATGCTTCCGTACCTCTCCTGTTGGAATAGAGCTCTTCGCCAAACGCCATGCGAAAACCCGCACTTTTGGAGGAACTGCAGCGCCCCACAGCGTGGCCCAAGACCTGCGATCTGAATCAACACGCGAATGTCCCTCGTTGTGTTCCAGCCAGTCTGTGCGCTGCTGTTTTGTTGCGGAAAGGAGCTTATATGCTGACCTGACAGTGAATAATCCCTTCCGTTCATAATGCCACGCCCAGAAGTCTTCCCGTACCCGCGAACTTAGCGGGATATTGCAGATTGCTTCCTTATCCATCATATAAAAGTGAGTATCGAGCGTGTCCATATCCCAAGACAATGTGATCAGGTTGATAAGTTCAGAAACCATCTGAGGAGGGTTCTGCATTTTGGGACAAACCGGTCGGAGCTTGAAATTGCGAGGTATCCAGTTGTCCCTCCAGATGTTCGTATGTTCGCCGGAGCCAATTCGTTTTACCAATCCCAGTCGCAGGGTGTCTCTTCCTTCCATCAAAGAGCGCCAAACCTGTGAGGGATTCTTGCCTAATTCAGCTTCAAGGATGGATGAGGTGGGAAAATAAACTGCTTTGAGAATCCGGGCGCTCAAAGAGTTCGGCTCCTGGAGAAGGCGCCAAACTTGCCTGGCCAGCAAGGCTAGGTTGAAAAGCTCGATATCGCGGAACCCCATGCCTCCCATGAACTTTGGCTGCATCATGACTTCCCATGATACCCAAGCGGTCTTTCTTTCTCCGTTTTTTGATCCCCACCAAAACTTCCTCAAGATGCCATTGATGTGCTGGCATAAGCCTCTAGGGAGTTTAAAACATGCCATAGAGTATGTAGGAATTGCCTGAGCCACAGATTTGATGAGCACCTCCTTCCCTCCAACTGAAAGTGCTTTCTCCATCCAGCCTTGCACTTGTTTCCAAATCCTTTCCTTAAGATATTTGAAAGAGCCCTCCTTGGCCCTCCCAACGTCGGCAGGGAGGCCCAAATATTTTTCGGACAACTTCTCATTTTGAACTTGAAGTAGTTGCTTTACCGCTTGCCTCGAGGCTTCTGAGCAGCCCTTGCTGAAGAATATGGAGGATTTCTCCTTATTGATTCGTTGTCCCGAGGCCGCACAATATTTCTGGAGGAGAGTATCCACTCTGCTTGCCATCTCAGGAGTAGCATTAAAGAATAAAAGACTATCATCTGCAAACAGCAAGTGATTTACCTCAGGCGCGCCAGGTGCCACCGTGATGCCATGTACAGTCTCGTCCGGTTGCGTGGATTTCAGGAGGCAAGAAAGTCCTTCGGCAGCCAATAAAAACAGATATGGGGATATAGGGCATCCCTGCCGGAGTCCTCTGGAAGGCTGAAACTCTTCCTGCTTGCCACCGTTAAATATGACCGAAAACGTGACCGATCTGACACACCGCATCACTGTTTGTGTAAAAAGCGGGCTGATCCCCAATTTGAGCATAACTTTCTCCAAGTAATTCCACTCCAACCTGTCGTAGGCCTTCATCATATCAAGTTTTAACGTGCAATACCTATTGCCCTTCAACTTCCTGGTTTTCATGTAGTGGAGACACTCATAAGCTGATATGAAATTGTCTGTAATAAGGCGTCCTGGAACAAATGCGGATTGTTCTTCGGAGATAATATGGGGGAGAATGAGCTTGAGCCGATTTGCCAGAGCCTTGGAAGCAATCTTATAGATCACATTGCAAAGGCTTATCGGTCGAAACTGTGCTAAATTTTTTGGACTAGCAATCTTGGGTATTAAAACAATGAACGTTTTGTTGATCTCCTCCGGGGAATCCTCTCCTTGAAGAACTCTGAGCACCATCGCAGTAACCTCATCGCCACACAACTCCCAGTGTCGCTGAAAAAAGTGTGCAGGGAAGCCGTCGGGCCCTGGGGCCTTGGTCGGGAACATCTGAAAAAGAGTCGTTTTCACCTCGGCATTGCTGTACGGTGCAATAAGTGATGCGTTCATAGAAGCATCTACCCGTAAGGGTATGTGTGACAAAACCCCCTCGATGCCCACCGTTTCCTCCGAGGTGTACAGACTGTTATAGAACGAGGTAGCCATCTCTGCCATCTCATATTCGTCCGTGCAAGCAGAGCCATCCGGACGTTGTAGCTCAACGATCTTGTTTTTGGCCTTCCGAGCACTCGCTTTACGGTGAAAAAATTTGGTGTTGCTGTCTCCTTCCGCAAGCCATTGGATTCGGGCCCTCTGGCGCCACATAATTTCTTCCCTCAGGCACAATTCAACCATGCGTGCTTCCACTCTTTCCTCTTCTGTCGATGGTCCCGTTCGGTTGGGGAGCGAACGCAGCTCCTCAAGCTGCTTGCGCAGAAGGCGTAGTTCTGCCCTCACCGCACCGAAGGTGGTTCGGCCCCAGCTTTGTAGTTTGTCCGCCACCGATGCTAGCTTGCCCGAAAGCTCCGTTACAGTATTGGCCCCGCCCGTTGAGTTCCATGCTTCAAAAAGCATGTCGCCAAACCTCGTATCCCTCTCCCACATGCATTCATAGCGGAAACGCTTTTGGTTGGCCCGCACACTTGTTTCAGCTAAATCAGTCTCCAAAAGGATTGGACAATGGTCAGACTTGGCCGCTGTGAGATGTTCAAGTGAAGCAAACGGGAAAAGGCCCGACCAGCAATGTGTAGCCAAGGCTCTGTCTAAACGAACACGGCAAAAGTGACCGCCGGCGACCTTCTTCTCCCAGGTCCAGTCTAATCCTCGGTATCCCAGGTCTGCTAGACCACATATGTCCACCGCTTCTCTGAATGCATCAATTTGTGAACTGTCACGCTCATGAGGGCCATGTTGCTCTTCCGGCCGCAAGATCTCGTTGAAATCACCTATGCACAGCCACGGGAGAGTGATCTCCCCCCGCAAACGCTTCATAGTGTCCCATGTCTTGTATCGTAGGCTTCTAGTGGCCTCTCCATAAAAATAGGTTAGCCTCCATTGCTCCTTCCCTGGTTCTTTGACCCATGCATCAACATGATACTCGGAATAATTCTTTATTGCAACTTCAAAGGTATTTTTCCAAAAGATACAAAGGCCACCACTACGGCCCGTGCTACCAACTCCAAAACTGAAATCATAACCTAACATAGTCCGGAGACCTTCGACACGACTTTTTTGCAATTGAGTTTCAACTAAACATAAAATAGCAGGCGAGCTAATCTCCACAAGATCGCGGAGTACACGAACTGTCGCAGGATCGCCTATCCCACGACAGTTCCAGCATAAGAGTTTCATTGGGCCTGGCGGCGCCCCAGATCGGAGCCCGCCAATAATGCCGAATTGTTTGCGTTCTGTTTCATTGGTGATGATGCCTTCTTCGCTTTCTTTGCATCTCTAGGCGATACATACTGTGGGGGTGGTGGAGGAACAACTACCATGGCCCCTGCGGTGCCCTGCTCTGTCTGGTTCAAACTTGAGCTCCCTCCGTTGGTTTGCTGGCTCGGCGTGCTACTTGTCACAGAGAAATTCAGATTTCGCCTGGCTTCGGCTGCTTCCTGTTCCCTTTGCTTTGAACTGACTGGTTTCAGGGGGCTGGTCACCTCGTCATCCTCCTCTTCTGCTCCTGAATTCAACCCTGCTTCCTGAGATGTCCGCTTACGAACTGGAGATGGTTGGCGGGGTGGTGGGGCGCCCCGGCCCATTCTCCCTCTGTTCCGGCCTCCAAAACGGCCCCCACGGAAAGCTCGACCGCCACCAAGCTGCTCCTGAGCTACTTCCCTGCGTTCTGCCAGCATCCAGCTGCCCCATTGCTTGTCTTTCGCCTCCCAGACTCCATCTCCACACTCCTCATGGTTATGACCCATGAAACCGCAGATTTGGCAGAAATAGGGGATTTTTTTCATATTTAACAGGGAGGAGTCTCCTTCCCTCGCCCACTACATTCAACGGGGTCACCCTCGTGAGGGGTTTATCCACCAGCAGCCTAGCGTGGACCCGAACATAATCACCCTCATAGAAGAGCCTAGGCGATAACTGTGTCTCCTTGACCCGGCCGATCCGACGAGCAAGTTGATCAACCACCTCGATCTTGCGATAAAGTTTAGGAATATTGTGAATCTGGGCCCAGACATACAAGCCGTCGAAGACAAAAGAAGATGGTTCTTGCTTGCCATCGTAATCCTCAATGAGCATCCCCATCCCTCTGAACAACCAGGGTCCTCCATGAACCACTTTCTTCCAATCTCCAAGGCAAAACATCTGAAAGATGTACAGGTTCTTCCCAGCTTCTCTATATGTTGGCTCTTGCGCAAGCCCCCAGATGGACTTCATGGTTTCGAACATCGCAGATGAACTAAATTGCCGGGTTGTGTTTACCTTCCCGATCGCCAGCCAGCGTGCGTCTGCCTCATACTTCTTTGTGTCTTCCTCTCCCACGATCACATCATCCAATTCATCATCCTTGAGATCCAGGTGCTGCAACATCTCCTCCAGTTTCTTGCCCGACCACCCTGCGGAAGATGAACCTGCCTCGGTCGCCATCGGGGTAAAAACCACGGAAAGCGCGCCGCCCCAGGACGGGACAGAGATAGCCGATCCTCCCCTACGCTTCCCCGCGCACGGGCGGGTTCAACAGGGGCACGCCGGTGTGAGATCCGAACGGAAAGACTCTAGACGGCTGCGTCGGCGCCGCCAGAGGCGAGAAACCCTAAACGAGAGGGTAGAAGATTTTTCGCTAGTAGGGGCTTTTGTCCTAGTATGCGAGTGCGTTCGCCTCCTTGTGCTAGGAGGCACGTCGCTCCTCCACCAGGATTGGGTCGATGCAAGGATGGATGGATGACTGGACCGTGCCAACATAGGTAGCAATAGGTTATTTTTATTTCATAAACATGCAACTGCTCGCTCAATGCTCGCTCAATGCTCGCTATCGCTAGTTCGCTTGTTTTTTTAGAATCCACTAGTTCGCTTGGGCGGATGCAATATGGCGCGTAGGGCACCCCGTAGCGTCGTAGCGCGCCTTCTAGGCCGGCCAATCTGGGACGCGAGGTCCCCGGATTTACTTCTTTTTCCTTTATCTTTCTGTTTTCTATTTTTTTGTTTTTCAATTTTTCATTTCTTCTTTCATCTCCGTTTTATCTTCCTTGTTTTTTTCTTTTCTCGTTTTTGTCTTGAACATTTTTTGTTCATTGGATTAAAAAAATGTTCATCTAATTCAAAAAATATTCATGAAATTCAAAAATTGTTCATCATAATTTTAAAAAATGTTCATAAAAAACAAAAAAATCATCCAGTTTTCAAAAAGTTTATCCAATTTTCAAAAAAGTGTTCTTGAATTGAGAATTTGTTCATCAAGTTAATAAAAATGAAAAATGTCCTTCTACTTTAAAAAATGTTCATAAATTCAAATTTTTTACCGTAAATTTTAGCAATGTTCATAAAATTTAAAAAATGTTCGTAAATTTTCCAATAATTTCATCCGATTTTTTCAGGAAATGTTCATAAAAATTTTCTTCCGATTTTTAAAAAAGTTCATGTAATTTAGAAATGTTTGCAAAATTCAAAATTTGTTCATTGGATAAAAATGTTCATAAATATCCAAATTCATGAACATTTTTTCAAATTTGTGAACATTATTTGAATTCAGGAAAGTTTTTTGGCTCCACAAACGTTTTTGAAATTCGAATTTTTTTAATTTTAAAAGTTTTTGAAATCCTGGATTTTTTTAAAAAATAAAGTAAAAAACGGAACAAGAAAATAGGGTGCTCCCCACTGCCGCTCATGAGCCGGCCCAAAATGGGCACGCGGGGGCGTGCGCGCGAGCGAACGATATTTTTCACATTAAGGGATCGCGCGGGGGAAGTCTCGCTAAAGTGGTTGAACACGTGTTGCGCCAGCCACTACGCCCGGCATACTGTTGTGGTAAGTACAAGGGGCACAACTTATTTGAGGCTACTCGAGCCGTTTTCTTCCAGATTTTTTTCCTTGTTTATTATTTTTTCTTTTTTTTCTTCTCCATTCTTCTGTCGTTATTTTTCATTCTTTTTTGCATTTTCTTTGTTCTTCTCCATTTTGTGTTTGGTTTTCTTTCTTCTTCTCAGCTTTTTCTTGTTTTGATGTTCTTTTTTCTTCTCCATTTTTTGTTTTTCTTATTTTTTTCACTCCACATTTTTGTACACCTCAAAAACTTTTTTGTAACAAGTGAACAACATTTTTTGTATACATGTTCAACATTGTCCGAATGCTATTTCAACATTTTTGAAATAATTGTTCAACATTTTAATAGTTATTCAACATTTTTTCTAATACTTGGTCAACATTTTCAAATAATTATTCAACAATTTTCAAATATCCGTTCAACATTTTTAATACATATTCAACATTTTTCAAATACTTGTTCAATATTTTTAATACTTATTCAGTATTTTGAAATACTTTTTCAATAGTTTAAATACTTGTTCAACATTTTCTATATACTTGTTCAACATTTTTTAATACCTGTTTAATAGTTTTCAAATACTTTTCCAACATTTTTAAGTACTTTATATATATATATAAACAGAAAAAAAAGCGCGACTGGGCTCGCCCGACGCGAGCGCATCCCCACCTCTCGCGTAACGCATTAAGGGATGATACGGTTTACCTCTCGCATCAAACGATACACTATGAGGCCGGCGCAATAGCGCATATTTTCAAAAAATGCTTGCGTGAGGATTCAATCCTTTGATCTCCTAGTAGACCGACAACAATGCTAACAAACGCGATAGGCTCGACCTCACATGCAATAAGGCATGACCTATTAGAAGAGAAAGAGTCTGGTTTTACATAACTCCCCTCTTCTTTTTCTTTAATTTTTTCTTTCTTGTCTTTCAACGCTTTTTTCGTTTTCTTTTGTTTCCTTTTTTCAAAAAAATTCATTTTCTTCCTTACATTTTTATTTTCTTCTCCATTTTTGTTTGCTTTTCATTTTTTTTGGTTTTTCGTTGTTTCTTTCTGTTTTTCATTCTACATTCTTATATACATGATCAATATTTTTTTAAATACTTGTTCAATACTTTTCAAATACTTGTTCAACATTTTTCGAATGCTTGATTAACATTTTTAAAATCCTTGTTCAACATTTTGCAAATACATTTTCAACATTTTTTGAACGCTTGATTTACATATTTCAAAACTTGTTCGACATTTATTCAAATACTTGTTCAACATTTTTCAAATGCTTGAACAACGTTTTTCAAATACTTGTTCAACATTTCTTTGAGTGCTACATTAACATTTTTTAAATACTTGTTCAACATCTTATTCAAATACTTATTCAACATTTTTTGAATGCTTAATAACATTTTTCAAATACTTCTTCAACATTTTTCAAATAATTATAAAACATTTTACAAATTTTTTTGTTGAGTTTTTTGTAATATATATATTTAAAATATTTCAAACTATAAAGAAAAGTACAAAATAAAACCAAAAACAAAACCAGGAAAAACATGAAAAAAAAAACAGGCTGTAGCCTCGCTCGCGCATGGGCCGGCCCATCTGGGCTCCGCCCGAGGTGAGGCTGCCCCCTGTGCTCGCTTAAAGCGAGAAATAGGGGTGTCAAGGAATAGGGGTGCCCCCGCGCGCATCGCTTCCTGGCGCTTGTTGCACCAGGCGGATCCTATTTGGCACGAGCGCTATTTATGGCATTGAGCGAGACAAACCTTCGGTCTAGCTGAAGCGTTGCGTCCAATCAGACCGGGCCACTAGCGCACAGTGAAACAGAAAAATAAGGAAGATAACAAGGGCGCGAGGAGAATCTCTCCTTGGTCGTATCTATTGAGCGTAAGCCCGCTGGTTACTGTGCCACTTTTCACTTCGTTTTTCACATACGACGTGCATACTACTTGAGGTAAAACAACAGAGTTTTTTATCTCTCCGTTTTCCCTTCTTTTTTTCGTTTATTCGATTCTTTGTATGGTTTCCTTATTTTTCTCCGGTTTTCTTATTTTCATAATTATATAATTTGGTTTTCTCCCATTTTTGTTTTCCATTTGTTTTTTCGGTTTTCAATGCTTGTTTTCTTTTCTTTTATCTTCTCTGACTTTTGTTTTGTTTTTATTTTTTATTCTTTCTTCATTTTTCTTTGGTTTTTATTTTCATTTTTTTGGGTTTAATATGTTTCTTATTCAGTTTACATTTATTTGTTTTCTTTTGTTTTACCTTTTATATTATTTTAGTAATTGAGCAAAAAAAATTGTATGCATGTTTAACGTTGTCTGAACGTTTATTCAACATTTTTCAAATACTTGTTCAACATTTTAGTACTTATTCAACATTTTTAATACTTATTCAACATTTTCAAATACTTTTTCAACATTTTGAATACTTATACTACATTTCAATACTTGCTTAACATTTTTCATATACTCCTTCAACATTATTTAGTATTTATTCAGCGTTTTTTGATATTTATTCAATATTTTCAAATACTTGTGGAACATTTTTGATAAACTCGTTCAACATTTCTAATAGTTATTCAACATTTTTCAAATACTTGTTCAATATTGTTTTTATTCTTTGTTCAATATTTTCTTACTTAGCATTTTTCAAACATTTGTTCAACATTTTTTAAATAAATGATCAACTTTTTCATGCACATTTGTATTTTCAACATGTCCCAAGTGTATGGTGCGATGGCTAGCGTCAGCTTCTAATTGGGCCGGCCCATCTAATGCCTTTTTTCTGACTATTAGTTTGCAAGAAATGGCGCTGTATCAGAATCGAACCCGCGCTTGAACCATCGAGTAACGCAGGTGTAACCACCACGCCACCAAGAGGGATCAGGTAAAGTTTAACGTTGATCCTCTTTACTCGTTCCTTTTCCTTTTTTTCGTTTCCCTTTTTCTTTTATGTTTTTTTCTCCTTCCTCGTTCAATGAATGTTCACAAATACGTGAAAGTTTTCTTCGAATCGATGAACTAAGTTTGCAATTTGACAAAAAAAAAACAAATTTGATGAACTCAAATTGATGAACTTTTGTCAAAATCCATGAAATTTTTTGAATTTTGATGATTTTTTTAAAATTTGATTAACTTTTCTCAAACGTATGAACTTTCTTTCAACTTTGATGAACTTTTTCCAGTTTTTTCTTGAACTATTTGTATTTCGTGAACTTTAAAAAAAGCATGAATTTCTTCAATCTGTGAACTTTTTACAAACTCGTGAACTTTTTAAATCCCGTGACCTTTCTAAAATTAGCGAACTATTTTCAAATTTATGAACTTTGTACTCGAATTAGTGAACTTTTTCCAATTTTTCGCGAGCCTTTTTTAATAAGTGAACCTTTTCTTTTGTTAAACAAATTTGTAAACTTGCAGATTTCGGGACAGAGCAGCGATAATTGTCCTTAAGAACTTCGTGGTATTAATAGTCGCTACTACGTGGTGGCTCCAGTGGTTAGACAAGTGTGGGTAGCAATGCAGTGGTGCTGGTTCGATTCCTGGCCATAACAACTTTTACATCCTTTTTTGGCTGCCGCTGCGTGTTAGCGGGCCGGCTCACGATGGCGCTGTTTTGAGGGCCAGTTTGGTGAACGCGCGGAATAGGATGTAGGGGCACCCATTCAGAAAGGAAAAACCCCGTGCTCCCAGTTCGGTTTTTTCGTCCGGTCTGTTTCATAAAAAGAGTTCGTCAAAACCTATCAACATGGGATCTAGTTTTAAAGATCTCGACACGAGGAATCCAGCAGTGAAAATGGTTCGAGATTTGGACGCATGATTTAAGAGATAAAACATTTTGAATAAACGAATCTACGAAAAAAGGAAACTCCCAGACGCCACTTGTCGCAACCTGCGAAAGTGGGAGTGATGTTTGCAACGAGTACGCCTTAACTAGTGATTTCGGACACTAGTTGTTCACTACTCGCTACCCTCCTGTTAGGCGGCAGCCCAGGCAGGCCCAATAAGCCACGGGCCAGGCATGCGGGCTGATGTGCTGCCACACCTAAACTGGGAAGGTCCTAACCAGCGCGTTATGCATCTGCTACCGTAGTGGCGCTCACGCATGAGGCGGGCCGACCCACCACGACGCTATTGTGAGCGCTAGTTTTGTTAGGCGGCGAATGCGCGAAATAGGATGTCCGGCTGTGCCATATAGGGGCACCCATTCGGTTATTCACTACCCGCTACTCGCTACCCTCCTGTTAGGCGGCAACCCAGGCACGACCCAATAAGCCACGGGCCAGGCACGCAGACTGACGTGATGTCACACCTAAATCGGGAAAGTCCTAATCAGCGTGTTATGCATCCACCAGTTTGGTGAACGTGCGGAATAGGATGTAGGGGCACCCATTCGGAAAGGGGAAAACTCCATGCTCCCGATTCGGTTTTTTCGTCCGGTCTATTTCATAAAGAAAAGTTCGTCAAAACCATATCAACATGGGATCTAGTTTTGAAGATCTCGACGCGGGGAATCCAACGGTGAAAACGGTTCGAGATTTCGGCGCATGGTTTAAGAGATAAAACGTTTTGAATAAACGAATTTACGAAAAAAGGGAAAACTCCCAGGCACTACTTGTCACAACCTGCGAAAGTGGGAGTGATCTTTGCAACGTGTACTCCTTAACTAGTGATTTCGGACACTGGTTGTTCACTACTCGCTACCCTCCTGTTAGGCGGCAGCCCAGGCAAGCCCAATAAGCCACGAGCCAGGCATGCGGGCTGACGTGCTGTCAAACCTAAATCGGAAAGGTCCTAATCCGCGCGTTATGCATCTTCTACCGTAGTGGCGCTCATGCATGAGGCGGGCCGGCCCACCACAGCGCTGTTGTGAGCGATAGTTTTGTTAGGCGGCGCTGAACGCGCGGAATAGGATGTCCTGCTGTGCCATACAAGGGCACCCATTCGGTTGTTCACTACTCACTACTCGCTACCCTCCTGTTAGGCGACAGCCCAGGCACGACCCAATAAGCCACGCGCCAGGCACACAGACTGGCGTGATGTCACACCTAAACCGGGAAAGTCCTAATCAGCATGTTATGCATCCGCTACCGTAGTGGCGCTCACGCATGAGGTCCATGGGCCAACCCAGTGACGACCGCTGCGGTCGTGCCCCCTCGACTGCTTGATGGATGGATTTCACTGCCCCCCTAAAAAAGATGGATTTTGCAGTTGACCGCTACCAGTCATCAGTTGACTGGTTGATGGTTTAGAAAAAATTATCTAAAAATCTCTTTTAAATGAAAAAAATGAATATTGAAAAAAGTTCACAAATATAGAAAAAAATCATCAAATTTTAAAAATGTTTTTTGTTTTTTAAGAAAGTTTACCAAAATTTAAAAACGTCCAATGATTTTGAAATATAAGCTCATTGATTTTGAAAAAAAAAATCATCAACTTTAAAAAAAAGTTAACAAAATTCTAAAAAGTTCATCGATTTTGGAACTAGTTCATGGATTTGAAGTAATTTCATTGATTTTCAAAAAAGTTCATCAATTTTGTTAAAATGTTCACGATTTTGAAAAAAAGTTCATAGGTTTAAAGAAAATGAATATTGAAAAAATTTCAGAAATATAAAAAAATCATCAAATTTTAAAATATGTTCGTTGATTTTGAAGAAATTTAACATAAATTGAAAAATGTTCAATGATTTCGACATATAAGTTCATTTATTTTGAAACAAAGTTCACCAGCTTTCAAAAAATTTGACAAAATTCTAAAAAGTTCATCGATTTTGGAACTAGTTCATGGATTTGAAATAATTTCATTGATTTTGAAAAAAGTTCATCAATCTTATAAAAATGTTCACGGATTTAGAAAAAATCATAGGTTTAAAAAAATTCATCAATGTTTTTCTAAAAAAATCACGAATTTGGGAAAAAGGTACATAAATTTGACAAGAGGGTCATAAATTTGAAAAAAAGTTCATCAATTGAAGAAAATAATTATCATTTTTAAAAATGTTTCACAAATTTTTAAATTTTTTGCACATTTAAGAAAAAAGGAACAAGAAAAAAAAGGAAAACCCGAATAAAATCCGTTTTGGGGAAAGTCCAACGAACTGGAAAAGACTGGTTTGGGAAGCTTCTTCCGAAAACTGGCGGGCTTGCGCGAACTGGATAAAGGATCAAATAGAAAAAATGAGTAAGTTGACACAAGTGATACGTTGTCCAGGTGCTTCCTTTGTGAACGAGAGGTCCGAGATCGAGCCGTAGCCCGCACACATTTTTTGAAGTTTAAATAGCAAAAAAGAAACAGTAAATGGGCCACCCCAGCTCGGATGGGGGTGTGTGCCAGTGGAAAAATTGCCTTCAACCGGCGCTAATGGCGCCAAATAGGGTTTGCCCCTAAACCGGCTGGTTGGCCAGGTTTGGGTACTCCTCATGATCCAACTATCATCCTTGTAAACATTACGACATTGTTTGCTAGAAAAACCTTCTCCGTCATCGCTGATGACCCCTACCCTCTCCATCACCGTGCTGATCTAACTCGCTAGTTCTCCCACCCATCTCTTTTTTCCCCATTCGCTTGATGTGAATATTTACACACGTTGCTCTTCAACTAGTGCTGTTAGGGGAACAAATTTGAGCTTTAATATTTGCACATGCTCTCCAGTTAGTGCTGCAGATGTCGTGTGTTTTGAACACAAGGACAAAGTGAACTAGTTCGCCCAGTTTGTTTTAAAGCTAGCCAGATATTGTAGGTATTAGTGCTTTTTGTTGTGTTTTTGCAAGTTCGGGTGAACTAAGTGACTTAGCACATATTCTGTCAGGCATCACGAGAGTTTCAGTTATTATTTTCATTATGTTTGAGACATAGTAAGGCTGTAGGTTCAACGTTCATTAGGTTTTTAGTCTTGTTTTTGAAGTCATGGAGAAAGTGCTGGAGCCGAAATTTCCAGTAAGTTTTTTCATAGAGCTTTGACAGGTTGCACACCTTCAGACTAGAAACTTTTTTGGGTGTTTCTGGGAATCTAGGGGGGAGGGCAGTGTGACTGGCATATAACCCCAGGTTTTTAGTTTTGTCAGGTTGTAGATTCAGTTAGTGCTCTGTTTTTTGGGTCTTTGATTATTGTTTTGCTCCACTTATTTTTTTGTACGTATAGGGAACTGAACCTTACCTGCATGCATGTGTTTGTACTTGAATGTGCCCTTAGTAAGTTGAATGGATATCATGACTAACCAAAAAATATTATCTGAATATGCTAAAAGGGTAAGGAACCTAAGGCTATCAGTTCCGGGGTAAAGTTCAATTTTTTTTATAACAAAATAGAACTGAATTAGACACTGCTTTACAATAGTAGAAGTTAATGCTACCGGTTCGGGTCATCTTGGAGTAGTGGTGGTACTGTGGTGGTAATTGATGCATATCATGGTTCGTAGTTGGATGGATATGAGAAGTGGATCAAATGTCATTTGGATGTACTGTGCCAATGTACGCTGTTGTGTTTCTGTGAAATATATTAATCTATCACTGAAAATGTAAAGGGTTGCATGACCATTTCATAAATTTGATCTACACATGTATTTCTTCTCCTACTTTCTTTGTGATCATTAATGATCAACCTTCACACAAATTTAGAAGTTCTGGGGGTATTCGTCAAGGCTGCCCTATGTCCCCTTATTTGTTTGTGATTGCCATTAATGAGTTGTCTCTTGCTCTCAATGAGGCTCTTGCTACTAACAATCTGTAGGGAATTTCACTTGGACCAAATTGCCCCCCTATTCACTCTCTGTTGTTTGCAGACGACCTGCTTGTTTGTGGGCAAGCTACTGTTCAGGAAGCTACCTCAATGGCCCAACTCATCCACCATTTCTGCTCCATTTCAGGTGAAACACCAAACTGGACCAAATCTGCCATAATGTTTAGTTCTCATGTTAGTCCAGCTGTCATTCAGGAGTTAAAGCAGATTTTCCCTGTTCCTAATATTGACAACATTTTTTCCCACCTTGGTCATCCACTTATTCTCCCGGCTAAGAATAGAACTGCATCTTATAATTTTGTTCTGGATAAATTTGTAAACAAGTTGCTTACTTACAAGGCCAACATGCTCTCTCATGCGGCTAGGCTTGAACTCATTCGGTCTGTCTCTTCTATCCCTGTGTACTATATGGACAATATCTTGTTTTCTAAGAAACTTTTAGCCAAACTCACTGCTATTATTAGAATTTTTTGGTGGACAGGTGTTATGGACAATATTTCTGGTAGGAGTCTTTGTCTTAGGGCTTGGAAGGATATTTGTAACTCAAAGCAAGAAGGTGGACTTGGTGTTCAAAATTTGCTGGCTATTAATGAAGGTCTGATCCTTGCAGCTGCTTGGCGCCTGGCAAAAGCCCCCCTTTCCCATCTTCATCTTGTTCTCAAGTCCAAGTATTTTTCGGCTGTTTCCATCTGTACTGCTAGTTCTACCACTCCAAAGTCGGCCTTTTGGTCTTCCATCCTTAAGATGATGCCTAAGCTCAAAGCTCATTCATTTTACCAGTTGACTCAAGGTAATGTCTCTATTTGGAGTACCCCTTGGTGCCCTCTTTGGACTTCTGTTTATGATCAGCTCATCATTCAGCCTCATGGATACATTTACCCTTCTCTGGTTAAGGATCTTTGGCTAACTGATCACAAAGCTTGGAATGTTAATCTCATCAACAATCTCTTCCAGCAGCCTTTAGCTTCTATAATTATTCAAACTGATATTATTCATGATGACTGTCCAGATATTCTTTGTTGGGATCTAACTCCTAATGGTCTCTGTACTTCGAAATCTACTTACAAACTTTGTCTGCAGGATATTCATGCCAACTAGAGACAAACTCCTTCACAAGTTCCTTTGCAGGTGAAAGATCTTCTCAAAATGATTTGGAAGCAAAAGATGATGATTCCAAGGGTCCAAACTTTCGCTTGGAGACTCCTCCAGAAAGCTCTCCCTACAGGTTTGAGGGCTGGTCGTTTTTCTATTCACATTTCTCAATTTTGCAGTAGATGTGGCCAGCAAGAAGATGAAATGCACATGTTCTTCCTTTGTAATTTTGCGAGAGCTGCTTGGTTTTCTCACATGTGGTTCATTAGAACAAATGTATTAGTTCAGAGTTTTTCCAGTATGGATAGCATTATCCTTGCTTTGCTAGATATGAATCATCCGCATGCTTCTGTCCCCAATATTCTCAATTTTATCTGGTGTCTTTGGAAAGCTAGGAACGACCATATTTTTGGCAGGAAAAAAGTTTTCCCTTACCATGTCCATATTGCTGCTACTGCTCTGTCTAATGATGCAAATGATCTTGTCCAACATACTCATTTACAGCCTCAAAATCCTACCTCTACCTGTACCTCAATTCCTACTAATCACATGCCTTTGTAGGGAAGAACAATTAAGTCTGACCTTCTAGTAGCAGGGCCAAAAGTATATTCTGATGCAACTTTCTAGTGCAAAAAAGTCGTAGGTTTACCACAAGGTGATGTTTCTACTGGTATTGGTGTTTACCTATCCTTGCCACAGGATCAGATGGAAGTTAATGTGCATATTCAAGCCTCCTCTATTATCACAAATTATCCTTTGCAAGCTGAAGCCTTGGCTCTTCTTTTAGCAGTCAAGTGGCCAAAAGGCTATGCATTTCTCAGCCCACTTTCCTTACTGATAATCTGTCTTTGGCGTCATGGGCGGCTAGCCGAAAGATTAAGGAATCTACTACTTGATATGTCTCCAACGTATCTATAATTTTTAATTGTTCCATGCTATTATATTACCCGTTTTGGATGTTTATGGGCTTTACTTTACACATTTATATCATTTTTGGGACTAACCTACTAACCGGAGGCCCAACCCGAATTGCATTTTTTTTTGCCTATTTCAGTGTTTCGAAGAAAAGGAATATCAAACGGAGTCCAAACGGAGTGAAACCTTCGGGAGTGACCTTTTTGGAACAAACGTGATCCATAGGAATTGGAGCGGAAGTCAAGAAACAAGGGAGGCGGCCACGAGGGTGCCCGGCGTGCCCCCTAGGGCTGGGCGCCCCCACCCTCATGGGCCCCTCGGGCGTCCACCGACCTACTTCTTCCTCTTATATATACCCACGTACCCCAAGAACATTAGAAGGGACCACACAAAACTATTTCCACCGCCGTAACCTTCTGTATCCGCGAGATCCCATCTTGGAGCCTTCGCCGGCACTCCGCCGGAGGGGGAATCGATCACAAAGAGCCTCTACATCATCTCCAAGGCCTCTCCGATGAGTTGTGAGTAGTTTACCACAGACCTTCGGGTCCATAGTTATTAGCTAGATGGCTTCTTCTCTCTCTTTGAATCTCAATACCATGTTCTCCTTGATCTTCTTGGAGATCTATTTGATGTAACTCTTTTTTCAGTGTGTTTGTCGAGATCCGATGAATTGTGGGTTTATGATCAAGTTTATCTATGAGAAATATTTGAATCTCCTCTAAATTCTTTTATGTGTGATTAAGTTATCTTTGCAAGTCTCTTCGAATTATCAGTTTGGTTTGGCTTACTAGATTGATCTTTCTTGCAATGGGAGAAGTGCTTAGCTTTGGGTTCAATCTTGTGGTGTCCTTTCCCAATGATAGCAGGGGCAGCAAGGCACGTATTGTATTGTTGCCATAGAGGATAAAAAGATGGGGTTTATATCATATTGCATGAGTTTATCCCTCTACATCATGTCATCTTTCTTAATGTGTTATCCTGTTCTTTATGGACTTAATACTCTAGATGCATGCTAGATAGCGGTCGATGTGTGGAGTAATAGTAGTAGATGCAGGCATGAGTCGGTCTACTTGTCACGAACGTGATGCCTATATACATGATCATGCCTAGATAATCTCATAATTATTTGCTTTTCTATCAATTGCTCGACAGTAATTTGTTCACCCACCGTAATACTTATGCTATCTTGAGAGAAGCCACTAGTGAAACCTATGGCCCCCGGGTCTATCTCTTATCATATAAGCTTTCAATCTACTTTTATTTGCATCTTTAATTTTCCTATCTATATCATAAAATACCAAAAATATATTTATCTTATCATATTATCTCTATCAGATCTCACTTTCGCAAGTGGCCTTGAAGGGATTGACAACCCCTTTATTGCGTTGGTTGCAAGTTCTTGTTTGTTTGTGTAGGTGCGTGGGACTTTTGAGGAGCCTCCTACTGGATTGATACCTTGCTTCTCAAAAACTGAGGGAAATACTTACGCTACTTTGCTGCATCACCCTTTCCTCTTCAAGGAAAACCAACACAAGCTCAAGACGTAGCGAGAAGGATATCTGGCGCCGTTGCCGGGGAGGTCTTCGCTCAAGTCAAGACATACCAAGTACCCATCACAAACTCATCTCCCTCGCACTTACATTATTTGCCATTTGTCTCTCGTTTTCCTCTCCCCCACTTCACCCTTGCCATTTTATTCGCCCTCTCTTTCCCAATCTCCTCTCTCTTTCGCTTGCCCTCTTCTTCCTCCTGGCTTTTGTTTGCCGTTATGTCTGAAATTGGGGAGATTATCGTCGATATGGACAATAATGATAACTTGGAAAATTCTGATGCTCCTGCTGAAGAACCCCCTATCTTGCATACTAAAAAGTTTCGAATCGGTAGTGGTAATATTATTGGAAAAGGGGTTATTCAAGACTTCTTTACTTGTGCCGGTGCTTTACCTTCTATGGGTGGTTCTATTCTTCATAGAACTAGTAGTCTTGTGGATGCTATCGCCATGCTTGTAGTTGAGCTTGAAAGATAATTTATGCATATGCATCCTTGCATACAAAGAATTTTCCTGGAATTTTCTAATATTGAGCATTTTTCTGTTAAGCGCACCGCTACTATCTTTTTGGCACATGAGTTTAGGTTTATAATAAAAGAGGCCAAAGAAATCTTTGCGCACTATAGGGTGGACGCCGGCCGTCCTCCCATAGAGGCGATCCTCTTTGATCAAGAGGAAATTAGGCATTTTCAATCTTTGGACTATGTTGCCTTTAATGAAAACCTTAGAAAAAAGGTTCCTACCAATGTCCTAGTTGATAGAATTTCTGAACTTAGTAATGATTTTCCTGTTTGAAATAATGAGCTAGGATACTCTCTTGAGTATAGGCTCAGGAAGTTCTGCCAAAAGAATGCTTATAATGATGAATTAGTTGTGCAATATGAAGGGCCAAAGGAGGAACCCATACCTCCTGAGATTGATCTTGGGGACTTTTGTCCCATTAAATTTAGCCCTTTTGATTACTTTTGCTTGCCTCAAAGAAAAATTGCTGCTGAACGTAGAGAATATGAGATGAGTTTTCGTGATCTATCTTATTATTATGGTACTACTTAGATCTATCCTCGCTTTTATGGAGCGTTAAACGATAGCGCTAGTTGGGAGGCAACCCAATTTTATTTTAGTTTTTTTGTTTTTGCTTATTTTTAGTAATAAATTTATCATCTAACTTCTGTTTAGATGTGTTTTTATGTTTTAGTTAGTGTTTGTGCCAAGTAGAACCTATAGGATAACCTATGATGATAGTTAATTTGATTCTACTGAAAAACAGAAACTTTGTGCGCACAAAAATAATTTTAGTAATTCACAGAAACGTGATTTTGCGTTGATTCTTTTTTCTGTAGATCAACAGACAAATTTACCAGGCCTTCCTATTTTGTTAGGATTTTTAGAGTTCCAGAAGTATTCTAGAGTTACAGATTGCTACAGACTGTTCTGTTTTTGACAGATTCTGCTTTTCGTGTGTTGTTTGCTTATTTTGATGCATCTATGGCTAGTATGTAGGGGTATGAACCATAGAGAAGTTGGAATACAGTAGGTTTAACACCAATATAAATAAACAATGAGTTCATTACAGTACCTTATGTGGTGGTTTTTCTTTCTTTCACTAACGGAGCTTATGAGATTTCCTGTTGAGTTTTGTGTTGTGAAGTTTTCAAGTTTTGGATAAAGATTTGATGGAGTATGGAATAAGGAGTGGCAAGAGCCTAAGCTTAGGGATGCCCAAGGCACCCCAAGATATTCAAGAATAGCCAAAAGCCTAAGCTTGGGGATGCCCCGGAAGGCATCCCCTCTTTCGTCTTCGTTCATCGGTAACTTTACTTGGAGCTATATTTTTATTCGCCACATGATATGTGTTTTGCTTGGAGCGTCTTGTATGATATTAGTCTTTGCTTTTTAGTTTACCACAATCATACTTGTTGTACACACCTTTTGGGAGAAACCCACTTGATTGGAATTTATTAGAATACTCTATGTGCATCACTTATATCTTTTGAGCTAGATAGTTTTTGCTCTAGTGCTTCACTTATATCTTTTAGAGCACGGCGGTGGCTTAATTTTGTAGAAATTTTTAATCTCTCATGCTTCACTTATATTATTTTGAGAGTCTCTTAGAACAGCATGGTATTTGCTATGGTTATAAAATTGGTCCTAGAATGATGGGCATCCAAGTTGGGTATAATAAAAACTATCATAGGAAGTGAATTGGATGCTATGATCAATTTGATACTTGATAATTGTTTTGAGATATGGAGGTAGTGATATTAGAGTCATGCTAGTTGGGTGATTATGAATTTAAAGAATGCTTGTGTTGAAGTTAGCAAGTCTCGTGGCATGCACGTATGGTAAAAGTTGTGTAACAAATTTGAAACATGAGGTGTTCTTAGATTGTGCATCCTTATGAGTGGCGGTCGTGGACGAGCGATGGTCTTTTCCTACCAATCTACCCCCCTAGGAGCATGCGCGTAGTGCTTGGTTTTTGATGACTTGTAGATTTTTGCAATAAGTATATGAGTTCTTTATGACTAATGCTGAGTCCATGGATTATACGCACTCTCACCCTTCCATCATTGCTAGCCTCTTAGGTACCGTGCATTGCCCTTTCTCACCTTGAGAGTTGGTGCAAACTTCGCCGGTGCATCCAAACCCCGTGATACGATACACTCTATCACACATAAACCTCCTTATATCTTCCTCAAAACAGCCACCATACCTACCTATTATGGCATTTCCATAGCCATTCCGAGATATATTGCCATGCAACTTTCCACCATTCCGTTCATCATCATGACACACATCATCATTGTCATATTGCCTTGCATGATCATGTAGTTGACATCGTATATGTGGCAAAGCCACCATGCATAATTTTTCATACATGTCACTCTTGATTCATTGCCCATCCCGGTACACCGCCGGAGGCATTCATATAGAGTCATATCTTGTTCTAGTTTTGGGTTGTAATTCATGAGTTGTAAATAAATAGAAGTGTGATGATCATCATTATTAGAGCATTGTCCCAAATAAAAAATAAAAAAAGGAAGGCCAAAGAAAAAAAAGGCCAAATAAAGGAAAAAAGGGGAAAGGCCCCAAAAAAAGAAAGGCCAAAAGAAAAAAAAAGAAAAATAAAAAATAAATAAATAAGGGGCAATGTTACTATCCTTTTCCACACTTGTGCTTCAAAGTAGCACCATGTTTTTCATATAGAGAGTCTCATATGTTGTCACTTTCATATACTAGTGGGAATTTTTCATTATAGAACTTGGCTTGTATATTCCTACAATGGGCTTCCTCAAATGCCCTAGGTCTTCATGAGCAAGAAAGTTGGATGCACACCCACTAGTTTCTTTTGTTGAGCTTTCATACATTTATAGCTCTAGTGCATCCGTTACATGGCAATCCCTACTCCTCATGTTGACATCAATTGATGGGCATCTCCATAGCCCGTTGATTATCCTCGTCAATGTGATACTTTCTCCTTTTTGTCTTCTCCACACAATCTCCCTCATCATATTCTATTCCACCCATAGTGCTATATCCATGGCTCACGCTCATGTATTGTGTGAAAGTTGAAAAAGTTTGAGATTATTTAAGTACAAAACAATTGCTTGGCTTGTCATCAGGGGTGTGCAAGATGGGAGCATTTTCGTGTGACGAACATGAAGCATAGCCTAACTATATGATTTTGTAGGGATGATTTTTCTTTAGCCATGTTATTTTGAGAAGACATGATTGCTTTGATTAGTATGCTTGAAGTATTACTATTTCTTATGTCAATATGAACTTTTATTTTGAATCATTTGGATCTGAACATTCATGCCACAATAAAGAAAATTACATTGAGAATTATGCTAGGTAGCATTCCACATCAAAAATTCTGTTTTTATCATTTACCTACTCGAGGACGAGCATGAATTAAGCTTGGGGATGCTTGATACGTCTCCAATGTATCTATAATTTTTGATTGTTCCATGCTATTATATTACCCGTTTTGGATGTTTATGGGCTTTACTTTACACATTTATATCATTTTTGGGACTAACCTACTAACCGAAGGCCCAGCCCGAATTGCTGTTTTTTTACCTATTTAGTGTTTCGAATAAAAGGAATATCAAACGGAGTCCAAACGGAATGAAACCTTCGGGAGTGATCTTTTTGGAACAAACGTGATCCAGAGGACTTGGAGTGGAAGTCAAGAAACAAGGGAGGCAGCCACGAGGGTGCCCGGCGTGCCCCCTAGGGCTAGGCGTGCCCCCACCCTCGTGGGCCCCTCGGGCGTCCACCAACCAACTTCTTCCTCCTATATATACCCACGTACCCCGAGAACATCAGAAGGGACCACGAAAAACTATTTACACCACCGTAACCTTCTGTATCCGCGAGATCCCATCTTGGAGCCTTCGCCGGTGCTCCGCTGGAGGGGGGAATCAATCACGGAGGGCCTCTACATCATCTCCAAGGTCTCTCCGATGAGTTGTGAGTAGTTTACCACAGAACTTCGGGTCCATAGTTATTAGCTAGTTGGCTTCTTCTCTCTCTTTGAATCTCAATACCATGTTCTCCTCGATCTTCTTGGATATCTATTTGATGTAACTCTTTTTGTGGTGTGTTTGTTGAGATCCGATGAATTGCGGGTTTATGATCAAGTTTATCTATGAGAAATATTTGAATCTCCTCTGAATTCTTTTATGTGTGATTAAGTTATCTTTGCAAGTCTCTTTGAATTATCAGTTTGGTTTGGCCTACTAGATTGATCTTTCTTGCAATGGGAGAAGTGCTTAGCTTTGGGTTCAATCTTGCGTTGTCCTTTCCCAGTGACAGCAGGGGCAGCAAGGCACGTATTGTATTGTTGCCATCGAGGATAAAAAGATGGGGTTTATATCATATTGCATGAGTTTATCCCTCTACATCATGTCATCTTTCTTAATGCGTCACTCTATTCTTTATGGACTTAATACTCTAGATGCATGCTGGATAGCGGTTGATGTGTGGAGTAATAGTAGTAGATGCAGGCAGGAGTCGGTCTACTTGTCACGGACGTGATGCCTATATACATGATCATGCCTAGATAATCTCATAATTATTCGCTTTTCTATCAATTGCTCGACAGTAATTTGTTCACCCACCGTAATACTTATGCTATCTTGAGAGAAGCCACTAGTGAAACCTATGGCCCTCGGGTCTATCTCTTATCATATAAGCTTTCAATCTACTTTTATTTGCATCTTTACTTTTCCTATCTATATCATAAAATACCAAAAATATATTTATCTTATCATATTATCTCTATCAGATCTCACTTTCGCAAGTGGCCTTGAAGGGATTGACAACCCTTTATTGCGTTGGTTGCAAGTTCTTGTTTGTTTGTGTAGGTGCGTGGGACTTTTGAGGAGCCTACTACTGGATTGATACCTTGGTTCTCAAAAACTAAGGGAAATACTTACGCTACTTTGCTGCATCACCCTTTCCTCTTCAAGGAAAACCAACACAAGCTCAAGACGTATCACTACTCCTTGGACTATTAGAAAAGTTCTGGTTGATTTCGTCTGCTACTCCTCGGATCTTTAGTCCTAGGTTTTTCACATCTTAGGGAGATAAATGGTATTGCTCACAATGCAGCTACCAGGTTCTAAGATCAGTGGTAGAACCTGACATATGTTGTTTTGCTTCAGCTCATCGGAATATGACTTGCCCTGTAGTTTCTCTTCTCTCTATTTTCCAATTTTAGGACTTTGTAATTCATGTTGTACATTGTTACTGAGCTGAAATGAAAAGGTTTGGCACCTCGTGCGCCTTCTGTCGTTCAGAAAAAAACACTGAAAATGTGATATTAGCCTCGTGGTAAATTCCTGCTGCTATACTACATACTACTGGCTAAGTACCCGTGCGTTGCTATGGGTGAACAATATACATAGGTGCTATACGACCAGACAAATTATATTCTTATTTGAGGTTCACATTTCAGGCTTACAATCAGTGCAAGCGACGTCCTATGTGTGGCACTCATCTCTCTCTTCCCGCATGTCTCCTATGTCCACCCCCACGCTTGTTGTTGATGCCTTCCTAAACAGGTAGCCATTGATTTATTTGATAGTTCAGTTGCAATAAAAAGCTAGTTTGCTTAGTTTTTACCCAGTGGCTAAACCTTACATGTCAAGGTTAAAGTTGTCACATACTAATTTCCAAAGGTCATCCCATTATTTGCCAAAAGAAAGGCACACACTTCCATTAGCTCCCCTCTCATCAAAGTTACTCTTAGAGCATCTCTAATAGAAGAGCTAAACATGGTAGAAAATAGATATTACTTATGTCAGTCAATAATTTAGAGCAAACTCTCACTTAGAATTGCCCAACCATCTCCTCCAACGTAAAGAATGGAAAGATGTAGCGACCAGACCTCAAACATTCTAGTCTCTGTGCATTAGTGTCATCCCTGGATCGGTAATGCCGACACGCACAGTACTCGAGGATTTATAACAGAGTTTCAGTCACACACTTATTACATCGAATGTCTCAAAAGAGAACTTATTACAATAATATGGCTTAAGGCCATCCAAATAAGATAACAACAGAAGGCTTGGAAGATAAAGTGAGTCCATCAACTCTAATGGCATAGCTGAGTGAACAACAACGACCTATGGCACCTTACTCGTCGTCTGAAAAGTCTGCAACATGAAATGTTGCATCTTGAAACGGGTCAGCACATGGAATATGCTGGCAATGAAACACATAGAGTAATGAACAGAATAAATGTTGTCACTACATGCATATATGGCTGGTGGAAAGCTCTATGGTTACAGTTTTGCATAAAGCCAAATTTTCCCTACAACAAAGGAATACATTTTATTTAACTATCATGGTGGTTTTTAAACATTGAGGAGGTTCCTCCAACTCAATCCCAATTAAGCAACATCAATTAACGCAATCAAATTAATTTAGAGTGATGAGATCAACATGATAATCCAAGAACCAGATACTCAAGATGTCCATAACCGGGGACATGGCTAACCATGATTAGTTTATACACTTTGCAGAGGTTTGCGCACTTTTTCCCAGAAGACTCGATCTCCTCCGTTGGATTTCTCGCACTACATGATGTTTGAGAAATGGATGAACGAGACACAATCTTTCAGAAGCATTAACTCTTTACTCTGGGTAGACAGTACCACCTACATCCCCTACATCTGCTAGTCTACCACTGAAAGAGGTCACACAACATACTCAACTATGCCAGAGCCCATAATGGCTTGTGGCTGCACATGGAAGTTTCTAGCATGAAAATCTTATGATCCCTTTGAGCTTGGGTGGCGAACCGTAGGATAATCACACGGGTACTCCGGGATATCCTAGGACAACACTGGATTCTCCAGGTGCCCTGACAACAACTGGGTACTCCAGGGTGCATCAACCAATCCACCTAGATGTGTATTTAAGTAGCCACCTTAAGTGAACCATTAATTAACAATACTCACATCTGTCATGGATACACTCACCCAATCCACGTCTACGAGCATAGCACAACAATCCTAAGCATAACGTAGAAGTAACTCCCAAAGGTTTGATAATAAAAGGGAAATAGGTTCCACCTCATCATCTACTTCCCAAACCACATGTTATTCAGATTCCTAACCATGAAATGTTTGAGGGTTGAACTAATGCATAAAAACTTGGTAATAAAGAGATATGATCAAAGTGTTACTTGCCTTGCTGATGATCCGCAAAACCTAGAGACTCGTAGTAGCACGCTCCGCACTCCGGGAATTCTATCGTAAACAAACAAGAACATACATAAGCACTCAACTAGAAGGACGGGTAAAACTCAAATAAGAAGATCTAACCAGAAATTTCAACTGAAGAACTCCAGTTTGCAAAAAGAATCAAATCAAACGGAGCAACGAAACGCAAACTACGAAAGAAACAAGATTCATTTACTAATCTGGACTAAAGTCAAATTTTACAGTACCAAAATCTTGTTCAAGTTGGTTAAACAGAAAGAGGGCTTCGAGATGAAGATCTAGGCGCTTGTTTCACCTAATTCGGATAAACAAGCGAAAAGATAAAATAAAACAAAGATCAGGGCAGAAATCGCGATCGAAAATAATCGCGGAAAACCCCTGGAAAATAAAACGAGACGAACAGGCTAACGAACAAATGTTCGCTGTCTGCGGCTAACTGACGAATAAGGTTTGTTAAAACGAACGTACGGACGAATGTCCGCTATTTAACTATACCGAGAAAAAACTGAACCTATCTAAAAAAAATTAGATATAGGGTTTTTTTAAAAAGCCGACGGTTTTCCTGAGAAAAACTGGACGGCAGCGGCGGCTACCTCGGCGGCGGCGGGGTCGGGGCGACGGTGGTGACTCCGGCGGGGCGGCGGTTGGCGGCGGCGGCTCTGGCGGGGGACAGCGGAGGCGGCGACGGCTCCACGAGGCGGCGGCGGCGAGAAAGCGCTAGGGTTTGCGGGGCGAGGCGGGGCGGCTGGGCTGGCGGGGCGAGGCCTCGGCCTTTAAAGGGCCGACCGGGCGAAGTGTCCGGGTCGGGCATGGCCCGGTTAGGTCGGTGCAACTTGTTTTAAAAAAATAAACTGACGCGGAAAAACAAATAAAAGAAATATTAAACGGAGTCCAAAAATCATGAAATAAATTTTTGCGGTCCTCTAATAATATTGCGGACAAAGTGAACATTTATTTGGGCCACTAATGCAATTTTGAAAAACACATTTTTTCCTAATTCAAATAAAATAGCAATAAAAATCCAAATAAAACTCTTATTTGATTTTAATATTTTTCCTCCAATATTTCTTTTATTTGGAGAAGTCATTTTATCCCCTCTCTTTTATTTTCATATTAGAAATATTCGAAGAGAAAAAAATGATTAAAACCAAATGATCCTCTTTTCAAAATTTGAGAAAACTCAAATATGAAAATAACGAAATTCCCAACTCTCTCCGTGGTCCTTGAGTTGCTTAGAATTTCCAGGATCAACCAAAATGCATTAAAATATGATATGCAATGATGACCTATGTATAATATTCCAAATTGGAAATTTGGGATGTTACAAACCTACCCCCTTAAGATGAATCTCGCCCTCGAGATTCGGTTTGGCTAGAAAATAGGTGCGGGTGGTCCTTCTGTAGGTCTTCCTCTCGTTCCCAGACGGCTTCATCCTTGCTGTGGTGGCTCCACTGAACTTTGCGGAACTTGATAACCTTGCTGCGTGTGACTCGGCTGGCAAACTCGAGAATCTTCACGGGTTTTTCCTCATAAGTCAAATCGCTATCCAGCCGAATCGCTTCCAGTGGCACTATATCTCTCAAAGGGATGTCGGCCATCTCTGCGTGGCACTTCTTCAACTGGGAAATGTGAAACACATCGTGAACTCCTGACAATCCTTAAGGCAATTCCAGCTTGTAACCAACTTCTCCCATACGCTCCAAAACTTTGTATGGTCCCACAAAACGTGGTGCTAACTTTCCCTTAACTCCAAAATGCTTACCTCCTCGAAGTTGGGACACATGAAGATATACTCTCTCTCCGACTTTGTAAACTGTCTCTTTGCATTTAGCATCCTCATAGCTCTTCTGCCTGGACTGGGCTACCTTCAATCTGTCACGAATCAACTTAACATTTTCTTTAGACTCCTTAATCAAATCTAGTCCAAACAATTGATGGTCTCCAACTTCATCCCATAGAAATGGTGTCCTGCACCTCCTTCCGTACAAGGCTTCGAAAGGGGCCATCTTCAAACTGGCTTGAGAACTATTATTGTAAGAGAACTCTGCATATGGCAGATTGTCGTCCCAACTAGATCCATAATCTAGCGCACAAGCTCTCAACATGTCCTCCAGAATATGATTGACTCTCTTGGTCTATCCATCTGTCTGTGGATGAAAGGTTGTACTGAACTCTAGCCTGGTACCCAAAGTCTCATGCAACTGATTCCAAAACTTTGAGGTAAACTGGGTTCCTCTATCTGATACAATGGTCCTCGGAACTCCATGCAGACATACGATCCTGGTCATGTATATCTTTGCCAACTTAGCATTGGTGTAAGTGGTCTTCACTGGGATGAAATGTGCTACCTTCATCAACCGATCGACTACAACCCATATCGAGTCATAGTCAGAACGAGTCCTGGGCAATCCCGTGATAAAATCCATGCCTAGCTTGTCCTACTTCCATTCGGGTATCGGCAATGGTTGTAGCAAACCTGCTGGCTTCTGATGCTCTGCCTTTACTCTCTCACATACATCACATACTGCTACATACTCACACTACAAAAAAAATACAGTTCCGTGATGATACGTGTTTGTCACAGTAGGTCGCGTTTTTTGTCATGCATGTACATCCATGACAAATTTATGACAGAATCAAGATAGTCATACCTGTGCTGTGGTAGAAGTGTTCCATGACATTACCAAAATTATCATCACGGAAGTGTCCACTTCCATGACAATAAATCACGCGTCACAGAAGTGATTTCGTCAAGGGTGACCGACACGTGGCATCCACCGTAATGGAACGCCGTTAAGCTACCAGGTCGGGTTTTGAATCCGATAACCCGTTAACAGCCCCGACCAATGGGGATTTTCCATGTTTAAAATCATCATTGGCTGGACGAAACACGTGTCGGCTCATCGTTGGGACAGATGTCATCCACTCATTGGACGGAAGGCGCCTATGATACGTCGACACGTGGCACGGCCCAACAAAGGTACATTCCTGTGAAAAGGTCGGCCCAGTAAAAATTAGCAGGCCAGCCCATATAAGGCCTACTTGTGTCAGGTTCATTTAAGCCCACGACCCATACGAGATGTGCCAATTCGGCCCGTCAACGGCCCGTTAAAGGTTTGACACCATTGCAGCCCATCGTCAGTTCGAGCCCGTTAACAGCCCGCTATATATTTGGGCTCAATGTCGGCCCGATGAGATTTTGGCCTGTTAACGGCCCATTTAATGGATGGGCCAATTTTCAGGATGTACATCTTTCGGCCTTTTAGCGACCCATTTAAATGTTGGGCTAATTTCCGACCCGGTGTGTCTTTCAGCCTATTGACGGCCCATAAATCTGATGGGCCTTTTGTTGTCGGACCTGAGTTTCGGCCTTTTAGCGGCCCATTTAAGTGTTGGGCCAATTTCTGGCCCGGTGTCACTTTCAGCCTGTTGACGACCCATAAATTAGTTGGTCCATTTGTAGTCGGACCTGAGTTTTGGCCTTTTACCGACCCATTTAAGTGTTGGGCCAATTCCCGACCCTGTGTGCCTTTCGGCCTGTTAACGGACCATAAATGAGTTGGCCCATTTGCAGTTAGACCTTAGTTTTGGCCTTTTAACGGCCCATGCCCTTCATGGTCCAATACAAGCCCGGTTTCTCTTTCGGCCTGCTAAAGGCCCACAACACAGTTGGGCCATTTACAATACGACCTGACTTTCGGCCTCTTAGCGGCCCATGGTCTTCATGGTCCAGTACAAGCCCGCTGTCTCTTTCTGCCTGCTAAAGGCCTACAGTATAGTTGGGCCATATGTAGTCCAAACTTAGTAACGGCCTGTTAACGGCCCGTGAAATAAATTGGGGCCACCTGTTGCCCGCTTCGATGTCGGCCTGTTAACGACCCGGGAGGTAAGAGGGCCGACCATTAACTTTCGGCTTAGTAACGGCATTAACTTAATGGGCCCACTAAAGTTCGTACATGTCTTTAGGCCAAATTAGATAATTTGAGCCCATTACGACGAGCAATTATGCACAGGATCAAAACCGATCAAGCAAAGGTACGGCATACAGGGAATAACGTTGCACATCCAGCATATATTACAGGAAATTACATCCATTGGGCAATCAAAGATTGATGCCAGTGCAAATAAATGACCAGAACCTAACCATCTACAACGTCACAATCTGCAACCTCAGCATAGATGACGCCCATAAGCATGTGGGCAAGTTCTTTCTGCTTTGCTACACTGTCTCTGAAAACATTGATCAGTTGTTGTGTCGCACGACTCTGCACCTCTAATTCATCCACCATTTCCATCATTGCTTTAGCCATTAATTGGTTCACAAACATACATTTATTCCGTTGCATTCGAGACAGAGGATACTGAACAGATTCAGATGGCGATTTTGGCAGGCTTGTATTATTGATAGTGGAGAGTGTATTGACCACTGCATCATAACATAAATTAGGACGGGAACCAAATAGATTAATCATGAGTTATTGCCATATTACCTAGCCTAGATTTGCTGGAAAGAAACAATGGGGTTGCCTTGCTGTTTTCAGAGTTTGTCTTCTTATCTTTAGCAGCCTGCACAAAATTAACACACTAGCATTGCTATCATTAGCCAAGTCAGATAATAGGAAAGCAACATTGACACAACGAATGTTTGGGCAACTAGCCTACACCAAATTAACACAATATGGCACAGCTATCATCAGCCAGGTAAGGTAGTACGAAAGCAACATTGACACAATGAATGAATGGGCAACCAGAGAAGCACTACAATTTAGTAATGTGCGTGATATGAGATAGTACATTCATGCAGCTCAGTATGCAAAACTACCAGGCAGTTTTCCTTATAAAAATCAACATTGGCGCCTTTAACATTTTGCTACAACTAATTTTAGATCAGATAAAGGTTAGATTCACGCCGATTAACAAAATACATGTTGATGTAAAAATATAGTGATATACAACAGGTACTTACATTAGCATTGGAGCACAGAGAATTCCCGCAAGATATTTTCCTCGAATACGATTCCAATGGAGGAAGTCTTCTATCGTTTAACCTTATTTTCTAAAAGAGAGATGGGTAAGAAACATGTAGAAAATATGATCAGAATGCTATAAAATTTCATGATGCGAGGATACGCACACGCTTCTTAGAATGGAGTTGACATTCTTTTGCTGGACTGGAGCGGACTAGTTCTTTGGCCACTGGAATCTGCTTATTATCAGTGGGAGTTGGGTTTCTCTGTGCTGGAGCAGTATCTATGAAAAATGGAGTTGGTTTATTATCTCCTGGCATTTGGATCTTTTGCAAAGACCTGGTTTGTAACCCTTCAGATTCTAACATAGCCGTCTTCCCCTTGCATGCCTTATATAGAAGAATGGTGATTCAGTTATAAAACATGCTACAGCAGAGATGGAATAGGTACTGAAGAATAGAAAGGCATGACATATTGACATGTATTCCCTCCATCCGGAAATAAATGGACGGGTCTAGGCGTATTTTAGTTCTAGATACATCCAATTTTATCCATTTCTGCGACATTTAATCCAGACGGAGGGAGTATGATGTAGGAGCTAGGGATACGATAGGACAACACAGTAAAAAAACCCACTTAAAAACCCACTGCAGAACCAAAGTATTCAAACCCACTGATATGAGATAGTACACTCATGCAGCTCAGGATGCAAAACTACCAGGCAGTTTTCCTTACAAAAATCAACATTGTGGCCTTTAATCATACATTTTGCTACAACTAAATTTATATCAGATAAAGGTTGGATTCACGCCGATTAACAAAATACATGCTGATGTAAAAATATAGTGATATACAATAGGTACTTACATCTACATTGGAGCACAGAGAATTCCTGCAAGAATCTTTCCTCATAAACGATACCATTGCAGAAATTCTTCTATCTGTTAAGCTTATTTTCTAAAAGAGAGATGGGTAAGAAACATGTAGAAAATATGATCAGCATGCTATAAAATTTCATGATGCAAGGATACGCACACGCTTCTTAGAATTGAGTTGACATATTTTTGCTGGACTGGAGTGGACTAGTTCTTTGGCCACTAGAATCTGTTTATTATCAGTAGGAGTTGGGTTTCTCTGTGCTGGAGCAGTATCTATAAAAACTGAAGTTGGTTTATTATCTCCTAGCGTTTGGATCTTTTGCAAAGGTCTTGTTTGTAATCCTTCAGATTCTAACATAGTCGTCTTCCCCTTGCATGCCTTGTATAGAAGAATGGTGCTTTAATTATAAAACATGTGACATTAGAGAGATGGAATAGGTACTGAAGAATAGAAAGGCATGACATATTGACATGTATTCCCTCCATCCAGAAAAAATGGATGGGTCTAGGCGTATTTCAGTTCTAGATACATCCTTTTTTATCCATTTTGGCAACATGTAATCCGAACGGAGGGAGTATGATGGAAGACTATATGCTAGCGGAATACGTACAGAAATAACTAAGGCAACATACACGTGTATGATTGGGAAAATAAGATGGCATTGCAACAGAGCACTAGAACAGCACTTCAATGTAAAAAAACATGGTATGGCAGACAGATGAAGTACATACTGATGAATAACAATGCATAAGATATTCAGAAGCATGATGTCCAAATTAAGAAGATGGCATTGCGATAGAGTAGAATGACAGTACTTGAATTTGAAAACATGTTATCATGAATGGAATAGGTACTGAAAAACAGGAAGGCATGACATATTTACATGCATGATCAGCATGCTAAGCACATGGCATTGCAACAGAGTAGATACACTCCAGGACATTATATGCATGTTGTACCCATATCACAGGCCGAGTTAGAGCAAGGACCTTGTGGGGTGAAGAGGATTCATCATCTTTCTGCAAGTATTTTGAAGAACTGCCTTTACATGTTCCATCATATTGGGTATCATTGACATCAAGTTTATTTGCCCTTACATTGCTCCGTGAGGTTCTTGTGGATATATCAGTGTGTGCAATTATATCTGACATGCATGGAAGACAACTAGTAGTTATATTTATGTAAATGAGTGCCTGTAGGAGACGACATAAATAGTAGGACTGGGGTTAACTAGCAGCAACAGGTCTCATAAACTAAAGGGAGAACACAGATGAAAGCTACAGAATATGTATCGTTTGTACTCGAAATTAACTAGATGGCACACAAAAGTATTAAAGAACAACATAGGTAACACTATAAGTGGTATAATACTATAATCACCAGCCTGTGGGATAGCATTGGCTGATGGATGATAACTATGGAACAACGTTACCTAAAGAACAAGTATCTTAGTTGAACTATGGAACAGTGTGAACTCCTGAACAAGACCCATAAGAGATCAGCATGAATATACAGTGAAATGTGATGATCTATTTTCCGTGCTTAGATGAATAACAAAGCCATAAATGTTGCACACAAGTAAGATGAGGGTACAACCTATCTGGCTGCCATCCATAGGAGTGAGCATCATGTGCTGACTTTTCGATGGCCCTGCAGTTGTTGTGCCTGTCCATGTCGGGCACGCGCATTCGATGCAGGGAACTGTTGAGTGGAGACTGTAGCTCCCTTCTGGTGTATGCTTCCCTTGTTGGAGCAGCAGCGGTGAGTCCGAAGACGGTGTGTGTGAAGATGCAGATAATGCGTAATGTTAAGAACGACATATCTCTTTGATCTGAAGAAATACACAAAGAGATCAACAACAAGGTACGAGAGTGGTCACACGTCTGTTGACTGAAGACTAAATTGGGGTCACACAATTTTATTTTATTTTGGTACTGTCCGATCTACGCCGGATGGCTTGATGGCCGTCTTGTGCCTCCCGGCTGACACTGTTCGGTATCTTCCCCCGAAGAGCCAGCGACCAAAGGCAGAGCAGCCTACCTCCGCCGTCCGTGGCCCCGGCCAAAACCCCGCTCCCCGCCCCACCGCACTGCCGTGGTTGCGCCGCCCCCGGGCCAATCCACAAAGACTCCCCGTCATCCAGATCCGGCGGTGGCAGTACCTTCAACCCACGCAACTCTAAAAGATAGCCATCTAAGCGCTGCTTCTGCATCGAACTTGCGGCCCCGCACCCTTACGTTAGACACCAGGCAACCGACAGCCTAGGAGCTCCGCCGCCTCGAGGGGTGCTGCTTCCCATTGGAAATCGATTGGCCCAGAATAAAAATTCAGACAACTGACGCCTAAATAAAGTGATTTGAGATGAGGGTGCGACCTATCTGGCGGCATGGTGAAGTAGGCAGGTCCAGCTGCCGAGTTGGTGAGGCCGGCGCGGTTGCGGTGGCGACCGACGGCAGGGAAAGAGCGATGTCATGATGGTCGACGGCTACGCGGAAGCAGCGCCAGGACTCTGGACGGGTCCGAAGTTGGAGCCACTCCGGCGCCGTGAACAACGGCAGGGGTGAGTCGGCTCCGATACGGTTCACGCGGCTGTCGTCGAGGCAGCACCAGCAGCACGGAGTAAGAGGCACACGGCCCAGTGCACGACGGCAATTGGACAACGTCTCCGGCATTAGGGCGGCTGTGAAATTGGTGCGGTGGGGGCGCCATGGAGGTGGGGCTGAGGTTTCGCGGCTCGGGAGAAGGGAGCTTCCCGGGAGAATGTGATTTGGCGCCCACGAGGTATGAATGGGGGCGGGCGCGGGGGGGGGGGGGGGAATGTGAGGGGGAGTTACAGTTCTACCCTTGCCTATAGGCTTCTCGGCTTGGGTCTGTGTACTGAGGGTCAGGGATAGTAGAGTAACTTTGCTTCTCCCCAAATAGTGGGTGGGAGCGATTTCGGGCGAGGAGGGCGTGTTTTGAACTATAGTGGGCGCGAGCAATTTTGGGCGAGGAGAGCGTGTTTTGAAATAGTGGGCGCGAGCTATTTCGGGCGAGGAGAGCGTGTTTTGCCGACCATGGTTTATGAATTATTCGGCACATGTCATTTCGGCCGAGGAGAAGGCGCGCTTGGATGAAGTTACGAACCTACCCTCGATGTACAACGGGCCAATTGATGCGTGTCCCACATAGGACGGTAATTTCGCGTCTCCCATTTATTTGCTCGGGCGAATTCCACCGAGCAGAGAGGATGTTTAACGGTTCGTTCAAATTTTGGGAGAACGAGCATCCATGTCTACCTTACCAAGTCGATTCGAATCAAATTTTGAAATATTAGCTTGCCACTTCTTTTTTAGATGGAGAGATGATGCTCGGGAGTAATGTGTTTTTACATTCTCGTTGCTAGCGATTTACTATATGACAAATAGTTGACCCACTCAAAAACGCGAATCAAACACAAAATGAAATGTCTCGATTCAATGAACTAGCTCGTTCAGTAGGTCAAAATAGTGAACTAAATCCAAAATTGAACACCTCAATCGAGTAGCATGTTTCTCAGATTTCGGGTTCCGGCAGACCCTTGAGGTTCGAACACTGGGGTGCACGCGGAGATCACACCCCCAGCCTACCTATGTCTCACTGCCTCGCCAGGATCTAAAACTACACGAAGAACAACACAAGGGACACGAGATTTATACTGGTTCAGGCCACCATTGTGGTGTAATACCCTACTCCAGTTTGTGGTGTGGTGGATTGCCTCTAGGGCTGATGAGGAACAGTACAAGGGAAGAACAGCCTCGCGAGGGTCTATTCTTGGTTGGTGTGATGAACTGCTAGGGGGAGTTCAGTCGCCTCTCTCTCTCTCTCTCTCTCTCTCTCTCTCTCTCTCTCTCTTTCTTTCTTTCTTTCTTTCTATCCTTGTTCTTTCGATCTGTGTCTCAGATGCAAATCCGATCTCCTACCCTGTGGGTGGCTAGTCCTATTTATAGGCGAAGGCCCCAGGCCTCTTCCCAAATATTGAGCGGGAAGGGCGCCAACAATTGGCCATTTTGAAGGGGAACATCTAGTACACTTATCCTGACTAAAGTTGGTCCTCGCCTGCCAAAGGTCCTGACGATGACGCTGGCTTGGGCTCCACGATGACCTCCGCTCTGCCGTCCTGCTGGTCTTGGTCTTGTTGCACCGAAATGGCTGCCTTTGCTTGATACCCTTGCCTGCGCTTGCCCCCTTTGCACCAAAGGGGAAACAAGGACTCTGCACAGGCCGGCGCCCGCCTGGCCTTGGTCGTCATGGCTTGCGTCACGGGCACCTCGTGAGGTACCCCGCCTTGATCTCTCCGCCTCCTCGCGAGCCAGCCTGACAAGGCCGTGCCTGAGGAAGCCTCCTATCGTCCGCCCCGCGAGGCTTGGCCCCTCGCGAGGGTCTTGAGCATGTGCTGATGAAGATGGGTCGTACTGGGCCACTCCTTGATCCACGCCGCAGGCCGCAGGAAGGCAAGTCTGGGTACCCCCGTTCCCAGAACACCGACAGTAGCCCCCGGGCCCAAGGCGCGCTTGGACTTGGCTTAGCAAAGAAGCGAAGAGGCAAGTGCGAAGCGCCACGGGCCCCAATAGCCTACAGCCTTGGGTGCCACATGGTGGTTGATTGGACATGAGCGTCCTGGCTCCCCCATGACACCTCGACAACTGCACGAATTGACAAGTCCCTGCATGCAAAATGGGTCATGATTACCTGCGATCATGGAGGCCGATGGTTGGCCTCCCTCGGCTATATGTACGGAACGGCGCGAGCCCTTCCAATCCATCTCTTCCCGCTACTCTTCGTCTTCCTCTTCATCCTTGCTCCTCCCCACGCCAATGGCACCGATTCATCGGTTTTCTGCCAACGAGAAGGGGAAGGCCCCCCGAGAGAGTCCTGTCCCACTTCCTCCAAAGAAACGGCTCGTCTCTTGCCACGGGGAAGGAGGTTCTTGGCAGGAGGTGTCGAGGCCATGGTTCGAGCGGCCGCCATCGGGATTCCCACTGCCCTTGTACGCCTGGATCGAGGGTCCTGAAGGTGCTGGTGCCGAGCGGCATCGCCAGAGGCGCTGTCGCCGCCGGCGGGTCACGGTGGTGTGCGTCGTTCCTCCTGGAGTCCACACCAAGGGCCCTTCTCGCGAGCTCGTGCTTCATGCCGCCATGCCTCCTCGGTCCTTGATTCGCCTCCCTCCTTCCTTCGCCTTTGAGATCCCGCCGAGGGGGCCTATCGAGCTTTGGCTGCAGCATGCTGACTGCAGTACCCCTGCGACCGAAGCGGAGGTCGAGGTCGTCGCTCCGGGCAGGGTCTACCTGACCCGTGGCTGGGGCGAGATCGCCCGGGTCTGCAGGACGGGTGGCGCCCTCGCAATCCACCTTGAGTACGATGGCGCCTCCCTGATGTTCTTCAAGGTCTTCGACACGGAGGGACGCCGGCTGGAGTGCTGCCCTGAGAAAGGCGGCCGGGGCCCTGCTACGGCGAGGACTAGGCTCGTCAACCGCTTCCCCAGCAGCTCCTCAGGTAGCGGAAGTGTCGGAGGATCCAGCGACTCCGCCGAGCTCCTCGCGACCCCGGAGATGAGCGACGACAGCTACAAGCCCCCGAGCTTGCGTCGCTCCCAGAGCAGGGCGGGCTCGTCAGGCCGCCGTCACCACTGATCTGTATGGGGTTGGCGCCGGTGGCTGATGGCCCACTATTGATGATGGCGTCTCTTGCGGAGGCGCGCGTAGTTAGCACTCTTTAGGATTTGCTCCTTTTGTTCCCTGCGAGGAATCGAAGACCACACCACGCGGGGGTTTGTAAGGTGCTTGTAGTTCCATTTGTTAATATGATCCTTATCATGAAGTGGTGAGGGATGCTCGTACCGTCTTAGCTTAGTTCCTCCTTTCGAACCTCGCGAGGACTTGGCGCTCTGCGCTGATAGGTCCCGATCCCAAGGCAGGCTTCAGCCGTCGCTGGTATGCCAGGTCGCGATGCCGTGGTCAACGCCAGGAGGTGAGTGGCCCGGGGTCCAGTAAGAGCCCCTGAGTCGCGATGCTTAGGAGGTTCCCTTTAGCGCTCAAGTAGCCCTCGTTCGGTGAGAAAGGAGCGCGACGTCGCCAAAACGGAACTGCATTAGGTGCAAGGTCGGTGCTGCGATAGCTAGTGTTTCCGGAGGAGGACTTATCTCGGGGGTCAGAAACCACTCCTTGGCGTGACGTCGGGCCCGCGCGTTGACAGCCGAGGAGTTGCCTGGCGAGGTCCCCACGTGCCTCTTCCCTCTCACCTTTGCTCCCCCTCGTGCTCTACGTCCTTAGGTCCCGGCCCTCGAGCGGGCTCAGCCATCGCTGGTATGCCAGGTCGCGATGCCGTGGACAAGGCCAGAGGGTGAGGGCTGGAGAGCCAGTAAGAGCCCGTGAGTCGCGATGCTCAGGTGCTCCCCCTTTAACGTGCAAGTGGTTCGCGTGGACGAGAGCGAAGGAGACGCCGCGGAGGCCTTGCCCGACGCTGCTCCTTAAAGCGATCCTGCGAGTTCATCATGAGAAAAGCGAGGGTTTGCCGTTACAATTGCCGGCCAGCTGCTGGTTGCTGTAGGAAGGTGACGAGGCACTGAAGGCTTGGTGAGGTGGCGCCCTGCGGGGTTGCCGTGGCCAGAGCTCAGCCGTCCAGGTTTGTCAATGTTGCAGGGATGGACCCATGCGCAAGCGTCGTGCCGTGAGGGAGAAGCTCCATCAGTTGGTGTCAATCGAGCGGGCGATTAGGTCAAGCACGTTAATCTTGAAGGAGCAAATCCATTTAGATAGACGCAGAGAAAGGCGATCACCGCTGGGTCAGGCCCGAGCGACTTTGGGGATGATGCAGCCCGAGGGGCACCCCCGATAAAGTAAACTGAAAACATGAACTGAACGGATACATGCCACAGGGATGGACCCACGTGGCCTGGTAATAATGCAGCCCTGGGGGCGCTCCCAGCTGAAAATGAAACTCGAAGGATGTCACCTGATGATGCTGAAGATGGAGAGATGCTGAAGTAGCGGGAGACGATCTTCACGAGCCCCCAGGCCCAGGGGCCTCGGGAGGCCCTGGAGGCGCTGGCGGCTCCTCGCGGACCATCTCCATCTCCGCCAGGACTGCGGAATGCCTGACCGCCTGAGCCTCCAAGATGCTCCTCATGAGGTGCTGACGCACAGCAGTCGCGTTCGGCAGGCCGTAAGGCATGCGAACATAGCTGTGGGGTGGACCTTCGCAGCGCCCCACGCGTGAGGGCCAGAGGCGCTCCTGAGAGGTGGCTCGGTTGAGTCCTGGTATGTCGATGCAGACGCGCAGCCCACCATCCTCGCCTGGATGGGGAGCTACAGCGGGCAAGCGGCCGCTGCCACTCATGACTCTTGACTCCTGCAGCTCCTGAATGATCTCGCCGACGAATTCCTGAGGGTTTGGCCCTCCTTGCCTTGCTCCTTCCTGAGGGAAACGTGCGTTGAAGCACGCCTCCAAGTGGTGCCCGAGCGCCTCCCTCTTGATCTTAGCAAAGTCGACGGCTCTCCAGGAGAGAGCCCCCGAGCCTCGCTCGAGGAGGGCACCGGGCGCGCCTTCCTATGCGACAGAAGGAGGTGCCCCTTGAACAGGTGCGGACCGTGAGGGGCCTGCCTCTCGAGGGGTCGGGCCAGGCGATGTCTTCTTCTTCTTAGGAGCAGCCTCGGGAGGCCTCCCGTTCCTGTGATCTGGGTCTTCAATTGATGCGGCTTGGAAAGCACGCTCCAGGGAACACACAGCGTCTCTCTCTTCACAGGGTACCGTGATGACTCCACCGCTTCCTGGCATCTTGAGGACATTGTAGCCATGATGGGTCACGGCCATGAACTTGGCCAGGGCTGGGTACCTGAGGATGGCATTGTACGGCAGGTGGATGTGAGCGATGTCGAAGTCAATGAGCTCGGTGCGGTAGTTGTCGCGCTTCCTGAAGGTAACAGGAAGGCAGACCTGCCCTATCGGAACCGTGGAACCATCAGTGACTCCTGAGAAAGGCTTGGTTGGTTGCAGCTAATTGTATGGAACTTGGAGATTGTTGAACGTCTCGACAGATAGGACGTTGAGCCCTGCTCCGCCATCGATGAGGGTCCTGGTGACTTGCACATTGCTGATGATTGGGGAACAAAGCATCGGGAGGACTCCTGTTGTGGCCGCGCACTTGAGCTGATCTGCTGAGCTGAACGTGATAGCGCACGCTGACCACCTGAGAGGGCGTGTGGCCTCAAGCTTGGGGAGGACTGCATTCACTTCGCGAGCAAACTGCTTGAAGATGCACTGAGAGGCCAGGGCTTGTGCGCCGCCCAAGATGCAAGCGATTGCGCGCGGCTCCTGGAAGCCTCCAGCCCCCTCGTCCTGGTGATGGTCTTCATTCCTCCTTGGCTGTGGTGGCAGAGGAGGGAGGCCCGCATTGCCTTGTGGGCGATCCTCGCGAGGCTGATCCCTCCAACCCCCCTTGCGAGGTGGGTCCCTCCAACCTCCCTCACGAGGCTGGTCCTGCCAGCGGTCCTCGCGAGGTCGGTCACGCCACCCTTGGCGAGGGCCACGGTCTTCCCATCGTCCTCCACCTCTTCCTCCTCCTCGGCCATAGCCCCTGTCGCTGCGCTCGGGGCGTCGGCCGGCACGCACGTCTCGCACGGCCGTGAGCTCTTGGCATTCGTTGGTGTTGTGGGTGTGGAGGTCATGGTACACGCAGTACCTGCTGCCCTTGGATGACTCAGGCTGGTCCATGCCTCGCTTGGTGTCTGGCTCTGGTGCAAGCACGGCAGCCCCCTTGCGCTTCACGTCCTTGGCCTTGGGCTTCTTCCCTTCTGGGTCAGCAGCTGGCAGCTCGAGGAGGGAAAGACACCCTTCCTCAGCCCTAGCGCACTTGGTCGCCAGATTGAACAACTCCAGGGAGGTGCACAGGTCTTCATGGATCGCGAGCTCCTCCTTCATCTTGACGTCACACACGCCGTCGGAGAAGGCTGAGACGATGGCCTTCTCAGACACCTTGGGGATCTTAAGGCGAGCGCTGTTGAAGCGCTGGATGAACTTCTGCAGGGTCTCTCCCGGCTGCTACTTGATGCGGCACAAGTCGCTCATGGCCGGGGGCCGGTCGCGGGTGCCTTGGAAGTTGGCGATGAATCGGGTGCGCATCTCATCCCAGGAGGATATCGTGCCAGGAGCCAGGTTCAGGAGCCAGGTGCGGGCGCCGTCCTTGAGCGCCATGGGGAACCAGTTCGCCATGACCTTCTCGTCTTTGTTGGCGGCTTTGATGCCCAGCTCGTAGAGCTAGAGGAACTCAGCAGGGTCAGCCGTGCCATCATAGAGCGGGGGTAGGTCTGGCTTGAACTTGCCCGGCCAGGCCACGCTGCGCAGCTCGGGGGAAAAGGCATGGCAACCTGCAGTGGCCGCGGGAGCCCTTTGGTGACGGAGAGCTTGATCTTGCGGGTCTCTGTGCGCTGCAGCCAGGTGCAGCGCGGGCCTTGATGCACTGGAGCAGGTGCGCGTTCATGCCGGGCTGGTGCGGGGAGCACACGGGCGGCTTCTTGGTGACGAGGGATCTCTTGGCAGCTCTTCTCTTGCTGTGCTGGCGCCGGACGGAGTGGGTTCCACCCAGGGGCCACGCGCCTTGGGGCCAAGGTGCCTTCTTGAGGGGGAGGCGGCTGAGGCGCCCCCGGAGCTTCGTCGCCCGCGCAGGGCGGGGCGCGGTGCAGTGAGAGGGATGGTGCAGGGGAGCCCCCAGCGGCGCTGACGAGCTCGGTGATGCGGGCGAGCCACTCATCGTAGAGGTCGTCGACGGGACGGTAGTGCAGGAGCTCCCGCGCCAGGAGCAGCATGGCGTGCGCGTCCGCAGGAGCATGACGGGCGTGGGACGAGGAGCCGGCCGAAGTCAGCGATGGGGTGGCGGTGCGGCCTTCTCGCCGCACTGAAGGATGCAGGGATGACGCCTGCTGCTCGTTCCCCGCTGGGCCGGTGGTGGCATTGACGGCAGGCGACGGGGAACGGCGGGGGCACCCGCCGACGGGGGCCGTCTGGGCGACGCGAGTGGCGAGAGCAGCCCGGTGCTCGGCGCGGGCGCGACGTGCGTCTGACATGGATGGGACGGGCGGTGAAACACGAGGCGACAGAAGGCAGATTCCGGCACACCCCTACCTGGCGCGCCAAATGTCGGATTTCGGGTTCCAGCAGACCTTTGAGGTTCGAACACTGGGGTGCACGCGGAGATCACACCCCCAGCCTACCCATGTCTCACCGCCTAGCCAGGATCTAAAACTACACGAAGAACAACACAAGGGACACGAGATTTATACTGGTTCAGGCCACCATTGTGGTGTAATACCCTACTCCAGTTTGTGGTGTGGTGGATTGCCTCTAGGGCTGATGAGGAACAGTACAAGGGAAGAACAGCCTCACGAGGGTCTGTTCTTGGTTGGTGCGATGAACTGCTAGGGGGAGTTCAGTCGCCTCTCTCTCTCTCTCTCTTTCTTTCTATCCTTGTTCTTTCGATCTATGTCTCAGATGCGGATCCGATCTCCTACCCTGTGGGTGGCTAGTCCTATTTATAGGCGAAGGCCCCGGGCCTCTTCCCAAATATTGAGCGGGAAGGGCGCCAACAATTGGCCATTTTGAAGGGGAACATCTAGTACACTTATCCTGACTAAAGTTGGTCCTTGCCTGCCAAGGGTCCTGACGATGACGCTGGCTTGGGCTCCACGATGACCTCCGCTCTGCTGTCCTGCTGGTCTTGGTCTTGTTGCACCGAAATGGCTGCCTTTGCTTGATACCTTGCCTGCGCTTGCCCCCTTTGCACCAAAGGGGAAACAAGGACTCTGCGCAGGCCGGCGCCCGCCTGGCGCCCGCCTGGCCTTGGTCGTCATGGCTTGCGTCACGGGCACCTCGTGAGGTACCCCGCCTTAATCTCTCCACCTCCTCGCGAGCCAGCCTGACGAGGCCGTGCCTAAGGAAGCCTCCTGTCGTCCGCCCCGCGAGGCTTGGCCCCTCGCGAGGGTCTTGAGCATGTGCTAATGAAGATGGGCCGTACTGGGCCACTCCTTGAGCCACGCCGCAGGCCGCAGGCAGGCAAGTCTGGGTACCCCCGTTCCCAGAACGCCGACAATGTTGTACAGTATTATAGTACTCCATGAACATGTTGAAAGTCAAATTAATGAACTTGTTTGATATACGCATATATCCGTTCATGTGTGGATTGCAGACAACATGTTCTCCAATTTAAATATTTGAATGCAAGTTTATATCGAAACATGGTTTATATCAGTCTTTGATGCATAAAACACGACCTTCCCCTCTCCCGGACTCCTGTTCTCTCTCTCTCTCTCTCTCACACACACACACACACACACTCGCCAACAATCTTCAATTCTGTCGCACGCATCCGACACAAAAACCTTGTTGGTCCCTCTCCCTTTCTCTCTCTCTCTGTGTGTGTGTGTGTGGGGGGGGGGGGTCTTTCTAGTTCGCATTCATATATACACCATCCATAGGTCTCTCTCGCACACTATGTATGATACTCTAGCTAGTCCAAGCTAGATATCTTGGGTGCACTCATCGTACACACACAAATTTCTTGGCTCTTTGCCCGTAACTCTCTCATGCACCACTATGTCGTTTCGGAGCTCTACCCCCTCTGTCAAACTCTCCATCCACCTGGGTCACACATACACATGCATATCTCACTCGCACTCGATAGGCCCATCTAAAACTCTATCGCTCTCCCTTGTTCTCTCTCCATCTCACACGCACACGCACACACAATCTCATGCCCAGCTAGCCAAGTATGATGGTCTCTCACTCAATTGTAGGCACACGCAGTCCCCCCTATATGTATATGACTAGCTAATCTTAGTCTCCATCACAAACATGTGCATGGTCTATCTCGATTACTCTCGGGGCATCTTTCTATCGCGCACGCACTCCCTTGATCTCCCACCCATATAGTCCCCTCACGATCTCGAGGGGATCTCTCTATCACAAACACACCCTCTCTCCCTCCCCATGCGTCCATGCCATCCATGTGTCCCTCTCGACCTTTTTTCCTTGTTGGCCAGACCTCTATTGGACATGTGCTACAGGGGCGTCTCTCTCTGTTGCAAACAATCACACACTAGCTATCTTCGTGTATCTCCTTGCCTTGCTTTCCCATCTCATAGATGCATGCGTGATATGTTCGCATAAGAAACGAAAAAACACACACACTCTCTCTCTAATTTATCGTTTGTTGTCATTTTCTCTTTCACACACATACTCTTTTTGCACACTTACTCATTCTCCTTCACACGCACTTGATCTGTCTCGGCTGAGGCACTCTCCTCAGTCCATAGCATATAGATTTATTGAAAAGTCAAACATCACAAAGTTTGACCATGTACGTGGAGAAAAAGAATTACATCTAGTATGGCAAACATATACCATTAGATTCACCATGAGATGTAGTTTTGTATGATGTATCTTTGGTATTGTAGATATAAATAAAATTTGCGTAAACCTGATCAAAGTTTCCAAAGTTTGACTTCTAAAACATTTACATGCACTGCATTATCGAGCGGATGTAATATCTCTTTCCCCCTCTCAGCTATCTGACGCACCACTCAGCCTTATCGGGGCTCCTCAATCTCTCTCAAACTTTGTTGGTCAGTTTGGTTCGTGACCTGACCCTCATGCCTTGATGGCCGGTACTGCCTGGTGTGGACGTGAGATGTAAAATATTTCTGCCTGGCCAGGCTTGTGTGGTGCTGAAGTGTTTGGTTCATGCCTGGGCCAGGCAAAGCATCAACGTCCCATCAATCAATCCATGCATCAATTATTTAATGCAAATATCCATCCATGTTGCTGTTAGCCTCGTGGCCGCACGACCAGGCACGGCCAGGCGTTCATAATCGGTCGCTTGGGCCAGGCTACTTGCAGTGTCTGGAGTTCAGCCAGGCTAATTAAAGTGCAAAGGGAACCCAGCCTAGATGGGCTTTATTTTTCATAGGGTAGCAACCAAACAAGCATGCATGAAATCCAGCCACAACCCCGGGCCACGCAAAAGATGATCACGACGCAAGCCAAACTGGCCTTATATCTCCCTGGTTCACACATACACATGTCTTGCTCGCGCTATACATATAGACCCATCCAACACTCTCTGTCGTGGATTTGTCACGACAGATGTCCTAGGGTAAGGACTTAGTCGCGAGGCCAATGCATCTATGTGGTAGCTTGAGAGGGGTTGAGCAGAATCGAGAGACGCAACACAAGACAGGGATTTAGACAGCTTCGGGCCCCGGGAAACATCATCCGGTAAAAACCCTACATGCTGTTTGAGGCTAGGTCTCATTATCATCACGAGGGAGTCGCCGTAAACCGGCTCTCCTCTTTGTGTCTAGTCCTAGAGATTATTGCTTCTTGCTTGTCGCTTGTAACTTGTCCCTCTTTGGAGAGCCCTGCCCCTCCTTATATATGTTGAAGGGGCGGGTTACATGTGGAGTCCTATTAGGATTAGGACTAGTCTATCTCTAATACAAACCGGATACAAGTCCTGGTCTTAACTCCTTGTAAGGTAAATATTCCTCATGCCTTTCCTCTCAAACCGGCCCACAATAGTTGAACCGGCCTTCATGAACCGCCAGACAGGCCACCGGGTCTTGTTGCTCCTCTGGCCCGCCTGCCGGATTACCAATGAGCTGTAAACCGTCTGGTCTGTGCAGGTCGCCGGTGAATTGCCAAGTCCGGCCGGTTTATCCTTCCGGCCGGTTTACGCCGCGGGGCATATCCCCGACATTAGCCCCCAAGTTTAGCTTGGATTTATCCTTGGTAAACTTATGCTGCAAAATAAACACCAGAACAATTCTGACAGGTTGTGCTCCGGGTTAAGAATTCTTGTGGACCGACACTGATCATCCTTAAGTCCTTGTTATTTCCTCCTTCTAGAAAATCCAGGTCAATAATCAGCTTCATACTCAAATTGCTGCCGTTGGTTTCTCATAGAAAAACATTGTGAAGAATAATCCACTTGAATCGGCTTCCAAAGCGCCGGTTTAAGAAACATTGGTTTTGAAATACTCATCTGATATTCAGCCGGCTTGAAGATGCAGAACTTGCCGGTTTATCATTGCCAAGAATTGTCGGGTTATAAAAACTGATAATTCCAGGTCATGATTGTTGCAGACACCGGTTCATGATTGTTGCCAACACCGGTTTATGATTATTGATGACACCGGGTTGCAGCCATAGGGTCATAATGATTGGTGACGCCGGGTCAATCTAGTTTGCTCAAACAGAGAATTTGAAAATATTTCCTGGATAATAATATAATACATGTAGCCCCCAAGTCTTGAGTAGAACAAAGTGATGGCTTAAGACTTGCTTCAATATAAATACTGTCACTATCGAAGAAATCCATGTTGTTCATCCCAGTCACTAGCAAAAACTGAATACTCCATATTATGTAGCCCCCAAGTGCCGGGTTGTTATGCTTGCAGCAACCTGGGACTTGTAATTTCCTGATACTCATAAAAACTTCAACCAGTGTAGCCCCCAAGGGCCGAGTCATTATGCAATAATGAGCAGGGACTTTGTAAATATAATCATGTAAACTTTGAACAGCAATGGTGTAGCCCCCAAGGGCTGGCTCAGTAAGATAATATTGAGCTGGGACCTTGAATTGCTGACAGGAGCAATTGGCAGCCCCCAAGTATCATGGTGCATGCTTGCAGCGACATGAGACTTGCATATAACCTCAATTTGAATAATGTAGCCCCCAAGTGCCGGGTTGTAAGCCTGCAGCAACTCGGGACTATTCCTTCCATTGCAGAATAAATCATATTCATTGATAAAATAATATCCATTGCGCTAAAGCGACTTTGAAAACCTCAATCATAATATTAATAACCATAATAAAAATCCAGCCATGTTGGCTATTCAAGATAATATAATCCGGTATGAAAACCTTATTCATCAAATATCATAATGAAAATTCAGCCAATTTTGGCTATTTGAATAATATAACCCAATCATTTATAAGCGCATGATTCCAATGGTGCAATCCAAATATATACTGGCGACGTATAGTCCAAAGCCAGGCTGGTTTAACAAACACCGGATAATTTCTCATCATATACTGGCGACTTATCGTCTTAAAGCCATGCCGGTTTAATAAACACCGGATAATTTATCATCATGCTTTATTCAACCTGTTTCTGCATACAACAAGTTTAAAGTGTCCTGGCGGTTTACCGCCGGACGGGTCATAATGCCCAACATATAACCCATGTTTATAACCAAGGCTGCACTTAAGAATAATTAAATATGAAATATATCATACCTGTGACATTGAATCACATCGTTGGTTTACCAACTTTTTGTAGTAAGGGTGATAACCCCAATCTTGAGTAATGATAACTCCTTTCATACTGTGACGGTTTATGATAAAACCGTACCGGGTTGTGATAAACACCGGATTAACCATATATAATACTGGCGACTTATAGTCGAAACCAGACCGGGCTGATAGTCTCCGGATTATGATTTGATCATGTACTGACAACTTGTAATTGAAAGTCAAACCAGGTTAATGAACACCGGTTTACTCCATAATAAGATGGTAACATAAAATCAAAAAATCAAACCGGGCAAATAGTCTCCGGATTAAAGATTGACCGTGTTCCGTCAGTCGAACCGGTCTGCGAATTTTGTCGGTTTAAGAACGCAACAAAGAAGGAATATTTATTAAAGAAAATTTCAAGCAAAGGCAATGATAAAACCATTTGCAAAAGACATGCTATACTGAGCTGATCAGATGGTGTTACCGTGGTCGGACAGGACCAAGCCCCCAATAGGTGTGACAATGGTTCAAGTCAGCCAGGTCCCCAAATGATTCGTGGCATATATGCCAAATCAAGAGGCGTGGCAATGGTTCAGGTTCGAACAAGCCCCCAAGTGATTTCGTGGCCTTAGGCCGATCAAGAGGCGTGACTGGTTCAGACTTGACCATGTCCCCAAGTGATCTGGTGGCTGTCGCCTATCAAGAGGTGTCGCGTTGGTTCGGACACGACCAAGGCCCCAAGTGATATAAAAAGCAAATTTCAAGGGGTAAACCGGAGGCCGCTTTAAGACAGAACCTCCGTGTAACCACGCATGATGTAAAAAAGAACAGAGACCCCGCTTTATGAAGCAGAAGCCCCCATGTGATCAATATGTTAGGCCAATAAGGCAGGATATCCATGTTCGAACCGCACATCATGGCAGCGGGTCCTCTTCGGTAATTTTTAACTTTTTTGCAAGAGATAAATTCTTCTTGAACCGGATATGGAGAGCTTCAAAGCTTTGTGGGAGTCATCTTTCTCCTGATCCAGATTTTAAACCGGAATCTTCATTTTCAGCCGGAAACTTTCTGACGATCTTTAAACTCGAACTTGCGAGAAGTTAGTTCCTTTTTGAACCGGACATTGTTAAACCGGATTTGGGCGCTTCAGAGCTTTGTGGGAGAACAGATTTCCCTTGAACCGGATTGTAAACCAGATATTTGAGAGCTTCAATGAGACTGACTTCCCTTGAGCCGGATATTAAACCGGAATCCTTTCTGATGACCCGGATCTTCTTCTTTGAGCCGGGATTTTGTAACTGTCACATACTTTCTAAGCCGGAAATTTTTTGATGGCCTTCAAATAACAGTAGCCTCCGGGACCGGGTTATCTTTCCCTTCATCGTCCTGGGGTTCTTAAATTTGCTGAAACTGGCAAGACTTGTTGCGTCATATCATCATAGCCCCCGAGTCTCAAGGTGACTCGAAGAGTTGGCTTGAGATTCTCCATATTTGACCGTCATATAAACCGGCATAACTTGTATATCATTGGTGTTGATAGCATGATGTGAATCCACAGAAAGTTGTGGTGACTGCGGTGGGTTATAAATGATCCCGTATGAGCCGTGTCAGCAACTCGGCCAATGGTTCCTTCCAACTGGCGATTTCAAGTTAACCAAACTGTAGTGGCGGCGACTTGTGCGCCTGCCCATTGAGCCACCCAGTGCAGACGGCAGTTGATAGTATATGATAATTTCCCTCCATTTTATTGAAAGAAAATCGGGCTACCCAAGCTGTGTCTTGCTCATACTCATTAAACAGATCATGCAGACAGGTGCGGCCCGCTGTGTTGATGTAGACCGGATCGTGAGAGATGGATGGTAAATACGTCCGCCGTATCAGAGGCGGCACAGACAGATGAGTCGGCCGCGGCGTTGTAAACCGGCGTGGACGGACGAATTAGCCACGTCATATTGATGTAAACCGGTCTGCAGAATGGCGGTTTGCATATATATTCATCGAGCTTGATGGCATGGTAAGATACTAGCACATTCATAATGGTGGCGCGAGTTTATACATCCATGACATAGCCATAGCTTTTACAGTGAACAATTGTCCTGCATAAACAATATTGCAGACCAAGGCAAAGGTAAACTGTTCTTTGACAAAAATAATATGTGTTAATAAAATATATTTTTAGATGGATATCACCTGATGTGCCAGGCCGGAAATTATCTGCCATGGAGTTGATGATCACTAGAGTGATGCTAAATTTAATCACGGCCGAGTTAACTGTAGGAGCAGACAGATGAGTCGGCCCGGCGTTGTAAGCCGGTGCGGCCGAGCAATTTGCCCTCGACGTTGTAAGCCGGCGTGTAAACCGGCCGCGGGGGCGGACGGGCGAGTCGTCCATGGCGTTGTAAGGTGGTGCGGACGGGCGAGTCAGCCGGTACGGTGACGCAAACCAGACCGCGACACCCTGTCCGTGAAGCCGCGCGATACAGCCGAACGTGCATCCGTGGTATAACACCACCCCTTTTTTTCTTTTAGTAGTTGCCCTGCGTAAAAATATTACAGGCCAGAGTAATTGTTGTTGGATGAATTAACATGTACTTGTAAAATACATAGAAAGGATAGCACCTGGTATATTTGCCGGATGCTGGCGCTGGATAATGCATAGTGCTGCTTTTGTTTTTGACAAAAGAGTTGATTGGTTCTGTGTCTTCTAGTGCCTGAGCTCTCCATATAACCCGGCCGGTACTTTTTGAGCTGGAATTTCTGGAACCAGAACTTCTTGATAATCCGGCCGAAACTTTTGATAATCCAGAACTCTTGAACCGGAACCTCTTGATAATCTGGCCGGAACTTTTGATAATCCAAAACTCTTGAACCGGAACCTCTTGATAATCTGGCCGGAACTTTTGATAATCCGGAACCTTTGAACCGGAACCTCTTGATAATCAGAAACCTTTGAATCGGAACCTCTTGATAATCCGAAACCTTTGAACCGGAACCTCTTGATAATCCGGAACCTTTGAATCGGAACCTCTTAATAATCCGGAACCTTTTAACCGGAACCTCTTGATAATTCGGAACCTTTGAATCGGAAGCTCTTGATAATCCGGGCGAAACTTTTGATAATCCGGAACCTTTGAACCGAAACCTCTTAATAATCCAGAACCTTTTAACCGGAACCTCTTGATAATCCGGAACCTTTGAACCGAAAGCTCTTGATAATTCAGCCGGTACTTTTTGCTAATCCGGAGGTATTTAATAATCCGGAACATTTCTGTAGCCTAAATCGGAACTCTTTGACGACTCGGACAGAACCTTTTGGCGATTCGGTTGGAACCCTTCGGCGATTCGGACCGAACTTTTCGTCGAGGCAATCGGAACTCTTTGGTGATTCAGACGGAACCTTTCGTCAAGGCGGTCGGAACCTTTCGCCGATTCAGACGGAACCTTTCGTCGAGGCAATCGGAACTTTTCGCCGATTTAGACGGAACCTTTCGTCGAGGCGGTCGGAACCTTTTTGGCGATTTAGACGGAACCTTTCGTCAAGGCGGTCGGAACTTTTTCAATAAGCTGGGCGGAGCTTCTCGATCCCTGGGATAGCGCCCTTCAAGAACTCAACACCACCGTGCGCGAGCCCCACGGTGGGCGCCAACTGTCATGGATTTGTCACGGCAGATGTCCTAGGGTAAGGACTTAGTCGCGAGGCCAACACATCTATGTGGTAGCTTGAGAGGGGTTGAGCGGAATCGAGAGACGCAACACAAGACAGGGATTTAGACAGCTTCGGGCCCCGAAAAACATCATCCGGTAAAAACCCTACATGTTGTTTGAGGCTAGGTCTCATTATCATCACGAGGGAGTCGCCGTAAACCGGCTCTCCTCTTTGTGTCTAGTCCTAGAGATTATTGCTTCTTGCTTGTCGCTTGTAACTTGTCCCTCTTTGGAGAGCCTTGCCCCTCCTTATATATGTTGAAGGGGCGGGTTACATGTGGAGTCCTATTAGGATTAGGACTAGTCTATCTCTAATACAAACCGGATACAAGTCCTGGTCTTAACTCCTTGTAAGGTAAATATTCCTCATGCCTTTCCTCTCAAACCGGCCCACAATAGTTGAACCGGCCTTCATGAACCGCCAGACAGGCCACCGGTTCTTGTTGCTCCTCTGGCCCGCCTGCCGAATTACCAATGAGCTATAAACCGTCTGGTCTGTGCAGGTCGCCGGTGAATTGCCAAGTCCGGCCGGTTTATCCTTCCGGCCGGTTTACGCCGCGGGGCATATCCCCGACACTCTCCGCCCTTGTTCTCTCTCCATGTGACATGCACCCCCTAAGTACCATAATCCCTCACTCCATCATAGGCTCTGTTTGGATCCATGGGTTAGAGTTAGTTTGGGTTAGTTTGGAGTCAACTAACCCAAAAAGATCCAAACAGGAGGGTTAGTTTAGGTTAGATGCATCTAACCCATCCAAAAAAACTAACCCATCCAAGAGGTGCTTATTTGGGTTAGTTCTTCTCGGGACCACTAATAAACACTTTTTTGATCGCTCTCCCCGCAATAGATCCTTCCCCACTTCCTCAAAGCTTCTCGTCCTCTCCCTCTCTCCCTCTCGCACCGCCCGTGAAGGTGCCTCGCCGTATCCGCGCTCCATCTAACCCTGCCATCCAAACACCTCTTTACTTAGAGTTAGTTCAGGGTATGAATCTAACTCTAACCTCTAACTGAGTTAGAGTATCCAAACAGGGCCATAGGCGCAAGCACTCCCCCCCTCCTAAGTATGATTATCTCTTACTAGCCATCAGGAACACACGTCTTGTCTCCTTCCATCCATACGTCTATCTCGATATCTCTCGGGGCATCTTCTTTCGCGCACACACCTTGTCACTCGATCTCCCACCCATGTAGTCCCATCACGATCTCCAGGGGATCTCTCTATGACAAACATACCTCTCTCCTCCCCTTGTCTGCATTTTCTCCGTACGTCTCTCTCGACCTCTCTCCCTTGTTTGTCAGACCCCTCTTGGCCACGTGCTAGGGGTCTTCCTCTCTCGGTTCCAAGCAACCACACACTATCTCCTCACCTTGCCTCCGTTGTCGAAGATGCATGTGTGATATGTTTGCATAAGACACGCACGCTTTTTCTCTACTTTTATCGTGTATTGTCCATGTCTCTTTCATACACGCACACACACTTTTTTCACTCACTCTCTCTCTCTCTCTCTCTCCCTCGTTAGGGACTCTGTCATGTCCATAAGCATATGGATGTTTTGAAAAGTCAAACCTTAGAAAATTTTGACCAGGTATATGTGGAGAAAAACATTTACATCTGGAACGATCATTAGATTCATCACAACATGTACTTACTTCATACTATAATTTATCTTTGGTATTGTAGATATAAGTAATTTCTTTATAAACTTGGTCAAAGTTTCAAAAGTTTGACTTAAAAAAAATGTTGTAACTACATTATCGAACGGAGGGAGTAGCTCTTTCTCTCTCTCTGCTATCTCTCACGGGCCTCCCCTCTCACTCAAACTCTCTATACCGACGGATTATACGCTCACTGTGTCAGCGTATAGCTCCGTATATTGTTTAGTTGACCGGTCAACCAATCCACATGCTGCGTTGTGAAAGCACAAGTGCTCCCTAGGTGGTTTTGGTAATTAATGTCAACATATCTCTTGTTGGACTAACACTTCTATCAAGTATGTTTCAGATAAGTTCAACAATGGAGTGGCATGGACTAAAGGATGTGGGAACTCCTTCAAGATGCTAAGGACAAAGGATTGGCTCAAGCTTCAAGCTCAAGACTCTTCAGTTTACATTTTAGTGATCCAAGATCACATTGAGTCTATAGGAAAAGCCAATACTATCAAGAAGGGATGAGGTGTTGCTTAATGAGCCTCTTGCTTCAAGTGCTTAGTGATATGCTCCAAAACCCTCAACTACTTTCCCACTTCCATACATATGACCTAAACTCAAAGTAAAAATCGGTCCCACCGATTCTTTCTATCCGGCGCCACCGAGTTCAGATGTCATAGCCACTACCATAAACCCTAGACAAATCGGTCTTACCGATAGGGATCTCGGTCTCACCAAGATGGGATTGTAATATCTCTATGTATCTCCATTACCAAAATCAGTCTCACCGAGTTTGAGCAATCGGTACTGCCGAGATTACAATGCAAACTCTCTGGTTAACTTATTACCAAAATCGGTCCCACCGAGTTTGAGTAATCGGTTCCACCGAGTTTTCCTGACCAACTCTCTGGTTAGCTAATTACCAAAATCGGTCTCACCGAGTTTGTGTAATCGGTCTCACCGAGATTATGTTATGCCCTAACCCTAACCATATCGGTCCTACCGAGTTGCATGTCGGTCCCACCGAAAATCCTAACGGTCACTAGATTTGCTGAATCGGTCCGACCGAGTTTATCAATTCGGTCCCACCGAGTTTGGCAAGTTGTGTGTAACAGTTAGATTTTGTGTGGAGGCTATATATACCCCTCCACCTCCTCTTCATTCGTGGAGAGAGCCATCAGACTGAACCTACACTTCCAGCATACAATTTCTGAGAGAGAACCACCTACTCATGTGTTGAGGCCAAGATATTCCATTCCTACCATATGAATCTTGATCTCTAGCCTTCCCCAAGTTTCTTTCCACTCAAATCTTCTTTCCACCAGATCCAAATCCCATGAGAGAGAGTTGAGTGTTGGGGAGACTATCATTTGAAGCACAAGAGCAAGGAGTTCATCATCAACGCACCATTTGTTACTTCTTGGAGAGTGGTGTATCCTAGATTGGCTAGGTGTCACTTGGGAGCCTCCGACAAGATTGTGGAGTTGAACCAAGGAGTTTATAAGGGCAAGGAGATCGCCTACTTCATGAAGATCTACCGCTAGTGAGGCAAGTCCTTCGTGGGTGACGGCCATGGTGGGGTAGACAAGGTTGCTTATTCGTGGACCCTTCATGGGTGGAGCCCTCCATGGACTCACGCAACCGTTACCCTTCGTGGGTTGAAGTCTCCATCAACGTGGATGTACGATAGCACCACCTATCGAAACCACGACAAAAACATCCGTGTCTCCAATTGCGTTTGAATCCTCCAAAACCTTTCCCTTTACATTCTTGCAAGTTGCATGCTTTACTTTCCGCTGCTCATACACTCTTTGCATGCTTGCTTGTTATGTATTGTGAATGTTAAACTTGTGCCTAAACTCCACTTAAACTTAAATAAGTTAAAAACTGCAACTTTGGTACTTAGTGTCTAATCCCCCCCTTTAGACACCTCTTCTCAAGGTCCTACAAGTGGCATCAGAGCTTTGGTCTCCATTGCCTTGGTTTAATCACCATTGGAGGAAGATGGATGAGTCTACTTTGGGGAGTCTTAGACATAGAGTGCCTATTCTTGATGGAGAGTATTTTCATGAGTGAAAAAATGAGATGCTTGTAATTTTCAATCAATATCATTTGAACAAGTACATTGCTAGCCCTTGTGCACCTCATGTTGATCCTATGCATCCTACTCTAGATGAGTCAATTGACATGATCCGCAATCTTAGAACTGCAGAACTGATCATTAGAGGATTGCCTAGAAACTTGATTGGATGTTTGCCTACCCTTGAGTGTGCCTACACTATATGGAAATTTCTTGAGGAACGCTTTCCAAATTATTCCTTGAAAAATCTAGATGAAATTCTCCATAAGTCTATTGCCTTGAGTAAGATGAATTCTAGTGCTCCTATGTTTGGTGATTGTTTGTTTGAGCTTACAAACCTTATGCGTGCCAAAGGAGATGTTGGAATTATTAGTGATATTATTTCCGAAGCTATAAAAATTCATAAGAAAGATCATTGTCAAACTCACTCTAACGAATCACCCTCTCGAGGATTTGATCCACCACATGACGATGTTGAACATGGATACTATGATGAGGATGATGGTAGTGATTTCGATCTTGACGATGCAATGAGACATTTTGGTCTTATGGCAAATCTTCGGGGATATATGTTAGGAGGAAAGGAATGGGTTCTTGACAGTGGATGTACCAATCACATGACCGGAGATAAAGACATGTTTCGTGAGCTTGCTGAAAATGATAGTCCTCGAAAGTATGTCACTTTCGGTGAAAACTCAAAGGGTAAGGTGGTTGGCCTCGGTAAGGTGGCCATTTCACATGATAGCTCCATTTAGAATGTTATGCTCGTTGAATCTCTTGGCTACAACTTACTTTCAGTATCTAGACTTGCTGATTTCGGTTTCAATGTCCTATTTACTGAAGTAGATTGCCAAGTGTTTCGTCGAGACAATCATAAAATGTCCTTTACCGGTGTACGTAGAGGTGATTTATACATTGTTGATTTCACTAAAAAGGCTCAACCTAAAACTTGCTTCATTGCTAAATCCTCAAAAGGTTGGTTATGGCATAGACGACTAGGTCACGTTGGCATGCGAAACCTTGACAAGCTTATTAAAGGAAATCATATCCTTGGTGTTAACGATGTGATATTTGATAAGGATAGACTTTGTAGTGCTTGTCAAGCAGGTAAACAGGTTGGAGGAAGGCATCTCGTGAAGAACATCATGACCACAAGGAGGCCACTCGAGCTACTTCACATGGATCTTTTTGGTCCCAACTCTTACAAGAGTCTCGGTGGAAATTCTTTTGGTCTAGTTATAGTTGATGATTTTTCAAGATTTACGTGGGTGTTCTTTCTCGATGATAAATCGCAGGTCCAAAAGATCTTCAAAAACTTCGCTAGGAAGGCCCAAAATAAATTTGAAGTGAAGATCAAGAAGGTTCACAGCGACAATGGAACAAAGTTCAAGAACGCAAATGTGGACACCTTCCCTGACGAAGAAGGGATTTCACACAAGTTCTCGGCTATGTACACACCTCAACAAAATGGAGTTGTTGAGAGGAAGAACCGGACGCTCATCGAAATGGCGAGCACGATGCTTGATGAGTACAGGACACCGAAGCACTTTTGGGCAGAAGCGGTTGAGACAGCTTGTCATGCAACAAATCGCTTGTATCTTCACAAGCTACTCGGCAAGACGGCATACGAGCTCCTCACCGGTAACAAACCCCAAGTTGGATACTTTCAAGTATTCGGCTCAAAGTGCTACATTCTTGATAAGCATCGTCGTTCTAAATTTGCTCCTAAGTCTCATGAAGGTTTCCTACTAGGTTATGGCTCAAACTCTCACACTTACCGTGTCTACAACAATTTCACCCGAAAGGTTGAAGAGACGGTAGATGTGAAGTTTGATGAATCTAACGGCTCGCAAGTAGAGAAATTGCCAATTGATGTAGGAGACAAAGATCCTTCGGAAGCAATCCAAGACTTGTCTATTGGCAAGGTCCGTCCAACAGAGGTGAAGGAGAGTACCTCGTCCGTCCAAGTGGAAGCTTCTACTTCACAACAAGGTGAACCAAGAGTTGATACGGAAGCATCCACAAGTGGGACACACCAAGATGAAGAAAACAACGAAGTGCATCAAGATGAACATCAACAACCTCCTTCTCCACCACGACAAGAGAACGACAACGCCAACAATGAAGAAGGCCAAGAAGAAGAACAAGATGAAGAAGAAGTTCAACCAAGAACCAAGCAAAAGCTTTCACGAGTTCGATCAAGAATTGCTAAAGACCATCCCGTAGAGCAAATCTACAATGATATTCAAACCGGGAGAATCACTCGCTCTAAAACTCGTTTAGCTAACTTTTGTGAAAACTATTCTTTCATCTCTAGCATTGAACCTATGAAGGTCGAAGAAGCATTGGAAGATTCGGATTGGATAAATGCTATGCATGAAGAGCTACACAACTTTGAGAGGAACCAAGTTTGGACATTGGTTGAGAAGCCCGACAACAACCACAACATCATCGGTACCAAATGGGTGTTTCGCAACAAGCAAGATGAAGATGGACAAGTAGTTCGCAACAAAGCACGTCTCGTCGCCCAAGGCTACACATAAGTCGAAGGTATGGACTATGGTGAGACTTACGCTCCTGTTGCTAGACTTGAGTCCATTCGCATCTTACTTGCCTATGCTAATCATCATGATATCACCTTGTACCAAATGGACATTAAAAGTGCTTTTCTAAATGGTGAAATAGGGGAGGAAGTTTATGTTAAACAACCTCCCGGCTTTGTCAATCCTAAGAAACCCAATCATGTTTACAAACTTCACAAAGCTCTTTATGGTCTTAAACAAGCTCCTAGAGCATGGTATAAATGCTTGACCAAGTTCCTTATTGAAAAAGGCTTTGAAATTGGGAAAATTGATTCTACTCTTTTTACTAAAAGGGTTAATGGAGAACTATTTGTGTGCCAAATCTATGTTGATGATATTATATTTGGTTCAACTAACCCTCATTTTAGTGAAAAGTTTGGGAAGCTAATGTCGGAGAAGTTTGAGATGTCTATGATGAGTGAACTCAAATTCTTTCTTGGGTTGCAAATCAAGCAAACTAAGGAAGGTACTTTTGTTTCTCAAACAAAGTACACCAAGGACCTATTCAAGAAGTTAAATATGCAAGAATGCAAAGGTATGACTACACCCATGCCTACTAGTGGACATCTTGACTTGACCAAAGATGGTGAACCGGTTGATCAAAAGGTTTATCGCTCTATGATTGGTTCATTGTTATATCTATGTGCTTCACGTCCCGATATCATGCTAAGTGTGTGCATGTGTGCATGATATCAAGCTGCTCCTAAAGAATGTCATCTTAAGGCCGTGAAAGGGATAGTGAGATACTTAATCCATACACCAAATTTTGGCATTTGGTATCCTAAGAGGGCCTCTTTCGATCTTGTTGGCTACTCCGACTCGGACTATGCCGGAGACAAGGTTCATAGAAAGTCCACTTCGGGTACTTGTCAATTTCTTGGTAGATCTCTTGTGTCTTGGTCCTCCAAGAAACAAAACTCGAGTATCCTTATCCACCACCGAAGCGGAATACATTGCCGCTGGTTCATGTTGTGCTCAATTACTTTGGATGACTATCGGGGGTTGGGTGCGACATATGCCAACGGATGGCTTATCATGGTGGGAGCGAGTAGAACGTCGCCGGTGCCTAGAAGCGGGATAAGGCGTAGACACAAACGCCGGCGGACTTTACCCAGGTTCGGGGCTCTCCTAGGATATAACACCCCTAGTCCTGCTCTGCGGGGTCTTCGCATGATCACTAATGCACAAGTGATACAATGGTGCTCCTTGAGCTGTTTGCTAGAGGCAGGAGGAGGCCAGGCTTAACTCTCTCCTGCTCTAAGGGGTGGCTAGTGCTAATGGGGTCGAACCCTTTGCATGGGTGGCCTGGGGGGTTTATATAGGCCTACCCCCTAGGGGTACAATGGTAATCTGGCCGGCTACTGGGTGTCAGTGTCTCCAGCCTCCGGCTTCTCCGCCGACCGCTGGGGCCTGCCGCCTGGTGGGGCCCCGCCAACTGGTTGGTGGCTGCTTACTGTAGCCATGTTGTTGGTGACGAGGGCTTGGTCACCTTTGCATGGCTAAAGTCCCGCCGCCTAGCGGGGGGCTACTATAGCCACACCTGGTTTCATCAACTTAATGGCATGCATGCCTCGGGATAGGGGACGACCGCCTGCTGGAGGCCGGCTCCTTTTGAACCCGCTTGGTCGAGCTTCTGCCGCCTTCCTTGAAGTCACTGCCTGGTAGGGCCCGCCTCTGGCAGGCCGTACCGACAGGCCATCATGGTGAACAAAACTCCGCCTGCCCGGAGCGACGTCAGGGGAGGCATGGCACAGTGCCCCGCCGTGCGGAGATCTCCGTCTGTACGGAGCACTGTAGCCATGCTCGTCCTGAGTATTGGAGGCATCGCGCCTTACTGTAGCCATGCTCCATCTTGTACTCTCAAAGGAGGCTCGGCCATGCTGCAGCCGTGGGGCGGCCGCCTGCCTGTTACCGCCCTCTCTGGAGGGCGGCTACCAGGAACCGGCCGCCCGGAGCGTCGTGGTCTTGGGTTGCCCGTCCTCTGGCAGCCGGCCACTGAGCCAGCCGGCCCCAGAGGGCGGAGTTTCGGCTTGGGGCTCAGCTAGGCGGAGCTGGCCCAAACTCTCGGCAAATCTTGGGACTCGGGTGAGCCTACCCGTGGCCCATTACTCCGACAATGACCCAAACTCTTAAAGATTATGGGATATATGTGAAACATGTTCCATTGCTTTGTGACAATGAAAGTGCTATCAAAATTGGTCATAATCCCGTACAACATTCTCGAACTAAGCATATTGAAGTTCGTCATCATTTCATTCGAGATCATGTTGCTAAGGGTGACATTAATCTTAAGCATGTTCCCACCGAAAAGCAATTAGCCGATATATTCACTAAACCTCTTGATGAGAAAGTGTTTTGCAGGTTGAGAGGAGAATTGAACATCATAGATGCTTCAAACTTGGAGTAGAAACTCCATTGGATACATGCAAGACATGAGCTTATGACTAATCCTTGATATTTCTCTTATGATGAAAATCTTATGTCTTGGATATATTTGCATCTTGCATGTTATCTAACCCATGTAGGTACTTGGTTGAATCAAATTCCATGAGATTGTAATCTACTCACATCTTGAGCAATCTCTACATCACCAAGTTTCTACACTATGGTGGTTGAAGACAAGGAAGCACCGAACCATTCAAACATATCCTTTGAGAAATTCTATGTTGAGCTTCATGATTGTCATTTTTGGATACACAAGTGCTCTTCCTTGCAAGTGCTAACCCATGTAGGTAGATGGACTCAAATTCCAAGTGGTGCTCCCAATTCTTGATGAGCTACATCAACCTTGAGCAACCCACACAAGTTCAACTACATGTTCAACACCACCAACCAAGGTATGTTATTCCATCTTAGAGAAGCTTTACTCCAAGTCATGAGCTAAAGCAACTCGACAAGATGTGAATACATCAAGATGCGTAAACAAAAATGGCAACCCCATTTTGAGCTTAAATGATGAGTATGACCGATGATCAAGTGATCTCACTTGACTCCTAAGTCAATATACTCTAACATAGGTGACTTTGTCGCCGACCATCTCTAGATGAAGTTCTCTTGTGTTCTTTTCTGTGTTTTTGCATTTATCTCATGCATATTTGTTTCCCCTTTCAAAAAAAACTTCATCTAGATTTCTTTTTGTTTGCTCTGCATTTTCTGCATCCAATTCATTGCATATCATTCAGTAAATTCCTTGCAAATCTTTGTGAGATCTTACTAGTCTAGGGAGCTGAGGTGACAAGTGTTTTCTCTGCGATGAAATCGGTTTCACCGATTTTTTGCTTTCGGTCCAACCGAATACTTTCGGTACAACCGAAGCATACCACTTGGTGCCACCGATTTCACAACAGGAAAAACAGTTTGCCACTTATTCCGTGTTTCTTCTGATCCAGCTCCACTCAATGAATCTTGTCCTCTACAAGCATCACATTTATAAATGCTTTGTACTGTGTCTCAAGGATCAAACCCTTCTTGGAAATTGATTTCAAAGGGGGAGAGAGAGATCACATCAAAGCTTATCACTTAGAGAGATCACATCAGAAAGAGAGAGTATCACCTCCACAAGGGGAGAAAGGGATCTCCAGGGGGAGAGAATACTCAAGTAGAAAGTATTTCTCAAGGATCCCTAGCTTCCATGTGAGCATCATGTTTAAATTCAAATGAAACTTGAATTGAGGAATTTTCAAAAGCCTCAGAAAATCTCTAAAAATAACCAACATTTAAATCTTCTCAAATGAGTCCAAGAAAATGTTCCTGTTATTCTATAGATATATTGGTAAGAGGTAAAATTCAAACCAATATTTTTTGGAGTCACAGAAATATTTATTTTGGCCATTTGAATTAATCCAATAACTATTTGCTTTGGATTTATATTTAATATATATTAAATATGACTCCAATAATTCTGGAAGTTTGTGAGTGGCTTTGTATATATTTTAGCAAGCCATATAATAACTTACAGAATTTATTAAAATGATTTAGTTGCTAAACTAAATCAAAACAGAGGAAGAAAAATAGAAAACAAAAACAATTAGAAGAGAGGGAGAGAAGGACTTACCTGGCGCCAGCAACCGGCCCAGCTCCTATGCTGGCAGCCCACCTGTGCGGCCCAGCCCACCTGGCCCCTCTCCTGTCGTCTTCCTCCCTGCCAGGAGGACGAGCGCGTGCCCGACGCGCGCGCACCGCCGTGCGCCACCTCCTGCTTGCCGCCGAGGGCCTGGGCGCCTCTGGCGTTGCCACACAGACCCCCTGGACCCCTCGACCACTCCAGTATCTCCCTGCCTCGCCTCCCTCGCTCTCTCTCCCAAAGCAGAGCGAAGCCGTCGCCGCCGTTCACTTCCACCGCGTCCACCATTCTCCCCTCGCCTCCCCGTGCTGTCCAAGACCTCCGTTGCAACGCCCTCGCCCTCCCCACCGAGCCACGCTTCGCCGGAGTCCCTACATCGCCCCCACCTCCGTCTTCTTCAACCTCGGGTTGACCGAGATTGCCGTCACCCGTACGTCGCCGTCAGGCCGCCCCCGAGCTCGTCGTCTCCTTCTTTCGAAACGCCGTGAGCCCCTGCTTCTTTTCCCCTCTCTCCCATGCTCTTTGCCTCGCCATAGCCGCCGCTTCACCGACGACCGAAATGAGCCGCCGCCTGAGCCCCTCGCCGCCATGGCCACAGTCACCGTAGCGCCCAACCGAGCACACCCACGTCCTCACCGTACCGCGTAGAAGTCGTAGGTGCCAACCCCGCATCGCCACAGCCGTTGTAGCCTCGAGCTCGAGCTCGACCGAGCTTCGGCCGCCGCCGAGCTCGTCGGTGCCACTCCGGCCACTCCCCGGCCGTGCCACCACCACGGTTGGATGCGGACGAGCGTCCGCATCCCGTATCTGTGCTCCAGGCGCCAAACGGCGCTCTGTAGGCGAAAACTGCAGCGCACCGCCGCGTCTGGCCTCGCCGGCGGCTAAACGCTGGCGAGTTGACCCTGTTGACTAAGTTGACCAGGTGGGCCTAGTTTGACCCCCTGGGTCACTGACGTGTGGGCCACCCTTGTTAATTATTAGTTAGGTTAGTTTAGCGCTAATTAACCTAGATTGGTGCTTAACCTAACACTAACTAACTCTGTTTAGTTAGTTAACTAACCACTGACACGTGGGTCCCACAGGTCAGGTTTGACCTGGCCGACCCAGTTGACCACTGACGTCACCCTGACGTAGTGCTGACGCAGTAACTTATTTTCTGGATTTATTCTTATATAAGAAATTCCAGAAAATAACCAAAACTTCAAAAATTCATAGAAATTCAACCGTAGCTCCCAATCAAACAAATTATATATGAAAAATGATCAGAAAAATCCAATCTATCCATCTGTAATGGTTTCATGCATGTTAGAGCACTTTAACGTTGCTGTTTAGATGAAACAAGTTAATGCACTAATATAACCTCTTAAAATGGGTTTGCATTTGAATCTTTGGTTCAAATGGACTCATATCAATCTGTTCTAGCTTGCATTAGCCCAAAACACATTCATATTGCCATGTAATAGCATGCATCATATTGTGCATTGCATTGATCGTGTTTCTTCTCTGTTTGCCGGTGTTGTTCCCCCCTCGGTAGACGTTGTACCGACGTTGTGATCGTTGACACTGATGAAGACTCAATGCTATCTTCAGAAGTGTCAGGCAAGCAAAAGCCCTTTGTTCATTCCGATACAATTCCACTCTCTTGCTCCTGCTCTCTTTTACTGCATTAGGACAACATCGATTCATCTGTTACTTTGTCACGACCGGTTTTTCCGGGTATCAATTTCCAAAAAAAGACCGTCGTGCTCATCAGCCCCAAGATTACTGTTAGCTGATGAGGCTCCAACTTGATACAGAAAATCCAAGCAAAGTACAAAATGTGCAGTACAAGACCATTTTGGCCTGTGAGTACAACAAATGGTTTCTAGTGGTTGAGGGCGGAAGCGGTTTGAGGATCATCAGTGTCTATGGGTCTCCATTTCCCAACAGGAACAGCTGACCAGGTTAACTCCTATCTTCGCGAAGCTGCTATCTCCGTTGCTTAGGTTCTGGGGCTGTCGTTGCAACGCTCCTCTCCGTGCAGGAAATCTGGCCAAGACAATAGCCAGGGACAAGCCAGTGAGTACTTTGACTATACTCGCAAACACTATGAACACGGGTATAATATAAATGATAAACGTGCGCTGAAATATTCTATGATCACATCGTCAGTCATAAAATAAAATCTCTGATGCATGCAAGCCAGTTATTTATATGCAACATGAATATGCAATAATGGGGTAGCAATAACATGCACCGATCGGGTGTCTGAAGCGACGCCTCGAAAGGGCCATGATATGAAGCATGCCTCAGTCGGGCATCTAAGCGACACCACATAAAGGGCTTATAAAGAAAATAACAAGCATGCCAAAATCGGGCGTCTGAGCAACACCACATAAAGGGCTTATAAGAAAATAACAAGCATGCCATAGTCGGGCGTCTGAGCGACACCACATAAAGGGCTTATAAAGAAAATAACAAGCATGCCACAGTCGGACGTCTGAGTGACATCGCAGAAAGGGCTTATATCCAAAGTAAATGACAAGCAATGCCACAGTCGGGTGTCTCAGTGACACCACATAAAGGGCTTATAGAGTAAATAATCACAAGGAATATCCAGGAGGTAGAACCATCCCAGGGATACTCAATGATATAATGGGTTAGTCCATAATAATAATAATCATAATCATCACAAGTCACAAGTCACAATCCAAGTTCTGGTTTAACAATCTCTCCTCCGAAGACTGATACTAAGACCGACACTTGACCCAACCCAGACTGTAGTCCTTAACCATGGACACGGCTATTCGAATAGGTTTAATCTCTGCAGAGGGTGTACTCTTTACCCACGAGTAACGGATTTCTTTAGTCCATCAAGACTAATTCCGTCCACGGTCTTTTAAATGAAAACACACCTGACTTGCACACACCAGCTTAACTTACCGGTGTCTGGAATCACCCACGACACTGTTAAGCAAAACTCTAAGTGGGGAGGCTACAACCTCGATTAGCATGGGATCACAAAATTTATACCGCGCGCAAAACTGGGGAAGCTATCCCCTCGGCTACAACCGAAACACCCATGCCCCCTGACCGGATGACTGGCTTTAATCCATGGCCTTGGTACCCTCATCCCGGCCCCTCTGTACGGTGTGTGCTAGAAAGGGGTTGACAAATTACTGAACCGTACCCTACCTGTGGCAGGGACAACTAGTAGCACGAAACAAGTGTGGGGGTTACTGGAACAAGACTCGATCTACGGTCGACTCAGGAGGTTTATTGAATTTCCTGCATGACATGTATAACAATTATATTTCAACCAACAGAATCACCGCTCATTATACCTTACTATGCCATACCGGACATAACCGTCCCGACGGAGACCGGCGACAAGCTCACGCCTACCCAAGGCAGAGGCTTTCCCGAATTCCTTCCGGCATGCATGCAAGGCACATGAGGATGATTATCATCACAAGTGTGTTCATTTCCAACAACATGGAAATCACTAATATGCATCCATGCAAATGATCATATCACATGAAATAACAAGTCCTTCGAAATGAGGTGGTGTTATAAACGTGTCAACGGACACACCAAAAATATTATGCCGGGGTTCAGAATGCTTGCCTTCAATATGTGGAAAGGCAGCTTGCACTCCAAAACTTTTGAAAGTTTGCTTCTCTCTCTCCAAAGTCCTATTTTAAATAAAATTTGAATCAACACACAAATTCAAAACAGCACAAAAGTTGTTTGAATCTTTTTCAAATAAATCTTAAAATAACTAGACAATATTTGGGAGAGGTAGGAAAAAGAATCAACTCATTTGGAGTTATAATTAAAAAGTTATAGGCAGTCAAAGTTTAGTCAAATCTGTTATTAAAAAAAACAGAAAAGAAAACGTTTCAATTAAACACGTACACGTCGAAAGCGTATTTTGGATTTACGCTTCCACTTACTCCAGCGTGGACGGTACGCGTGTCACTTACAATGGGCCCGCCTGGCCCACTGGTCAGGTTTGACTGGTCCACCTCCCCTCTTCTTCCTCTGTCCTGAGCGGAGGCAGGACTCTGGCGACCGTCGCCGGCGAACGGCGGGTCCTTGTGGGGAGCTAAGGGCAGGGATGGGTCCACGACTCTAGGGTGATCCTTCCGGTAGTTGCAGGGTTGTTGGAGGTGGAGGGATTCGCCATCGACGAGCTTCACGGCGGCCGGTGGCTTCGGGAGCGAAGTGAGTTTGTTGTTATGGTGGCTCTCCGTCGCAGCTGGGGTTCTGGGTGGCACCGCAAGAAGTAGTGGAGTCGCTTGGTGGCATTGGGAGGGCCGGGGAGGCTCTGGTTGTGCCGAACGAAGCCAGGAGGCGGCGGTGGCCGAACTGGCTGGAGTCGGTGAAGACGGCCTCTTCCCCCTCAATTGACGACAACGGGGGCACTAGGAGGATGGTGAGAGGCTGCCTGCGTGCGGGGATGAGCTCGGGGCTCCTTAAATAGGCGCTCGGGGCCGGTTCCGCGGCGGCCGGGGATAAGGTTGCCGGTGACCGTCTTTCTGTAGCTATGGCGATGTGGCGGCAACGCGTGCTAGGGGACGAGGCTGCGGATGAGCTGGAGATGCTTAAGAGGGCAGCTGGCGAGCGCTGGTGGCTTGGGCGGCACCGACCGGGGCAGGGGCGCGCTGCAGATGCCGGCGTGCCGCCAAGGGCTCTGACGGCGGTGCTGTAGGGCGCCAGGGCTGCTTGGCGTGATGCGGTGAGGAGGGGAGTGCGTGGCGCGGCTCTGCAGAGCGGTGGCAAACCAGGGGCGCGACGCGTCGGCTCGGGCACGGCACGTGCAAAACGCGTGCTCTGTTCGCGCCCAGAGCACGCACGGTACGTGCTCGACGAAATGCTAATGCATGCAAGGGGTCTCCAAACCGCAAGAGAGTTAGCAGGGTGGGGTTGTAGGTTAGGGCAAAACCATGGGACATGCTGGTTTGGTCAGGGAATCAAGTTCACAAAGTAAACCAAACTTCATGCCAAAACTGTCCATGCCCTCAAGGTGTTTGACAAAATGCCATGGGCACCTAGGCATTTCTTGGAGTTGCCAATTTCTCCAGATCAGTGTCTCTTTGGATGGACAAGTGGGTGGTGAGGTTAGTTTGTCTAAAGCACAAACTTGTTAGTGCAAGTTTTGCAGAACTTCAGTTCTGGACAGAAGGTAAATGGCATCAATGCATGGACAAAAATTCTCCCAATGGGTTCATGCTCTTGGACTTAAAGGTTTGGTAAGGTGTACTACAAGTAGGAAAAGGAATCACACCAAAAGGAGCAAGTTAAAATATAGTTGTAGTACAAAACCTCAAGTTGGACCAGAATGGAAATGAGGATGATTCACTCAAATTTTTCAAAGAACATAGCTGGTTTTTTGCATAAAGCTGAATAATATGCTCCTACTGACATCCCAAAATTTCGGTAGAAGTTTTAAATAAATAAATAAATAGGTTGTAGTGAAAATCTGCCCACTGGACCAGATTTTCAAATAAGGTGTAGAGCTCAAAGTATTCAATGGGCAGAGGATATTTTTGCACAAAAGTGGTTTAAAAACATCACCTGACATCTCCAAATTTTGGTTGGAATTTTAAATGAATTTATCAAATGGTTGTAGTTCAAATATGGCCATATAACCTTGGAAAACCATTTTTCAAGAAAATAAAGATCAAGCAAATTAATTATGTAATTAGTTCTACTAATAAAATAAAAGTTTTTCTTGAGAGGTTAAACAAGTCCAAAACATATTTGAAAAGTTTTCACTTTGGGGAAAACTCCATAATAGCAAGGGAGAAAAAGGTTCAAAAATCAAAAGGGAGCCCAGAAAATAAAAGTTTTAATTTCCTGGCAAAATTTTAATTAATAAAACAAGGTCAAAATTTTGGGGTGTCACATACTTGCTGCGGTAGCTGAACCCCTTTATCCTCTGCATGACCTGTCATTCCACAGTAAATAGATGAAACCCACTAGCATGAGTAGGAGTTGTTTGAGCCCTGTTGTGCCTACTCATTCATGCTTGTTTGTCATGCCTGCTACTGCTTAGAGTTGAGTCAAGTCCGATTCATCGAGGATGAATCAGAGGTGTGTGAACATGTCCTACTGTTGAGAGCTAAGTGTGTGAACACGATTTGCTAAAGGTAGCGGTGAGAGGCCATGTAGGAGTACATGGTGGGTTGTCTCATTGCAGCCGTCCTCAGGAACTGAGTTCTATGTTTGTGATCCATGAAACAGATACTACCACGCATTGGGCCCGAAACCAATGGACCCTCTCGGCTTCTTAATCACCCTTGTTCTCTGTCCAGGAGTTGCAACTAGTTTCTAGTGTTTGTAGGATATGTGTTGGAGGCCGTGCGTAGCGCTGACCCTAGGGGCGGGCTATGATGCGGTAGATACACCGTGGCCCAGTGTACCGAGCACCCGTTTGGTGTCTCGGGAACCCTGCACACATCGTTTGGGGCTGTGAGCGAAACCCCGGCCGGATCTCCTCGCAGATGGAACCCGAATAGGCGATAAACCTGGACTAGAGACTTGAGTGTTTAGGTAGGTCGTGGCCGACACCCTCATTGGGCTTCCGCTTGAAGGTTGCCGAGTACATGTCGTGTAAACGGCAGTAAGTGGTGAGAGCGTGTGTGAAGAAGTACACCCCTGCAGGGTTAACATCATCTATTCGAATAGCCGTGTCCGTGGTAAAGGACTTCTGGGTTGCCTTTACAGTTCATAGACAAGTGAAAGTGGATACTCTAAAATGCGCAAGATAAGCGTGAGTGCTATGGATGGCGTTCTCGTAGGGTGACGGAGCGGATCCATAGTGGTGTATTGATATGGTGAATATGTGGACTCGTGTGCGCCACCTCAAAAGAGTTACTTGCAGTCGTAGTTCAGGATAGCCACCGAGTCAAAGCTGGCTTGCTGTAGTTAAACCCCACCATCCCTTTGTTGATAATGATGCATATGTAGATAGTTCTGATGTAAGTCTTGCTGGGTACATTTGTACTCATGTTTGCCTATTTTCTGTTTTTTGCAGAGAGACTTCAGTCTCACTAGTAGTTCCACGTGGACTTCGATGTTTAGCTTGTTACCTCAGCTACGATCTTGTGCCCTCGGCAGGATCTGGTAGATAGTCAAGCTTCTCAGCCTTTTTCTTTTGTAGATGTCTGTACTCAGACATGTTAATCTTCCGCATGTGCTTGACTTGTATGCTCTGAATGTTGGGTCGTGAGACCCATGATTGTAATATCTCGCTCCTCGGAGCCTACTGAATAAAATACTTGAGTTGTAGAGTCATGTTGTGATGCCATGTTGTATTTGCACATATCGAGCATATTGTGTGTATGTTATTGAAATGCTTGGTAAGTGTGGGATCTGACTATCTAGTTATTTATCCTTAGTAGCCTCTCTTACCGAGAAATGTCTCCTAGTGCTTCCACTGAGCCATGGTAGCTTGCTACTGCTCCGGAACACTTAGGCTGGCCGGCATGTGTCCTTCTTCGTTCCTGTGTCTGTCCCTTCGGGGAAATGTCACGCGATGAATACCGGAGTCCTGTTAGCCCGCTGCAGCCCGGTTCACCGGAGTCCTGCTAGCCCAGTGCTACAACCTGGATTCACTCGCTGATGACAGACACGTTCGATGCTGGGTCATGGATGCCTGTCCCTGTAAGTTTGTGCCACTTTGGGTTTATGACTAGCCATGTCAGCCCGGGCTCCTTATCATATGGATGCTAGCGACACTATCATATACATGTGCCAAAAGACGCAAACGGTCCCGGGCAAAGGTAAGGCGACACCCGTGGGAATACCGTGCGTGAGGCCGCAAAGTGATATGAGGTGTTACATGCTAGATCGATGTGGCATTGAGTCGGGGTCCTGACAGATCCCAGATGCTTGGTGTTCAAGAGGAGAGATGCCACATGTCTTCTTGAGGGGAAAGACATGTTCATATGTGCTTTCAGCTCTGATTTTCTGTTCCCTATCTTCTCCCAGTATCCCATGCTAGATTCAGGGGGAGCAAGACATCTAAGGGAAAGAAATCATTGAAATTCATTGCATATCTTTACTCTTGGGGACATGTCTAATCCAATGTGGTACTTAGTACTCACTCTCTACATGTCATCCCAGTCTTGGTATTCTTGTGGTTTCTTCTGTTTGCTCTGGCTAGTAGATGTACCTGTGTTATCTAACCTTGTTTACGCAGGTTCATTCCATCCCAAGCCAACTCAAGACTACAAGGTAAGTATATGCATCACAATCATGTGTATGAGGAATTCCTGCTGATGTACATACTGTTTGCAAGGACTCATGGGCATGAAGGTATTTTCTTTAATATTCTTTGCTCTGATGCATATGGCCAAGATACATGTAACACATTGCCTGCTCTATCATGGTTATGCTTTCACATGCTTCTATATTCCATATTCACATGATTGCATACATGTAGGGGGAGCCTATGCTTGTTACATGTCTTTCCAAATCTTTACTTGCTATTCTTTATATCTTTATCTAAAGCTTTGATGTATGTTGTCATCAATTACCAAAAAGGGGGAGATTGAAAGCACAAGTGCTCCCTAGGTGTTTTTGGTAATTAATGTCAACATATCTCTTGTTGGACTAACACTTCTATCAAGTATGTTTCAGATAAGTTCAACAATGGAGTGGCATGGACTAAAGGATGTGGGAACTCCTTCAAGATGCTAAGGACAAAGGATTGGCTTAAGCTTCAAGCTCAAGACTCTTCATTTTACATTTTAGTGATCCAAGATCACATTGAGTCTATAGGAAAAGCCAATACTATCAAGAAGGGATGAGGTGTTGCTTAATGAGCCTCTTGCTTCAAGTGCTTAGTGATATGCTCCAAAACCCTCAACTACTTTCCCACTTCCATACATATGACCTAAACTCAAAGTCAAAATCGGTCCCACCGATTCTTTCTATCCAGCGCCACCGAGTTCAGATGTCATAGCCACTGCCACAAACCCTAGACAAATCGGTCTTACCGATAGGGATCTCGGTCTCACCGAGATGGGATTGTAATCTCTCTGTGTATGTCCATTACCAAAATCGGTCTCACCGAGTTTGAGCAATCGGTACTACCGAGATTACAATGCAAACTCTCTGGTTAACTTATTACCAAAATCGGTCCCACCGAGTTTGAGTAATCGGTTCCACCGAGTTTGCCTGACCAACTCTCTGGTTAGCTAATTACCAAAATCGGTCTCACCAAGTTTGTGTAATCAGTCTCACTGAGATTACGTTATGCCCTAACCCTAACCATATCGGTCCTACCGAGTTGCATGTCGGTCCCACCGAAAATCCTAACGGTCACTAGATTTGCTGAATCGGTCCGACCGAGTTTATCAATTCGGTCCCACCGAGTTTGGCAAGTTGTGTGTAACGGTTAGATTTTGTGTGGAGGCTATATATACCCCTCCACCTCCTCTTCATTCGTGGAGAGAGCCATCAGACTGAACCTACACTTCCAGCATACAATTTCTGAGAGAGAACCACCTACTCATGTGTTTAGGCCAAGATATTCCATTCCTACCATATGAATCTTGATCTCTAGCCTTCCCAAAGTTGCTTTCCACTCAAATCTTCTTTCCACCAGATGCAAATCCCATGAGAGAGAGTTGAGTGTTGGGGAGACTATCATTTGAAGCACAAGAGCAAGGAGCTCATCATCAACACACCATTTGTTACTTCTTGGAGAGTGGTGTATCCTAGATTGGCTAGGTGTCACTTGGGAGCCTCCGACAAGATTGTGGAGTTGAACCAAGGAGTTTGTAAGGGCAAGGAGATCGCCTACTTCGTGAAGATCTACCGCTAGTGAGGCAAGTTCTTCGTGGGCGACGACCATGGTGGGATAGACAAGGTTGCTTCTTCGTGGACCCTTCATGGGTGGAGCCCTCCGTGGACTCGCGCAACCGTTACCCTTCGTGGGTTGAAGTCTCCATCAACGTGGATGTACGATAGCACCACCTATCGGAACCACGACAAATACATCCGTGTCTCCAATTGCGTTTGAATCCTCCAAAACCCTTCCCTTTACATTTTTGCAAGTTGCATGCTTTACTTTCCGCTGCTCATACACTCTTTGCATGCTTGCTTGTTATGTATTGTGAATGTTAAACTTGTGCCTAAACTCCACTTAAACTTAAAGAAGTTAAAAACTGCAACTTTGGTACTTCGTGTCTAATCCCCCCCCTCTAGACACCTCTTCTCAAGGTCCTACATGTTGTCAGCTCGTGTTCTATATCTTGGTGTGCTGGCCCATGTGGCAGTGGGTGAAAATAAGTAAACTAGAGGCCCATCTGACACGCGGTGAAGTAAACAAAGTTGAAACCACTCGGGGTAGCACCCCGCACGCTAGTAAACTGAGGGCGCATTGAGGACAAACTTCTTGCGCGTGAAGGACGCACTCGCGCACAATTCACCACTGCACGGCGGCATGCACAGAAGGACGCACTCGCGTAGACCCAGCACACAACACACACCAACACATGTGTACACCGGCATCGCCGCCGGTTGAGATGGACGGCGAGGCAGCCAACAAGCGCAGGCGGCTCGAGCCAAGACCGCATCCGGCGAGCCTGGACTTCATCAGCAGCCTCCCCAACGACATGCTGCTCGTCATCATCGGCCTCCTCCCCACAAAATCTGCCGTGCGGACCGCCCTGCTCTCCCGGCGGTGGCGCCCCCTCTGGCGCTGCGTCCCCCTCAACCTCACCGTCGATAGCTGCCTCTGCGACGGGATTGCAAACGCATGGCCGCAGTCTCCAAGATCCTTTCATCGCATCCTGGGCCAGCCAGACGTCTTGACATCCGCATGTTCAGTACCAACTGCAAGGTCCAACCCAAGTTTGACGAGTGGTTCTTATCCCCCGCCCTAGATCACCTCGAGGAGCTCAACTTTGAAGCTGGACGATGTCGCTCTCTACCGCCGTCCGCGCTCCGCCTCACTCCAACGTCGCACCGCGCCAGCTTCAGCTCCTGCTATCTTCCCCAGATTAGTGCCGCGCCCGCCCTTCTTCTCCCTCAACTCAAGCAGCTCGACCTCTTCGACATTGTCATCTTGAAGAAGGCTATGGAGCACCTGCTCCGCAGCTGTACTGCGCTCGAGTACCTTCGTCTTGAGCAGATCCACGGGTTCATTAGCCTCCACATTGCCTCGACGAATCTCCAATGGATTTATGTGTCTTGCTGGCCCCGCAACAAGACATCAATTGGGAAGAGATCATTCCAACTATTCCACGTTATGGTCATTGAGAATGCGCCTTTCCTTGAGAGATTGCTTGTATCAGATCTAGAAGGTCCAACAAAAATCAGGGTCATTGACGCGCCGAAATTGACAGCGTTGGTGTACTCGTCTGCCAAATTCTCCGAACTCTTTATTGGATTCGTAATCGTTCAGGTACAACACTCATCTTCTTCTCTGTCTTCTCGAAATTCACATTTTTAAATTTCTTCTTGATGTATTTACGACCATCTTCTAGAAAATGATTCCCACAAGCTTGACCCAGCCCATGCGCACAGTGAAGATCTTAGCACTAAAATCTATCGGCCCCAATCTGGATCAAGTTGTTGGATTCCTTACATGCTTTCCGTGCACGGATAAGCTACTCATCGAGGTGAAACTTCTTTCCTATAAGTAAACGGTAATCACAACGTAGCTCAATTTTTTCGTAATTTTCCCAAATTACGATGACAAGTGTAGTGTTTAAAACTGCATCTATGCACTGCACCGAAAGAAATATTTTTAGTATTTTTTCTCACGTGATCACATGCATCATTTTTATGCTGTACTACTATAGTAGCCTAGGCTAGTCATAGTGGAAAGTAACTTAGACTACTCCAGTAACTCTATGGTTACCCTAAGAGCAAGTACTACCTCCGTCCTGGTTTACTCTTCCAATTTTGTAGTATCAAAATTTGACCATAGATTTAACTGACAAAATGTTAATGCATGTCACTAAGAACTATATCATTGGATTCGTATTTGAACATAATTTCAAATGGTGTAATTTTTAGTGACATGCATTGGCATTTTCTTAGGTAAATCTATGGTCAAAAGTTTATACTAAATACGAGGTAGTATTCCCTCCATCCCAAAATTCTTGTCTTACATTTGTTTAGATACGGATGTATCTAACACTAAAATGTAACTAGATACATCCGTATTTAGACAAATTTAAGACAAGAATTTTGGGACGGAGGGAGTACAAAAGTGGGCTATGTAGGCCAAAACATGTGCCAAATTCACTTGTGATGCATTTGGCATCGATGCCCCTCCATTGCTCACCTGGTGCCCCAATCTGGATCACCTACTTTGCTCCGGTGCCAAATTAACTCACGCAATGAAAAAACACTGCGTGGGAGAGAGAGAGAGAGGACTGAGGCAATAAAAAAACACTTTTTGGGGAGAGTGAGAGGCTGGTGTAGTTGGTTTGATTGATTTTTTTATACATGTGGGTCTGTGTGCACAGCGGTGCCAACTCTCTCACATCGCGAGATCGGTGCCAAAATCTTTTGATTTGACATTGATGCGTATTATGTGGCATACTTTTGCGAAATATGGCATCGGCCACATAGTGGAAGGCAAAAAATGCCCAAGCTCTTCACGTGCTCCTAGTTAAATGAGAGGAAACAGAAAGAAAGAGAGAGAGAGAGAGAGAGAGAGAGAGAGAGAGAGTGAAAAAATATCACTAGCCAGCCAACCCTATTGTATGAGCGAATGATATTGGTACCTCTTGATGACACGGCAATCTTATGTAGCCAGCTGCTCTAATATGTTCTCTTCTTTTGCAGATAAAAAAAGACCCGAAAGTGAAAAATGTGTTGCACTATAACAATCTCATCGAATGCCTTGATCTCGATCTTACAAAAATTGATTTGATCGACTACCGAGGCAGCACATCTGAGATTAAATTGGCCAGGTTCTTTGTTCTGGAGGCAAGTGTGCTCAAGCTAATGAGGTTTGGCGTTCTCTAGCGCAACAACGAATGGCGTGCTGATCACCACAAGCGTCTAAGCCTAAATGACAAAGTCTCCACAGAAGCTGAATTTGTTTTTGAAACATCAAGTGGCCAGAGACTCAAAAACTTATTTGCCCATTAGTGACTTGTTAGGGCGGTGGATTTTAGTTTGTATGATAATGCTGCATCCACCTAAAGTAACGAAAGTTCTTATGTAAACTTCCTAGTAATTCCCTCTTCCTAGGTGCAGCATTACTCCTAACATTTGTAATATCAGTTTGAAACTTGTAATATTGCCGTGTCCTATTCCTACGTTTTCAAAATCTTGCGAATCAAACAGGTCCTGAGTTGGTGATGATGTTGTCCCTCCCATCTTTCACCAATAGCCATCGGATCTAGATCTGACGCATACAAACCAAGCTTCTCCATTTCTGCAAAAAGATCCCCGCACTTGTTCCCTATTTACAAACAACTCCGTGTCTCTCACAATCAGCCTTATCTCCTCCCCACCACATCTAGAAGGTCGTGGAAAAATCTGGCGCGATGGCCACTGCCGGAGCCATCCACCCCCAATCTTGGTGTTCCGTGCAATGCACGGGCATCTACGCACGGGAAATTATGTCGAACAGGGCTAGTTGTAAGCAGGCTAGCTCTACAGCCATGATGACAGTGACTGCAGATGGTGAGGCTGACTATGGTATGCCGAACACGGCACCTATACTCAGGTGTCATCTCCGGCGCAGGGTCTTGTCACTTCACTGTGAGGAGCAGCACGTAATAATTTGACCAACGGGTAGTACAATGCTAGTACTCCTACTACTACATTGGTAGTACTACCTCCGTCCTGGTTTACAGGTCCCCTTTGTAGTTTGTGTCAAATTTTGACTAAAGATTTAACTAATAAAATGTTAATGCATGTCAAAAAAAATATCTCATTGGATTCGTATTTGAACATAGTTTTCAAAAATATAATGTTTGGTAACATGCGTAAACATTTTGTTAGTTTAATCTATGGTCAAAATTTGACACGAAATACAATGAGGACCAATAAACCCGGACGGAGGTAGTACTACTACTAGTACTAGTAGCACCACCGTCTAGATTTAGGAGTACTACCACGTCCATCTAGATTTTAGTATTTGACTAGCAATATCTAGTAATGCATGTCACAAAAAATGTACTACTCCCTCTGTAAATAAATGCACGGTGTTTTATTCCTATCGGTGAGGGAACTTAATGTTTTTTTGCTAACTACTAATAGGATTACATGCAATGAACTTAACACTGCATGTCATGTTTGGTAGTCTCAAGTCATTGAAAGCATGCATGGCCCACATCTCTCATTGGTTGATATGTCACGAAATAAGAAACAAGGAGGGAGTTAATGCACCGTGCCTAAGGCTAGCCATAGTGGGGGTAACATAAGGCTAGCCATAGTGGGAGTAACTTAGCTAGTAACATAGCGCACTTCAAGAAAATTCTGCTTATGTGGCAAGTAAGTAATGAGATATGGTAACATAATATGTTACTGTAACATAGCGCTTTCCAAGACAAGATGAGTCTACAAGTTAATAAATGAAGCCATCTATGATACTACTATTATGTTACTTTGCATTATGAAGATAGTAACTTAGACTAGTGTCATATGCATGACACTATTCTAAGTTACTCCCCACTATGACCAGCCTAAGTAGTATCATGCACTTGGGACTCGCAAATATGCTTATGTGGCAGGCAATTAAAGAAGAGAGAGATGGTTATAGTAACATAGGTAGATACCGTAACATAATAAATGTGATGCTACTATGTGTCATGCATGGCAATAAATGAGACCACTTATGATACTAATCTATGACACTATGCACTATAAAGATAGTAACATAGACTAGTAACATACGCATGTTACTAGTCTAAGTTACTCTCCACTATGACCAGCCTAAGTGTTTTGGGATTATTTGGTTTTCGTAATGTGACTTACACGACATTTTTGTTTACATGCATTAACATTTTATTAGTTAAATCAAAGGTCAAAACTTGGTGCAAAATGCAAAGGGGACCAATAAACCAGTAAACATCAAACTTCTCTCGTTTGGCCCCAACTAAAGGTCCGGTGAGATGACTATACTGCACCGGCACGGAGGGGGACGCAGCTTCATTGACTTATGGCAACTACATTTGGGTGAATGACACGTGGGCCCAGAGGGTGGCTGGCCCACCTATCATACAGCCAAAGGCAGGTGCAGTAGAGGGCCGAGGAGTAGTACGAAATCCTACGCACCTACACACGCTAACCAAGGGCAAGAGTGATCACTCGAATCGCAAGATCAGTTGACTAGAAGCTAAGCTAGACCCATGGAGGCGATGAGCGCGAGCATCAGCCGGCTGTGCCAGATGGTCCACGACGCCGGCCTACGGCCCGGCAATGAGGAATGTCTCCAGGTAGTATTGCTTGAGGCCGCCAGGGCGAGGGGCCGCTTGGACGACAGCTTCGTCTCCTTGTTTGATGAGCTCCTCGTCGGTTTTCTCGACAAGTTCACCGTCGTCAAGAAGCTCGCGGACGACTTTGACGTAAGCCTCCAGCCGATGCGCCCAGGTTCTGCGATGCCCGCCACCCTCAAACAATCTCTTCGATGCACTGGTGGCCCTACGACTGCCCGCCGTCGCGTCGGAGAATGTCCACCTCGAGGTCGCGCTCGCCGCGCAGCACCTGGCGCAGCAAGACACCATAGACATAATCACCCACGTCTACGCGCAAATCGTCCACAAGGACTACTACATGCAAGAGGAGGATGATAGGACGCTGGCCTTCTTGGACCGCAGGGCAACCTTGGACGGCACTATTCAGAAGCACGTTGAGCTCGCCGCCAACGCCGCTGCTCCTCACACGTCAGTTGGTGACCCGACGCACTAGGGCGTGGGGATGTCGTTGATGGATCCGTATGTATTTTTATCTTTCCGTGAAATCCATGTAATAGTATATGATACTACAATAATTATCTTACCTTTCGCATCAACTTCATAATTTTCATACGTACTCCATGCATGAACAGCGCGAGAACCAAACTTCTCATTACTCTAGGCAAAATCGTTATTTTCTATCTATCGATCGCGCCATGGAGCAGAACCAAATTTTACAAGTTACGAGTTCAAAAGGAAAAGCCTGCCGTGTTCGCGTCGCACCCCCACACGGTTGGTCCGGCACGCCGCTCAAGCGGGAATGCGTGCGGTGTTGCATTTTCACTTACAAGTGGGACTGCAGTTGAGCAAACCGACTATCGGCAAACCCCCACCCCGCCCACCGCACGATGGCTGAGAAAACAGGAGGGAGAAGAGATGGCTGTAGCACGGACTCCAAGAAAATTGGTGTCGGATGGGACTTGTGTTGGTGGCGTGTGCCGTACTGCTAGATGTGAATGCTAGTTATGGCCTATGCCACCCCACTATATCGAGCCTATATCGAGGTACATAGAACAAATTTCCTGCAATCCGTGCTCAGCCCTCCTCTATCTCTCTTCTCAGTGAGCCAGCGGACGCACGGAGCCCATCGTCTGTTTGCTCACATGCGGTCCCACATGTTAGTGAAAACGCAAGCGGACCCACTGAACCTGCACATCTTTCACCTCGACATGCTGGTGATGAAAAACAAATCCAAGAAAGATCTTCGGTGACCGCTTTTGGAGTTACTCAAGAGTAGTAAGATTCTATTTACAGTTTAACCCAAGATGCACATCTCGTGGCTTCAACTACCACTCTATTTTCTTTCATGACACGACCTGGATGCTGGATGTCCCACGTGTCGGCAAAAGGAGGAAGAACCCGACCGAATCTTCGGTTGTCCTCTCGGATTAGACTAGTTGTGCTAACTTAAAATTTTTATTGTGTACTCCCTCCGTTCCAAAATACTTGACTTCCATTTGTCCAAAAATGGATGTACCTATATAATAAAACATGTCTTGATACATATATATATTGACAAATAGAAGGCATGTATTGTGCAATGGAGGGAGTAGAATGGATGGAAGTTTTTGTATTGGGAAGAAGAATACATCCATATATTGATAGAGCGCAATTTAGTAGATGTTCTATCACTTTTAGCTAGCACAGAGGCTATAGATGAGATTAGTGCACTTGTTGATACTCCTACTTGGTATTCGTGTTGCTGCTTAGATGCAGAGAAAAACGGACCGGAGGGAGTACTAGAATAGAGGCTAGACATGAGACTAGATGCAAGGAAGCAACGTCTACTTCTTTACACTCGAAGAAGAAAGAAGCACGCAAGATCGAGCCTCCGTAGATCAACAATGAATGCATCGAGAAGGCACTAATCCAACTTACAGGAGTAGTAAAATGTATTCTTGTGGTTCTTGTTTTCTTTGGTCTTGCTTTTCTAGTCAAAATTATCGTTGGAGTTCGTGCAAAATGGAGGTCCGTTTGGGGTCGTGCGTTGCAGTTGGCCTTACAAGTGGGACCGCAGTTAAGGAAACCGACTATCGGCAAACCCCCACCTCGCCCGCCGCGCGATGGCTGAGTTAGAGAAACGATGAGGTTGAAGAGATTGCTCTAGCACGGACTCCAAGAAATATGGTGTCAGATGGAAGTCGTGCTGGTGGCGTGTGCCGTACTCCTGGACGTGAATGCTTGTTCTGGCCCATGCCACCCTACTACTCCTACTACTTACTATATAGTACATCGAGGATTCGAGGTGCTGGTTACGTAGTACAATACGGCTATAGTAAAAACACCCGCACGACGCACGAAGCATGTGAAGCTAGTACAAATAGTGTACTACTATTGTTGATTGGCCTCATCCGATAACCTGTTGCAATGCACGTACAATTATGTATTCAGAAAATATTTTTTTGCCTCGTCGCACCACTCACTCACAGAAGAGACTCGAAAGCCATTCATAAATTTAGTAAGTTTATCACAGGCATATCATTTTATTACATACAACAGGTCATCAACCCACATCGACAATGAGGATACATTATAAATACTAAAGTTTTCATCACACAACAAATAACAAGCAATGAAATGAACTTCAACTCAACCATTCCTCAGCGGTGGAAATGCTTGGTTTGAACCACAAGTGATTCTCTGAGACGGGCCATCCATTGTCGATGTGGAGACCAACGCAGGACTGATCATCCAGGCTGAAGCGGCCTACTATATCAGTACCAGGGTAGGGAACCACCCAAATGTCCGAGGTATAGACACAGTTGCTTCTCATAAATGGTGGTAATGTTGTGTCAACAGAAGTTGGATCGCCTTTCACCATCATTGGATAGTTTTGTCCAAGGAAGAGCGAGTTTTCTCCAAGACTATCAATTCTATACCAGGGAGAAGGAGTTGGCGCTAGCACACTAGTATCCATCCTGAATAACATGCAACGGGTGTTGGAATAGGTCCGGAGAGTGCGACCATGGGAGACTACACCTGCTTCCTTAGCAGTAACATCATCAGTGGGCTATATACACACGAGAAGAGGTGATCCATCGGAATTAGTTGCCAGGCACCAAATAGTATATGGGCGCTGCTCGTCCTCATGCTCGTGATCATCACCATCGCCATCTCCCCCTTGGTTATAAAAATCTTCAAGTATAGGTGGTAGAATGTTCGCAGGACCTTGGAAACACAAGAAGAAGGTTAATTAGTAAAGGGAAACTTGCTAACCAGCATGCATGTGGATGAAAAAATTATAATTACGATGGAAGACAAACGTACCGAAACAACGATTCCATGCAAAAACAGTGTGACGAGTGGTGGCAGCAAACACAAGGCCCTCGTATTCAATTGCATCACAGTACTCATCCATGTACAGAAACTAATTTTTGAGCAATATCCATCGAGTCAAACCAGCAAGGAAGGCAACAAGCTTGTCGAAGATAGCAACAACTTCATAGTTGTTGTAATTCTAAGAGCGGTTGGGAACTCGAGAAATTGCTATCTTCTGTAGAAGACAGTCACCATGATTGTATTTGAATGTGCGTACAATACTGGTGTGCTCAACCTCTGGGCAGTCAGCTGAGATTTTTGGAAGTGGAACCCGGTCACGAGTGTACACATTCACAAGTTCCCACTTGCAGTTGGACCCAATGTAAACAACCCAATCTCCATTTGCGCCTGCCCAAGCCTTGCCCTTACGCGATGGCATCTTAACATCATACGTATCATTATCAAGCGGCATCAACTTGCACAGGGCGAGGCCTCCGTCGTGACAGCACCAGTCATCAGGGTCACGGCGAAGAAGATAGGGGAGATCAAACTGCTCCTTGACTCTTGGGTTCCTTGTAATGATGTTATTAGTTGAGTCAAGAATGGTCTTGAACGAACCTGCCATGCTAGCCGAGGTGATGACGTGGCACCGATCAATGAGTTCCTCCACCACATCATCTTTCAGATCGGGGCAAGAATAACGGGGTCGTTTCTGTCCTGTTCCCTCCATGGAGAAGACGATCGAACAATGGCAGAACAAAGGGTCACTACTAGGGAAAAGCCTAGCAGCAGCGTGGGTTTTGGGCCTATCAGTAGCGCGGGCAGGAGCGCTATTGATAAGGCGCTACAGCTAATGCTTAGCAATAGCACGTCTGGACCCATGCTACTGCTAAATTGACTTAGTAGTAGCGCTTCTTTAGAACATCGTTACTGGTAATTAGTAGTAGCGCTTCTCCTCTCCCGCGCTACTACTATTATTTAGTATTTTATTTCTTTTCTATTTCATGTTGTATTCATACACCTTTACACAAGTTTTCATACAACATGAATTTAGAGATTGTTTTTACATCATAATGAGTTATTACATCATGGGGTGAAAGAACCATGGACTAGTTTCAAGTGGATGTCCATCCACTTGAAACTAATCCGTGGTTCTTTCACCCAATGATACAATAATATCATCATCATCATCATCATCATCATCATCATCATCATTATATCATTAACAACTTATCATCATAATACATCATTGTCATATAACACCTCCTCAAGATCATCGTTTTCATCATTGACATCACATAACACCTCCTCAAGATCATCATTATCAACTCTAACACATTACCACATAATAAACATATTGTACCTCATAGGACCTATTACATTCGATTAAGACCTACTACATTTTCTAAGGTAAAATAGCAAAAACCAAGATAGCCCCTGACTGTCCATTATGGAGAATGGAGATTAGCCTGTCTCCAATTCTTGCCTTTCGCTGAATGTTACTTCCAAGAACCTCCTTGCGAATGTCCATACATTTCTTCCATTCTTTGATGAACATGTGTTCACGGGTTTTAGAAATCCGATATGCACAGGTGAGCTCCGTAGATTTACCTGGCAGTATGTTCAGAACTGAGAGGTGACCATGCAGAGACATCAGATGAGGCACACAATCCATCGGGAGTTTCTGTTGAAAAACATAATAATAACTTCGTAGTTAGCAATGATGTACTAGTTTTAGAAGTATGCAAAAGATGCACGGATGTCGTAATAGTAAAAAATCTTACCAGGGTATCTCCAGAGAAGTTATCGTGGTTCAACACATGTACTAGTGGCACGTATTCACCATAATTTGGAGGAGTTCGATAATAGTCATTGTAATTCTCAAGAAGAGTACAAAATGCGATCAGATGATTTTTCTCCTTATACGTTAATTCGGTGCCATCGGTGTAGTTGGTTTTATCTACCATCTTCCGCACAGTCTTTAAAGAATCAAAATAAGCTGTCAATGGAAATAAGCTATCAACTATTTTGAAATAAACAATATAAATTAGTTAATAACTATGTTTGAGAAACTCACATAGCGGTACAATCGGAAGCGTATCAACAAGGACCCAAATGTCCATATTGTCTTCCTCGATGTCAGGATCACCAAGATCCATGGTGACAATCATACCCTCATAAAAACCATACATTTTGCAAAGTGCTTCCCAATTTTGGCAACCAAAATGGGTTACGCTCTGAGCATTGCACAGATTTACTTCAAAATCCATATCATGATGGGTCCTTAGGTGTATTTTCTTTGTTTCGAAATTTTCATGGTCTTCAAAACCCATCCACTCCAAGACATAGCGTATTGCATGGCATGGGATAAGCTAGTCGAATTGTAAAATATGAAAATTAGACGTTGAAATAGTTGAAGTCATGCTTAATTACGAAAAAAACACTTGTCGTTGTTGCGTACCGTTTCACAATCGAAGGTCTCCTCGAGCTTAATGCTGAAGCGCCGATCTTCGTCTAGCCGAATGAACCTGTCACACATACCTCGATCGTCGTGGCACTAGCTACACTCCCCCGGGAGACTGTCGTTGTTCGAGTACGACATTTCCTACAATCATAATTCAAAGATTAAACTTGTACATATTCTAGCACAAGTCATGCCAGAATTCACGAAAAAATCCGGCATGACCTTTGCTAAAAAAGGGCATATCGAGCGCCTGAAATTTGCCGGAACGGAAATTAATCAACACTCCGGCAAAACATAGGCCACTCGGAGATGTAAACTGAACATGAACGGCCACTTGGGCAACCACATATCCTATTTGAGCAACAACACAAGATATACAAGGATATTTGGCTGGTCTCACCTCGATGTCAGAGGGGGTCGGTGACTGGGACGATGGCGGGGATGTCGGAGGGGGTCGGTGACGGGGACGACGGTGGTCACCTGAAACCATATAAGTTATCACTAATACATCCCGAATAATTGCTTAAACTAAAAAATAACAATAAATATGACATGTTCAACTAGTTTTATTAATTCAACTAGTTCTTACTAAATATAAACTTACTATAAATAGAAAAAAACTAGTTCTTTCTAAAAATAAAGTAGTTCAACTAGTTATATTAATTATCTTACTAAAAATACATTAGTTCTATTAATTCAACTAGTTCAACTAGTTTATTAATTTACTTACTAAACTAGTTCAACTACAACTAAAGTAGTTCAACTACCACTACTACTACTAAAAATCTAGTACTAACTAAGCAACATCTAGTACTAGCTATGAACCATAAATTAACATCTACTACTACTAAATCTAGTACTAACTAGTGGCAGGGGGTGGGGGCGACGGAGAGGTAGCTAGGGGCGGCGAGGTCGAGGGCGGTGGGAGGAGGGCTGCCGGCGGAGGAGGGAGGAGGGGCGGCCGCAGGCGGAGGGACGAGGGCGGCGGCGGAGGAGGGAGGGGTGGCCGCAAGCGGAGGGAGGATGTGCGAGGAGGAGCGAGGAGGGACAGAAGGAGGGGAGTACCTCGGCGGCGGACGGACGAAGGCGGCGGCGGCGGCGACGCATGACGACGGTTACATGGGCGAGAGTGAGAGTGTGAGTGAGAGGGCCGGTCGTGCGCGTGGGGATAAGGTAGGGATAGTTGTAGCACGTCTGCCAAAACGCGCTACAGCTAATCTGAATAGCAGTAGCGCTGTTTAGTATAGTGCACTACTGCTATAACTAGCGGGGGGCGAGGTCATGGCAACTATAGCAGTAGCGCTGTATGCGGTAGACGCGCTACTGCTATTTTCCTGTCAGCAGCGCATTTTAATAACACGCGCTGCTGCTAAGTAGCAGTAGCGTGGTATTTTGAAGAGCGCTGCTGGTAAGATTCTGTGTATAGGCTTTTCCCTAGTAGTGGGTGAAGGGCTGAAGGAAAATGGAGGAGGGAGAGGAAGAGCGTGCGACGGCAGTTCCAAATCGAGAAGGAAAGGCAAAGAGTTGGTGGACGGTTGCCAGTTTGCGACGGTTCACGAAGGGGCGCCCCGGCCTACACGTCGGTTTGGAAATACTCCTACTACTCGCCGTCGTCTCACTGATATGTTGGAACGGAACCACATGTCAACGAAACATGGTGTGTAATTTCTCGTGCAAAATGCGATCTGGCCGCGTTGGCCCGAGGTGCCGCATTAGTTATCGACCTTTATTTTTTAATGGCGTGTCGTTCAGTTTTGAAGCACGACTAACTGGTACTGTACGCAGAGAAAATATAAACTACTCTACCACTACTCCACCTCCAGTACTAGTAGTATAAAAAAGATATATAGGCTAGAGCTTCAGCGCTTTCTTGCCAAGGGCTGCCCACTTGCTTCTCACACTACCACCCTCTCTCCAGATCTAAAAAAGACGGCCCCTCTCTCCCTCCTCACCGGTGGTCACAGATCTGCCAGGGAAGAAAAGGACGTGCAGCGTTGACGCACTCGTCGTCGGCGAGCAAGGTCACGCACTGACGACAAGGCCTTCCTCTCAGACCTAGCGCCCGCGCTGGATGGCCTCCGTCCCCAAGCTCGCTCCGTAGTGTGTGCGGAGGAAGACGACCACGAGCGAAGCCACTTCCCGCTGACCCTCAGGTATGATACCTGTCGTGGATTTGTCACGGCAGATGTCCTTAGTGTCAGGACTTAGTCGCGAGGCGAACACATCTATGTGGTAGCTTGAGAGGGGTTGAGTGGGACGAGAGACGCAGGGCAGATCAACACGCAAGACAAGGGTTTATACAGCTTCGGGCCCCGGGAAACATCATCCGGTAACAACCCTACATGCTGTTTGAGGCTAGGTCTCATTATCATCATGAGGGAGTCACCGTAAACCGGCTCTCCTCTTTGTGTCTAGCCCTAGATATTGTTTCTTGTTGCTTGTAGCCTGTTCGGGGAGCCCTGCCTCTCCTTATATAAGTTAGAGGGGCGGGTTACATGACTAGTCCTAGTTGGACTAGGATTACTCTATTACAAGTGGAGTACTAGTCTTGCTTCCTTTGTAGGAGAATAGTCCATAGGCTTTCCTCATAAACTGGCCCACCATTAAACGTGAACTGGCCTTCTGGGCCTTGGGCCTCGTCATCCATCTAACTCGCCCACCGGGTTACTAATGAACCGCCAAGACCGGGCGGGTAGCCCGTGAACCGCCAAGCTCCAGGCGGGTTACCAGTGAGTCGTCCAGTCCGGCCGGGTTATACTTCCGGCCGGTTTACGCCACGGGGTATATCCCCGACATTAGCCCCCAGTTTAATTTGGATTTATCCATGTTAAACTGATCCTGTAAAATAAACACAAGAACAAACTTGACAGGTTGTGCTCCGGGTTAAGAATTCTTGTAAACCGGCACCTGATCATCCTTAAGTCCTTGTCATTTCCTCCTTCTAGAAAATCCAGGTCAATAAGCCAGCGTCATACTCAATTTGCTGACATTGGTTTCTCATAGAAAAATATTGTGAAGAATAATCCACTTGAGTCGGCTTCCAAAGCGCCGGTTTAAGAAATATTGGTCTTGAAATATTCATCTGATATTCAGCCGGTTTGAAGATGTAAAAACTTGCTGGTTTAACATTACCATAATGGCCGGGTTATAAAAACTGATGATCCCGGATTATGACTATAGATGCCGGGTTATGATTGTTGCCAACACCAGATCACACAATTAATCTTCCTGATTTGCCAAAAACTGAGAATTTGAAGATGTTCCTCCTTTATATGCATATTACCTGTAGCCCCCAAGTCTTAAGAGGAGAACATAATGATAGCTTAAGACTTGTGTCAATATAAATGTTGCAACCTTGAAGAAATCTAGATTGTTCATCTCAGTTACTAGTCACAACTGAATATTCCACATATGTAGCCCCCAAGTGCCGGGTTGTTATGCTTGCAGCAACCTGGGACTTGTAATTGCCTTATACCCATAAAAACTTCAACCAATGTAGCCCCCAAGGGCCGGGTCATTATGCAATAATGAACAGGGACTTTGTAAATATTATGTAAACCTTGACCAGCAACGGTGTAGCCCCCAAGGGCCGGCTCAGTAAGATAATATTGAGCTGGGACTTGATATATACTTCAATGAAAAATAACATCATATGATGTAACCCCATCATGGGGCTTGAATCCACGTCCACACGGTTAAGAGCCTTGTGTTTTACCAACTGAGCAGTGGACCCTTCAATATAATGAATAAAAAGCTTTGTACCTTGAATTGTTGACAGGAGCATTTGGTAGCCCCCAAGGGCCGGCTCATTACGATGTGATGAGTCGGGTCTTCAATAAGGTGAGCAAAAAATGACTTTGCATTAGCCCCCAAGTGTCATGGTGCATGCTTGTAGCGGCATGAGACTTGCATATTTGATATAATCTTAAGTTGAATAATGTAGCCCCCAAGTGCCGGGTCGTAAGCCTGCAGTGACTCGGGACTATTCCTTCAATTGTAGAATAAATCATATCCATTGATAATATGATAGCCATTGCGCTAAAGCAACTTTGAAAAACTCAATCATAATACTAATAACCATAATAAAAATCCAGCCATGTTGGCTATTTGAATAATATAATCCAATGATTTATAAGCGCATGATTCCAATGGCGCAATCCAAATATATACTGGCAATTTATCGTCTTAAAGCCAGGCCGGTTTAATAAATGCCGGTGATTTATAATCATGCTTTATTCAACCTGTTTTTGCATACAACAAGTTTAAAGTGTCCTGGCGGTTTACCGCCGGACGGGTCATAATGCCCAACATATAACCTACGTTTATAACCAAGGCTGCAATTAAGAATAATCAAATATGAAATATATCATACCTGTGACATTGAATCACATCGTTGGTTTACCAACTTTTTGTAGTAGAGGTAATAACCCAAATTTTGAGTACTGATAACTCCTTCCATATTGTGCCGGTTTATGATAAACCGTACCGGGTTGTGATAAACATCGGATTAGCCATATATAATGCTGGTGACTTATAGTCGAAACCAGACTGGGCTGATAGTCTCCGGATTATGATTTGATCATGTACAGACAACTTGTAATTGAAAGCCAAGCCGGATTAACAATGTCGGTTTAAAAAAAACGCAACAAAAATAATAGTCATTTAAGAAAAAGACTAAAGCAAAAGGCAATGATAAAATCGTTGGCAAGAAAAATGCTTTATTGAGCTGATCAGATGGTGTTACCATGGTCAGACAGGACCAAGCCCCCAATAGGTGTGGCGATGGTTCAAGTCAGCCAGGTCCCCAAATGAAACCGTGGCATTTATGCCGATCAAAAGGCATGGCAATGGTTCGGGTTCGACCAAGCCCCCAAGTGATTCTGTGGCCTTAGGCCGATCAAGAGGCGTGACTGGTTCAGACTTGACCATGTCCCCAAGTGATCTGGTGGCTTTTGCCTATCAAAAGGTGTTGCATTGGTTCGGACGCGACCAAGCCCCGAAGTGATATTGTGGCATTGCACCGATCAAGAGGTGTGACTATGGTTCAGACATGACCAAGCCCCCAAGTGGTCAATAACATGATAAGCCAATAAGGCATGATACCCATGTTTGAACCGCGCATCATGGCAGCAGGTCCTCTTTGGCACCCTTTAACTTTTTGCAAGAGATAAATCCTTCTTGAGTCGGACGTTAAACCGGATATTGAGAGCTTCAAAGCTTTGTGGGAGACATCTTTCCCTTGAGCCGGATAAACCGGAATCTTTTCTGATGACCCGGAACTTCTTCATTGAGCCGGGATTTTGTAATTGTCATATACTTTCTAAGCCGGAAATTTTCTGACGGCCTTCAAATAACAGTAGCCTCCGGGACTGGGTTATCTTTCCCTCCATTGTCCTGGGGTTTTTAAATTTGCTGAAATTGGCAAGACTTGTTGCGTCATATCATCGTAGCCCCCGAGTCTCAAGGTGACTGGAAGAGTTGGCTTGAGATTCTCCATATTTGACCGTGATATAAGCCGGCATAACATGTATATCATTGGTGTTGATAACACGATGTGAATCCACAGAAGGTTGAGGTGACTGCGGACCGCCGCGGCATTGTAAGTCGGTGCGGACGGGGAAAATCGGCACCGGTGTTGTAAACCGGCACGGACGGGCGAGTTAACAACATCATATTGAACAATGCGGTATGGTTGGATGCTGGCGCTTGATAATATTGGCGCGAGCTTTATATCCGTGCCATAATAATCGTTTTTGCAGCGAATAATTGTCCTGCATAAACAATATTGCAGACCAAGTCAAAGATAAACTGTTCTTTGATAAAACAATAAGTGATAATAAAATAATTTTAGATGGATATCACCTGATATTTGGGAATGATATTATGATAGTAATGCTCCATATGGTCGGGCGAGTTCATTGCGGGCGTGGTAAACCGCGCGGACGGCGAGTCAATCGCGGGCGCGGTCCTGGCAAGTGTATGTAAACCGGTGTGGACGGGGGGAATCGGCAGCGGCGTTGTAAGCCGGCGCGGACGCATGAATCGGCCACGAGGGCGGACGGGCGAGTCGTCTGTGGCGTCATAAGGCGGTGCGGACGGGCGAGTCGGCCGGCGCATTGATGTAAACTGGACCATGACATGTGTGTCGGTGAAGCCGCGCGGCACAGCCAAATGTTCATCCGCGGTACAACACCACTCCTTTTTCTTTTAATAGTCGTCCTGTGTAAAAATATTACAAGACGGAGTGATCGTTCTCGGACGAATTAATATGCTCATAAAATACAGAGGAAAGATATCACCTGGTTCGCCCGGACAACAAATAAATCGGCCGTGGCATTGCAAACCGGCGCGGACGGGAGAGTCAGCCACGGGGTCGGATGGATAAATCGCCCATAGTGTTGTAAACCGTCGCGGATGATCGAGTTGTCTTCCATGTTGTAAGCTGGCGCAGACTCGTGAACCGGCCGCGAGGGCGGACAGGCGAGTCATCCGTGACCTGATTTTCTTCAGGCATCTTGTCGCATCTGCCGAGAAGCAGACAGAAGCAGAGACCAGCATACGCGTGTTGGTTGCAACTGGGGCGGGTCAACTAGGTCCAGCGGTGTACGTGGAAAAGATATCTCGCAGGCGATGTTGATCCGCCAATCCGATCCGGCGTGGTAGTCCTTTGCCCAGACATGCATACTCACGTGAAGCAAGCAGTTCCTACAGGCATTATTTCTTCCTTGTACAGATTGCCTCCTCAAAGTTTGAGTTCAGATTTGACTCGGTCCTGACACCAGAAAAAGTAGCAGCAGTAGAGGCGTAACCCGGCGACTCCAGAGGGGCGTCGGCAAGACGAGCCGCGGCCAGGTAGCAGCGGCTCCCGGGGCGACGGCGGTGGAGATCCGGCCAGAGTGGCTCGTACTGTCTCGGGTGTGTTGACAAGTCCACATGGTAGCCTGCAATTTACTATTCTAGGATGCTTCCTTTGGATGGCTTGGATTTTGACTCGGACTGCTAATAGTAGTACTATTCAGTAGCGGTTTGATCTGACACGCTCGCTTTAATAGCCACTGTAGCAGATATCGATTCACCTTCAGATTCGTTGGATCACTTTGCGTCGGCGGCGCACAGCAGAACTCCAAACCCTCGACGGCGGCCTTACTCGCTACGGGTGACTCGGCAACGGAGTAGAATCCGGGTCATGGTCTCTTCCCTTTGAAAAACTGAACAAATACTACTAGTAGATCCACGTACTAGTACTCATGACTGGCTTGATCAAAGGAATGATTAAAAAATGAATCTGGAGCTTTCCGTACAGATTACACCTTCCCAAAATCTGAGTTTTAACATGAGCGGTACCCGCGTACTTGATGGATCATAGCCTTGCCTTCAAGCAACAGTAGCATAATTTTTTACTGGAAGTAGTACTACTCCGAGCAACAGTAGCAGCAGTCCTTGGTAGATCAATTTATGAGAACGCCTCATATTTTGACTCTTGTCTCCTCACGCATGTGTTGATTGATCCGACCCGGCGTACGATAGCTATAGAAAAACTCCAGTCGGCCAAGGAGTAAAACCTGGCAGATAAATCACCTTTGCACAAAAGATCTCGTCTCGGACTTGGTGGGTTGAAACGACGCGTCGGCGGCGTACTGAGCCCTAATCTCTCAATCTTCTGACTTGCATGCCGGGTTATCCTATGTGCTTTCCGTGCAGGCGCTTTTTCCTTTTGACATAACGCGAGCTTCACGATCCCTGACTGAAATCCCTTCAAGAACTCAACACCACCGTGCGCGGGCCTCACGGTGGGCGCCAACTGTCGTGGATTTGTCACGGCAGATGTCCTTAGTGTCAGGACTTAGTCGTGAGGCGAACGCATCTATGTGGTAGCTTGAGAGGGGTTGAGTGGGACGAGAGATGCAGGGCCGATCAACACGCAAGACAAGGGTTTAGACAGCTTCGGGCCCCGGGAAACATCATCCGGTAACAACCCTACATGCTGTTTGAGGCTAGGTCTCATTATCATCATGAGGGAATCGCCGTAAACCGGCTCTCCTCTTTGTGTCTAGCCCTAGATATTGTTTCTTGTTACTTGTAGCCTGTTCGGGGAGCCCTGCCCCTCCTTATATAAGTTAGAGGGGCGGGTTACATGACTAGTCCTAGTTGGACTAGGATTACTCTATTACAAGTGGAGTACTAGTCTTGCTTCCTTTGTAGGAGAATAGTCCATACACTTTCCTCATAAACCGGCCCACCATTAAACGTGAACCGGCCTTCTGGGCCTTGGGCCTCGTCATCCATCTAACCCGCCCACCGGGTTACTAATGAACCGCCAAAACCGGGCGGGTAGCCCGTGAACCGCCATGCTCCAGGCGGGTTACCAGTGAGTCGTCCAGTCCAGCCGGGTTATACTTCCGGCCGGTTTACGCCACGGGGTATATCCCCGACACTACCTCTTTTTGAACCATACCCTTGTTCTATTGCCCCATCTGGCACGTCGTTGCATGTAGATCTTTTTCCACTCCACTATCTTCCCAATTTTCTATCCTCTGCTCTGCTCGCCACGCAGATGAAAACCATAATTTCACTATTAAAGGAAACCCTACTTCATGCAGACTAATCCATGTCTGGGTTGAATAAGGAAAGGAAGGGAGACTGTACTGTCCAAGAGAGTAGGCATCGAACCCGCATTTAGGTTGAAAAGGGGAAAATCAGTAGCTAAGGAACGAGTCTCATGTCTCTTGGTTGAAGAAGGGTAGAAAGGCATGACAACGCAATAGAGAATGACCAGGTCGATTGGTTTGTTGTCCTCACATAGGAAAAACGTGGCTAAAGAGAACAAAAATGGGACGTAATCCACATATGTTGTCTGGATATTTGTTGCTCTGGGCAATGATACCTCCCTCACGACTCTGCGTCCATGGAGGTACATCGTACTGGTGCGCCCACTGTCCGAATGGGCTTCCCATGCTCTTATTGCCACTTTTTAGCTGTTAGGGCTGTTAGTATAACACCAGCAGTCAAGTCAAGCAATGCTACTGCTAAAGTGATGCCACATTTAACTAATGCCGCTCTCAGTCTAATGCCACCGATAAATTTAAGCAATGCCATTTAATGTCACTGGATTATTTCAGGGTTAGCTGTTGATTGTGGATGTATTAAAGATTTTTCAGCTAAGGCATTCTAATGTTGTTGCACAGCCTATAATAAACTAGCTACTCTACTGTTGCAATAGCCACTGGATTAGTGTATATTTGTAGTACTCGAATGGTGTTGCATTAGCGTATGGACATAAATAAAGTGTGGCAAGCTTTCTCAGATATGTGCTCAAGAAAACTACTACCTGTTTTTCTAAATACTAGACGTTTGGGTACTTTAAATTGAACCGCGAAAACGTCTTATATTAAGTAACAGAGGGTGTAGAGTTCACTCAAATTATCCCTGTAAAGCTAGTCACACCTTTGTTAAAATTAATGTTCATTATGTTACCGGAGGAGGTCTGTATGTTTGTCTCTAATGCCTGTCGACTACATACCCGACATCATGATGTAATGTTAAGTCATTTCCTTTTGTACAGTGTCACTGAATTGTCAAGGCGGTGATGGCATTTTATTTTAGTAGAACTGCACAAAATTTTCTTAAAAGAAGAGGAAAGGTCAGGAATGGCTCAGTTTTTCAGAAAAAACTATGTATGCCTTCCCGACATCAGTCGTTCTTGCTTTATTTATTCCTTCAAACATGTGGTTAGAAACGGTCTTGCTATCTTTTCCCATTAAGAAATTGGAATGCTTATATTTGTGAGTCTATGCTTCAACTAGTGCCACTTTTATAGTAATCACACTTTCAATATCTATGCAAACAGGGATGCTCGATTTTAGTGGAACAACACAAAAAGTCCAACTGGTTCAACATTAGGAGCATGTTTTTTTCCAAACCTTTATATCCAATTGGTGGCACTATGAGCTGTTCATTAGGAAGGTACATGGTTTGCTACTATCTTGCTACTCTTTTTGTACTGTCATTAGATAGTAATACTAGTGGTTTGCATGTGAATTTATTGGCAGGGTGGACCTACATTGGAGGTGCAAGACAGGATTCAATGATTGGATGCTCAATTTCGGTTGTATCGATTTCCCCTCTTCCATCACTGCGAACATGGTGTGGTATATGTTTACTAGCTGCTTGATATTTGTGCAGACAGAGATGTCTGCCCGTTGCTATTTGGCAAACAAACAAAGTGTCCGCAATTTTGGTTGAACTGCACAAAAGAATAGTATAGTCACTGCATGCAGTGCCATTTGAAAATAGACACAAAGATTGGATAGTCACTTCATGGACTGCAGAAAAGTAGTATTGTACTATTTACTGGCCAACATTAGGTGCTTCATTGCTTTGGTCTGATTATGCAATGGGCATCTTTTTCCCTAAGTTAAAGTTTGTATTCCGAAAATAGTCTCGCGGTGTGATCGAGAGAAGACCAAATCATATTGCACTGGATGTTCCTCCATCATGTGTGGTTCATTCTCATGGTTCCAGCTGTTGGTGAAACCACTTACGTTTGCAAGAGGAATTGTAGACTTCACAAACAAATTTGTCTTTCAGTCTGTACTGAATGTCGGCCAAGAGAAGCATCCATGTTAGTAGGAAGAACAAATGTTTTTTCTAGATCTTTGCTTTTGGAGCTACATATTTGTATATGATCTGTGAATCATTGAGATGCATTAACATGTTGATCTTATGTATGGGAATCGTACTAGTTAGTTTTAGTTGCGAGTCTTGCGACGCAAGATCCGAAGTGGCTGATCTTTGCTTTTGGAGCTACATATTTGTATATGATCTGTGAATCATTGAGATGCATTAACAGTTACTTATTTCTGTTCGCTCAGTGTTTACAAGTTACTGATCGATCACTAGCTAGCCTACAAATGCGCTCCTGGCAGTTTTATTTGCGACGCAAGATGCGAAGTGGCAGTTTTTTGAATAAAAATGCCTACCTCTGAAGAAACTGACAAGCTACAATGTCGATCCTACACGGATAAAAATGCCTACCTCTGAAGAAACTGACAAGCTACACTATCGATCCTACACGGATAAATAGCGGATCACGCACGTACTACCTCCTTCCCGGTTTGCAGGGCTCAATTCAAGAAACGACCTACTCGATCCTACACGAATAAATAGCGGATTACTCACGTACTAGTACCTCCTTTCCGGTTTGCAGGGCTTAATTCAAACCTCTCACCAACCAAGGTGCTCCCTCCGTCCGGGTTTATTAGTCCCGTGAGCAAAGCAGCAAGACCAAGGCATGGCAATAATTAATGGCATGCAGAAGTTTAAGCCTAATTAATTCCAGCGAATTAAGTGGCTGCATGCGTGCCCTCGGCTGCGACTCGTTGCATGCTGCTTCGCATACTGCCTGCGAGGTGCGAGCGATTCTGAGTGCCTGCATACAGCCGACCATAATTAAGGCAGCTAACTGATGCGAAAAAAGATACGCTTTAATTGTTGCGGGCTTTTTAAATCCGTGAAATCATTATTGACAAGGAGGGAGATGATTCAAGTGCACTTGTTTGATCGCCATGCCAGCGTGCGACCTAGACGGGACGGGACGGCACAGTCATAATTTCAGTTTCCCTAGTTTTCCACGGCAAGCTGGCGCGCTAAGCCATTATGCATTGAATTTCGATGACCATCGTGCTACCTTTCCGCTATAAGTATTGTTTCCCGGCCTTCTCTGGTGCCACCGTGACCCAACTCGCCATATCCTCATAAGCCCCCACCGGCCTGACGTCGCTCGCCAAGTCCGCCATGCCCCCACCCGACCGCGGTAGGCGACGCCAGAGGCAGTCACAGCCGGAACTAGTGTTCGGTTTTTCACCGGAAGGCAGACGGAGGAAGGAGGCATTCTATCTGTCTTTAGATGGCAATGCACAGATCGAGGAGTTGTTGGAGCGCGACCGCATGGCGGAGGAGCAGGAGTTGTTGGAGCGCGACTGCCTGGCGGAGGAGCAGCATATCACCGATTTGCACCGCCAGCATGACATGGAGCAGCAGCACACTGACGCTCTGAGTCGCGAGCATAGCGCCCGCAACTGGGCCGACTACGTGGAGGCCGGTGCCCGACAAATAGCCTGGAGGCTGTCGGGCACGCACGCGTTCGCGACGCCAATTTTTACTACCAGCTCGTCAAGTGGGTTTCCCGCTTGGAAGCCGAAGCTTCGGTGGACCACGCCGGCATGGAAAGGGCCAACGCGCGCGAGCAACACGCCCTATCGCACCTCTGGCAAGTCCGAGGCGAGGCGCAGGATGCCAGTGCCAGCGTTTAGCGTGTACCACAGATGGCGGCCGGCATCGTCTAGTTAGCGAAGAGTAAGTTAGTACTTGTCTAGTGGGAGTAGATAGTTAACTTGGCTATGATGGTTGTCAACGTGGAAGTTCAGTACTCTATATGTGGATCAGACCTGTTACTTTGCTCTGAATGTTGAACTTTCCGTTTGAACGTATGGAATGGACTGTTATTTTTTTTAAATGGGTTGTATTTGTCCTCCACGGGTTTAGAGGCTGACTTGTGGGCCTAGCAAGTTGATGCGTACACAATCAGGAGATGATTGTACGTGGAGAGGATGACAGCAGGGACCCACCAAGGTCATGGCAGTACGCAAGAAAGTGCCTCCTTATTTCAAGCCAATAAAAAAATGGCTCCTTCTAGTGGATTTCTGACATCTGGGTCCCATGCCATTGTCAACGTAGTCAATAAACGAGAGAATTGCACAACGAGCGGCTGACCCCAGGGACCCAGCAGCTCGCCCATTTATTTTTGTTTTGGGTTAATTTGATAAATGCCTCCGAGAAATGCCACTGCAATTTCCAAACTTTGAAAAATGCCATTTCATGCCATTTCTAGTGGCATTTTTCGAAGTCTGGAGTGGCGTTTTTCAAAGTTTGCAAAAATTGCAGTGGCATTCTTCAAAGTTTGGAAATTGCAGTGGCATTTTTATGAATCACCATAATTAGAGTGGCATTTATCTAATTTGTTTTTGAGACGGAAGCAGGGTGTCAACTGGGCTGTGCGGGACACTCTGGCCTATCTAGACAGCCTTTTCTTTTATGTTTACCACAGACCAGCCCAGTAGTTTTTTTTTCTGAAAATGGCTAGCCCAGTTTTTTTGTGATTTGTCAAGTAAGTCGCTTTATCAGGCCTGTTGGGCTGCAAATCTTTCAAGACGAGGAGAGCTTCATTCGGCTGGACGAGAAAATGGCCTATCAGTAATGAGAAATGGGTTGTACATCTATAATACTTAAATAGTTGATCCCCACTATATGATTTCTCTTAACATGCAGCCTATCCACCTCATCGTTGTGCCACATCATGATGTTTGTCTTCCATGTCATCTGTCTCTACCACAGAATTTTCTTTCTCGCTGCTGCTCGCACAGTGGAGGAGTCGCTACCTTCCCGCTAATGAATGTCTTCCATGTTGGTTTTACAAATCCTGGCTCAATTATCCCCAATTACTCCCCCACCCATCTCCCAATTAACTCCCCTACCTATTGATTTCCGTAACTACTGTAGATCCTATTAATCTTCCCAACCGAATACTAGATGGAGCGATTATCCCCTTTTAAGCTTCCATCTTCATTAGAATTCTCCTCCCTTTAAAGCTTCTTCCTTCGCTAGATCAACTAGCGCTTCTGTTCGAGAGGAAATCCCGATGGTCCGTGCCCTTCACCTGCTGGCAAATCTCGAGGAAGAGGCGGGGTGTGGAAGCCCGCCCGCCCGCCGCCACCGTCGTGCAGCCACAACCCGCAGGGTCACCATCCTTCTCCTACGATTCTACCTGACCATGTTTAACAATTGTCCAATCGCCGCCATCGTTCTCGATTCGCCATCACCAGTTCATTAAAATCTGCACCACATGGTACGCCTCTCCCGCCCTATACCATGGGGTCTGTTGCTGGCTGGACCTGATACGTGTATGCATACACTGATCCCAGACCCTTGGTGCCACAAGCAATGACCAAATTCATGGCGCCACATCTCCCCACGAGTAGTGACTGTCTAAGTGGCTAACCCTCAAGCAATGAATAAAGAGTACGTGACCGTTCCTGTACTGATATTTGGGTGTTGTATTATCAAATCTTTGTGTGCATGCATATCCTTCCTTGCAGGTTGATTCCACTAACTTATTACTTTGTGTTTTGTTAAAAGTTCTGAGTGGCAACTTTGTTTTCTTGCAGATTGTAAACTCATTTACAGATTCGCTACTATCCTATTTTCTCAAGCAGGTTGCGTCAGTTATATACTCAATCACTTTGAGATTGGCAATGCTACCATCCACTGGAGGTAACTCCAGCTCTGCCATTCTATTAGTAGGACTGCATCAATTTTGCACGGATTGTAGTATCGTGCATCACTAAACAAGATCTCTGAAGAAAATACCTTACAAAAATGCGCAAACATCTTTTGATGGTACCATCCCATAATCTTCTTTGTGCTTCAACACATCTTCTATCTTTAACTACTGGTGTGTGCTGAATGTATTTCTGAATAATCAAAATATCTTGATTATTGCAGGTTACTTTTGTTAGGATTTTGCAGTTGTCTTCCAGTCATTTTCATGTGTTAATGTCGTGAGTTACTTCAGCATATATGCACACCCAAGAATGTTGACATGATATGAAAAATTGTTGAAGAAATATCAACATATTTTTCTGTCGATTGTCATTGGTCCTGCATGAACCTAACAATAGTATTGTGAAACAGGGAAACATGATACAGATTGTTTGAAAGTTCTCCAATGGATAAGCATTAGTAGTGATCACTCTTTTTTTTCTAACCTCCATTTTTGGTATATTTTATGATTTTTTATTTGTTATCTATGACAACAAATTTTGTGGACGTGCTCTCAAATGCTAATTTCCCTATCTATAGAAGTAAGAACATGTCCTCTTTTATCATTACATATTGTTATTGACTTGATTCAGTTCAACTTTGTGGAATTGGTAAGATTCATTTCACCATCTCTCTTCATTGTCATAGTTGTTCGACTTAGCGTACATGTCGTTCTTTTGGAACATGTTATTCTGACTTCCTAAACCATGATTATTACAATATTATTTAGGATAGAAAATACAGAATTCATAATATGCTCTGGAGTGCTGTGTTTAATTAGTGAACTAAAGTTCACCATCGTTCTAAGTTTAAAGGCCTTCTTCCTTGACTGATCTTACCTTACTAAGCAAATTGTATAACTATTTTATATCATCATCTGGATACTTATTTTTCTATCTAATTTGGTACAATATTGCGTCACTAAATGTAGTAGAGGTTGAATTCTTTTGCAAAAATTATGGTACCATCTGAATTGGCATGTTTCTGTTTTTACCATCACCCAACTCTTCTTACATGTTTTGTTTTCTACTTTTTAAGTGCCTGTACTAGGTGACTGTTTATTGTCCTCACCAGATGAAGATAAAAAGTGAGCTATGATACACACAACTAAGAAGATTCATTACCACATCCCAAGGAAATTTACAAGGCCTATTTGATTTCAGATATATAAATATACACAAGTATTTGATCTCTGTAGATATTTTGGGTGAACATTTGGACAGCTGGGTAACCACATATTTTTTAGCCTAAAGAGTCAATATATTAAGTCAATGGAAGCTGAAGCACCGACTGATGTTCATATTTCTCTAAAGAAATATTTTGTGTTTTCTTATGCAACATGCACTATTCAATCCCATGAAAAGGTTTTATTTTGCTGAGAGACGACATGGATATTAACAAGTATATTCAAATTGTTTATATTTTATATATTTTCTTACTACAAATCCCGCAACAACGTGCGGGGTATCATCTAGTTTTTAAAACACATCAAACCGGCAATTAGTTTCAAATATCTTTTTTTCATTTCGAGATTTTAAATTGCATTGATTTTTATGCATGGACAATTTATTGGATTTTATATTGATATACATTTATTTTTAAAATTAGTCTGAATGTGACTCGAAATTTCAGGATTAAAAACAGTTCAGACCGCACCGACATATGCAAAATTTCTTATAATTTTTTAACCGTGGCCACAATATGGGCTGTAATGCTAACAAAAAGAATATGGGCTCCAAAAAAACCCGTAAGAATTAGCAAATAGGCTGTAAACTATTTGAAATAATGGCAGATGGGTTGTATGATGTTTTCCACAGATTTGAGGCTTTCCACAGATGGCCTGTATACTGTTGGATGTCCAATCAACGGTCGTCGTGCTTCTTCAATCTGTGCTCTTCCTGCTGCAGCCGCTCAAACAAGCGCCCGCGGGACTGCCTGCTCCCTCCTCCACGCGGCCGGCTGTGCTGCCGTGCAGGCCTCACCGCCCCACCGTACTCCCATCGCGGGCCTAGCCATCCCTCTACTCACCCACAGTCCCACACCTGCTATATTCTCTGGTGATGGCAGACGAACCAGTAAACCCTTGTACAGTCATACTCTCCTCCGCATGGGAAACAACTGCCGAGTCTTCCCTGCCCGTGTCGTTCCCTTCCTAGGCCTCGCCGTCGTCCACCACCCTGGTGCTCTTGGCGTGGCGTGGTCAACGTGGTCAACGACGGACATGCATCTGAAGTGGACTGTATGTGGAGAGGCTGACAGTTGGGTCCACGGCCGCACGCAAGGAAATGCCTCCTTATTACGCGCAAAATAATGATTCCTCCACCTGACATCTGGGACCCACCGAAAGGGCCTCTGTATTTCGTGAAAAAAACGTTACCGTCGCTGACAGCTCGGACCCACCAGCTATATCTTCGCATGGAAGGAAGTGCCTCCTTATTACGCCCAAAAAAAGAATACTCCCCGTACGATGTCCGCTAAGTTGACGGGGCCTACTAAGTTGACGGGGACGAAGGGCTTTGTCAACTTAGTCAATATGCACGATTCTAGCTCGACTGACCGTACGATGTCCATCCAACGGCCGTAGTGCTTCTTCAACCTCTGGTCTTCTTGCTCCAGCCGCCCAAAGCAGCGCCAGTCGTGCCGCCTGCTCCTGCCTCCCGTGGTCGGCTGTGCTGCCGCGGAGGCCTCACCGCCTCCATACTACTCCCACCGCTGGACAGGCCATCCCTCCACTCCACTCACCCACACCCCCTGTTATTCTGCGGCGACGGCAGCGCAGCCGAACCAGTGAACCCTCGTACTCCTCTCCGCGTGGGCATCCACTGCCGCGTCTTCCCCGGCTCTGCGTCGTCCCCTTCCTAGGCCTCGCCGTCGTCCACCGTCGTGGTTCTCTCGGCGTGGCGTGGTCAATGTGGTCAACGACCGAATTCCATCGGAAGAATACTGTACGTGAAGAGGCTGACAGCTGGGTCCACGGCAGCCGCAAGGAAGTGCCTCCTTATTACGCGGAAAATAATTATTCCTCCACCTAACAGCAGGGACCCACCGGACGGGCCACCAGTATTTTGCAAAAAAAATGTTTGCCCCTGACTGCTGGGACCCACTCGACGGGCCACCGTATTTTGCAAAAAAAACGTTCCCCCTGCTGTCAGCTCGGACCCACCGGAAGTGCCTCCTTATTACGCACAAAAAAAATGAATACCCCCTACTAGCTGGGAGCCACCTTGGTGGGAGGCTAATTTGTGGGCCTACTAAGTTGACGGGGACGAAGGGCTTTGTCAACTTAGTCAATATAAACGATTCTAGCTCCAGTGATCGTACGATGTCCATCCAACGGCTGTAGTGCTTCTTCAACCTCTGGTCTTCTTGCTCCAGCGGCCCAAACCAGCGCCGGTCGTGCCGCATGCTCCTACTTCCCGTGGCCGGATGTGCTGCCGCGGAGGCCCCACCGCCCCCTACTATTCCCACTGCTGGCCAGGCCCTGCGGCGACGACAGCCTCACACCGCAGTCGAACCAGTGAACCCTCATACTCCTCTCCACGCAGGCTTCCACTGCCGCGTCTTCCCCGGCTCCCCGTCGTCCCCTTCCTAGGCCTCGCCATCGTCCACCGCCCTGGTGCTCTTGGCGCGGCGTGGTCAACGTGGTCAAGGAATGACTTCCATCGGACGTGGACTGTATGTGGAGAGGCTGACAGCTGGGTCCACGGCCGCAGCAAGGAAGTGCCTCCTTATTACGCGGAAAATAATTATTCCTCCACCTGACAGCGGGGACCCACCGGACGGGCCACCGTATTTTGCGAAAAAACGTTTCCCCCCTGACTGCTGGGACCCACCAGCTGCACCTTCGCACGCAAGGAAGTGCGTCCGGGCAAAAAAAAAAACGATTCGCCTCTGACTCCTGGGACCCACCAGCTACATCTTCGCACGCAAGGAAGTGCGTCCGGGCAAAAAAAGAAAAAAAACGATTCACCCCCCTGACTGCTGGGACCCACCAGCTACATCTTCGCACGCAAGGAAGTGCGTCCGGGCAAAAAAACAAAACAAAACGATTCGCCCCCTGACTGTTGGGACCCACCAGCTACATCTTCACAGGCAAGGAAGTGCCTGACAGTCGGGACCCACCTGGTCGAAGCGTACGTAGCGTTGTCATTCTGGTCGTGAACATGTACGTACATACTGGTCGATGTAGAGGCGCGCACGTGTCGTAGTAGAGGCGCGCACGTGTCGATGTAGAGGCGCACACGTAGCATGTACACGTACGTACAACGGCGAGGGTGCAAGAAAGAAAATACGGACACGTACGTACATACGGGCAGGGTCTCGAATGCCTACTCGCGCATACGTACATGGCTGGGTCGGAAGGAAGAAACAACGTCGTTGTCGTGTTCATGGGGAGCCAACCGGCTGGGTCGAAACGGAATGCATGGTCGTGTTCATCGGAAGGGCTTGGACGGAACAGGCGATGGAAACGAGGCCTGGCGTACCGCACAACGGAGGAAACGGAGCTCCTACATTCGGAACAGGGTCCTGTTGATCGGGATGGGTGTGGCGTACCGCAAAACAGAGGAAATGGACCTCGTACGGTCGGAACGGGGGTCCTGTTGATCGGGAGGGGTGTGGCGTACCGCAAAACGGAGGAAACGGACCTCCTACGGTCGAAACGGGGGTCCTGTTGATCGGGAGGGATGTGGCGTACCGCAAAACCGACGGAATGGACTTGTGTTGGAGTGCTACGGTTGAAATGGGGGTCCTATTCATCGGGAGGGGTGTGGCGTACCGCAAAACGAGACTCCACGAGATACTGTTCATCTCCACCATCGACCTCCTCCAGCCTCCACGGGCTACCGTCGGCCTCCTCCAGCCTCCACGGGCTCCTGTTCATCCAGCCTCCACCGCGCGCTACTCCACCGGCTACTGTTCAACCACCCCTCCACCGTCTACTGTTCATCCAGCCCTCCACCGTCTACTGTTCATCCAGCCCTCCACACCACGGGGTCCTGTTCAACCACCCCTCCACGGCCAGCCCTCCACCGTCTACTGTTCATCCAGCCCTCCACACCACGGGGTCTTGTTCATCCAGAGGCAACGCCACCGCTCACTGTTCATCCAAACCCCCCCTCCACAACGCTCACTGTTCATCCAATCGATCAGCTTCAGTTAGCAGCAGTAGCGAAGGAATCGCTCCATTGGGTTCAGTTAACAGCCATCGATCGATCGCTCGGGTTCAGTAACGCGTAGCCTGCAGTGCAATCGCTCGGGTTCAGTTAGAGCACAATCCCTCGCTCGGGTTCAGTTAGAGCCAATGCCTCGCACGTGTACGAGAGAAACGCGCATCGCTGGGCCCCCGACCTCCCACCGTAACCGGCAACTCCCCGAAATTTTCCTCCCCCTCGCTTCTACCACAGTTTTTTCTGTCATGGACGGCCTAAAGAATGTCATTCAGCTGCGTCTCCGGCCTGCCCAGGATGAAAAGCCCATTTTCTGTCATGATTTTTTGTCATAGAAGTAGGAGCCCACCACATCTATGATTATACCGGGTTTTGTCATAATTATCGTCATAGAAGTGTCATATGTATGACAGAATTTTTTTCGTTCGGGACAATTGCATTTTTACCCCTAGTTGGTTCCTACCCACGGGTTTTGCCCTTACTTTTCGAGCTTGCTCAGTTTTGCCCTTACTTTTTCCATCAAGGTCCCTCGAATGCCCTTTGACCGTTTGACCAAAACTTTGAAAATTCATAACTAATTCATATGAACTCAGAAAAATGCAAATAAGATATCAAAATGTTCAGATAAACATTACCTTTATAGGCATATCATTTGCATTCAGGACAAAATCATCATTTAAACAACCCGAGGTAATTAATGTTATTAACATTATTAAAAATAGATAGGTATAAACAATTTTTTTTCATGAATAAAAATTACACACAAATGTAGGTGATGTTTTCTGAACATCCTGATAACTTATTTGCATTTTTCTGAGTTTGTATCAACTTGTTATGAATGTTCTAATGACTTTGACTATTATTTGGAAACTTCGTAACAAGTTGATACGAACTCGGGAAAATGCAAATAAGGTATTAGGATGTTCAGAAAACATCACCTACATTTGCATATAATTTTTATTCACGAAAAAATATTGTTTATACATATTTATTTTTAATAATGTTAATAACATTAATTACCAAGGGTAGTTTAAACGATGCTTTTGTCCTCAATGCAAATGATATGCCCATAGAGGTAATGTTTATCTGAACATTTTGATATCTTATTTGCATTTTTCTGAGTTCATATGAATTAGTTATGAATTTTCAAAGTTTTGGTCAAACGGTCAAAGGGCATTCAAGGGATCTCGACGGAAAAAGTAAGGGCAAAACTGAGCAAGCTCGAAAAGTAAGGGTAAAACCCGTGGGTAGGAACCAACTAGGGGTAAAAATGCAATTGTCCCTTCTCGTTCAGCCCAAAATGTCACGGATTTGTCTTTTTTTTAGTTCGGCAATATCCTTCTTCATTCCAGTCCACCAGAAACTATCCTTCAATCCAGATACATCTTGGTGTTTCCTGGGTGAATCGAATACGGTGAATCATCGGCCTCCTGCAGAATCAACTTCCTGATCTCGGGGTCATTAGGCACATATACGCGATCCTCAAACCATAAAATATCGTGCTCATCCTCACGAAATCCTTTAGACTTTCCTTTGCTCATCCTTTCCTTTATCTCGCAATCTCCTTGTCAGTCTTCTGAGCTTCTCTGATCTTATCCATCAAAGTAGACTGAATTTCCAACGCTGCTACATAACCTCTTGGAACTATTTCCAAACATGGCTCGCGAAGATCCTCTGCTAACTCCTTGGGTAATCCTCCGGTCATGAGTGTATTGACATGACTCTTGCGACTCAACGCATCTGCTACTACGTTAGCCTTTCCGGGATGATAGTGCAACTTCATATCATAATCCTTAATGAGCTCCGACAATCTCCTCTGCCTGAGATTCAACTCCTTCCGTGTGAAGATATACTTCAAACTCTTGTGATCCGTGTACACCTCACAATGGTTTTCGATGAGAAAATGTCTCCATGTCTTCAACGCATGCACTACGGCTGCTAACTCCAAATCACGTGTAGCATAGTTTTGCTCATGAGGTTTAAGCTGTCGTGAGGCATATGAAACAACTCTTCCCTCCTGTATAAGAACTGCTCCAAGTCCTCGACGAGAAGCGTCGCAATACACTTGATAATCCTTGCGTTGATCTGGAAGAATCAACACTGGGGCTGTAACCAAACACTTCTTCAACTCCTGAAAACTGACCTCACATTCCTCCGTCCATTTGAACTTCGTGTCCTTCTTCAACAACTCTGTCATGGGCTTTGCAATCTTGGAGAAATTCTCAATGAACCTCCTGTAATATCCTGCGAGTCCAAGGAAACTTCGGATCTCTCCAACCGATGTGGGTGCTACCCATTTAGTCACAGTGACAACCTTGGTGGGGTCTACTGCTATTCCTTCTCCGGATATAACATGTCCGAAGAATCCAACTTCCTTCAACCAAAACTCACACTTGCTGAACTTGGCATATAACTGATGTTCCTTGAGCTTCTCGAGAACCAAACACAAATGCTCCTTATGTTCCTCTTCATTCTTCGAGTATACCAATATATCATCAATGAATACTACCACGAACTTATCCAAAAACTCCATAAACACCTTGTTCATGAAATATGCAGGTGCGTTAGTCAACCCAAATGACATAACGGTATACTCATATAGCCCGTACCTTCTGGTAAAAGCTGTCTTAGGTATATCCTGCTCTCGAATCTTCAGCTGGTGGTATCCTGATCGCAGATCGATCTTGGAAAATACTTTAGCTCCTTGCAACTGGTCAAACAAATCATTGACCATCGACAGTGGGTACTTGTTCTTGATCGTTAATTTGTTCAGCGATTGATAATCAACAACCATCCTTAATGATCCATCCTTCTCCTCCACTAGAAGTACTCGGGATCCCCAAGGTGACGAACTTGGGCGAATATAACCTTTATCTAGTAACTCCTTAATCTACTTCTTAATTTCCTCCAAATCCTGTGCGGGCATCCGATACGGTCTCTTTGATATTGGCCTTGTGCCTGGCAAAAGCTCAATCAGAAACTCAATGACTCTATCCGGTGGCATGCCTGGCAACTCCTCTGGAAATACGTCAGGGAAATCCTTAACCATTGGTACTTCCTCCTGTACAACTCCTGATAAGGAATTCACTTGAGTCCTCTTCGGCACATGCCGGGATACATATTTAATCCTTCTTCCTTCTGGGGGTGGTGAGTGTCGGTGTCAAAACCGGCGGATCTCGGGTAGGGGGTCCCGATCTGTGCGTCTTAGGCTCATGGTAATAGGAAGCAAGGGACACAATGTTTACCCAGGTTCGGGCCCTCTCGATGGAGGTAAAACCCTACTTCCTGCTTGATTAATATTGGCAATATGAGTAGTACAAGAGTAGATCTACCACGAGATCGTAGAGGCTAAACCCTAGAAGCTAGCCTATGATGGTTATGATTGTAGTTGTGATCAGCCTTCTAAGGACCAATCTCTCCGGTTTATATAGACATCGGAGAGGGCTAGGGTTTACACGGAGTCAGTTACAAGGAAGGAAATACAATATCCGGATCGCCAAGCTTGTCTTCCACGCAAAGGAGAGTCCCATCCGGACACGGGACGGAGTCTTGAGTCTTGTATCTTCACGCTCCAATAGTCCGGACGATGTATATAGTCCGGCTGTCCGGATACCCCCTAATCCAGGACTCTCTCAGTAGCCCCTGAACCAGGCTTCAATGACGATGAGTTCGGCGTGCAGTCTTGTCTTCGGCATTGCAAGGCGGGTTCTATCTCTGAATACTCCAAAGTACCTGTTACGATGAATAGTGTCCGGCTTCCCATCAATGTTGTACTCCTTGGCTTCAGTGCCTCAATAATGACCATCTCCACGTGTCGAGTGAATGCGAGGAGCCGAGGCATTTTTGCATTTGTCACCCCCAATCCTTCGGGATGACCGTCTATTTGAAGAGACGGGGATTCTCATATCCAAACCTCACTCTCCCCCTCGAGCAAGCATCCAACAGAGCGTTCCAGAAAAACCATTCCAACATGGCCGGTCGTCGCAACTCTTCTGCTCGCTCTCCTCACTCCACGCCGGGGGACTGGGAAGAGTGTTCAGTTCCTCATAGCCGTTTGATAGAGTTACAAAAATTTGAAAAGAGGATCATTTTGGTTTTAATCATTTTCTCTCCTAATGTTTCCAATATGAAAAATAAAGAGAGGGGATAAAATGACTTCTCCGAAATAAAAGAAATATTGGAGGAAAAATGTTAAAATCAAATAGGTATTTAATTTGGAATTTGTTGCTATTTTATTTGAATTAGAAAAATATGCATGTTTTCAAAATTTGCATTTTAGGCCAGAAAAATGTTCACTTTGTTCTAAATATTCTATTTAGACGGTGAAAATTCTTTTTGGCATTTTTAGAATTTTTTTCTATTTTATTAGGATTTTTCTGTTTTCGGCGGAATTATTTTTTTAAAAGGTTCCCGCCCGACTGGGCCGAAGCCCAGCCGAGCAGGCCGGCCCAAGCCGCAGCCGCCGCCTCCCTCCCGTGCGCGAGTCGGACTCGCCGGAGTTCGACGTCGCTACGCTGCCGGCCGCCCCCTCCCCAAAGTCGGAACTCCCCCGACCCCCCTTTATAAGCCGCCCGCCCGGCACCCGCAACCTTCCGCTGTTATCTTATTTAGATGGCCTTAAGCCATATTATTGTAATAAGTTCTCTTTTGAGACATTTGATGTAATAAGTGTGTGATTGAAACTCTGTTATAAATCCTCAAGTACTGTGTGTGTCAGCATTACCGATCCAGTGATGACACTGATGCACAGAGGCTAGACTGTTTAAGGTCTGGTTGCTACAACCTAACTCTGGCAGTTAAGACAAAGTGCATTAGATGCACCATTAGGTGTCATGCGGAGGGCGAAACCCGGCAGGCCTACCGAGCCGCTTAATCATCTCTTGCTTATCATCTTGACACGCCTCTAGACGGGGGTCATTTCGATAAACCTTGTCTCCCAATAGGCTGCCACGTGCTTAGCGGAAGCCACTTAATCACTTAGGGGCTCGACACCGCACTGTTAAGTGACTTGCGTTGCTCCATGGTGGAGCGGTGGTGTCTTGGTGGGGATCCCCGTCAGTGGTGGACCCGGCAAGCTTGCCGGGGAAATCTTGGACTTGTCCCCGAGATGGCCTCGACCCAGCCAGGCTCTCCTGCCCAGCCAGGGAGGCCTTCCCAAGGTTATATTCTTCTGTCTTGGTTATTCTTGGTCTTCTTGATCCACTCTTTGATCTCACTAAGAGCCGCTTCTCTGGCTTAGCCTTGGTTGCCGGGGAGGAGGCCTTTCGTCCGTGCACAAGTCAAGGGCAACATACACCCCCTGTTTGTGTATCGCGACATGACGCGTGGCCAAACTAGCCGGGCGGGAAACTTATAGGCTCACCAACGATACATTTGGCGCTTCTTTGAGCCCACGCGTGGTCAAACAAAACGCGTGTGGGGTGCTCAAGCGTGCTTTGGAATCCTCCACTAGAAACACCATGACAAGACGTGATGATTACAGGCCAACCAGCCCCATTTATTACAGTGGCCATTTAACCCTTGTGTCTATTCAACATTTTGATCGCGCCCCAGTATAGCAAGAAGCACACCCACAACGACAAATTCTGAGACGGTATCTTGCGTGGCTCCAATGGCGCTCCCAGCGGCTGCCGATGATGAGCGGCAGTTCACCATGCATGTCATAGTGGACACACATAGATGGTTCATGGAGCTCTCGATGGTGTACACCAACAACCCAATATGGGCGGAGAACTCCATCCACACTATGGATTTATTGCTTTCCGCAGAGAAGTACAAGGTGGCCGGGTTCAACCTCATGTACACCCGCGCTCGTGCCGGGTCTTGCCACAAGGTCACCGCCGCCCAGATGTGTGTGCAATCACGTCCTCATCTACCACTACTGCCTGGCCACAAGGCCTTGCGAGCATTTCCGGGTTTTGTCAAGCACCCTCACTACATGTTTGCTATGGTGGACATCACCAACGATGTAAAGGTGCTCGAGAATTCGGGCATCGCCTGCTAGAATCTTGTTGACATCCAGGGCCAATACAAGCTCTGGTGCAGCAGTAAGCATGAGAAGGACTCACTAGTTCACCTCATCTAGACCATCATCGACCCCTACTACAGAGACATGAAGGATTCCTTCAACAAGGGCAAGCGTGCCTAGCACTCAACCTCGATGGAGAAACTCGATGATGCTCACGTCGTGTATGCGGCAAAGGAGGCATACACGAGCTACGAGATGTATAGGCGGGGTCATTGACATGAGGAAGTGCCTTCTTCCGCAAAATGGCCAGGGATCTAGCCAGAAGTAGACCAATGGCGAGCATCATCGCAATAAGAAGTAGATGATTAGATGATCGTTTCTCCTAGTTTCGCATGCATGTAATTGTTTACTTTGGTGTGTACAAATGTTATGTGTGTAGTCACTTATGTAATTGGATGCTTAATTTGGTGATGCAATCATGTTCTTATAAGTATATATGTTGTTGTTATATAGACAGAGCATAGATGTTGTGCGGACAGAGCAAATCACATTGCACATGGACTATACTAGGGAACCCATCGGTGATGATTTCATCAATTGCTGACAATTGTTTACCAGCAAGCATTTCCTCACAACACACAAGGCTTCTTATTAGGAATCTTATGCATTGTTATCGATATGCCCACACTTTCTAATTACTGGCATGTTTGCCGAGTATCACACACATCTTGTTAAGTCGAACCATTTCTGTTGTTTTTGCTCATGACAAACAGTTCATCCGGGTGAACTGTATACCGTCTAACGCACACCCCTTGATCTGGCCAACCATTTCTGTTGTGTTGGCTAATCGAAAACAGATCATTTGAGTGAAGTGTATGCTATATATCACACACACCTTGACCTGGCCAACTATTTCTGTTGTGTTGGCTAATCGCAAACAATTCATCCGAGTGAACTATATGCTGTATATTACACACACCTTGATCTGGCTGACCGTTTCTATTGTTCTGGATCATCGCAAATAGTTCATATGGATCAACTGTATGCCACGTATCGCACATGCAACTCAAATCTGAATTGTGCTTGATGTCTCTACGATCGCACACAGTTCATATTATTAGTGATGGTTTTATTCCGACACTGTTTGTGATGCATGCATCGCACACAGTTTCTTTGAAGGGTCTCTGATTCATGTGGTGCGTTAGCAACATCCTACAGTAGTGACATTCATGTTGTTTGTGTGCGATCTCCTTCTGGTTCGATAACCTTGGTTGTTAACTAAGGGAAATACTATCTCTACTATACTGCTTCACCCTTCCTCTTCGGAGTAATCCAACAACTCCATCATGAGTAGCAGGTCCCAAGCTGGTGATTTTAGCTTGATAGTAACAAGATAAAGAGGGACAGAAAGTTTTTTCCAGGTTTAGGCCCTCTCAAAGAGGTGAAATCCTATCTCCTACTTCCAATGTATTGATTCGGGATGGAGTATAGAGTACAGGATGATCGACCTAGAGATCTTATGTGAATGAATCTAGCCCTGCGGTCTAAACCCCTTGGCTTATATAGGCACTAGGGTTACCTAGGGTTACATGTAGGTCGGTTAAGGGATAAGCATGCCAGTGATTCAAATGTGTCTTGAAGTGTGCATGAAGTCTTCATAGGATTCCATATCGAGTACGCCATGGGGCATGCCAAACATGGCCCATTATTTGGTTAACTCAGGGTCCTCGGCCTCACCCATGACTGGCAGGCCAACGTGCTTAGCACCACCTAGTCCAGGGCATCGTCACACGCCTAGGGGAATTACTCACACATTGAAGTACAATAGCCATAGAATAAACCCCTAAAAACCATATCGATAATACCGTGAAGATCGATAATAAGATGAATGATTAAATAAGTTTCAATCTCCATATGTGTATGAATAAAGTTTACACCCTGATCTTACAACTTGGAATTCCTCTTACAATGCTGAAGATGAAATGAATATGAGTATGAGTATGGAGATGGAAGAAAAAAGTTAGAAGGGTCTCTGGTGATTCTTCTTCTCTGTATCTGTTCTCTCTCTGTTCTGTATGTTGTTGTGGCGGGTAGGTTTTTCCGATGTGTCTACCCCTTCACAAAAGTGTCTTCTATAGATGAGAGGGTAAGACACTTCATACAGGCGTCCATACGAGCGCATGTGCCCGTATGGAATCCCATCTTTCGCTCTGGTGCGCCAGGTGACAAAACTTCCAACATGGAAGTTGCTCCATTTTGGCTTGATTTGTTGTAATTCGCTTTGGTTTCCTTCCATACATGATTTTCCTACAAAATAATGGAAAATGTGTTTTCTTATCTCTCAAAGGATTAACATTAGAAATAACGGAACCCCAGTGAAAACCAAATGAAAACTCCTTCTAATAATCATCAATTGTCGAGCCATCACAAACCCTTGCACTTGGGGGAGTGGGGCAACTTTGTCCTAGTTGAGAGGAAGCAGTGAGGTGCAAAATTAGGCCCTCCATTAGTAAGCTCCCATCCGTAATTGATTGTGCAATACTATTTTGGGATAATCTATGTGCATTATTTATCGATATTTTCTCAACATGTGATGGGAAGATTTACATGTTTGAATAATATTCCAACTTTAGAGAAAACTAAATGCACAATTAATTTTGTAAACGTAGCTAAAACACATATCTTGTTAATAAAGATGGATGGTTCTTTGAGAGACACTTTCCAGAGCTTATTCATCATATGCTTACAAAATAGTATTTTCACCATTATTCTCTCGAACGATTCCAAAAGATTTCGCGTAATGATACAGAAAATTGTGTTGTTATAACACATTAATGAGCTACCTAGCATGACCGTGTCATATTGATTTAGATTGGTATGTTGTAAATTTACACCAAAGTTAGAGATACGCACAATTAAGGCAAAAGGTTGCAGTTATCTCATCCTGGCCGATCTGCCCCTATAAATTGACGCCTCTTGACTTGCTTTCAACTCACAAAACCAGTTACTTCCCTTCCCTTTTCTAGTTTTACCCTTCGATCGGCAATGGCTCACAAGAAGGTGGCACTCCGATACATCCACAATAGGTCAACACGGTGTGTTACCTTCGAGAAGTGTCGCAATATCCTGATGAAGAAGGCAGGTGAGTTGGGCACCATGTGCAACACCAAGGCTTGTGTGCTGGTGTATGGTGAGGGTTCCTCGGTGCCGGATGTCTTCCCATCCCACGCTTATGCGGTGGCGATCCTGGATCGGTACAAGGACATGCCGGACCTTGTGCAGTTCAATAATACTGTGAGCCAAGAGGAATTTCTCATCGAGCAGATTACTAAGCTCCAAGAAGAGGCCAACAGGTTTCAACGTGAGCATGAAGACTGTGAGATCCGAATCCTCCTACACAAGGCCATGCTCGGTGGTAGCCTCGACGTCCATGAGCTTACCCTTGTTGGCCCTATGTTGGAGGTCATCCTCAAGAACCTTGGTGATCGCATCGCAAAAATTAGTCAGAACTCAGAACCCATCGGACTTCCAACCACAAGCGCCATAGGTCACAAACAACATCGACATGGGGCCTCCGATGATGTATCAAGCGCTTCAGTAGCAGTAAATGCGTTGGCTTGACACCAAGTCCAAGGGGACCTCAGCACCTTGGTCTACAATGACTAAGTAATGGAGGCCACAACAGTGCCAGCAACAGGTCCAACACCTGCTTCTCCAATGATGATATGATGTAGTTTTTTGACAATCTAAGGTTTGGGTTGTAGTGGGGCACCAACTCTGGAGCATCTTCTTAGAGTCCTTTTACTCCCATGTAACAAGGGAGAAGATCTCCCGTCATCTCATTTTATTTACTTTTGTCATGGTTAAGATGCAGGAATTGCATTGTTAATAAGGAGGGACATTTAGTCTCGGTCTGGCCATTTGAGCGAAGGCATTTTTTTCTAGTCATTGAAATTGATATTCTGGATCTGTTCTTTCATGGTTTGTTCTTTGTTCTATGTTGTTTATTTTTAATAACGGATAAGTTTCAACATCTCGTTGAGTAAACATGTTTTATCAGGCATACTTGCATAATTGTGTACATTACGACACTTTATTAGCAATGATGTTTACTTGATTGTTGCTATCAATAAAGAATTAAAGAGCCTACGCGCTTTAGTCATGTGTTGGGAAGTACTTCTAGGCCCTATTTCTCTTTTTTGGTTGGAAGATTTTGAACATGTAAATGTCCTAGAGTAGAGTGATGGCTGTCACATGCACTAATCCACTAGTTGGAGCGTCAGACATCTTAGCCCAAGAATCACACTGGCATGCTTTTTGACAAAGTAGTATCACAACACATACATGCATACTACAAGGTTTAGCAAGAATCTTATGGCAATGCTTATAAACAACATCATAATGAGAAACGTAACAACTTATCAGACTACACCCGAAGACTTTAACTAGGGCACCAAGCAGTTTTGGCTAGACTCCATTCCAAAGGAATTTGGCTAGGCCACTATTCTCTAGCGGACTTATTTGTGCAATCGAGTGCCCCGAGAGTTTTGCATATTGTTGAATAGAAGCAGTGAGGGACTAATGTGTTTGCCAGCGTGCATAGAGAGATTAGGTCCTAGAGTTCAGAGGATATTTCTATAAACTTGGAAGATTTTTTCTACCAAAGAAGATAAGAATGTTAAGGCAATTTTGGAGATTGCCATCAAAGATATTATGTGTTGGAGTTGACCCCCAAAATTCTTCTGAGTCAAAGCAATTGCTACACATGACATCCAAGAGATAATGACTATAGCGGAGAAGAATGAAGCTGAAGTGAAGATGTAGCGCATTTATTTTGTAGTTTCATTTTCTTCCATTGAGTCATAGGACCACCGTAATATTAAGAGGGGATCACTGTTATGAGACTTATCTCCTTATGATGCTTGACGAAAAAATATCCCAAGTGTGTTGAGATAAATGTCTTCGTGCGAAAAGTAATTACGTGCCAGCCGAAGGCAAATTTATTCTGGGCTGCGAGAGAATTGCTCTAGTAGAGGGGTCAACCTTACTTTTGCTTCAAGTAATGTCCTATTGTAGCTAGCCCCCACATGCCGTTACACTCGGCTGCTCAGTTGATTTTCCAAAGAAGTTTGTTTGAGCACCCCTCTAAGAAAGATTGTGAAACTTAGTTAGTGTTTGAGCATCACAATGATCTAAGTTGGGAGCTTTGAACCTATTACTCTTAAGAGCTGCTAACTCTCTAGACGATTAGGTGCCTAGCCGAGTGACCAAGAGTAATTGTGGTTTCCGAAGACAAAGTCTGTCAAGACTATGGAGATAGCATGAGTATCTACTGAGACTGAAGTGACACAAGTAGAATAGTGGTCAAGGAGAATAGGACGGAGAGAGTTTCTATCCTATGTTCAATCACAAGTCCCTCCAGTCAGACGTAGTTCTTTTGCAGAAGAGTGGACTAGTCGAACAAATCCTTTGTCGTCATTGAGCACCACCGATTTTATCTCACCCTTTGCATTACTTTCTGTAGTTTACTTTAAGTAATGTTTTCTGTTGTCAGTTTTCCATCTGTGCCCTAGTAGTTATCTTTGAGGAGAAATGTCTTCTGTTTGTATCATATTTCTTTCCTATATGTGTGTTCTTTTGTAGAACTACATGATTTACCTTGTGTTGTCTTGAGAACATCCAAGTTTTGAAAGAAATTTTATATCTCGCGTTCATCCCCCCTCTCAGTAGATTACTGTCGATCCTACAATTGGTATCAGAGCAAGTTACTACTTGTCTCAACTTTCTAAGGTATAACAACCTTGGAGTTGAGCATGTCTTCCACGGTAAACTTCAAGTCTAAGGATAAGATTCCCATGTTTGGTTTATTCTTTTTGGAAAGAAAGGATGAGGATTCGTATCAAGGCCATCGATGATGATATGTGGCACATTGTGTAGAATGGGTACATGATTGAGACTCCTGGTTATCTCACAACATGTGATAAGAGGCTTATGCAACTGGATGGTCATGCAAATGATGTTATCTACAATCATCTTCTTAGAGCGCACTTCATTCGCTATAGAAGACTTGAATCAACCAAAGAAGTCTTGGACAGATTACAAAAAATCAATGAAGGTGAATTGACTTAGAAAGAAACACAAGTTGATATTCCTCATGCCCAATTCAACCACTTCAAAAGGCTTGGGGATGAAAATTGTAGGCAACCTTTAACCACCTCAGTGACATATCTAATGAGCTATAAGGCCTTGGCACTTAAGATATCGCAGATTGTTAGATAGTGAAAAAGTTGCTTTGGTCCCTGGATAATTTTTTCACGCCAGTTCTGATGATCAAAGTAAGGCCTTGCTACAAGTCTTGACCCTACTGATGTTATGGAGAGGCTAAACACCCATGAAGAATAAAAAGAAGGAAAGAGATAATTGTATGGTTTAAGCTACCAAAAGAATCACACACTCAAAGCTTTGGCTGAATCCTCTTCAGAAACCGATGACAATGCTGATGAAGATTTCGATGACCCGGATAGTATCAGCAAAGATCTTGTCGTGATAACAAAGCAATTTCAGCACTTCCAGAAAAATAATTAGTTCCAGAAGAAAGCTCAAGTAATAACTCAAACTCTTCATCAAGCTCAAAATCTTCTAGAGACTACACATGCTTCAAGTGTAAGAAGCATGTGCATTTCATCTTTGATTGTCCAATGTTGGAAACTGAAGCTGGATCAAGTGGCAAATTCAACATGGGCAGTAGAAAGAGTTTCCAGAGAAAGAATAAGATCTATGATTCCGATGATGAGAAGAAAAATAAGTTCTCCAAGAAGAAGGATAGTTCCTCCGCCTAGTCGGCCTCAAGATCTGCTTCAAGAACTCCTTCCAATTCTCACTCCAACTGGAAGAAAAGCTCACACAAGGCCAAGGCATATATTGGGAAGCAAATGGACTCTGAGGAAGAAGTCCCTGAGTCTGAAGAAGTTGATCAATCCGAAGAAGAATATAATTCTGGCATGGCGGGCATCACATGCGCTTCCACATCAGCGTTGAAATTCTTCAATAATAATTCAAGTGGTGATGAATATCATGCGTATGGCTTCACGGTAAAAGCTCTAAAAGAGGTACCTCCCAAGAAACAGAAAGCTTACGTCAATGATGAATTTTCTTATGGTGATGATCACCAAGCAAAGCTCATAAAAATTGGTAAGCAATAACAATACCCTCTTGAGAAAACTTTTAGGGAATCCGAAGAGTTGCTGGTAGAAGAGATGTCACTACAAAAAAACATTTCTGTGATACATGTTTCTCACAGCAGATTACGTTTTCTATCATGCATGTACATTCGTGACGATTTTATGACAGAGTCAAGATAGTCATACATGTGCTGTCATAGAAGTGTTCGATGACAATACTCAAATTATCATCACAGAAGTGTCCACTTCCATAATGATAAATGGTGCGTCATAGAAGTGTTTTCGTCAAGGGTAACCAACACATGTCATCCACTGTAAAAAGTCATCGTTAAGCTACCGGGGCCAGTTTTGGATCCGATAACCCTTTAACAGCCACCACCAATGCCAATTTTCCATGTGTAAAATTCTCATTGGCCAAAGGAACCACATGTCAGCTTGGCGTTGTGACACATGTCATCCATTCAATGGATGAGAGGCACCTATGATACATCGACACGCCGCACATCCCAGCAGTGACCCATTTAGGTTAAAAAGGCCGGCCCGTTTGACTTGGTCAAAAGTTTGCAGGCCGGTCCATGGAAAGTTGTTAACGACATGTTCACACATAGCCCATTTACGGCCCAGGAACTTATGGCCATTTGTGGCCTTTCTGAATTCGGCCCAATGCCATTATGTGGGCCATCCAATATGATTCCATCCCATTGTCCCTTTTGGCCCATGTATGGCCCGTGACTTCTTTCGGCCCATATGAGGCTGTTTGTAACTTTGGGCCCTTTAACGGCCTATGGTTATTCTGGCCCATAATGAATAGTAAATTGCTTTGGACCCAATAACGGCCCATGATTTAGTTGGGCCATTTCCAACCAGTGTTAACATTTGACCTTCTAAGGGCCCATAAATCAATTGGGCTCATTTCTAGCCCATGATTACTTACGATCCTTTAGTGGCTTGTTCCGCTAATGGGCCAAATTCAGCCCGTGGTTACAATCGGTCTGTTTGTGGCCAGTTAACTCATTGGTTTGTTTTCATCCCGTATGTCATCTATTCGGGCCCATTAACGGACGGCCTGTTATGCCTGTTGATAGAATTGAGCATGTGTTGTCTTTCGGCCTGTTAATGGCCTATTATGTTCTGGGCCCATAAACTGAGGGTTGAGATTTTGGCTCGTTTATGACCCATATTGCGGTCCGGTTTTGGCCCACAAATAGTACGGCCCATGTGTGGCCCATGGATGCTATGACCTGTAGGAGGCCCATGGATCTTACGGCCCATAGGAGGCCCATGGATCCTATGGCCAGTAGAAGGCCCATGCCCCATGGTTATTGTAGCCACTAGAAAACCGAGGAAAAAGAACTGCAGTCACTAAAAGCAAACAAATAAACAAGACTATCGGTAAATAAATAAGGAAGCAACTAATGCTAGGCTATTATGGCTATTACACATATTACATTCATTGGGCATCTAAGCCCACCAGTGCAAATAAACGTGGCAACAAAAAAGTCCAGAACTGAAACAACTTTAGAAGAGCTCAAAAAATGTTGTCCTGGGTATCCACCATGCTCGCAATATGCTTAGAAAGATGATTAGTTTTCTCTTATTTGGTGCTAAAATCCTCTAACGTTTGATGTTGCACCAAAAAGTATGCATGTGAATTCCTCAGTCCTTCAGCTTCTTGTGGCATCATAGCTGATCGATATCTTTCAGCTTGTAGTGGAGACTCAAGAAGCTGAACCAATTCACGCAACGAGTTTAAAGAGCTTGTGCCAGCGGTAGTGGCCAGTAACTCAAACACTACATCAAGACATGATCAATTGGGGTTGTCTCATTGTCTTCAAGATAATCTTCCATATCTGTTTTATCAGCTTGGTTGGAGAACAGCAGGGTTGTCTCACTCTCTTCAAGCTTATCTGCATTACTTCCTTTACCATTGCATAACGGGTATTCTTCTCCAATATTCTGTCAGCATTCTAAAAGAAAAAACAAGTAGACACATAATACCTTTAGCATGTAGTATAGGAAACTCATTTTGGTAAACTAGTTCAGTAGTAAGGTGGACATGATTGAACTAACATGTCTTCTATATGCAAACTAGTACATAACAAAAGCATGATACAAACATATATCTGTGTACACAACAATGAAAGAACATAAGTGTGCAAAACTACATAGCACCATAGGATTTTATATGGGTACCACGGGTATACATGTACAACTAACAACATTGCTAGCTTTCTTTTGATGCTAGTAATGTGCATGATATGAGAAGACAACTGTCTATACAATTGAAATTGAAATCAACACAGAGCAATTTAGAAGAGCAAACCAGTTAAAGAAACATGTTCAAAACATACCTATTGTGCCATTGGACTTTCAATTGGTTCCTTCAATTTAAAATTTAGTTGGTATGGGTAAATCCAATGATACAAGAGCAAAGCTGTATGCACCATAGATATGGAATCTTACCCGAGAACAGTTATTCTATAGGTTTAAGTCCTTGTTCTACAAGAACAGAGTACAGTAAGATGCATGCATATAGTACTTCAAAATGAAATATGATCTTATAAACCCTACCAGATTCTTGGGTCTGGACCAGTACAGAACAAGGTGTTCCCGGTCATCGTCCCGGAAATGCGTCTCCGGAGAAAGTAAGGGAATTTGATGTGTTTCCTTGCCGGTGAAGTACATTTTCTTCAGGTAATGTCGATACTGCCGCACATCATCCTTGAAGATAGCACAGGTTACCTCATCCTGAGTTTCCAAATCAGGCTTTCTCTATAGATAAAAATAGGAACATTTTCTCTATTATAACTAGCAGGGAGGTAGAAAGTATGAACAAAGAAAATTAATTTCCATGAATAAAATTTCATACACATATCTCCTGGAGGAACACCTGCAACTGGTTTTTTCCTTCATCTTTAGTACAATATTTCCATGATGGGAAGATATACACGTAGGATTTAACAACATCAAACTCGATAGATGCTAAATTGTGGATGACTGGTTGTGATTTGTCCATAGGAATAGGTGTACTAACTAGTGGAGTTGGGGTTCGCCATGGTAGTCCTCGCTCTTTGGGCACTGGAGCTGCCTTACTAACTGCTCTTGTTTGTGAGCTCTGGGGTGGAGATGGTGTTGTGTCAACTAGAACTGGCTTACTATCTATTGGGGTTGGGGTTAGATTGGTTGAAGCTGGTTCTCTGTCCATCAGAGTAGGGGTACAATCTGTGAGAGTCTGGGTTATGTGTGGTAGGGCTGGTTCTTGTGCAAGTACACCTGGGGAGCTCTCTCTGTCAACAGGTAGCATTGTTTTTTTAAGACCGTGTTTTTACTTTGCTAGATACTGCCATCACCCCGTCCAATTCAAATGGATGATTAACAAGAAAAGCAATTGAATGTAGGGGCATTGTATGATAGACACATGCAATATATAGTGAGAAAAAAAGAGGGCATGAAATAGTTCACAAACATGTTGTTTAACTAAACATGATAGCATGACATATTTCACACATATGATGTCTATCTATACAGGATCACATCATATAATTTCACATATACGATGACTAACAAAACATGATGACATGAGATAATTATATGATTTCTTTAGTAAACAGGTTGGCATGACATATTCACATACATGTTATCTAAGTAAACATAATGGCATGATATAATTCACATATATGATTTATATACTAAGCAGACGGCATTCACATATATGATGTCTAAACTAAGCAAATGGCGTTGAGTATTGTGTATATGATGTATAAAGTATGCAATCAAAGACACCATATCTATAATACAAGCAGTATAACCCTACCAAGTTAGAGCGTCAGTGTACACCTAGGGGGAATAGGACTGGTCATCTATCTCTGAATCCTCCTCTGAGGAGCTATCTGTAACCAGCAAGATATCTGCTTCGATAGGTAGCATTGTCTACTCCGAAGACCTTGTTTTCACCCAAGATTTTTCCATCACCCACTCAAATGGTTAATTCACAGGAAGAGTAGTTGAATGCACAAAGATTGTCGACAAATGGAAATGTAAGGAAAAAAGGAATGGCATGATATAATTCACATATATGATGTCTGGCTAAATAGGATGGCACTGGATAAATAGGATGGCATTGCATATTTCACATATATTATGCCTGGCTAAAAAATATGGCATTGCATAATTTACATATATGATATAGAAACTAAACATGTGGCATTACAGAACATGTCTAAACAAAGCAAATGGCATATATGATGTCGAAAGTAAGCAATGCAAGGTGCCACATGCATGATATGACCAACATCATCATGACAAGTTAGAGAAAACACCTCAGGGGGGTAAATAGGAGTGGTTAGTTCCATCTGATTCCACCTCTGAACAGTTATCTTCCTCTGGATTACAATCTAGAGGGGGGGTGAAAGATCGTGGATGTCGCCTAGAGGGGGGTGAATAGGCGTTTTACAATAATTACGGTAGATGCTTGAATAAATGCGGAATAATCCTAACGGTTAATTTGTCAAGCACAAAACCTACAACAACTAGGCTCACCTACGTGCACCAACAACTTATGCTAAGCAAGATAAGCAACTATGTGATAGCAAGATATATGACAAAGAACAATATGGCTATGACAAAGTAAAGTGCATAAGTAAAGGGCTCAGGTAAGAGATAACCAAGGCACTCAGAGACGATGATGTATCCCGAAGTTCACACCCTTGCGGATGCTAATATCCGTTTGGAGCGGTGTGGAGGCACAATGCTCCCCAAGAAGCCACTAGGGCCACCGTAATCTCCTCACGCCCTCGTACAATGCAAGATGTCGTGATTCCACTAAGGGACCCTTGAGGGCGGTCACCGAACCCGTACAAATGGCAACCCTTGGGGGCGGTCACCTAACCCGTACACTTTGGCAACCCTTGGGGCCGGTCACCGGTACCCGTCAAATTGCTCGGGGGCGATCTCCACAACCTAATTGGAGACCCCCGACGCTTGCTTGGAGCTTTACACCACAATGATTTTGCTCCGAACAACACCAACCGTCTAGGGCACCAAGGCACCCAAGAGGAACAAGCTCTAGGGTGTCCAAACACCCAAGAGTAACAAGCCCAAGGGTACCAAGCACCCAAGAGTAATAAGCTTCTCAACTTGTAACTTCCACGTATCACGTGGAAAACTCAAACCGATGCACCAAATGCAATGGCAAGGGCACACGGAGTGCCCAAGTCCTTCTCTCCCAAATCCCACCAAAGCAACTAATGCTAGGGGGGGAAATGAGAGGAAGAGCGAAAGAAGAACATGAAGAACTCCAAGATCTAGATCCAAGGGGTTCTCCTAACTTAGAGGAGAAAGTGATTGGTGGAAACGTGGATCTAGATCTCCTCTCTATTTTCCCTCAAGAACTAGCAAGAATCATTGGAGGGATTGAGAGTTAGCTGTCGGATTTCGGGTTCCGGCAGACCCTTGAGGTTCGAACACTGGGGTGCGCGTGGAGATTCAACCCTCTACCGGCTCGCTCCTCGCTGAATCGCTAGGATCTAAACTACCAAACAGAACAGCACAAGAGACACAAGATTTATACTGGTTCAGGCCACCATTGTGGTGTAATACCCTACTCCAGTGTGTGGTGTGGTGGATTGCCTCTTGGGCGGATGATGAACAATACAAGGCAGAACAGCCTCGCGAGGGTCTGTTCTTGGCTGGTGCGACGAACTGCTGGGAGGAGTTCAATCGCTCTATCTACTGGTCTCTTGGTGAGGATCCCGATTGCTAGGTCAGGTCCAGATGCCTCTACCCTGGGGGTGGCTAGTCCTATTTATAGGCAAAGGCCCTGGGCCTCTTCCCAAATATTGAGCGGGAAGGGCGCCAACAATTGGCCATTTTGAAGGGGAACAGCGGGTACACTTATCCTGACTAAAGTTGGTCCTCGCCTGTCAAAGGCTCTGGTGGTGACGCCGGCTTGCGCTCCACAATGACTTCCTTCCGGCCGTTGGGCTGGTCTTGGTCTTGTTGCACCAAAATGGACGCCTTTGCTTGATGCTCTCGCCCGCGCTTGCTCCCTTTGCACCAAAGAGGAAAGGAGGACACTGCGCGGGCTGGCACCCGACTGGCGCCCTTGGTCGTCATAGCTTGCATCATGGGCACCTCGCGAGGCACCCCGCCTTGAACTCTCCGCCTCCTCGTGAGCCAGCCTGACGAGGCCGTGCCTGAGGAAGCTCCTTGTCGTCTGCCCCGCGAGGCTTGGCCCCTCGCGAGGGTCTTGAGCTTGTGTTGATGAAGATGGGCTGTGCTGGGCCTCCTTTGAGCCACGCCGCAGGCCGCAGGCAGGCAAGTCTGGGGACCCCCATTCCCAGAACGCCGACAGTAGCCCCCGGGCCCATGGCGCGCCCGAACTTGGCTGAGCAGAAAGGCGAAAGGGCAAGTGCGAAGCGTCGCGGGCCCTAATAGCCTGCGGCCTTGGGCGCCGCGTGGCGGTCGATTGGTCGGGGGCGACTCCGCTTCCCCATGACGCCTTGGTAACCGCACGGATTCGACAAGTCCCTGCATGCAAAGCGGGTCATGATTACCTGCGATCGTGGAGGTCGACGGTTGGCCTTCGCCGGCTATAAGTATGGAACGGCATGCGCCCTTCCGGCCTATCCCCTCTTGCTTCTCCTTCTTCTCCATGGCTCCACCAAGGAAGTTTTCGGCCGCAGATAAAGGAAAGGCCTGCCAGGTCGAGTCTTCCTCTCCCCAGCCCAAGCGCGGTCGAGGTTGCCCTCGCAAGCATCCTGTGGCCTCCACGGCGGTCCCCCGTGGTCGCGGTGGTGTCTCTCTACGCGGCGATGAGCGGCTGGCCATGGTCGACGGGCGTGCTCCGGCCGTGCGACCCCCGAGGCCGCGCCTCCATACTGCGGAGGTGCTGTCGGAGTTCATTGTGTGGGCGGTGGAGCCGACCGGCGCCCGGCTTCAGCTCCCTCGCTTCCTCCTGGGTGAGCTCCCAGCTGGCGCCTTGGGTGGCCTCTGGCTCCAGGGGATGGCTACTGCAGCCGGGCCTCATGGGCTTCGCTGGAGGTCTCCGCTGCAGGGAACCTGGCCCTGACCCGCGGCTGGCAGACGTTTGCTCGCACGCGTGGTCTCCGCCGCCGGTGCTCTCTGCACTTCAAGTTTGACGGCGACGCCACCCTCTATGTGAGGGTGTTTGGGGAAGATGGTCGTCGTGCGGGGTGCTGCCCTGAAGACGACGACCGCGGCCGGGGACTTAGCCCCGGCGAGGATGGAGAGGGCAGCGCGCGGGCGGTTGGCGACGCCCGTGACTCCTCAAGCTTCACCAGCTCTTCTTCGGGTAGCGACCCTTCTAGGAGTGGCCGCGGCCAGCCTCCACGCTGTCGCGCCTGCTTGGAGGGCGGCAGCGGGTCTGCTCGCCGTCGCGCCCCGGTGAAGCGCGAGAGGGAGTCCGCCTGAGCTCCGGAGGCGGCTCGAGTCTTCCAAGAGGGCCGGCGCGGGACGTGCTTTGCCTACTTTTGTTCTTTCCTTTCTTATCTCCTGCACAAAAAGACAGCAATGTGTGGCCTCGTGGGGGCGCGTTTGGGTTAACGTCGTCAATCATCGTACTGTTTTTGTTATCCGGGTATTGTTCCTTTCTGTTGTATGCCCATTCGCAAGTAATCCCTAGCCTCAGCCGCGGGGGCGACCGACCCAGGCCCTGTATTCGCGTCGTGGTGCCCGTGAGGCATGGTCCGGAGGGGTGCTCCAGTAGTGGACCCGGGTCGTGAAAACTTGAGCGATAGGGGCAGGAACGCTCGCGAGGGCTCCTGGGGCTTCCGCCTTGCGAGCCCTCGTGTAAGAGAAATCGAGGCAGGAGAGCGAAAAAAGTCGAAGAACCACAGGTCAAAAGGCGGCGACAGTTTCGATAAAAACTCCAAATGGGAATGAACTAGCCAACTGTAGAAAGCAAATGAAAAATCCGCGTCCGGCACCTAGTCTAGTCGTCGACGTCTTCTCACCAGCGCGGAGCTAAGTGCTGCCACTGGGCGTGGGAGGGAGCCCCAGGGCCTGAGGCCGGCACCCCTGAGACTTCGGGGCGTGTACAACCCCAACTCATTATTACGTGAGAGTGTCACAGGCGGCGAGCTTCACAGGCGTTGGCCTTCTTCACAGGCTCCGGGCCTTTCTTCGGGGAAGCAAGCTTCACGGGCGTTGGCCCTCTTCACAGGCTCCGGGCCCTTTCCAAAACGCGACAGCTTCACAGGCATTCGCCTTCTTCATAGGCTCCGGGCCTTTTCCCAAAAGATGAGCTTCACAGGCATTCCCCTTCTTCACAGGCTCTGGGCCTTTTCCAAAAAGATGAGCTTCACAGGCATTTGCCTTCTTCACAGGCTCTAGGACTTTTCCAAAAAGATGAGCTTCACAGGCATTTTCCTTCTTCACAGGCTCTGGGCCTTTTCGAAAAAGATGAGCTTCACAGGCATTTGCCTTCTTCACAGGCTCTGGGCCTTTTCCAAAAAGATGAGCTTCACAGGCATTTGCCTTCTTCACAGGCTCTGGGCCTTTTCAGGAGTAAAACCTCCGGAGGTGCTGGATGTTCCACGCGTTCTGTACAGGTACTCCCTCCTGAGTCTCCAAGTGCACGGAGCCGGGCCTGGAAACATGAACAACCTTGAACGGGCCCTCCCACATAGGAGAGAGCTTATGCAGTCCCTCCCTGGAGAGGACCCGCTGGAGCACGAGGTCCCTACCTCGAGAGTTCTGGGGAGGATGTTGCGGCAGTGGTATCGCCGGAGTGCCTGCTGGTACCTTGCCGCTCGCAGCGCAGCTTCTCGACGACGCTCCTCCCCTAGCACGAGGTTCGTCCCCCGCATGGCGTCCTGCAGTGTCTCATCGAACGCCAGGACCCACGCGGATTGACGCCTGACCTCATGAGGGAGGACCGCTTCGGCTCCGTAGACCAGGAAGAAGGGGGTCTCCCCAGTCGGCTTGGTCGCGGTTGTGCGGATGGACCACAGCACGGACTGAAGCTCGTCATACCAGCCTCTGCCGCAGGCCTCCAGTTTCTTCTTGAATGTCCTGGTCTTGAGGCCCCTCAGGACTTCTGCGTTGGCCCGCTCGGCCTGGCCGTTGCTTCGGGGGTGCGCCACCGAAGCGTAGCATATCTGTGTTCCAAGGTTAGCACAATATGTTTTGAAAAGGTTACTGGTGAACTGCGAACCGTTGTCAGTGATGATGCGGTTCGGCACTCCGAACCGGCTCACGATGCCCTTGATGAACTTGACCACAGAACCAGCAGGGATGGTGCGGACGGCCTCGACTTCGGCCCACTTGGTGAACTTGTCCATGGCGATGTAGAGGTAGAGATAGCCCCCTGGCGCCCGAGGAAAAGGGCCGAGGATATCCAGCCCCCAGACCATGAATGGCCATGTGAGGGGTATGGTTTGCAGACCTCCTGCCGGCTGATGGATCTGCTTGGCATGGAATTGGCAGGCCTCGCAAGCCTTCACAAGTTCGACAGCATCATTGAGCGCAGTGGGCCAATAGAAACCGCTGCGGAACGCCTTGCCGACGAGGGTCCGTGACGACGAATGATGCCCACAGTCTCCATCGTGTATATCTGCCAGCAGTTCCTTCCCTTGTTCCCTGGTGATGCAACGCAGGGACACATCGTTCGGTCGTTTCCGGTAGAGCTCTCCATCCATGATGCAGTACGATGTGGCTTGCCGCGCCACATGCTCTGCCTCCTCCTCCTTCTCCGGCAAGGTCCCTCGCGTTAAGTAGCTCCTGAGCTCTATGATCCAGCACCCCTCCTGAGGCTCCATCGTCAGGAGCAGGCCTGCTCCTGAGGCCAGGCCACAGGCTGGGGCTCCCGAGGCAGGTGGCTGAGGAAGCTCCACCCGAGGTTGTGTTGTGCTCGACAATGGTGGCACGGCCGAAGGCTTGAAGAGTCGTTCCTCAAAGACGCCCGGCTCCTGGGGCAACCGCCTGGAGGCTCGTTTGGCGATGTCGTCGGCCTCTTGATTAGTGCCGCGGGGCACATGCTGTAGCTCCAACCCCCAGAACTGCTTCTCCATCCTGCGGATCTCCGCAAGGTAGGCCTCCATGTGCTCATCTCTTGGCTCGTATACCTTGTTGGAGAAATTGACAAGGAGCTGTGAATCGCCCTTGATAGTAAGACGCTTCACTCCCAGGGCAGCGGCGGCCTTCAGGCCCGCTATCAGTCCCTCGTACTCTGCTATATTGTTGGAGACCTTCTCGCCTTGCTGGAAACAGAGCTGCACGGCGTAGTAGAGCTTGTCCTGAGTGGGAGATATGAGCACCGCCCCAGCCCCTGCGCCCTGCCTGGAGAACGCTCCGTCGAAGTACATGACCCAGCCTTCTGGCGCCTCGCTTCCTGGGGAAAGGGATCGATCCTCGCCGGCCCTGAGGCCTGGTGCCTCTGTCCATTCGGCCACGAAATCTGCCAGCGCGGCCCCCTTGATGACTCTGGTCGTGCTGAATTCGAGATGGAATGCTTGCAGTTCAATGTTCCACTCAGCGACCCTTCCGGCTGAGTTAGGGCTCCTGAGCACCCTTTCCAAGGGGTATGCTGAGACAACCTTGATTGGATGACCTTGGAAGTAGTGCCACAGCTTGCGCGAAGCCACCAGCAGTGCGAGGAGGAGCTTCTGCGGCATGGGGTACCGTGCCCTCGCATCCCGTAACACCGTGCTGATGAAGTACACCGGGTGCTCGACGAGGCTTGGGGCGTCGGTGCTGGTGGCGTCCTCCGGAAGCCGTGGTGCCTCCTGAGGTGGTGGAGCCTCCAGAAGCTGGTTGCCTGGAAGAAGGGCCTCTCCCGCCCCTGGTGCGCTCCGCTGCGGCGGCTGATCTTCCTCAGTCATGGTGGTGACTTCCGCGAGTCCCTTTTGATCCAGCTATGCCTTGGCACGGGTGGCTGCCGTGGTCTTGGCCCGACGCTCCTCTCTAACTGCCACCAGGGCTGCGCTAGTGGAGTAGGGAGTGGCGGCGAGGTAGAGTACCAAGGGCTCTTGAGGGCGCGGGGCCACCATCACTGAAGGGCTGGTTAGGTATCTCTTGAGATCTTGGAACGCCTTGTCGGCCTCTTCAGTCCATTCAAAGGGCCCCCTTTTCTTCATCAGCTGGAAGAAAGGCAGCGCCCGCTCCCCCAATCGGGAGATGAAGTGCCCCAGCACCATCACGTGCCCCGTGAGCTTCTGCATTTCCTTGAGGGTCTTTGGTGGGCTCATGTCCTCAACTGCCTTGACCTTTTCTGGGTTGGCCTCGATGCCTCGGTGGGACACGAGGAAACTCAAGAGCTTGCCCGAGGGGACTCCAAACACACACTTCTCCGGGTTGAGTCGCAGGCTCACTGCATTGAGGCTCGCGAAGGTTTCCTCCAGGTCTTGTATCAGGGTCTTGGCCTCGCGAGACTTCACTACGATGTCGTCGACGTAAGCCTCCACATTCTTCCCGAGCTGCGGGCCCAAGGTGATGTGCATGAGCCGCTGAAAGGTTGCCCCCGCGTTACGCAGTTCGAATGGCATGCATGTATAGCAGTACACCCCACACGGGGTTAGGAAAGCCGTCTTCTCCACATCTTCCACCGCCATCTTGATCTGGTGATACCCGGAGAAGGCATCCAAGAAGCATAACAGGTCACACTCAACGGTGGAATCGACGATCTGGTCGATGCGAGGGAGCGGGAACGGATCTTGCGGGCATGCTTTGTTGAGGTTAGTGAAGTCGACACACATGCATTCCTTTCCTTCCTTCTTTGGCACAACCACGGGGTTGGCCAACCAATCCGAGTATCGGACCTCGCGAATAACCCCCACGGCTTCTAGCTTGCGGGTCTCTTGGACGATGAAGGCCTACTTTTCAGTGGACTGCCTCCTCGCCTTCTGCTTCACGGGACGCACGTTGGGACACACGTTGAGGTGGTGCTTGATTACGCCCCGTGGGATCCCTGCCAGCTGATCGGGCTCCCAGGCGAACACCTTCTTGTTTGCATGCAGGAACTTGACCAGGGCTTCCTCCTGCTCAGGCTCGAGGTTGGCGCCTATGGTGAAAGTGGTGTTAGTGGACCCGTCCTCGTCGACAGGTACCTGCTTGGTCTCCGCCTTGTCTTGGGTGAACAACTGCTTCTTCTTGGTCGGTGCAGCCCCCTTGGGCTTGGGGGTTTCTGCGTCGGCGGGCCGCGCCGCCGCCGCCGTCTTGAGGGCGAGCTTGAGTACTCGTAGCGCACCTTCGGTGTCCTCGGGCACGGTGAGGATGCCGTTGCTCCCGGGCATCTTCATGAGGTTGTACCCCGGGTGAGTCGCGGCCATGAATTTGGCCAATGCTGGATAGCCGAGGATGGCATTGTAGGGGAGGCCGATGGGGGCGATGTCGAAATCGACCAGCTCCGTGCGGAAATTGTCGTAGGTGCCGAAAGTTACCGGAAGTCAGATCTGCCCCAAGGAGCTGGACGACCCGCCTCCGACGCCCGAGAAAGGCCGGCTGGGTTGCAGCCACTCCCGGGGTATGCAGAGGAGGTTGAAGGCCTCAACTAAGAGCACGTTGAGGCCCGCGCCACCGTCGATGAGGGTCCTGGTGACGGCCACCTGGCAGATGGTGGGCGTGCAGAGCATGGGGAGCGCGCCTGAGCAGGCCGAGTTGGTGGGGTGGTCCTCAGAGTCGAAGGTCAGCCCGGCCGACGGCTCCGTCCGGCCCGAGGGAGCCCCCTGCCTCATGGAGGTGGCGCCGACCCGGCAGACGAATGGCTTGACGTGGCGGCTGGAGGGCGGCGCCTGCAAGCCGCCCAGGAGGGCCGCGACGACCGAGGGAGCCGGCGCGACGGGGTGGGTGAGGAAGAAGCTGCGCGGCTCCTCCCTAGAGGTCACTGGGGAATGTTGGGACGATGCTTGCTGCCCGTTCCCCGCCGGGCCGGTGGCGGTGTTGACGGCAGGTGACGGGGAATGACGAGGGCGCCCGCCGACGGGAGCCGTCTGGGCGACATGGGAAGCGAGGGCGGCTCGGCGCTCGGCGCGAGCCCGACGAGCGTCAGACATGGATGCGATGGTCAGAGAAGAACGAGACGACGGAAGGCAAATTCCGGCGCACCCCTACCTAGAGCGCCAAATGTCGGATTTCGGGTTCTGGCAGACCCTTGAGGTTCGAACACTGGGGTGCGCGTGGAGATTCAACCCTCTACCGGCTTGCTCCTCGCCGAATCGCTAGGATCTAAACTACCAAACAGAACAGCACAAGAGACACAAGATTTATACTGGTTCAGGACACCATTGTGGTGTAATACCCTACTCCAGTGTGTGGTGTGGTGGATTGCCTCTTGGGAGGATGATGAACAATACAAGGCAGAACAGCCTCGCGAGGGTCTGTTCTTGGCTGGTGTGACGAACTGCTGGGAGGAGTTCAATCGCTCTATCTACTGGTTTCTTGGTGAGGATCTCGATTGCTAGGTCAGGTCCAGATGCCTCTACCCTAGGGGTGGCTAGTCCTATTTATAGGCAAAGGCCCTGGGCCTCTTCCCAAATATTGAGCGGGAAGGGCGCCAACAATTGGCCATTTTGAAGGGGAACAGCGGGTACACTTATCCTGACTAAAGTTGGTCCTCGCCTGTCAAAGGCTCTGGTGGTGACGCCGGCTTGGGCTCCACAATGACTTCCTTCCGGCCGTTGGGCTGGTCTTGGTCTTGTTGCACCGAAATGGACGCCTTTGCTTGATGCTCTCGCCCGCGCTTGCTCCCTTTGCACCAAAGAGGAAAGGAGGACACATCGCGGGCTGGCGCCCGACTGGCGCCATTGGTCGTCATGGCTTGCGTCATGGGAACCTCGCGAGGCACCCCGCCTTGAACTCTCCGTCTCCTCGTGAGCCAGCCTGACGAGGCCGTGCCTGAGGAAGCTCCTTGTCGTCCGCCCCGCGAGGCTTGGCCCCTCGCGAGGGTCTTGAGCTTGTGTTGATGAAGATGGGCTGTGCTGGGCCTCCTTTGAGCCACGCCGCAGGCCGCAGGCAGGCAAGTCTGGGGACCCCCGTTCCCAGAAAGCCGACATTAGCAAGCTCAAAGAAGGTCAACAATGGGGGAAGAACACGAGCTTAAGAGGTGAGGTTCAATGAGGAAGAATACCCCCATTTATAAGTGGGGAAAAATCCAACCGTTATGCTCACAGCCCGCACAGAGCGGTACTACCGCTCCAAGGAGCGGTACTACCGTTAGGGCTGAAAAACAACAGCGAGGAGGCAAAAGGCCAGTAGAACCGCCGGAGTGGTACTACCGCTCGTCCTCACGGTACTACCGCTCAACCTCACGGTACTACCGCAAATGGTAGCGGTACTAAAAAAAATACTTCCGTGCCTACCTCCGCTGAGCAAAACACGAGATTTTGGTCCGGAGCGGTACTACTGCTCAAGAGCTGCAGTAGTATAGCTTTGGAGCGGTACTACCGCTCAGGAGCCGCGGTAGTACCGCTCTGGAACGGTAGTAAAAATTTACATCCGCTCTAGTCGCGGTAGTACCGCTGCAGCCTTTACCAAAACAGCCACAACTTTTGCAAACGGACTCCGAATTCAACGAAACCAAGTTTGTTGGAAAGCTAACGACATGGGCTAACAAAATATTGATAGAAAAATCAATAAGAAACAAATGAGAAAAGGCCTATAAGAAAAAGGTGAGAACCCTTCCTTGGATAAGACCGGTAAAACCTCCAACACCAAAAACATCATAGAAGACGCATGCGAACTCCGTTTTCGATGAACTCAAGCTTGTCATCAAGATGACCATAAGCTCTAAGAATCACAAAGAGAACCAAACAAGAACCAAGAGACATGATGCAAGGATGCAATGGTTTGAGCTCTCTACTAACGATATGATCAAGCTACCAACTTGAGAGCCCCCCTTGATAGTACGGCAAACGATCCTATAACCCGGTCTCCCAACTACCACCACGAGACCGGTAAGAAAATCTATCAAGGGCAAACCTTTGCCTTGCACATGGTCCACTTGAGCTAGATGATGACGATCTTGACTCCCTCAAGTTGGACCACCTTTCTTGATTGCGTTGGATCGATGAAGACTAGATGATTGCTCCCCCATAGTCCACTATGGGTGAGCCACTCTTCGGAACATCTTCACAAGTCCATTGACACCACAATGGATGGCAAGATTCAAGCACTTGATCTCTTCGTGATGCTCCACTTGAACTTGCACATGACAATCTTGATGACGATCACCACTTGATGTCATCCTTTCCATGGGTTGTATGATATCTACCTCTTGACGCAAGCCCATGGACACGTACCTAACCCCACATAAAACTCTCATAGACCATGGGTTAGTACACAAAGTGCAATCGACAATGCTTACCATACCATGGGATCACTTGATCCCTCTCGGTACATCTTCCATGCTTTGTGAGTTGATCAACTTGATTCACTCTTGACTTAGTCTTGATCAACCTTGAATCTTTCCAACTCTCTTCATTTGGATGATGTCTTGAAGGTAAACATGAATGATCACACAATCTTCTTCTTCAAGACATGCTTGCAATAAGCTCAACACTCACATGACCAATCTTTGGATAAGTCCTTAATAGCACCTTGGTCAACTCATAAACTCCTTGAAACCAACACATGGACTTCAAGAAAAGCTTATGGACAAATCCTTCAAATATAACTCAAGACAACCATTAGTCCATAGAGATTGTCATCAATTACCAAAACCAAACATGGGGGCACCGCATGTTCTTTCAATCTCCCCCATTTTGGTAATTGATGACAATCACTTTCAAGAGAGTTTATATAAGGAATTATGCATCACCATGCAATGCAACAACCAATAGTGCATGCGAATGTGATGCAAATGCTAAGGAACAAAACCAAAGCAAGAGGAGATAACTCTCTAAACTTCTCCACAAAACTCTCTGAAACTTCTCCCCCATTGGCATCGATTGCCAAAATGGGCAAAAATCTAAGAAGGCCAATATAAATTGTGGTCCTCCATAAATTGTGTATTTCTCAACAAGAGAGTGGAATGCAATACACATACCCAAAGGTAAATACTTGGAGGAACACAAACTATATTGAGGCACAAATATTGCTAAAGAATGATATGCCACAAAGACATAATAAAGAGAGACACAAGCAATGAAGTAGTCAAAATATATCAATTGAAGCAAGCAATCAAAGGATATCAACTAAACCAACTAGACCAAGGATCCTATGAGCCACAAGAATAAATTAAAATATGATATGAGCAGAGGAGTGTTCTAAAGAAACTAGAGAAGCTTCCCATGATTTGTGCACAAATAAGAATATTTGTATTGGATACAACGTGCACAAAATAGGATCATAGCTCCCCCGAAATCAATAGAAACTCACAACCAATGCAAGTGGGCAAATAGGAGACAAAGCCCAGCACTTGCAACAAGCACATGGTTGGGCAACATGTAACAGAGGCAACTAAGAATAGGCTCAACCAAAATCGATGTGTGTGAGTCAAGGCAATGCACTTGAGAAGACTAATGTACGGATGAGCATTAAGCATCAATATAGTCTTGAAAGAATGAGATACACGGTGCAAGGCATGTCATTCCCACACACAACTAGCAGACGGGTTCACAAGCTCACTAATAAGCATATAAAGAACATATGCTTGTGACAACCCATGGTGAAGATAGAAAATGAAAGCCTCATCAAGACGAGGGATACCAATTAAGATGGCAAAGGCCTCGTCAAGACAAGCATGAGGAGAAAGATCTTCACCACAAAAGAGTGCATCAAGATGCAATGAGATAAGACCCGCACTCAAGACAAAAGCTTTCATAGAGCCACCAAAGAAATAACATAAGAAAAACAAGGTGGACGTGAAAGAAAGGATATCATCTAGAGATGTAATTTCTCTCAGAAGTATAAGGTTCTAGGTAGACGAAATCATGATGATATATGTCTACAAAGAAGGATGTACACCCGACATAGTTACAACACGAAGGAATATGGTATCCAAAAGGAAGTCATACATATACCAATAAGATATTTGCTTGGAAGCATAACACATGGCTAGATATGGTCTTATTGTATATAAATGAATTCCTACCACACAACCATCAAAGACGTCACAACTAGCAACATGAGATCATTGTCGGGATGCTTTGAGAAAGGAAACAAGTATCACAAGAAAGAATGAATACATGCCATGATACAACCTACACAAGGTTGATGCAAGAAATGTGTGGATGAAGTAGATGATGGTACTTGTTACCGAGATACCATTGGAAGGATGTAGTAGATACCAATTGAAGGTAGATGGTAGTTCATTGATCATCCTAGCTTGACTCCAATAACCACATGGTGGAAACACCTTCCTTATGAGTGAGCCGAGCATCCAATGCACCTCCAAATGTTCCTAGAAGAACAAGACAAACTAAACGGTACCCAAACTCATTGGGACCACATAGTTAGAAACACCAATACATAGGACAAACTCCACATAAATATGTCCATATAGATATGAAAATAAATATCATGCACATCTCATTCAATTTGATACTTGGTGGAGTTTCCCCTATATATTTGGTCAAATAAATAAAGCATGCCAAATAAAATACATGAAGTAAACATGCATGCTCAAAACTTCCAAGAACCAAAACCAAATGAAAACGAAATGCCAAGTGAAAAAGGATACCAAATAGATAAATCATCACTTGGAAGATATCATTAAAGATACATCAAGGAATGAGATATCCATTGGTACACACTAAATTAAAGATGTCAAACTCCCAAAGAGAGGATGGTTCCAAACAAACAAAGGTCTCAACAAAGTTTCATGATGGCACAAGGTACCAAAAGAAAACGGCTTGCCTTCCACCAACACACACTTGATAAGGATCACAAGATGAGCATTTTATAGAAAATAGGATAGCTCCCTCACAAGCTGTGCATTACAGAGAATTTGCATTTGAGTACACAATGCACAAGGTGAGATCACCACTTTCACTATATATAGAAAACACTAGACAAGAACAAGAAATTAACAAGATCCACAAGTGGTATGGAAGACAATGGGAGTGACACAATCCTTGGCAAGAGAAAAGGCAAATAAAAAAACCAACATAAAGATGATCAATAAATTCTACCACACATAAGTGACTAACAATTGTCAAAATACAAGAAGTATTTGGAAATAATTCCCGGTGGTAGATAACAAGGATATCCAACATCATCTTCACAACAAACACAAGCAAATTGCCACTTGTAGAGCTAACATGTCACCTAGGAACAATATAATTAATAATATCAACTCTAAGTGACAATATCTCAAATGTACACATTTTCTAGGCATGTAATATGCACATAGCATATTACTGATACCAAAGAAAACTTAACAAGAGGCAATAAGAGGATCCAACGAGAGATAGTCAATGGACTTTTAGAATTTGAATTTCTCATGAGAGATATACCACCTAGCAACTCGATAATCTTGTAATATCAATACTAGATGGTATTCCTCATGTACACACATTTATAGGATTGTGAGGTGCACAAAGCACATCACTCCCCCAAAATGGGATGTTCCATTAATCTCTCACACGAGCCAACTAGGATACAAACAAGAAGCAAAAAGGCTCAACGCACGACACAAGTACATGATGTGCAAACCAACACACACATACTTGATTGCTCAAGATAAGCAAGTTGGAAGCACAACATATACAAACACATGCAAGGAACAAAACCAAAACATGCATGGGGGAAAGTAACTTTCAATGTAACCAATTAAAGTACAAGTTACCGCAAGGAGGCACATTGGATATAAGATAGAAACTTGATAATCCAATTGACTTGGCTTGAGACAAAAGGAATGATGAAGTCCCCTTAATTCTTCATAATGTAGCCAAGTCTCCAATGCCCTCCAACAACACCTATTGATCAAGTTTGAGCTTGTTGGTCCCCAAACAAGTTGGGTCCTAAGAGGTTAGTCACAATAGTCTTGGCAACCCAAATGGTTCTTTTCTTGACACCGCTTTGAGTACCAACAAACTTGGCAAACACATTGCCAACCTTATCCTTCCCAAGAGAATAGATATTATCAATAATAATTGGGTTTGATAAGTTACCACTAGTTCATGAGGAAGCGACGTGGCCTTTCTCACGACATAAGTAGCAACGTCTACTCTTCACTTTCTTCTCACTTGATTTCTCAACTTGAGAAGCATTAGCTTGAGTATTCTTGGGAAGAGGAATTTCTTCAACTTGTGGTTGAGCATGAGATTGAACTTGTGGCCGCTTCCCTTATTGCTTGTCACTAATGGCCTTCTTCTTCACTGGGCTAGATCTCACATGATGCCCTTCAATTTTGCACTTGAAGCAAACAATCTTGGCCGAATTCTTGATTTGTTCTTGGCCCTTCTTCTTGTTCAACTTGGACTTATTCTTCTTGTTGGAGTTGAATCCAAGTCCACCTTTGTCAATGGGGGATTTTAGCACACTCAAGATATTGTTGAGTGTGGATTTCCCTTCATGACTCTTTTCCAAGTCTTTCTTCAAAGAAGTGACTTGGGCCTTGAGCTCTTTGATTTCCTCTACATGGTTAGTCTCAACACAAGTACTAGAGGAAGTATAAGCTTCATCATTAGAGAAACAAGGCAAGGAAAGCAATTCATCACAAGATGTTCCAATGTTATGCATAGATGAATTACGAGGACTAGCACAAGGCAATATAGCATTTTGACTAAAAGTAGTGCTAATATCCACATGAGGCTCACTATATGTTACCTTAGCAATCATATCCTCATGAGCTATTTTTAGCACATTATGGGATACAAGAAGATCATCATGAGAGCTAGAAAGCTTTTCATGACTTTCTTCCAATTTCCCATACTTGCTAGATAGCAACTCAAGTTGAGCCCTTAGCTCAACATTATCCTTTAAAATGGATGCTTCACAAGAAATAGAGTTAGTAGCACAAGCATCATCATTAACAACAAGAGGAGAAGGCAACTTGGAAAGCTCTTCTAAATAAGAAGCTTAAAGTTGAGCATGAGACTCGGTGAGTTTGATGAGCTCACCCTTGATGACACTTGAGCCATTTTCGAGGTGCTCAAAGTCCTCAAGGAGTCTAGCATGAGCAACTTCAAGCTTAGAATTTTTAGTTTCAAAAACATTGGCCACCTCAAGAGCTCTATCATTAGATTCCTTCACTCTAGATAATTCTAGAGCAAAAGTCTCCTCAAGAGATTCCTTGGTAGTTTGTTCAAGTTCAAGAGCTTGAGAGAGGTCTGCAATCTCATTAGTGTAATCACGCTCATGACATTCCATTTTATCAATGGTGACCTCATGCTCCTCAAGAAGAGATTCCAACACATCAATATATTTCTTGCTCACAATAGCAATCGACATGATTTCCATGAAGTTGGAACGAGAAATTTTATTCTTAAGAAGAGCTTTAAAAATCATTTCCCCCTTAATTTTTAAGGAGGTAACATCATCATTCTCTTCATCATAATCGACATCATCATCACTCTTGGCATCATCAATATCATCACAAGATATATTGGGATTCAAAGTGGGAGATACCTTTGAAGCCTTGGCCATAAGGCAAAAAGCAATAGATGATGATGTAGGATCCCTTGAAGCACCATTCAAGACCACATCTTGTTCCATGGAGTGTTGGGTTTCCTCTATGTTGTTAGAACAACAACTCAAGGAAATACATGCATTTTTATCATGGCAACAAGATATAGCAAGCATATCATCATGAGATTTAGTCAAGCAATTTCTACAAGATATGCAAGAACTATCAACACAAGCATGTGAAACATTTGGAGTGCTCGAAGTGCTAAAGTCCAAAGATGAAGCATTGCAATAAGAAAGTGATGAAGGATTACAACAATAAGCCCACTATCATCATTGCAATGAACACCACTACTCACCATGTCATTACATTGTGGCAAACCACATGTAGGTGAAGTAGAAGAAGTTGAGAACGCAAACGACCGGAGGTGGAGGGAGAACGATCATCCTTACAAATCTTGGACACACCATATTTATCTTGGAGCTTTGTCCACAACCCATGAGCATCCCGGAACGGCATGAGTTGAAATATAACTACATTGCTCAAAGCATCGAAAAGAACATTAGAAGATTGAGCATTGAGATAAGAGTTTTTCTCATCCTCTAAAGTTAATCTTTGGGGATCCTTTGGAGGAGAAAAATCCATATCTACAATTCGCTCTAAATTTGGGACCATGACCCTAAAGATATTAAGCATGCGAATTACCCAAACAAAAAAATTTGGGCCATCGAAACTAAGAGTGTCAGAGAAACCTAATCCCCTAGTCGACATCTTTACTCTCTAGGCGGTTAAGCCCAACAAAGAGATACGAGGCTCTGATACCAATTGAAAGATCGTGGATGTCGCCTAGAGGGGGGTGAATAGGCGTTTTAAAATAATTACAGTAGAGGCTTGAACAAATGCGGAATAAACCTAACGGTTAATTTGTCAAGCACGAAACCTACAACAACTAGGCTCACCTATATGCACCAACAACTTATGCTAAGCAAGATAAGAAACTATGTGATAGCAAGATATATGACAAAGAACAATATGGCTATCACAAAGTAAAGTGCATAAGTAAAGGGCTCGGGTAAGAGATAACCGAGGCACTGAGAGACGATGATGTATCCCGAAGTTCACACCCTTGCAGATGCTAATCTCCGTTTGGAGCTGTGTGGAGGCACAATGCTCCCTAAGAAGCCACTAGGGCCACCATAATCTCCTCACGCCCTCGCACAATGCAAGATGTCGTGATTCCACTAAGGGACCCTTGAGGGTAGTCACCGAACCCGTACAAATGGCAAACCTTGGGGGCGGTCACCTAATCCGTACACTTTGGCAACCCTTGGGGCCGGTCACCGGTACCCGTCAAATTGCTCGGGGCGATCTCCACAACCTAATTGGAGACCCCGACGCTTGCTCGGAGCTTTACACCACAATGACTGAGCTCCGAACAACACCAACCGTCTAGGGCGCCAAGGCACCCAAGAGGACCAAGCTCTAGGATGTCCAAACACCCAAGAGTAACAAGATCAAGGGTACCAAGCCCAAGAGTAATAAGCTTCTCAACTTGTAACTTCCACGTATCACGTGGAGAACTCAAACCAATGCACCAAATGCAATGGCAAGGGCACATGGAGTGCCCAAGTCCTTCTCTCCCAAATCCCACCAAAGCAACTAATGCTAGGGAGGAAAATGAGAGGAAGAACGAAAGAAGAACACGAAGAACTCCAAGATCTAGATCCAAGGGGTTCCCCTCACTTAGAGGAGAAAGTGATTGGTGGAAACGTGGATCTAGATCTCCTCTCTATTTTCCCTCAAGAACTAGAAAGAATCATTGGAGGGATTGGGAGTTAGCAAGCTCGAAGAAGGTCAACAATGGGGGAAGAACACGAGCTTAAAAGGTGAGGTTCAATGAGGAAGAAGACCCCCTTTTATAAGTGGGGAAAAATCCAACCGTTATGCTCACAGCCCGCACAGAGCGGTACTACCGCTCCAAGGAGCGGTACTATCGCTAGGGCGGTAGTACCCCTTCAAAAAACAATAGCAAGGAGGCAAAAGGCCAGTAGAACCACCGGAGCGGTACTACCGCTCGTCCTCACAGTACTACCGCTCGACCTCATGGTACTACCGCAAATGGTAGCGGTACTACTGCTTGCGAGCGGTACTAAAAAAATACTTTTGTGCCTACCTCCGCTGAGCAAAACACGAGATTTTGGTCCGGAGCGGTACTACCGCTCAGAAGCCACGGTAGTATAGCTTTGGAGCGGTACTACCACTCAGGAGCCGCGGTAGTACCACTCTAGAGCGGTAGTAAAAATTTACATCCGCTCTAGTCACTGTAGCACCGCTGCAGCCTTTACCAAAACAGCCACAACTTTTGCAAATCGACTCTGAAATCAACAAAACCAAGTTTGTTGGAAAGCTAATGACATGGGCTAACACAATCTTGATAGAAAAATCAATAAGAAGCAAATGAGAAAAGGCCCATAAGAAAAAGGTGAGAACCCTTCCTTGGATAAGACCGGTAAAACCTCCAACACCAAAAACATCATAGAAGACGCATGCGAACTCCGTTTTCGATGAACTCAAGCTTGTCATCAAGATGACCATAAGCTCTAAGACTCACAAAGAGAACCAAACAAGAACCAAGAGACATGATGTAGGGATGCAATGGTTTGAGCTCTCTACTAACGATACTATCAAGCTACCAACTTGAGAGCCCCCCTTGATAGTACGGCAAACGATCCTATAACCCGGTCTCCCAACTACCACCATGAGACCGGTAAAATAGAAAACCTATCAAGGGCAAACCTTTGCCTTGCACATGGTCCACTTGAGCTAGATGATGACGATCTTGACTCCCTCAAGTTGGACCACCTTTCTTGATTGTGTTGGCTCGATGAAGACTAGTTGATTGCTCCCCCATAGTCCACTATGGGTGAGCCACTCTTCGGCACATCTTCACAAGTCCATTGACACCACAATGGATGACAAGATTCAAGCACTTGATCTCTTTGTGATGCTCCACCTGAACTTGCACACGGCAATCTTGATGACGATCACCACTTGATGTCATCCTTTCCATGGGTTTTATGATATCTTCCTCTTGACGCAAGCCCATGGACACGTACCTAACCCCACATAGAACTCTCACATAGACCATGGGTTAGTACACAAAGTGCAATGGACAATGCTTACCATACCATGGGATCATTTGATCCCTCTCGGTACATCTTCTATGCTTTGTAAGTTGATCAACTTGATTCACTCTTGACTTAGTCTTGATCAACCTTGAATCTTTCCAACTCTCTTCATTTGGATGATGTCTTGAAGGTAAAAATGAATGATCACACAATCTTCTTCTTCAAGACATGCTTGCAATAAGCTCAACACTCACATGACCAATCTTTGGATAATTCCTTAATAGCACCTTGGTCAACTCATAAAGTCCTTGAAACCAACACATGGACTTCAAGAAAAGCCTATGGACAAATCCTTCAAATATAACTCAAGACAACCATTAGTCCATAGAGATTGTCATCAATTACCAAAACCAAAAATGGGGGCACCGCATGTTCTTTCAGGGGGTCTATCATTGCACCCACCATGGAGCGACGTCTGTATGACACTGTATTGTTGCGCAACACTCTTCTTTTTTTCTCTACATGATCAACATGACTGTGTACAATAACTGACATGCATAAGAAAAAACTATAGTGAAATTATGTAAGGAGTGCATGCAGAAATCTAGAGTGAGAATAACAACCAGTGGATAGATCCAAAAATAATGATAGCAGGCAGATGATAGCTTGAGTAATAATAAAAAGATAGATGATGGATGATTTACTGTTTATTTCCCACCTAAGATGAACCACCTAGTAGATACCCTAGATGAACATGATAGTAGATGGAGATACTATTCATTGCTTCGTCAATATGTTCCCCACGAGCATTTTAAAACTCAAGTTCGAACATTAAATTGGACCTGACTTGGAGTCTAAGAGGTGAACATGATGATAAAGTAGCAAGTAATATTAAGCAATTCATAACGCAAGCAGACACAAAAGAGTGTGAACTCTCTTGCGGACTCGTGTAGTCCTCTGTTTCGTCTGCTGAGTCAATGATGGTGATGCAGTTGTGGTGGCTGTCGAGGATGAGGAAGGAGATCTAAGGCGGCGAAAGACGGTCAGGAGTCATGATGTCTGGTGTGGTGGATGCTTCTATCGATCAGGTAGCTCAGGTGAGGTGGACAAAAATGCGATAGGGGCAGGATAAACCACAAAAAGTTTTCTATGACACCTATCTATAACTGAATTAATTCTGTAATGGCTCCTTTGGCTTGCAAGATTCTAAAAATGGGGGGATAGGAAAAACACAGGAATAGGATAGGAATGCATGTGGAAAACGGAGCATTTGTATGCACAACATTTCTGTCAACTTGGATGTCGGGTTCATAGGAATTGGAAGAACACACAAATGCAAAGAAACATGGTAAAATCAAACCACAAGAAAATGTGTATAGTTAGAATGTTAATATGGCACTAATACACTTAGTCTTGTTTTCGTACATAGGGTCTTGAAAAGGAGGTCCAGGTGGATATTAAAATTCCTATGTTTTTCCTTTGAAATAGACACGAAAAGAAAACCCTTCAGTTTTGTTTTGCTCCATTCCTTTGAACCAAATGCATGAATAATTGAATAGTAGTAGTAGTTAGGAAAATTTCCTATTCCTATGTTTCTCCTTCAACTTTTGACCAAAATAACCCTAAGAGATCGACATGAATGTAGAGTAAAAAGTGATGCGGCAAGTGTACAACCTCTTTAGCGTAGCCGAGCCGACCTCATCATCATTGAGTTGGTTGCTGAGGAAGTTGCGGGTGATATGGCTATCGGAGGCAAGGAAGAAGATCTTAGCCATATGGAGATGGCGCCGAGGGTGCTGCTCTACTGTGATGGACAGTTCCGTCATTGGAGCAGCTTTGGTGAGGTGTACAACAGTGAGGCTAAAGTAGGACAAGACATATAATGTTAGCCTAAAGTGGGATTTTACTAGCATCTCCAATAGATGATGTAAAATACATCACCAAAAAGTGCAAGATGTAAAATACATCAGCCGCACCATGGCTTTTATTGTCATATCTGAACTTAACTGTTGAAACTGAATTTTACTGTCAAAACTGAAGTTTATTGTCGGAACAAATTTTCCTGTTGAAACTGAATTCTACTATCAAAACTGAACTCACTAGTAGTAGAGAAGAAGTGCTCTGGTAGTTTTGTCCATTCAAGCACTAGTGGAAGATAACCAGTGATCAAAATCGACAGCTACTCCACAGGGAACGTACTACTAGAGAGCAGGCGGAGCAGTTGGTCGTGCAGCAGCAGCGCCCGGAGCAGCAGCTCGGGTACACTACAAAAAAATTACACTTCCGTGGCGATACGTGTTTGTCATAGTAGGTCATGTTTTCTGTCATGCATTTACATCTATGATGATTTTATGACAGAATCAAGATAGTCATACCTGTGCTGTCATAGAAGTGTTCCATGACATTACCAAAATTATCATCACAGAAGTGTCCACTTCCATGACGATAAATTGCGCGTCATAGAAGTGCTTTCGTCAAGGGTGACCGACACGTGGCATCCACCATAACAGGTCGTTGTTAAGCTATCGGGTCCGGTTTTGGATCCGATAACCTGTTAACAGCCCGGACCAATGGGGATTTTCCACATGTGAAATTCTCATTGGCTAGAGGAAACACGTGTTGGCTCACCGTTGGGACAGATGTCATCCACTCATTGGACAGGAGGCGCCTATGATACGTCGACACATGGCACGACCCAACAAAGGCCCATTCCGGTGAAAAGGCCGGCCCGTTTGACTTGTTCAAAAGGTAACGGGTCGGCCCATGGAAAGCCTATTAACGACCTGTTCGTATATAGCCCATTTACGGCCCGCTAACTCCCGGCCCGTTACGGCCTATCAGAATTAAGCCCAGTAGCTTCATCTGGGCTGTCCAATATGATTCTAGCCCGTTGTAACTTCCGGCCCATGTATGGCCCATGATGTCTTTTGGCCCATATGAGGCCCTCTATAACTCTCGGCCCATTAAAGACCCAAGATGAAACTGACCCATAATGAACAGTGTATCGCTTTATACCCATTAATGGCCCATTATTCCGTTGGCCATTTCCAGCCCGTGTTAACTTTCGGCCTTCTAAGGGCCCATTTATTCTTGGAATCATTTCCATAATTCGGTTAGTTACGTTCCGTTACTGGCCTGTTCCGTTTGTGGGCCATATTCAGCCCGCCGTTACATTCGGCCCGTTTGTGGCCAGATAACCCGTTGGGCTGTTTTCATAGCATTATCAAATACTGCTATTAACGGCCCGTTATTGTCCATGAATAGTACGGCCCATGTTTTGCGAAATGATTATACGCCCCGTAGAAGGCCCATGGATCCTACGGCCCGTAGAAGAGCAATGGATCCTACGGCCCGTAGAAGGCCCATGGATCATACGGCCCGTAGAAAGTCCATGGAACCTACGGCCCATAGAAGGTCCACGGATCCTATGGCCCGTAGAAGGCCCACAGATCCTATGGCCCGCAGGAGGCCCATGGTTACAACAGTCCATGTGTTGCCATGATTATTGTGGCCTAGTTGCCAAAAATAGGTTATTGTGGCCACTAGAAAAACGCGGAAAAAGAACTAAAGTGACTACAAGCAAACAACTAAACTAGACAATAAGGAAATAAGTAAGCAAGCAACTAACGCTAGCCTATTACAGTTATTACACATATTACATCCACTGGGCATCAAAGTTTGCCACCAGTGCAAATATAGGGAACAGAGCAACATATTACATACACTGGCCGTCAAAATTGGCCACCAGTGCAAATAAACGAGGCAGCAAAACAAGTCCATAACTGAAACAACTTCAGAAGAGCTCAAGAAACGTTATCCTGTGTATCCACCATGCTGGCAATAAGCTTAGCAAGCTTATTAGCTTTGTCTTGTTTGGCACTAAAATCCTCCAACGCTTGTTGTTGCACCAGAAAGTATGCATCTGAATGCTCCAAGGATTTCCGCAGTCCTTCCACTTCTTGTTGCAGCACATCTGATCGATGTCTTTCATCTTGTAGTTGAGACTCAAGAAACCGAACTGATTCAGACAGTGAGTTTTAATAGCTTGTGCAAGCGGTAGTGGCCATTTACTCGAACAGTAAACCAAGACATGACTTTGGGGTTGCCTCACTATCTTCAAGATAGTTTTGCTTAGCTGTTTTATCAGCTTTGTTGGAGACCAACAAGGATGTCTCATGATCCTGAACCTTATCTACATTACTTCCTTTATCATTTCTTAATAAGTCACTCTTCCCCAATATTCTGTCAGCATTCTAAAAGAAGAAACAAGCAGACACATAACAGGTTTAGCATGTACTAGTATATGAAACTCATTTTGGTGAACTAGTTCATTAGTAAGGTGGACAAGATTAAACTACCAAGTCTTCTATTGCCAAGTAGTACATTATAAAAGCATCAAACAAACATATATCTATGTCCTATGGTCACTACATTGTCTTGCCAAATCAAAATAGAGACACGGTTCAAATCATATCAGTTCAAGAGAAAGCAACTGTCGGTGTCAAAACTGGCGGATCTCGGGTAGGGGGTCCCGAACTGTGCGTCTAGGCGGATGGTAACAGGAGACAAGGTACACGATGTTTTTACCCAGGTTCAGGCCCTCTCGATGGAGGTAAAACCCTACTCCTGCTTGATTGATATTGATGATATGGGTAGTACAAGAGTGGATCTACCACGAGATCAAGGAGGCTAAACCCTAGAAGCTAGCCTATGGTATGATTGTTGTAATGGTTGTTCGTCCTACGGACTAAAACCCTCCGGTTTATATAGACACCGGAGAGGGCTAGGGTTACACAGAGTCGGTTACAATGGTAGGAGATCTACATATCCGTATCGCCAAGCTTGCCTTCCACGCCAAGGAAAGTCCCATCCGGACACGGGACGAAGTCTTCAATCTTGTGTCTTCATAGTCTTGGAGTCCGGCTGACGATGATAGTCCGGCTGTCTGGACACCCCCTAGTCCAGGACTCCCTCAGTAGCCCCCGAACCAGGCTTCAATGACGATAAGTCCAGCGCGTATGTAGTCTTCGGCGTTGCAAGGCGGGTTCTCCTTTAAGTTCCACATACCTGCCGAACAGTGCCCGGCTTCCTTATCAATGTCGCGCTTCTTGGCTTCCATGCCCAATAATGGCCTTCTTCCACGCGTCGCATGAATGCGAAAAGCCAGGGTATCTTTTATGTTTTACCCCCTAACTGTGCAAATAATCTGCCCATAAGAGAGGCAAGAATCCAGATCCAAATCACACCATCTTCCTTCCGCGAGTACTCATCGGAGCGCTTCTGACCAAGAATCCATTCCATCATGGACTGTCGACGCGGCTCCTCTTCTCGCGCTCCCAGCCCTCTGCCAGGAGATTGGAGGAGATGTTCTGTCCCGCACAACAAGCTGGCGACGCTCCAAGCGGAGGGATATCTCCCTCCGGCCTTCATGGTTCCGGTTCGAGCCGGGTTGGCCACCTACAAAGGCGGGAAGCAAGCGGAGGCTACCCCAAGTCCCAACAAAGGGGAGCAGGTATGCTTCGTCCCCTATCTAATAAGGGGGCTCGGATTTCCTATACATCCGTTCCTCCGCGGGCTCCTGGAGTTCTACGGACTCCAGCTCCATCACCTCACGCCCGCCTCTATCCTGCATATTGCGGGTTACGTAGCTCTTTGCGAGCTATTCCTGGGCGTTGAGCCCCATTTTGCGCTGTGGAAGAGGTTGTTCTGCCTTGTGCCCCGCTCTCACGAGGGGTCCATATATCAAGTGGGCGGTGCCGAAATATGGCGCATCGTCGGGACCGGATATCCATCCGGAACCCCTAAGAAGGCGTCCAAAGACTGGCCTTTAGAATGCTTTTACATAGAAGACGCTCTGCTGCCGGACCCTGTTCGGATCGGCCTCCCAGAGTTCAGTAATGCTCCTTTGAAGAAACGCCTCAGCTGGCGCCCGCGGAGCCCCCAGCTGGAGGAAGACAAGAGTGTCCATTATTTGATGGGCCGGATAAGGTTACTGGCCCATTCCGGGTTTACCATGATTGGAGTCATGGCAACGTGCATTATGCGGGGGGTGCAGCCGCTGCAGTACAGGGGCCACCCTATGTGGGATTTCAACGGGGAGGACGATGCCACCCGTCATGGCCGCAAAGGGCCGGGATCGGCCGAAGACCTGGCGAAGATCCTGTCCGGCCTGTACAAGGGGGAGAAGGAGGATTTCCTCCAGACGAGCCCGTTGAATGGGTTCTCCATGAATAACCCTCGGCGTTGGGTAAGCGAACACGTCATGTGCCCGACCCATGCTTTCAAAGTTTAAGTTTCTTATATTATGCTTTCGACGCAGGAGCTGCGTCGGGTTGTGGAGGGCATGCTTAGTCCAGCTCCGCAACCCGAGGATCCAGAGAGATCCCAGGATTCGGCCTCTGAAAAGGACCCGGACATAAAGGTGGAGCTAATCGACGGGGTGTTCCACCAGCTCAGCACGGATAAAGCTTTAGTCGCCATTATGGCTGACTACCCCGGACTATATCCGGCTTCCCAGGTGATTGTGACCGAAGTCCTGACACCATTATTTCTTCCTTGCTCATTTCTGACCACCGTATACGATGGTGCTTTGCAGGAAGCGCCTTTAAGGCGGGAAGCCGAGCCTGCGGCGGCTGACCAACAAGGGTCAGTCCGGCCCAGTAGGCGGAAGAGGAGCGCGGCGCGGATTGAAATGTCGCCGCAAAGGTATAGCTCACGGTTCGTTAATTAGAGCAACGTTCCTAGGAAGCGTTTGAATGCTCATGAATTTTGCAGGAGAAAAAGCGCCCGCCAGACTGTGGGCGTGGAGGTTGCCAATCCAACCTCTACCAGCCAGGCTCCAGCACTTGGTCTGGAGGGGGAGGCGAGCACAAGGCGCGAGCCGGATACTCCTCCAATAGAGGATGCCGACAGACTGTCCGCCACCAAGTCTGAGGTGGAGAGCGCCATGAACCACAGGCGCCGCCGGACAGTTTTTCGTGACGCGTGCTTCTCCCTTGAGGCGTTGAATGCCTTTAACGCGGGGGACGCGCACCTCCGTGCTGCTCAAGATGGTTTGTCCAGAGCCACGGAGCAGTATGTAAAAGACATACGGGTAAAAGAATTTAATAGTTGTATATGCCAGTAGCCCCCGAGACTTAAAGTAGTTATATTAGCTGATTTAAGGATCATTTGAAACGCAGGATCTTACAGAGAAGAATACCCAACTGTCTCAGGAGCTGCAAGAGTGCAAGGCCCAACTCGAGGCCGCATTTGCTGCCGCAGGAGGAAACACAGAGGCCCCTCCTGGTAACACATTATTTTAAAAAGATAAGTGGTGTGCGGCGTGCGCGCAAGTCTAATAATGACATTGCAGGTGCTGCCGGACAAGATCCGGACAGGCAAGAACTACTGCGCCAGCTGAAGGCCGGCAAGAGGGTGCTGAACAAGGTGCAGCAGGAGAGGAACAAGTTCCAGGATGCCCACGCCCAGCTCGGAGAAGAGCTGAAAGGTGTTCGGGCCGAGCTGTCTGGCTCCATTAAGGAGAATCAGCGACTTCGTCGCGGCATCTATAGTAAGTGCTTGAGCGAACTCCTTTGAAAAGAAGAGTTCGGCGAGGAAGTCAATTGACAAAATATGTCTGTAGGTATACTCACAGGTCGCCCTGCGGAGGAGATGCCCGTATCAACGGGTGATCAACTTCCCAAGTTGTTGCAGCTGCTCGAACGAGTTCGGCAGGCAATGAGCGGCGTCGTCCAGGCTTTATGGCCAGCCCTCTCCCTACCCGAGGGCCTTGGGGAGCTTGCGGAGAAGCTTCAGGGAGTGCGGCGGCGCTTCCTCTTATGGAAGATTTTGGCCTGCCGGCAAGGTGCCAGGGAGGCCTGGGCCATGGTGAAGACGCGGTACAAGAAGGCGGATCCCAACCACATGGCCGAGGTCGGACCTGTGGGGCCTGATGGGAAGGAGATCCCTGTGAGTTTAGCATACGGCCAAGTAGAGTTGGCCGCTAAATTTTCCCAACGGGACTGTAAATTAGACAGCCTGTTAGACGGGATTGAGGAGGAATAGAGTCAGTCGATTTGACAATGTGTTTTAAAATGACATGTAAAACGCCTTCTAGCCGGATTGTAGATCGTTTGTCTTTGCCGACCTTTTCGCTTCAACCTCGGGACCCTAGAGCCCGGAGTGTGTCTGAATACCTTCTCGGTTAAGAAACAACCGGGGCATGCATGGAGACCAGGCGTAGGGGTCATTAGTGCTTTATCAGACAAGTGCCCGACTAGTTATGTTATATTACATGGTTAGTAAGAAACATCTTCCAGGGAGAATAGTTCTGTTAAGGGTTCCTTTCCCTGGGAGGCATGCCCTAAAGTGCATGTCCGGACTGCGAAAAGAGCAGAAAAACATCTGGGGGCAGATAAATAAGTAGGTAAAAATCATCTTTCAAGTCACCGACCGAATATTCCCTTAAGAACGCTAGCTTTCGGCTTCACCCAGTCTGAGGTACACATCCGGCTGACCCGGCAGTAACAATCGCAGAGGTGCTCCATTTACCTCCTAGCCGAACAATCGGGAACGTAGGGGTAAGCACAGGAGCCAGGCAACCCAGCTTGGCCAAAACTTAAGTCATATCGATGCATATAATGGTGAATAAAAGGTACATGTGGAAGTTTGACACATGTGTTGGGCATGAAGCCCTTATAATTAAGCTTCTGGTAAAGAAGCCCCCAGGTATAATGAGTGCGGATGGCACGTCAAGTGTGTGTGAACAATGCACAAGTAGGCCTTTAAGGGCTTTTTAGGAAAAGGGGTGAGAGAAGAAAGAGAAACAAAAGACAGCTGAAGTGTAAAAATTTGGACGGGGGAAGGGGACGAACTCTTAGTCCGGCGCTAGGCATAGAATCTTCGGAGGCGGGCTGCGTTCCATGGGTTCGGCTCGAGTCGGTTGTTCGACGCATTTCGTAGACGGTACGCTCCGCCGGTCAAGACTTGATCGATAATGAAGGGGCCTTCCCATTTGGGCTTGAGCTTGTCCTTTTTCTTGTCCGGCAGGCATAGAACTAGTTCGCCAACGTTGTAAGTCTTGGCCCGTACTTCTCTGCTTTGAGATCTTCGAGCCTGTTGCTGATAGAATGCGGAACGAGCCTTGGCGACATCGCGTTCTTCCTCCAATGCGTCCAAGCTGTCCTGCCGATCCAGCTCAGCCTCTCTTTCTTTGTACATGCGCACTCGAGGTGAGTCATGAATGATGTCGCAGGGCAGAACTGCTTCTGCACCGTATACCATAAGAAATGGTGTGAATCCGGTAGTACGGTTGGGCGTTGTCCGCAGCCCCCAGAGTACGGAGTCGAGCTCCTCTACCCAGTGCGTGTCAGATTTCGTAAGTGACCGCACTAGTCTGGGTTTGATGCCGCTCATTATTAGACCATTTGCTCGTTCCACTTGACCGTTGGTTTGAGGATGATAGACTGAAGCGTAATCGAGCTTAATGCCCATATTTTTGCACCATGATTTAACCTCGTCGGCCGTGAAGTTCGTGCCGTTATCGGTGATGATGCTGTGGGGGACACCATAATGGTGTACTACCCCGGATATGAAGTCTATCACTGGTCCGGACTCTACCGTTTTAACTGGCTTGGCCTCTATCCATTTGGTGAATTTGTCCACCATGACCAATCGGTACCTTTGCTTGTGGGTTCCCCCTTTAAGGGGTCCAACCATGTCAAGCCCCCAGACCGCGAACGGCCAGGTAATGGGTATAGTTTTGAGGGTGGTGGGTGGCATATGGCTCTGATTAGCAAAGAGCTGACAACCAACGCATCTTTGGACTAAGTCCTGAGCATCTGCCCGGGCCGTCGGCCAATAAAATCCTATACGGAATGCCTTTCCTACAAGGGCCCGAGCTGCGGCGTGGTGTCCGCCTAGTCCGGCATGAATTTCAGCCAGAAGGTTTCGCCCTTCCTCTTCGGAGATACACCTTTGAAGGACTCCGGTTGTGCTTTTCCAATAGAGTTCTCCCTCATGGACCTTGTAGGCTTTGGATCACCGAACTATGCAGCGGGCCTCATTTTGGTCTTCGGGAAGTTCCTGCCTAAGCAAGTAGGCTAGGAATGGCTCTGTCCACGGGGCGATTACTGCCATTATGTCATGGGCTGAAGGTGTTATGTTATCGGCTGAATCGCCGATTGTGTTAGATTGCTCTGTGTCAGTTGGTACGGCTGCTTCTGGTTTGTTATTTCCGGACTCCTCTTCCCATAGTACGGATGGCTTAAACAGCTGTTCCAGGAAGATGTTTGGAGGGACAGCGTCACGTTTCGCGCCGATGCGTGCCAATATGTCGGCCGCTTGGTTATTGTCCTTGGCTACATGGTGGAATTCAAGTCCTTCGAACCGAGCTGACATTTTAAGGACAGCGTTACGATAGGCTGCCATTTTCGGATCCTTGGCGTCAAAGTCTCCATTTACTTGGGATATTGCGAGGTTTGAGTCCCCGCGCACCTCTAGGCGTTGAATGCCCATGGAGATTGCCATCCGGAGGCCATGTAAGAGGGCCTCGTACTCGGCTGCATTGTTGGAGTCCGTGTACACTATCTGAAGTACGTATTGGACTGTGTCCCCGGTTGGGGACATCAATACGACGCCAGCCCCCAATCCGGCCAACATTTTGGAGCCGTCAAAGTGCATAATCCAGTTGGAGTATGTGCCGTACTCTTTAGGGAGTTCGGCTTCAGTCCACTCAGCGACAAAGTTAGCCAAAACTTGCGACTTTATAGCTCACCGAGGTTTGTAAGTTATGTCGAATGGTAAGAGCTCAATGGCCCATTTTGCAATCCTGCCCGTCGCGTCGCGGTTGTTTATAATGTCATTTAGGGGTACTTCGGAGGCGATTGTTATCGAACACTCTTGAAAGTAGTGTTGGAGCTTCCGGGGTGCCATAAACACCGCATATTCTATCTTTTGATAGTGCGGGTAACGGGACTTGCAGGGAGTTAACACAGTGGATACGTAGTGCACTAGTTTTTGAAGAGGCAATTTATGTCCTTCTGTCTCTCGTTCTACGACGAGTACCGCGCTTACAACTAGATGTGTTGCCGCGATGTATAACAACATTGGTTCGCTCAGGTTAGGCGTAGCCAGGACCGGATTTGTTGCCAATATGGCTTTTATTTCTTCGAGTTTGACGGTGGCGGCATCCGTCCACTCAAAGTGTTCGGTGCGTCTGAGGAGGCGATAGAGGGGCAATGCCTTTTCTCCCAAACGGGAGATAAAGCGGCTTAGAGCCGCCATGCATCCAGTCAATTTTTGTATTTGTTTGAGGTCCTTTGGAATATCTAGCTGTGACAGAGCTCGGATCTTGGCTGGGTTTGCTTCAATTCCTCTACCGGATACAATGAAGCCCAGGAGCTTTCCGGCTGGTACACCGAAAACGCATTTTTCCGGATTCAGCTTGATGTCATATGCTCGGAGGTTGTCGAATGTGAGCCTCAAATCGTCTACTAGGGTTTCGACGTGTTTGGTTTTGACGACTACGTCGTCTACATATGCCTCTACTGTTTTGCCGATCTGGGTAGCCAGATATGTCTGAATCATGGGCTGATATGTTGCGCCGGCGTTTTTAAGTCCGAAGGGCATCGTGTTGAAGCAGAATGGTCCATATGGAGTAATGAATGCCGTTGCGGCTTGGTCCACTTCCGCCATCTTGATTTGATGGTAGCCGGAGTATGCGTCCAGGAAGCACAATGAATCATGCCCTGCGGTAGCATCGATTATTTGGTCGATGCGAGGGAGGGGGAAGGGATCCTTTGGGCAGGCCTTGTTGAGGTCTTTAAAATCGACACATAGGCGCCAGGATTTGTCCTTCTTTGGTACCATTACCAGGTTTGCTAGCCAATCCAGATGTTTGATGTCTCTGATGAATCCGGCTTCCAATAGTTTGGCTAGTTCTTCTCCCATTGCCTGTCTTTTGGGTTCGGAAAATCGTCGCAGAGCCTGTTTGACTGGCTTGAACCCTTTTAGGATATTTAGGCTATGCTCTGCCAATCTGCGTGGGATTCCTGGCATATCTGAAGGGTGCCAGGCGAAAATTTCCCAATTTTCCCGAAGGAATTCTCGCAGTGCGGCGTCTACATCAGGGTTCAACTGTGCCCCGATGGAGGCCGTCTTTGTCGGGTCCGTTGGATGGACCTGGAATTTTACTATTTCGTCCGCTGGTTTAAAGGAGGTGGACTTGGATCTCTTGTCGAGTATCACATCGTCTCTATTCACCATAGAGCGCAGCGCGGTGAGTTCTTCTGCCGCTAGGGCTTCGGATAGTGCCTCTAGGGCTAATGCGGCTGTCTTGTTTTCGGCGGAGAGTGCTATGTCCGGATCACTAGCGAGAGTGATTATTCCGCCGGGCCCAGGCATTTTGAGCTTCATGTACCCGTAATGGGGTACGGCTTGAAAAATTGTGAATGCCTCTCGTCCTAATATAGTGTGATATCCGCTGCTGAACGGGGCCACTTGGAACGTGACTTCTTCGGACATGTAATTGTCCGGCGAGCCGAACACCACATCAAGTGTGATTTTTCTGGTGCAGCGCGCTTCTTGGCTAGGGATTATTCCTCTGAAGGTTGTGCTGCTTCGCTCAATGCGGCTCCAGTCTATTTCCATTTTTTGAAGAGTTTCCTCGTAGATGAGGTTTAATCCGCTGCTGCCATCCATGAGTACCTTGGTGAGTCGAAAGCCGTCCACTATTGGACTGAATACCAGTGCGGCTGGTGCTCGAGCTGTTCAGAATTTAGGTTCGTCGCTGGCGTTGAAGGTGATGGCTGCGTCGCTCCTTGGATTTGTTGTTGCTACTTGGTAGACTTCGGCGAGGCTGCGGATTGTTCGTTTCCGCATGTTATTTGATGCGAAAGTCTCGAAGACTATTGATACCGTACCGGTATTGTTGGAGTGGTTTCCCGGGGCTAGAAGCTCCTCGCCACTTTTGGCCACCTGCCGTAATATCCAACATTCTCGAATGCTATGTGTTGGGGTGGCGCCCTCTGTACTGTGAATTTTACAGGGTCCGCTAAGCCACCCCTCCAGTACGGTTCTGTGCCCTTTATGGGGTTTTTGCTTTTTGGTTTTTGTACCTGGTGCCTGAGTGTAATGCACCCTTTTGTTGCGGACCGGGGTTGTATTCGGGGCCGGATTGTCCAAAAACTTATTTTTGGTTTTCCGGAAACTCTCCATCGCACAGTACTTTCGTACTATGGACGCCAGGTCGGTGAAGCGTGTAACTTCACGACGGCTGATGGCGTTCAAGATTCCCTCGTCCGTGCAATTATTGCAAAAAATTGAGATTGTGTTTTCCTCTCGGCAGTCCTTTATCCTGTCCATAACCAGGAGGGATCTGGCCCAGTAATGATGTACTATTTCAGCAGGCTCTTGCCGGATTAGAGATAGGTCGCATATGTCTGGGCGGGTGGGTGGAATTGAGTCCGGAACCCTACCCATCTCAAGGCTCAAGGGCCGAGAAGCTTCCGAATTTGGAAGCTTGGAGAGTGGAACGTTGTCCAATGAGTCCGGTTCGATGCCTGACTTTAGGTTCAGCGCTTGATCAAAGTCCGTCCCTCCGCCGGAATCCAGCATGGAGGGTTCGGAAGCCCAGACATGACTAGTTTTCAATATAGGAGAAGAGTCGCCGTGATGTTCCTCTACCACCAAGACGTGGTGGGTAACCTGGGGAGAGTTAATCTCTCTCAGATCGGTTTTAAGCCCAATCTGATTGTAGTCTGTAGCGACTCCCAGGGCGGCGATGCGATCCAAGAGTTCGTTTACGGATGAGAGCTCTGTTGGATCCAGCTGCTCGGCGAATTCCGAGTTGACGTGAAGATTGCTTTTGATGACCCGAGAGGTCATCGTCGAAGCGGTGGCCGGACAGGCGGTCATGAGAAAACCACCTAGCCGGATAGTTTGGCCAGCGGCCAAGGCTCCTTTGGCGAAGATACCGTCCTTGAAGACGGGAAGAGGCATCCTTCCTATCGGTGACGGCACAGAGGAACTCTCAATGAAAGCACCAATGTCGGTGTCAAAACTGGCAGATCTCGGGTAGGGGGTCCCGAACTGTGCGTCTAGGCGGATGGTAACAGGAGACAAGGGACACGATGTTTTTACCCAGGTTCGGGCCCTCTCGATGGAGGTAAAACCCTACTCCTGCTTGATTGATATTGATGATATGGGTAGTACAAGAGTGGATCTACCACGAGATCAAGGAGGCTAAACCCTAGAAGCTAGCCTATGGTATTATTGTTGTAATGGTTGTTCGTCCTACGGACTAAAACCCTCCGGTTTATATAGACACCGGAGAGGGCTAGGGTTACACAGAGTCGGTTACAATGGTAGGAGATCTACATATCCGTATCGCCAAGCTTGCCTTCCACGCCAAGGAAAGTCCCATCCGGACACGGGACGAAGTCTTCAATCTTGTGTCTTCATAGTCTTGGAGTCCGGCTGACGATGATAGTCCGGCTGTCCGGACACCCCCTAGTCCAGGACTCCCTCAGCAACACTGAAAGAATACAAAGCGTGGGAAACTACAAGGCATAATAAGATTTCAGATGGGTACCACGGGTCTACATGTACAACAACACTATTGGCCCTGTTATGATGCTAGTAATGTGCATGATATGAGAAGTCAACTGATACACAATTGAAATTGAAATCAACAGAGCTATTTATAAGAGGAAACCTGTTAAAGAAACATGCGTAAACATACCTGTTGTGCCATTGGAGTTTCCATTGGATCGTTCAATTTAAAAATAAGTTTGTATGATACAGTGATACAAGAGCAAAGCAGTATGCATGATAGCAATGGAATCTTAAATGAGAACAATTGTTCTTCAGGTTTAAGCACTTGTTCTACATGAACAGAGTACAATAAGACACAAGCATATAGTACTTAAAATAAAATGAGCTCATAGACCTTACCACATTCTTGGTTCGGGACCAGTAAAGAACAAGGCGTTCCCAGTCATCGTCCAGTAAATGTGTCTTAGGAGAACGTAAGGGAATTTGATGAGTTTCTTTGCCAGTGAAGTATGTTTTCTTCAGGTAATTCTGATACTGCCACCAAGCAGTCTTGAAGATAGCAGAGGTATTAGCACATGTTACCTCATCCCAAGTTTCCAAATCGGTCCTTCTCTATAGAGAAAAATGGGAAAAATTATTGTATTATAACCATCATGGAAGGAGAATGTATGGGACAAAGCAAAGTAATTGCCATGAATAACATTACATAAACATAACTCCTGGACAAACACCTACAACTGGCATTTTCCTTCATCTTCAGTATAATATTTCCATGATGGGAAGATACACACATAGGATTTAACAATATCATAGATCCTAAACTATGAATGGATGGTTGTGCTTCCTCCACAGGAATAGGTGTACTAACTAGTGGAGTTGGGGTTCGCCGTGGTAGTACTGGCGCTTTGGGCACTGGAGTTGCCTTACTAACCGCTCTTGTTTGGGAGCTCTATGGTGGTTACTATCTGCTGGGGTTGGGGTTAGATTGGGTGAAGCCGGTTCTCTGTCCATCGTAATAGGGGTAAAATCTGCGAGAGTCTGTGTTATGTGTGGTAGGGCTGGTTCTTGTGCATGTACAACCGGGGTGCTATCTCCACCAAGAGGTAGCATTGTTTTATTTGAAGACAGTGTTTTTACTCCGCTAGATACTGCCATCACCCGCTCCAATTCAAACGGCTGATAAGCAAGAAACATAGTTGAATGTACAGACATTGTATGAGAGACAAATGCAATAGATGGTGTGGAAAAAAGAGGGCATTAAATAGTTGACATGTATATTGTTTAACTAAAACGGATAGCATGACATTAATTCACATATATGATGTCTATCTAAACTGGATAGCATAGCATAACATAATTCAAAGATATGATGACTAATTAAACAGGATCGCATGAAATAATTCACATACATGTTATCTAAGTAACCAGGATCGCATGATTTAATTCACATATGTGATTTATATGCTAAGCAGAGGGCATTCGCATATATGATGTCTGAACTAAGAACATGGTGTTGAATATTGTGTATATGATGTCTAAACTATGCAATTGAAGACAACATATGCATGATATGAGCAGTAGAACCATGCCAAGTTAGAGCATACACCTTGGTGGGGGAATAGGACTGGTCATATGTCTCTGAATTCATCTCTGAGGAGCTATCGGGACCCAGCAAGAGATCTGCTTCGACACGTAGAACTGTCTGCTCTGAAGGCCTTGTTTTCACTCCAGATTTTTCCATCACCCACTCAAATGGCTGATTCACATGAAGAGTAGTTTAATGTACAAACATTGTCGACAAATGGAAATTTAATGAAGAAAATGATGGGCTAGATATCATTCAAATATATGATGCCTGGTTAAATAGGATGGGATTGCACATTTCACATATATTATGGCTGGCTAAAAGACATGAGACTGCATAATTCCCATATATGATATTGAAACTAAACAGGTGGCATTATAGAACATGTCTACACTAAGCAGATGACATATATGATGTCGAAATTAGGCACTACAAGGCAACATATGCATGATATGACTAACATCATCATGCCAAGTTAGAGCAAACACCTTGGGGGGTAAATAGGATTGGCCAGCTACGTCTGAATCTGCCTCAGAATAGATACCTTCCTATGGATTACAATCTGGAGAGGGGGGAGGGTTTGCCATTGAACCCACCATGGAGCGATGTCTGCATGACATTGTATTGCCGCGCAAAACTCTTATCTTTTTCTCTACATGTTCAGCATGACTGTCTACAATATCTGACATGCATACAAAAAACTATAGTGAGATTATGTAAGGAGAGCATGCAGAAATCTAGAGTAATGGTAACAACCAGTGGATGGATCCAAAAATAATGATAGCAGGCTGATGATTGCTTTAATTAAATAAAAAACAGATGATGATTGCTTTACTATTTGTATCCCACCCAATATGAACAACATAGGCATACCCTAGCAGATATTAGACAGAGATACTATTCATTGCTGCCTCGATATGTGCCCCACAACTAATTTAGAACTCAAGTTTGAACATCAATTTGGACCTGACTTGGAGTCTAAGAGGTGAATAGGACAATAAAGTAGCAGGTAATATTAAGCAATGCATAACCTAAGCAGAAACAAAAGAGTGCGACCTTTCTTGTTGACCCGTTGTCGGTGTCAAAACCGGCTGATCTCGGGTAGGGGGTCCCGAACTGTGCGTCTAAGGCTAATGGTAACAGGAGGCGGGGGACACAATGTTTACCCAGGTTCGGGCCCTCTCGATGGAGGTAATACCCTACTTCCTGCTTGATTGATCTTGATGATATGAGTATTACAAGAGTTGATCTACCACGAGATCATAGAGGCTAAACTCTAGAAGCTAGCCTATGATTATGATTGTTCTTGTCCTACGGACTAAACCCTCCGATTTATATAGACACCGGAGGGGGCTAGGGTTACACAGAGTCGGTTATAGAGAAAGGAATCTTCATATCCTAACCGCCAAGCTTGCCTTCCACACAAAGGAGAGTCCCATCCGGACACGGGATGAAGTCTTCTATCTTGTATCTTCATAGCCCAACAGTCCGGCATATGCATATAGTCCGGCTGTCCAAGGACCCCTTAATCCGGGACTCCCTCAGTAGCCCCTGAACCATGCTTCTATGACGATGAGTCCGGCGTGCAGATTGTCTTCAGCATTGCAAGGCAGGTTCCTTCTCCGAATACTCCAAAGTAGATCTTGAACATAAGAATCGTGTCCGGCTCTGCAAAACAAATTCCACATACCACTGTAGAGAGTACAATATCCCATGAGTCCAATCTGCTGACAACTCATAGCATGACATCATGCCATGGCCCAGTCTTTATTCGAACCGTTTTCATCCTGCCCCTCCGTATTTCGAGGCGCGGTTTCATTGGCACGTCTTGTCAAAGCAGAGATCGTGTCCCCTTATCACGGGATTCTCATCAATGCGGGCACGGGTAACCCAACCGTGCCATCAGCACGACGCTTGGGAAATAAGCGAGCTTTAGGGCGAGTGAGGAGGCGCATGATTTTTACAGCCTTTATAAAGGGATAAAGATTCCCCTCTTTCACCCACGCCCTCTTCTTCCTCTGCTCATTCATTCTCGAGCTCCAACGCCCAAGCACCCATCTCTTTTGCCCAAAAAGCACTCCAACCATGTCTGGATCCAAAGCGCAAGGCAAGTGGATGGCCTCCTCGGTTAAGGAGAAGGATATCAAGAAACTCCGGGAGGCCGGATACCTGGACAAGAAGATCGCACATCGTCTCCCGGTGGCGGGACAGATCGTCCCTACTCCGAAACCCCACGAGAGGTTTGTATTCCTCCCTCACTTCGTCCGCGGGCTGGGGTTTCCCCTCCACCCATTTGTTCCCGGCCTTATGTACTACTATGGGATAGATTTCCATGACCTATCCTCCAATTCCTTCCTCAACATCTCGACATTCATCGTCGTGTGCGAGGCCTTCCTCCACATCCCGCCACACTTAGGACTGTGGCTAAAGATTTTCAACGTGAAGCCAAAGGTGGTAGGCGGCGAACATGCCGAGTGCGGAGGGGCCATGGTGAGCAAGATGCCCAACGTCAAATGGCCATTAGGTAAATTCAACGAGTCCGTCAAAGGTTGGCAACAACAGTGGTTCTATGTTACCGAGCCACGCGGCACCAAATGGGTCGCCGCCCCCGACTTCCGACCCGGAGCCCCACTGCGGCTCATGTCCTGGCCCGAAAAGGGCCTAGACTGGTCTTCATCAGACGAGCTGACGACGCTCCAAGCGCGTATCAAGAGCATGGAGGACAAGAATATCAAACTTGTCGATGTGGTCCAGGTGATGCTAGTTCGCCGGACCCTTCCCTGTCAACGCCGGACTTGCAATCTATGGGAGTTTGATCCGGCCAAGCACGAAACCTTGCTGGAGTTCTTCAACACAATGCACGAAGACATCTGGAAGGTGCTAATCAAGCCCGGCAAGTCGTGGCCGGACACCGCCGAGGATCGCAGGCACAAATTGTCCCGCCCCGCAAGTTCGGTAAGTCTTTATATGTTTTCAACGTGTATCCTTTATTTCTATACCTTGGGGAAAACACCTAATATTTCCCTAACTATTCTCCCAGGGCTGGACGAAGAAGGCAGAGCGGATCTACTGTCCGGATCCGCTGCCTGAAGAACAAGCCGGCCCACTTCTGATGAAGATGCTGGTCCCGACGCCATATAAGGCGCCGAAGAAGAAGGCCAAGAAGGAGGCCAAGGAGACCAGGAGCGGGCTTCGTCGCAAGGGTAGTTTGGACGTGATGTCCAAAGACACCGAGGCCCACTCCTCCGCCGAAAAAGGCGAGGAAGAGGAGGAGGAGGAAGAGGAAAGCCAGTGCCCCCTGCGAGGGGGAGAAAGAAGAGGACGGCCTCCACACGTTTGGAGGCCGAAACGTCTAAGAAGGGGAAAACCTCCCTTCCAGACGAATCTACCGCAGCCACCAACAGCAGCCCGGAGTGGGAACCCAGGGTCAAGCCCCTGGCCAAAACGTGACTACAAAGATACCCGGACACGTCCATATATCCAGTCTCGCTTTTGCATAGCATTAATGTATTGAGTCACATATTCTGTAGTCCGGCCGGGTCCGACATCGAGCTATCTTCGTCAGAAGATTCATTGGACCCGGATGCGATGGACAGCGAGACCCTCCCGACGGCCTCCTCCCCCGAAGGCGTGGACAACACTGAGGTGTCGTCCTAAAGGGGCCCAGGCCAAGGCGGAGCTTAGGAGACCATCGAGGCGGCGCTGGAGGGTCAAACCTCGGCAACCGGACACATGGGAGAGCAGACCCCCATGGATGCTGAAGGCGGGGGCCGTCCTGAATTCGGCCCCCAGCCAGAGACAACTCCGGAGACCAATACGGCTCTGAAATCAGGCCAGCAACCTCTTCAATAGAAGGTGGTGCGCCTATTCCACAAGTGACCTCAGTCCACCCAGAGGTGTCGGATACTTTATTGGCGGCGCTGCAAAGCGCTTCCATCGTTGAAGAGCACCGTACCCTTATGGGTGCGGTGATTGAGAAGGTCTAGTCCGCCAAAAGCAGGCTGACCGAAGCCTGCACCAGCCTTCTAAAAGGCTTTGAGGTAAGTAATGAAGTTAAAAGAATGTCATAATATAGATAGTAGCCCCTGATACACTGTTCGGTGTTCAAAAATAAAGCCGGATAGAGGATCAAATATATTTCGCAGGAGACTAATTAGGAAATACCCATGTGAATGATCAGGCGTCGTTATTGACTACAACTCATACTACGGAGGTCTCCGGACTGAAGTAGAGTCTGGAGCGGGCCGAAATGGAGCTCGGCTAAGTAAAAAAGCAATTGGAAGATAACCAAGGTATGGGATAACTTTGTTTGTATTTAAATACAAGTGAATAGTTATTTTGACTGAAAAGTGTCATGATATGTAGTAGGAGCGGCGACCAAAGTCGAGGCTCTTAAGAAGGCGGTAGCCAAGGCTGAGAAGAAGGTGGCCAAGGAGCAGGCCCCTCGTGAAAACCACAAGGCCTGGGTCATTGAAGTTCAACAAGAGCTCCAAGAAGCCATAAAGAAGTGCGAGACCTTGGAGCAAAGTACAAAGGATCAAGAGTCTGAACTCACCAAGGCTCGTCAATCCGCACATGATGCCCGGGCTGAAGCCCAAGGCGCCTTCCAGGAAATCCAGGAGGCCCGAAAGATTGCAGCGGGTAAGGCCTTTATTATGCAGAGCAAATACGCAAAGGAAAGATTTTGTTTACTGACCCGGATTCGAAGTTCTCCAGGGGTGTTTGCGGATCTGCCGTGTAGCGTGTCTAACGCCGCACAATTCTACCGAGCCGAAGAGGGGAGCTCTATAGAGAAGCTATTCTGGTCGCAATATCTTGCGCCAGAATACCCAGTACCCTTTACCGATCAGCTGAAGCAGCTGGTCGAGCTGCATAGGGCGGCCGAACTGGCCCTCAAGGATTTGATTGTCCGGCTATGGCCTGCCAAAGCGATTCCCAGCAGCTACTTCGGACTCGTGAAGTGGCTCGTTAGTGCCTGCCCTCGGCTTGACGCCATCAAGCGGTCGGTCTGCATCGAAGGTGCACGAATGGCCTTTTGCCTGCGTCAAGGTGCATTGGGCAAAGATGGATGTTGTGAAGCTGATGACCGAAGGACCGCCCGAAGGGAAAGAGCACCGCAAGCCCGAGCTGTATTATGACAGTGTCTTGGAGGGATCCCGCCTTGTGGCGGAGCAATGTGCCAAGGATATTATATTCCCATGAATGTATGCATGTTATCCTATGTCGTAATATGAAACAAGGTCGTTATGTAAAATAATGCTTGTTATTTGAATTATTACCTCCTGTGCGGCCGTTTTTAAATTAATTCTGAGAGTTGGCCAGTCATCGGCTTCTGCCCCCACGTAGGAAGTACGGGGGTGTTCGGGATAAATCTAAACACTCTTTACTCCAGATTTTTGGTCCTTAAAGGAGGTGTTTAGCGCAATGAACCAGGCAATCGGACTATAAGGCTTTATCACCCTCACTTAGCCATAGGAGTTTGACAAAATAAAGGTAGGCACAGCCCCTAGTGTTCGGAAGACCGAACTTGGGGTATTGTAAAACACCTGATCGGATAAAAACCGATCTATCGCATGATGCATTAGTTATCGCATAATGCAAAAGAAATCTCTAAAGATTTTGTGACCTCTCGAATAGCTGACCAGCTCTCGCCGCATCATGACAGTCAGTTTTCGGCTTTCTCTACTGAGGTGCTTGTCCAGAAGAACCGGGACACAATCGCAATAGTTCTCCCTTTACTACCCTAGCCGATATAGCGGAACATAAGGTAGCAATCACAGGAGCCGGGCAACCCAACTATTGACCAAAGACATGATTCAGAGCCAATGCATATAATGCTGTAAGTTCGGGGTGCCGAACTGTACTGTAAAAGTGTTCGGACTTTCTTGCTGTGTTATGGGGTACAATGAAGCCCCTGGCGAATTAAGGCGTACCAGAATGTACGGGTGCAATTGATAATAAATAAATAGACAAGGGAAAAATTAAGTAATGAGCTGATGCTGCAAATTATTTTTCGTTGTAATTTGATTAATACGTCAAGGCATATGTGTACAAGTAGTGCAATAAGAAAATAAGGCTATTTAACATGCCACGACCAAGAGCGAGCTGCGTGCGGGTATTTAAAACGGGTATGACGATCATTAGCACAGACCACCTGGGTATTCCCTTGTACGTCCGAGCCCCTAGCTTTCTTGGTGTATCCGTCCCGCTATGGGTCCGATGAGTAGGTTTATCAGAAAAGGCCTCGAGAAGAGGAAAAACCTGAAAGAAAGAGAATTAGTGAAGGTATACGGATCCAGGAGCGGTTGAGCCGCATTGTGGACCGAGGTCTAGTTGTGCCTCTGTCCATGCCCATAGTATTTTAAATGGGTAGTTGTGTACGCGCGGCACGAATTTCACCGCTTTATTCGGGCTGGGACGAAGGCCGGATTGCTAGCTGAGCTCTGGATGAGCCGGACAGTCCTGTTGCAGAGTAGCTCGGACTCGCCTGACGATGTCCGGGGGCTTTATTGCCAAATTGAGGTTTTGCCTAAGAAGGCTATTATGTACTTCTGCTGCAAGGGCCACGGTGTGCTCCTCAGTACGGAGGGAGCGCTCCGTATTTCCATTGACTTTTATAACACCGTGAGGTCCAGGCATCTTGAGCTTAAGGTAGGCATAGTGCGGTACCGCGTTGAAACAAGCAAATGCGGTTCGTCCGAGCAGTGTGTGATAACCACTACGAAAGGGAACGATGTCGAAGATTAATTCTTCGCTTCGGAAATTATCCGGGGATCCGAAGACCACTTCCAGTGTGATTGATCCCGTACAGGAGGCCTCTACACCTGGTATGACACCTTTAAAGGTGGTTTTGGTGGGCTTGATCCTTGAGTGATCAATACCCATTTTCCGCAGTGTATCCTGATAGAGCAGGTTCAGGCTGCTACTACCGTCCATGAGGACGCGTGTGAGGTGGAATTCGTCAATGATAGGGTCAAGCACCAGTGTGGCGGAACCGCCGTGACGGATACTGGTCGGATGGTCCCTTCGATCAAAAGTGATCAGACAGGAGGACCACGGGTGGTATTTTCGGGTGACTGGCTCCATCGCTTAGACGTCCCTTAGTGCGCGCTTCCGCTCCCTTTTGAGGATATGGGTAGCATATATCATATTCACTGTTTTAACTTGGGGAGGAAACTTCTTCTGTCCCCCTGTGTTCGGTGGCCGGGGTTCCTCGTCATCGTCGCTTTGCGATCCCTTTTCCTTGTTTTTGGCGTTTAACTTGTCGGCCTATTTAAAGACCCAACATTCTCTATTGGTATGATTGGCTGATTTATCGGCGGTGCCGTGGATTTGGCATGGACAATCGAGTATGCGGTCCAGACTGGACGGGCCCGGATTGTTTCTATTAAATGGCTTTTTTCACTGACCGGACTTGGAGCCACTGAATCCGGCATTGACGGTCGTGTCTTCGGAGTTATCGCCATTATTTCGACGCTTGTGTCTACTGCGTCAGGGCTTGCCATTACTGTCTCTGGCTTCAGAAGTGCTAGGTTTACTTGAGGTATTGTTGCTGCGAGCTAGCCAGCTATCCTCACCCATGCAAAAGCGGGTCATGAGCATCGTAAGGGCTGCCATGGACTTCGGCTTCTCTTGGCTGAGGTGTTGGGCGAGCAACTCGTCATGGATGTTGTGCTTAAAGGCCGCTAGGGCTTCGGCATCCGGACAGTCAACGATTTGGTTCTTTTTAGTTAAGAACCGAGTCCGGAATTTCCTGGCTGACTCTCCGGGCTGTTGGATTATGTGACTTAAGTCATCAGCATCCGGAGGTCAGACATCAGTGCCTTGGAAGTTGTCAAGGAATGCATCTTCCAGGTTCTCCCAACTGCCAATGGAGTTTTCGGGCAGACTATTCAACCAGTGTCGAGCTGGTCCCTTGAGTTTTAGCGGGAGATACTTGATGGCATGGAGATCATCACCGTGGGCCATATGTATATGGAGAAGGAAGTCCTCGATCCATACCGTGGGATCTGTTGTTCCATCATATGATTCAATGTTTACGGGTTTGAACCCTTCTGGGAATTCATGTCCATTACTTCATCGGTGAAGCATAGGGGGTGTGTCGTGGATTTGTCACGGCAGATGTCCTTAGTCTTAGGACTTAGTCGCGAGGCCAACGCATCTATGTGGTAGCTTGAGAGGGGTTGAGCGGAATTGAGAGACGCAGCACAAGACAAGGATTTAGACAGCTTCGGGCCCCGGGAAACATCATCCGGTAATAGCCCTACATGCTGTTTGAGGTTAGGTCTCATTATCATCACGAGGGAGTCGCTGTAAACCGGCTCTCCTCTTTGTGTCTAGCCCTGAGATTGTTTCTTCTTGCCTCTCTCCCTTTGGGGAGCCCTGCCCCTCCTTATATATGTTGAAGGGGCGGTTTACATGTGGAGTCCTATTAGGATTAGGACTAGTCTATCTCTAATACAAACCGGATACAAGTCCTGGTCTTAACTCCTTGTAAGGTAAATATTCCGCATGCCTTTCCTCTTAAACCGGCCCACCATAGTATGAACCAGCCTTCTGGGCCATGGGCCTCGTCATCCATCTGACCCGCGTGCCGGGTTACCAATGAACCGCCAAGACCGGGCGGGTAGCCGGTGATCCGCCAAGCTCCGGGCGGGTTACCAGTAAATCATCCAGTCCGGCCGGTTTACACTCCCGGCCGGTTTACGCCACGGGGTATATCCCCGACATTAGCCCCTAGTTTAATTTGGTTTTATCCATGTTAAACTGATCCTGTAAAACAAGTGCAAGAACAAATTTGATAGATTATGCTCCAGGTTAAGAATTCTTGTAAACCGGCATCTGAGCATCCTTAATTCCTTGCCATTTCCTTCTTCTAGAAAATCCAGGTCAATAAGCCAACTTCATAATCAATTTGCCGACATTGGTTTGTCACCGAGAAATATTATGAAGAATAACTCCTTTGACTCAGCTCCCAAAGCGCCGATTTAAAAAATATGGGTCTGAAAATACTTATCTGATATTCAGCCGGTTTGAAGATGTAAAACTTGCCAGTTTAATATTACCAAAAATGGTCGGTTTATAAATATTGATGGCACCAGGTCATAATTGTTATCAACACCGGGTCATGTAATTGATCTTCCTGATTTGCTCAAAACTGATAAAAAGAAGATGTTCCTCCTTTATATGCATAATACCTGTAGCCCCCAAGTCTTAAGAGGAGAACATAGTGATAACTTAAGACTTGCTCCAATAAGTGTTTCAACCTTGAAGAAATCCGGTTTGTTCATCTCAATCATATAAACTGAATACTCCATATATGTAGCCCCCAAGTGCCGGGTTGTCATGCTTGCAGCAACCTGGGACTTGTAATTGCTTAAAAATTTCAATCAGTGTAGCCCCCAAGTGCCGGGTCATTATGCAATAATTAGCAGGGACTTTATAAATATAATCATGTAGACTTGAGCAGTGATGTGTAGCCCCCAGGGGCCGGCTTAGTAAAATAATACTGAACCAGGACTTGATTATATACTTCAATGAAAATAACACCTTATAATGTAGCTTCCATCGTAGGGCTTGAACCCACGTCCACAAGGTTAAGAGTTTTGTGCTTTACCAACTGAGCAATGAATCCTTCACTATTATGGATGAAAATTTGTGTACCTTTAATTGTTGACAGGAGCAATTGGTAGCCCCCAAGGACCGGCTCATTATAATATGATGAGTCGGGTCTTCAATAAGACTAGTAAAAATGACTTTGCATTAGCCCCCAAGTGTCATGGTGCATGCTTGCAGCGACATGAGACTTGCATGTAATCCATTTTGAATAATATAGCCCCCAAGTGCCGGGTCGTGAGCCTGCAGCGACTCGGGACTATTCCTTCCATTGTAGAATAAATCATATCCTTTGATAAAATAATAACTGTTGCGCTAAAGCGACTTTGAAAACTCAATAATACCGGTTATTAATAACAATAAAAATCCAGCCATGTTGGCTATTCAAGATAATATAATCCGGTATGAAAACCTTATTCATTCAATATCATAATGAAAAGCCAGCCAAGTTTGGCTACTTGAATAATATAACCCAATGATTTATAAGCGCATAATTTCGATGGCGCAATCCAACTATATATATGCTGGTGACTTATAGTCCAAAAACCAGGCCGGGTTAACAAACCTGTTTCTGCATACAACAAGTTTAAAGTGTCCTGGCGGTTTACCGCCGGACGGGTCATAATGCCTAACATATAACCTGGGTTTATAACCAAGGCTGCATTTAGAATAATTGAATATGAAACATATCATACCTGCGACATTGAATCACATCGTTGGTTTACCAACTTCTTTTTTAGTAAGGATGATAACCCAAATCTCGAGTACTGATAACTCCTTCCATATTGTGCCGGTTTATGATAAAACCGTGCCGGGTTATGATAGACACCGGATTATCCATATATAATACTGGCGACTTGTAGTCGAACCAGACCGGGTTAATAATCGCCGGATTATAATTGGTCATGTACTGACAACTTGTAGTTGAAAGTCAAGCAGGGTTAATGACCGCCGGTTTACTCCATAATAGTATGGTAATAGAAAATCAAACTGGGCAGATAGTCTCCGGATTAAGATTTGACCGTGTTCCGCCAATTTGTAATTGATAGTCGAACCGGATTAACAATGTCGGTTTAAAAACGCAACAGAAGTAAAAGCTCTTTAGCAAAAAAGAACAGAATTCAAGCAAAGGCAAAATAAAACCATTGCAAATGAGGCTTTGAGCCGATCAAGTGGCATTACCATGGTCGGACAAGACCATGCCCCCCCCCCCAAAAAAAGGCGTAGCTATGGTTCGAGTCAGCCAGGTCCCCATGGTTCAGGTTCGACCAAACCCCCAAGTGATGTTGTGGCACTAGGCCGATCAAGAGGCGTGACTATGGTTCAAACGTGACCACAAGTCCCCAAGTGATGCATTGGTATTATACCGATCAAGAGGGGTGACGATGGTTCGGGTTCGACCAAAGCCCCCAAGTGATTCTGTGGCCTTAGGCCGACCAAGAAGCGTGATTGGTTCAGACTTGACCATGTCCCCAAATGATCTGGTGGCTTTCGCCTATCAAAAGGTGTTGCATTGGTTCGTATACGACCAAGCCCCCAAGTGATATTATGGCATTGTGCCGCTCAAGAGGTGTAGCTATGGTTCGGATACGACCAAGCCCCCAAGTGATCAATAATATGATAAACCAATAAGGCATGATACCCATGTTTGAACCGCACATCATGGCAATAGGTCCTCTTAGGCATCCTTTAACTTTTTGCAAGAGATAAAATCTTTCTTGAACCGGATGTTAAACCGGATGTTGAGAGCTTCAAAGCTTTGTGGGAGACATCTTTCCCTTGAACCGAATTTTAAACCGGAATCATTCTTTTTAAGCCGGAAATTCTCTGACGGCCTGACATGCTAGTCCAGTCAATATCCACCACGGGGTTGGTGGTCACCATGGTAAAGCTGAAATCAATCATGGCCGAGTCAGCCGAGGCAGCAAGGCAGATGAACCGGCCGCGGCAACTTAAACCGGTGCGGACGAGTAAGTTAACTACATCGTTTGGATGTAGTGAACAATTGTCCTGCATCAACAATATTGCAGACCAAGACAAAGATAAATTGCTCTTTGACAAAAAATAATATGTACCAATAAAATATATTTTAGATGGGTATCACCTGATGTGCCAGGCCGGAAATAATCCGCCATGAAATTGATGATCACTAGGTGAAGTTGAAGTCGCTCACGGGTGAACAGGCTGCGGCGTGATAAACTGGTACGGACGGGTGAGTCGGCCGCGACGTTTGTAAGCCGGCGCGGACAGCGAGTCGGCCACGACATTGTTGATGTAGTCCGGACAGCGGGGGCGGCGGTTTGTGTTCTGGTTCATCAGTGTGATTTGCATAGATGCTGTTGTAGAACAGCTAGCGTGCGCTGTCCGCAGTAGGGCATCACTTTTATAGTGAGCACTTGTCCTGTATAAAAAAATATAGGCTAGAGTAATTGTTCTCAAACAAAGTATGTGCGGATAGGAGGGATAGCACCTGATTCGCCCGGACAACCGATAAATCGACCGTGGCATTGTAAGACGATGCGGACAGGAAGGGATGGCACCATCGTTGTAATTCGGCACAGACGGGCGAGTCGGCCGTATGTAAACTGGACTACGGGGGACGGCTGCATGTGCGCGCTTTCAGGCAGCGGTGTTGGAACAAACATATTTCACTTGCAACCTCAGGGAGCTGTTTTTTTTTTCACTCCCTGACGCGCCGGGGAAAACAGGTAGTAGAGGAAGACGACGTTCTCGGCGGTTTGTGATTTGACCGCTCCCCAATCACATAATACGCTGCAAAGATTTCCAATCGTTTCCTGCGACGTGATCCTTGCACTGATCGGCCGTCAGTTTGTAATGGTGACACACCTGACGCCGTTTTGCACTCAAAATCTCCATCCATCAATCCGCAGTAGTAGCAGCGACCATAGCTCGGTGGGTCAACAGGGCGTGCCACAACGGCAGCTCTCAGGTGGTCGCGGCTCTATCTTAGAGAAAAAATCGTGTATCCCTTGCGTAAAAACTTCCCAGGCTTCAGCACAAATTCTATCCAAGGTTTCTTCCAAGCCCTTCCTTCCTTGTTCTCATTTGTTTGTAGAATAGAGCCAGAAACATTCGGTGCCATTCCGTCAGTTTCTGGGACAGATTCCACAACGTCTTTGAGGCACATCTTTTGTCACTTGAGCTATCCTCCATACGACTGAGTACGCTCGAACACTGGTTCAGTACCGAGCGCAACTTGGCCTACGTCTGAATTGTCAGTGAGATAACAGGCTGGGGATGATCCGCCACCCGTCGCGGCTCATCACGAAGCCACTCGGGCGGCTGTCAACGCGGAAAGTAGGCCGCCTAGGCAATGACAGAAACAGCGAAAACAGCCGGCCCGGGCGTCAAGGGCGCGTGGAAAGTGACACGGAGCTGGGGCTTAGGGCATCTCCAGCCGCGCCCCCAAGAAGGCCTCCCCAGGGGATTTTTTCGCGCCGGCGCCGAAAAAACGGCCCAGTCGCGCCCCCAGGATGCCAAAAATCGCCGGCTTGGGCCGAAAACAGCGCCGGCGGACCCAGCCCAAACCCGGCGCGCTGGGGGGGGGCGCCCGGGGGCGCCGGGGCGAGTTGTTTTGGCGCGAAGAAGCCGCGGGCCAGCCGCGTCAGCGACTCGGCGCCTCGTCTCCCCCAACGGCCTTGGTTTCTGCGGGGAATCAATGGCAAGGCTGCCGCCGGTCAGCCTTGCCATTGATTCCTTCACGGGCGGCGCTTCACGGGGCGGCGCCGACGCCTCCCCTCCCTCGCACGCGTACACACGGGCGCGGCCCGGCTATAAAAGCCGGCGGCCTCCACTCCACTCCACTCTCCTGTGCCCACACCAGCCCTGCCCGCCCCTCGCCGCCGTCCAGCCCCTCCCTCTCCCTGCCTCTCCCGCGCGCCTCGCCATGGCAGAACGCTTCCCCGGGGATGAGGTGGCGGCCAACGGCTTCGGCCGCCGTTCGCTCTGCCTTCTGGAATCTTGGCTCCTGTTCCAGGCGAACATCCCGGCACTACCGGACATGCGCGCCGGGCCATCGGGGTGGAGGCTCAGCGCCGGGGGAGTGCCCATTCCCCGTTGCCCGACGCCACGGTGAAGCCGGAGTACTTCGCCGAGGAGGTCAAGATCATCCGCGCGTCCCTCACCGACGCCCAACGCTCCCTCCCCCAGTACGCCGCCAACAACCACGCCGCCTAGGCGGCGTACTTCGAGCGCCGCCAGCAGCAGCGTTTGGCGTCCACCAACGGCGCGCCGGTGGTCGGCGGGCGGCAGAACAGCGAGGGGCGCACCTCTGGTGGGGCGTCCCCCGCCGCACACTCGAGGGCGTGCTCACGCACCTCGAGGGCGGCAACGACCCGCCGTTGGCATACCCCCCGGCGACGCACCGGCGCGTCGGGACATGGGCGCCAAGGCGGTTCGGGTCTTCCTCCTCCTCTTCCTCCTCCTGATCCTCCTCGCACTCCTCCGGCACTCCGGCCCTGCTCGCCGTCAAGGCCGAGCCTGCGGCGGAGTCGCCGCTCGGTCGGCGCACTCGCAGCGCCGGCATCGTCATCAACGAGGGCGGCAGCCGGCGCGCTTCATCCTCGGCTCCTTCGCGCTTCGTCAAGCCGAAGACGGAGCCGGGACTGGCGCCGGTGAAGACGGAGCCGGGTCTAGCGCTGGTGAAGACGGAGCCGGGTCTGGCGCTGGCGAAGGCGGAGCTCGTCGACGACGACGCGGCCCTGGAATGGGCGCGCCAGGACTCCATTGCGATGGAGAAGGCGTGCCGCGAAAAGGCGAAGGAGCGCCAGCGCGCCGCCCTGCGCCGCTTCGAGGAGCGCCGACGCGGCCGCGATGAAGACGGAGTCGTCGTCCTATGCAACAGCGACGACGACGATGCGCCGCCGCCAGTCCACCATGGCGACGTCGGGTCCAGACGGGGTGTCCGCGTCAAGGAGGAGAAGGTCGACGACGACGATGGCAGCGACGGCGGCGACGACTTCAGCCCCTTTCTTTTTTAGATTAGCTTAATAATGTAATGAAAATGGGCGAATTTGGCCGAAATTCGCCATGTTCAGACGAAATTTAACTACTCTTTGTCATAACTTCGCCAAACGGGCCCCCTTTTTCTTTTTGCACTCGCCTGTAGGCGGCCCTGGGGGCCGACGGCAGGGCAACGACTCGCCCCCAGGGCCTTTTTTTCCGTCGGCTCACCCCCAGGCGGTGCTTTTAGACGCCCCCTGGGGGGCCAACGGCTGGAGATGCCCTTAGGCCTGGCAGCTTGGTGCACGCGGGCTACAACAGAAGGACGCCGGCGAGGTACAACGGCGACTCAAAACACGGCGCTGGATCAAGACCACAGTAGCAGGGAATCAAGGCGCGACGGGTCGCTGCGGCGGCTTGGCGCAGCTGCAGGGGCGACGCCGGTGGAGGCAGCAGCTCACAGGCGGGGGCGGCCCGAGGCCTACTCCGGCAGGGGCCGCGGCTGAGGCATCAGCGAGTTGGTGAGGTGCCAGTCCAGCAGGGCCACGAGGATGGGCGGTAGTCAGAGACGCGCCCGGCGGTGGAGGTTCAGAGATGAAAACGGAAGCCGAGATTCAGCCCGTGGCCTCGTACAAGCTTGGTGTTGACTTGTCAAACCGATCAGGTGTTGGAATCCTGTATGTTCACGTAAGGCAAATCATGCTTCTTTTTTTTTTACTTAACCTCCTGGTAGATTCCTTGTAGCAATCAGAGTTGACCAAAGAAAACCGTTTTGGCTTCAGGTGATGTACTAGTCGAGAAGTACATCAGTCTTTAAAACCATTAAACTGTGATGCTTGATGTGATGGAAACAATTTGACCGTCTCGGCAAATCCTGTACGCGGCCGCGACAACTCGGCGAATCAGACCCAAAAAATAACCGCAACTTAATGATTTTCATCCGTATAGATGGAACTCCTTTTTGCACTTGGCCTCTTGCAGCGGTGCTCTCCAAATTGATTTAGCTCTGGACCGATGGAACGCCAGGTCGCACCCGGCGGCGCACAGATTCAACCCTAATTTTTCTTAAACTCAAATCTCACAGATTATAAATCTGAACCAATAAACATAAAGTTGGTGCAGGCTCTTCTTTATCCGGAAGATCACAAATTCCTCGATCCTTGAGAGAGATCCCTCCAAGAACTCAACACAACCGTGCGCGTGCCCCACGGTGGGCGCCAACTATCATGGATTTGTCACGGCAGATGTCCTTAGTCTCAGGACTTAGTCGCGAGGCCAACGCATCTATGTGGTAGCTTGAGAGGGGTTGAGCGGAATCGAGAGACGCAGCACAAGACAAGGATTTAGACAGCTTCGGGCCCCGGGAAACATCATCCGGTAATAGCCCTACATGCTGTTTGAGGTTAGGTCTCATTATCATCACGAGGGAGTCGCTGTAAACTGGCTCTCCTCTTTGTGTCTAGCCCTGAGATTGTTTCTTCTTGCCTCTCTCCCTTTGGGGAGCCCTGCCCCTCCTTATATATGTTGAAGGGGCGGTTTACATGTGGAGTCCTATTAGGATTAGGACTAGTCTATCTCTAATACAAACCGGATACAAGTCCTGGTCTTAACTCCTTGTAAGGTAAATATTCCTCATGCCTTTCCTCTTAAACCGGCCCACCATAGTATGAACCGGCCTTCTGGGCCATGGGCCTCGTCATCCATCTGACCCGCGTGCCGGGTTACCAATGAACCGCCAAGACCGGGCGGGTAGCCGGTGAACCGCCAAGCTCCAGGCGGGTTACCAGTAAATCATCCAGTCTGGCCGGTTTACACTCCCGGCCGGTTTACGCCATGGGGTATATCCCCGACAGGGTGTGCGGTGCCTCTTTGTCGGGCTACGTCGCGAAGCAGCTCGAATGGAGCCGGTCTGCGGTATTCGGCCCGGATAGGTGTGTATTTGTTATATCCAACGTGGTGGCTGTCGTTGCGCATTGGGGCGCACCCCCGTGATCCATAGATCGATCTGGTTTGGCCTGCTCTGTTCTCCAAGTCATACCGCAGGTCATGTGTGTATCCCCAAGCTATTATGTTTCTATTTGTTCGGCGACATGGTGCCGGCTGGTGTTTGGGCTGAATTGCCGCTTTATCTCGGCCACGCGGTGGTCGGTCAGCCGCATTATGCACTGGTAGTGCTAGCTCCAGTGCCTCGTCATCGAATTGAGGTAGCAATTTACGCTTGGGTAACTTTTGGTTGGGCGTTTGAGTCTATATTCCTCGGCTGCCAGCACCTTTGTCCATCTATCGGTGAGCAGATCTTGATCAGCTTGAAGCTACTGCTCCTGCTTCTTCAGGCTCTTTGCCGTGGCTATAAGCCAGCGCTTAAAACGCTCCTGCTCAACGGGATCCTCTGGCATGATAAATTCTTCGTCGTTGAGGCTCACCTCATCCTCGGAGAGAGGCATGTAATTGCTGTCCTCCGAGTCGTCGTTCACGGCCTGTTCACCGAGGCTGGCTCGCCCGTCTTCCCGTTCAGCCTGTTCGAAACTTGTCTTGGCGGGGTCTTCGTTGTCTTTGGCATCGTCCGGAGTGCTATTTTCTCTTGTGCTGGTATCGCTATTTTTACCATGGCGTGGTTTAGAGCGGCGCCGCTGACATCAGCGCTTTGGCTGCTTCTCAGTAGGTTTATCATCAACTGGATCCTTTATGTCATCGCCATTGTCTTCTTTTGGTGTATCCACCATGTATATGTCGTATGAGGAGGTGGCTGTCCAGCGCCCTGTGGGCGGTGGTTCCTGTTCTTCTCCGGCATCATCGTCCATACCGTCGATGTCTTCGGAGTCGAAATCAAGCATGTCGGCCAAATCATCGACAGTGGCTATCAAGTGGGTGGTGGGTGGGTAACGAAGTTCTTCGCCATCCGTTTCCACTCAAGTCGGACATAGTTCGGCCAAGAATCTCCTGACAAGGAGAGAGATTTGAATGAGTTTAACACGTCGCTTAGGGGTGAGTGTTGGAAGATGTCCGCGGAGCTGAACTCTAAGATTGGCGCCCGATCGATGGGTGCGGATACACGCGGTTCGGAGCCTATGGTCGGAGACGAGTCCGAGGTTCCGATGGCACATGCCTCGTTGGAGGCCGAATCTATGTTCGGCTCTAGCGTCGCTGAGTCTGCGGCCTCCATGGCGAGGTTGAACTTCCCGTCCTTGGATGGCGCGCTCTGTTCTGGATATAGGGCCAGAGCGACTACAGGCACTATCTCCTGCACACAGTCCGATGAAAGACTTAGGTCATATTCATTGTGGCGGGAGGGCGCGGCTGTCATGGGCTCGAATCCGTCGAAGATCAAGTCTCCATGGATGTCGGCGGTGTAGTTCAAGCTTCCAAACCTGACCTGATGGCCAGGGGCGTAGCTGTCGATCTGCTCCAGATGGCCAAGCGAGTTGGCCCGCAGTGCGAAGCCGCCGAATACGAAGATCTGTCCAAGGAGGAAGACCCCACCCTGGACTGCGTTGTTATAGATGATTGGAGGAGCCATCAAGCCTTACGACGACGACACAGAGGAACTCTCAATGAAAGCACCAATGTCGGTGTCAAAACCGGCGGATCTCGGGTAGGGGTCCTGAACTGTGCGTATAAGGCTAATGGTAACAGGAGGTGGGGGACACAATGTTTACCCAGGTTCGGGCCCTCTCGATGGAGGTAATACCCTACTTCCTGCTTGATTGATCTTGATGATATGAGTATTACAAGAGTTGATCTACCACAGGATCGTAGAGGCTAAACCCTAGAAGGCTAAACCCTAGAAGCTAGCCTATGATTATGATTGTTCTTGTCCTACGGACTAAACGCTCCGGTTTATATAGACACCGGAGGGGGCTAGGGTTACATAGAGTCGGTTACATAGAAAGGAATCTTCATATCCTAACCGCCAAGCTTGCCTTCCACGCAAAGGAGAGTCCCATACGGACACGGGACAAAGTCTTCTATCTTGTATCTTTATAGTCCAACAGTCCGACATATGCATATAGTCCGGCTGTCCGAGGACCCCTTAATCTGGGACTCCCTCACCCGTGTACTCCTCAGGTTCATCTGCTGAGTCGATGATGGTGATGCGGTTGCGGTGGGTGCCGGCGGCAGGGAAGGAGATCTGAGGCGGTGAAAGACGGTCAGGAGTCATGATGTCTGGTTTGGTGGATGCTTCTGTTGATGGAGCAACTCAGGTGAGGTGGACGAAGTCGCGGCAGGAGCAGGACAAACCACACAAAGTTTTCTTCGACGCCTACCAGTAACTGAAGTAATTCTGTAAGGGCTCATTTGGCTTGCATGATTCTAAAAATGCAGGGATAGGAGAAACATCAGAATAGGATAGGAATGCACATGGTAAACAGAGGATTTGTAAACACAGGATTTCTGTCAACTTGGGTGTTTGGTTCACAGGAATTGGAAGAGCAGAGGAATGCAAAGAAACATGGCCAAAACAAAGTGAAACCATATGAAAGCGTGTACGGTTAGAATGTTATTCTGCCACTAATGCACTTGGTCTTGTTTTCATGCATAGGATTTTGAAAAGTAGGTCCAGGTGGATGTTTTGCTCCATTCCTTTCCACAAAATGCATGAATAATTGAATAGTAGAGTGCCATAGGAAAATTTCCTATTGCTATGTTTTTCCGTTGACCAAAATAACCCTAATGGATCGACATGAATGTAGAGTAATAAGTGATGCAACAAGTGTACAACCTCTTTGCCGTAGCTGTGTCGACCTCAGCATCATTAGGTTGGTCACTGAAGAAGTTGAGGCAGAGATGGCTATCGGAGGTGTGGGGGAAGATCTGAGGAATCTGTAGACGGCGTCCAGGGCACTGCTCTATTATGATGGATCGTTATGTCATTGGAGCAGCTCTGGTGAGCCGTAAGACGTCAAGGCTGAAGCAGCAGAAGACAAACATCGTTAATCTCAAGTGGGATTCTAATAGCATCTCCAATAGATGATGTAAAATAGATGTAAAATTTACATCACCAAAAACCACCTAACTACAACAGATGAGGTAAAAACTGTTGACTTTGAACTTAACTGCCGAAACTGAAATTTACTGTGGAATCTGAATATTACTGTCAAAACTGAACGCGCAATGGTAGCAGAGAGGCACTTGACATGTAGTTTAGGGAGGGCCTTCAGTTCATCTTCAAACTACACCCCCCTGAGCCGCTAGCCAGTGTCGAACGAACCGCCGGCCCCAGCGTCGCCTCGCTGCCCTGAAATGACTCCCCACCGCCGGTCCGCCGCCGCCCCGACCAGCCCTCTAGCCCCACCTCCCCGTGCTGAGCTTTTTCTCCTATGATCCGCATGCCACCACCCCACCACCGCGCCCCTCACCGCCCCCACCCTGAACCTAAGATAGATAGTGGGGTACCTCTCCGGCGAGCCCCCCTCCCCGCTGTGGGTGGTTCTTCCTTAACTCCAACGAGCCCCCCCACCCCTTGAAAATCGAATGACCCAAAAGTTGATTCAGTCGACTGAAGTGTAGCTAAATCGGAGCAGAGCAGCAGCACGAGCGAGGGGGAGAGCAGCAGCAGTATCGCAAGTGAGCGAGCGAGAGCCGGAGCAGCAGCAGCAGTGCGAGTGAGTGAGTGAGAGCCGGAGTAGCAGCAGCAGATCCGACTGGTATGGAGGCCGCCGCCGAAGGGGCCTCACACTGGGGGAGAGCCTCCGTGGAGATGTTGCCCACGGCACCGGCTTCGAGGTAGTCGCTCCATGGGGGTGCGGGATGGAGCACTGTCGATGCCGGAAGGTCGAGTTAACGAGAAGGTGCGATGCGATGAGTGTACAACCTATTTGGTGGCGTCGAGTAGGCCTCAACTTCGTCCAAGGAGCAGGTTAAGGCGGCGCTGTGGGGATGGAGCAGCCATGATAAACAAGGCGATCGTCAGAGCAGCTCCTTGGAGGTGGAGGACAGGGCAGCTGAACCGACGGGACGACGAGATGGATGACAGATCCTCATCCGGGGAGGTGGACGAGGGACCTCGAGCTATTACGATGGATGATGTCATGGGAAAGAGGCTCCGGCTGGGCAGCGGTGAGGTGGCGGACGGAGGAGGGTAGGGTTTCCCAGCTGGAGTGGAGAGGTTATGGCGGCCTGGGATTTTGAATGGCAAAAAGGAGGCAATGGGAGGGGGGAAGCATGACTTAGGGACACGCTTGTCCAAAATATAGGGTGTGTTACAAAAGTACCCCCACCGATTTGAACTAGCGGCCCTTTCAGCTCAGGGTTAGAAGGGGGTTTTCAGGTGTCGGGATTTGGCAGATAGATGGAGTTTTCACGCGTGTTGTAATTTCGTGATAGCAAGGTGTGGGTTGTGAAGGCGCCAGTTTTGGGAGCACGATATCTGAATTTTTGGGATATAACAAGGCGTGGGTTGAATTTTAGGGACAAGCCTAACATGTAATATTGGACTTGTATGTACCAAATCAATTTGCGCTTCCCTCAACGAAAAAATGAAAAAAAAAAAAACTATTCACACCACACAAAGAGAGAGTCTTGTCCCATTTTACTATACAAATGCTATTCAAAGCTACTCCCTCCTTCCATCTATATAGGGCCTAATGCGTTTTTCGAGGCTAACTTTGACCAAATATTAGAGCAGTAATATATGACATGCAACTTACACAAAGCACACCATTAAATTCATATGTGAAAGGAGCTTTCAATGATATAATTTTCATATTGTGCATGTCATGTACTATTAATCTTGTCAATAGTCAAAGGCGATCTTAAAAAAGGCATTAGGCCCTATATAGATGGAAGGAGGGAGTATGAATCCATGTTATGTCCAATTAAATTTTTTCGCTAGCTGTATAATGCATGTAACCTACTCATACCAACATTTTAGTGCATTCCAAATGTTTATACTACCACTGCAATTCGAACTGAATTTGAATTTGTTTCTCTATTTCAATAAGAATCTACAATCATGATTGTTGGCAACTTCAACCATCTTTCGTGTATTACCTTAACAACACACCACATGATTACTATAGAGATAGATATGAAATATGTGTACTATATGAACTCGAATTCAATTTTTTGAATACACTTGATGTTGATTCCAAATAATAGTACATTTGATGTACTAACTATATATTCATAATGTAAACCATGTTCCATACGTAGGTTTCTTGCCAAACCACAGTTCATACGGTGTCGTCTCAACGGATTTAGACGGTGCCCTATTTAACGTGAATGCAGCTATCTCTAATGCATAACCCCAAAACGATATAAATCGGTAAGAGACATCATAGATCGCACCATATCTAATAAACTACAATTACAACGTTCGTACACACCATTACGCTATGGTGTTCCAGGTGGCGTGAGTTGTGAAACTATTCCAGATTATTTTAAATGAAGGCTAAACTCGTCACTCAAATATTTGCCTCCGCGATCAGATCGTAGAAACTTTATTTTCTTGTTAGGATGAATTTCCACTTCACTCTAAAATTCTTTGATCTTTTCAGATGTTTCAGACTTGTATTTCATCAAGTAGATATACCCATACCTACTCAAATCATCTATGAAGGTTAGAAAATAACGATACCCGTCGCGTGCCTCAACACTTATTGGACCGGATACATCGGTAATGTATTATTTTCAATAAGTCATGAGCTCGCTCCATTGTTCCAGAGAACTAAGTTTTAGTCATCTTGCCCATGAGGGGTTCACAAGCATCAAATGATTCATAATCAAGTGATTCCAAAAGTCAATCCGCATGGAGTTTCTTCATGCGCTTTACACCAATATGATCAAAAATGGCAGTGCCACAAGTATGTTGCACTATCATTATCAACTTTGCTGGCATACATATTATGAATATGTGTACCACTATGATCGAGATTCAATAAACCATTTATATTGAGTGTATGACCATAGAAGGTTTTATTCTTGTAAATAGAACAACAATTATTCTTTGACTTAAATGAATAAGCGTATTGCAATAAACATGATCCAATCATATTCATGCTCAACGCAAACACCAAATAACATTAATTTTAGGTTCAACACTAATCTCGAAGGTAAAGGGAGTGTGCGATGGTGATCTTATCAACCTTGGAATCACTTCCAACACACATCATCACCTTGCCCTTAACTAGTATCTATTCATTTTGGAACTCCTGTTTCGAGTTACAAATCTTAGCAACTGAACTGGTATCAAATACCCAGGGGCTACTATGAACCCTGGTAAAGTACACATCAATAACATGTATATCAAATATACCTTTGTTCACTTTGCCGTCCTTCTTATCTGCCAAGTTTTTGGGCTAGTTCCGCTTCTAGTGACCATTTCCTTTGCAGTAGAAGCACTCAGTTTCATGTTTGGGTCTAGCTTTGGGCATCTTCACGGGAGTGACAACTTTCTTGCCATTCTTATTGAAGTTCCCCTTCTTTCCCTTGCCCATTTTCTTGAAACTAGTGGTCTTGTTAACCATCAACACTTGATGCTATTTCTTGATTTCTACGTTCGCTGATTTCAGCATTGCGAAGAGCTTGGGAATCGTTTTCGTTATCCCTTGTATATTATAGTTCATCACAAAGTTCTAGTAACTTGGTGATAGTGACTAGAGAACTCTGTCAATCACTATCTTATCTAGAAGATTAACTCCCACTTGATTCAAGCGATTGTAGTACCCAGACATGCTGAACACATGCTCACTAGCTGAGCTATTCTCCTCCATCTTGTAGGCAAAGTACTTGTCAGAGGTTTCATACCTCTTAACACGGGCATGAGTCTGAAATAGCATTTTCAACTCTTGGAACATCTCATATGCTCCATGGCATTCAAAACATTTTGAAGTCCTGGTTCTAAGCCGTAAAGCATGGTGCACTAAACTATCAAGTAGTCATCATACCGAGCTTGTCAAACGTTCATAACGTCCGCATCTGCTCCTGCAATAGGTCTGTCACCTAATGGTGCATCAAGGACATAATTCTTCTGTGCAGCAATGAGGCTAATCCTCATATCATGAACCCAGTCCGTATCATTGCTACTATCATCTGTCAACTTAGTTTTCTCTAGGAACATATCAAAAAATAAAACATGGGAACTATACGTGAGCTATTGATCTACAACATAGATATGCAAATACTATCAGGACTAAGTTCATGATAAATTAAGTTCAATTAATCATAGTACTTAGAACTCCCACTTAGATAGACATCCCTCAAGTCATCTAAATGGTCACATGATCCAAATCAACTAAACCATGTCCGATCATCACGTGAGATGGAGTAGTCTTCAATGGTGAACATCTCTATGTTGATCATATCTACTATATGATTCACGTTCGACCTTTAGGTCTCCAGTGTTCCGAGGCCATGTCTGTACATGCTAGGCTTGTCAAGTTCAACCCGAGTATTCCGCATGTGCAAAACTGGCTTGCACCCATTGTATGTGAACATAGAGCCTATCACACCCGATCATCACGTGGTGTCTCAGCACGAAGAACTTTCGCAACGGTGCTTACTCGGGGAGAACACTTATACCTTGAAATTTAGTTAAGGAATCGTCTTATAATGCTACGCCGTACTAAGACAAATAAGATGCATAAAGATAAACATCACATGCAATCAAAATATGTGATATGATATGGCCATCATCATCTTGTGCTTTTGATCTCCATCTCCAAAGCAACGTCATTATCTCCATCGTCACCGGCTCGACACCTTGATCTCCATCATAGCATCGTGGTCATCTTGCCAACTATTGCTTCTACAACTATCGCTACCGCTTAGTGATAAAGTAAAGCAATTACATGGCGTTTGCATTTCATACAATAAAGTGACAACAATAAGGCTCCTGCCAGTTGCCAATAACTTTTACAAAACATGATCATCTCATACAACAACATATATCACATCATGTCTTGACCATATCACATCACAACATGCCCTGCAAAAACAAGTTAGACGTCCTCTACTTTGTTGTTGCAAGTTTTACGTGGCTGCTACGGGCTTCTAGCAAGAACCGTTCTTACCTACGGCAGAAAACCACAACGGTGCTTTATCAAGTTTGCTATTTTAACCTTCAACAAGGACCGGCCGCAGTCAAATTCGATTCAACTAAAGTTGGAGAAACAGACACCCGCTAGTAGGGGTGGACTAACGAGCAGCTCGGCTCGTTAAGCTCGTACTCATTAAGCTCGTGCTCGTTAAGGCTCGGCTCGTTAAGCTCATTAAGATTAACGAGCAGAAAACCCTGCTCGGCTCAGCTTGTTTGAAGCTCGTTAAGCTCGTGAGTGCTCGCGAGCGCTCGTTAACAGATTATAATATGTTATGATATACATGATGAATGCGTAGGTATGGTTTTCAAGATGAAATATGGTGACTACAAAAAGAAATGAAGTAGTTTGTTGCCTCATATGTCGATTAGATTAAATAAATGGGCTGAGATGCTACAAAAAGTTTGTCACATAAGATAAAAATATGTGTTGTGTTGTTGCTAACGAGCTTAACGAGCTACTCGTGAAACTCGTTAGCTCACTCGTTAAGCTCGTTAAGCTTAACGAGCTATAATCAATGATTGGCTCTGTTCATTAAGAAGCGAGCTATGAGCTTAACGAGCCGAACTATCGAGCGCTCATTAAGCTCACGAGCTACGAGCTTTTGGTCCAGCCCTACCCGCTAGCCACCTTTATGCAAAAATAGTTGCATGTCTGTCGGTGGAACCGGTCTCATGAACGTGGTCATGCAAGGTTGGTCTGGGCCGCTTCATCCAACTATACCACCGAATCAAAATAAGACATTGGTGGTAAGCAGTATGACGATCACCGCCCATAGTTCTTTGTGTTCTACTCGTGCATATCATCTACGCATAGACCTGACTCGGATGCCACTGTTGGGAAACGTAGCATGCAATTTCAAAAAAATTCCTACGCTCACGCAAGATCTATCTAGGATATTCATAGCAACAAGAGGGGGAGAGTGTATCCACGTACCCTCGTAGACCAAAAGCGGAAGCATTTGCCAACGCGGTTGATGTAGTCGAACTTCTTCTCGTTCCGACCGATCAAGTACCAAACTTACGGCACCTCCGAGTTTTGCACACGTTCAGTGCGATGACGTCCCTCGAGCTCTTGATCCAGCGGAGGTCAAGGAATTAGATGAGTTCCGTCAGCACGACGGCATGGTGACGGTGATGGTGAAGTGATCCGCGCAGGGCTTTGCCTAAGCACTGCGAGAATATGACCGGAGGCGTAAACTGTGGTGGGGGGTGCCGCACACGGCTAGGAATAGCTGATGTGTGTTCTAGGCGCCCCCTCCCCACATATATAAAGGAGGGAGGGGGGAGGCAACCCTAGGCGTGCCCCAAGTAGGAGGAGTCCTACTTGGGCTCCTAGTAGGATTCGGCCTCCCCCCTTTCCTTTTACTCGAAGGGGGAGAAGGGAAGAGAGGGGGGAGAAGGAAAGAGGGGGGCGCCGCCCCCTCCTCCTAATCCTATTCAGCCTCCTTCCTTGGGGGGCGCCACCCCTTTGTGGGCTGGTGTGCTCCCTCCTAAGGCCCATATGGCCCATATCTTCCCCTTGGGGGTTCCGGTAACCCCCCTGGTACTCCGATATGTACCCGATACATTCCGGAACACTTCCGGTGTCCGAATACTATCATCCAATATATAAATCTTTACCTCTCGACCATTTCGAGACTTCTCCTCATGTCCGTGATCTCATCCGGGACACCAAACAACACTCGGTCACCAAATCACATAACTCATATAGTACAAATCGTCATCGAACGTTAAGCGTGCGGACCCTACGGGTTCGAGAACTATGTAGACATGACTGAGACACCTCTCCGGTCAATAACCAATAGCGGAACCTAGATGCTCATATTGGCTCCCACATATTCTATGAAGATCTTTATCGGTCGAACCGTTATGACAACATACATTATTCCCTTTGTCATCGGTATGTTACTTGCCCGAGATTCGATCATCGGTATCTTCACACCTAGTTCAATCTCGTTACCGGCAAGTCTCTTTACTCGTTCTGTAATGCATCATTCCGCAACTAACTCATTAGTCACATTGCTTGCAAGGCTTCTTATGATGTGCATTACCGAGAGGGCCCAAAGATACCTCTCCGATACTTGGAGTGACAAATCATAATCTCGATCTATGCCAACCCAACAAACATCTTAGGAGATACCTGTAGAGCATCTTTATAATCACCCATTTACGTTGTGATGTTTGATAGCATACAAGGCATTCCTCCGGTATTCGGGAGTTGCATAATCTCATAGTCGGAGGAATATGTATTTGACATGAAGAAAGCAGTAGCAATAAAACTAAACGATCATTATGCTAAGCTAACGGATGGGTCTTGTCCATCACATCATTCTCCTAATGGTGTGATCCCGTTCATCAAATGACAACACATGTTTATGGCTAGGAAACTTAATCATCTTTGATTAACGAGCTAGTCAAGTAGAGGCATACTAGGGACACGGTGTTTTGTCTATATATCCACACATGTATCAAGTTCCCGGTTAATACAATTCTAGCATGAATAATAAACATTTATCATGATATAAGGAAATATAAAATAAAAACTTTATTATTGCCTTTAGGGCATATTTCCTTCAGTTTTTATTACTATGACGGGTTCTACTTAAAGGAAATAAGGCGGGCGTGTACTACTGGTTCCCATTATATAAGGTCCGTTTTTTGTTTTATTTTCTTCTCCGGGTTTTTTATTAGTTTCTTCAGTTTTTTCCTTTTCCTCTTCCTTTGGTTTATTTTTGATTTTTTTTCATTTTTTGGTTCTTATTTGTTTCTTTTTTTCATTCTACAATCTTATATACATGATAAACATTTTTTTAAATAATGGTTCAACATTTTTTAAATACTTGTTTAACATTTTTTGTATACATGATTTCAAATACATAATCAACAATTTTCCAAATGTTTGTTCAACATCTTTTTCAAATACTTGTTTAACATTTTGCATATACTTGTTCAACATTTTTCAAATACTTATTCAACATTTCTCAAATCCTTGTTCAATATTTTTAAAATCCATGTTCAACATTTTTCAAATACATGATCAATATTTTTTCAAATACTTGTTCAACATTTTCTAAATACTTGCTCAGCATTTTTAAAATACTTTTTGAAGAGTGTTTTTCGTTAGAGAGAGAGAGAGAGAGAGAGAGAGAGAATATTGGTAAAAGAAGAAAAAAGAGGCTGTGGCCTCCCGCCCTCGTGGGCCGGCCCAGATCGCTCTTCAGACTCGCTGAAGGCGAGATATAGGCGCGCCCGTTTTTTCAGGGAGCAGCTGAGCAAATCTCAGTCCACCCACAAAGGATATTTTAGCCCAGTGGCCCGTCATCGTAAGCAACATGGCCCACTTGAGAGATTGATTCCTTACTCGCTTTCCAATACTTCGAAGAAGAATAGAAAAAATAAAATAGACATTTGCGCACAACCTTGCCCCTCTATCGCTCTGTCGGTCCCCCCTCCCTCCCATGGCGATCCCCTACCGGATCACCGGCGGCCACAGCCGGCGGAGCCCGCTGCCGCTTCCCACCGCGAGGGCAATCCTCGCCGCTGTCATCACCGGGGCGGTCCTCTCCATCCTCTGCGTCCTCTCATTCACCCACTCGTTCTCCTACCTGGGGTTCCAGCGCAGGAGCGTCGACAAGCGGGAGAGCAGCCGCAAGTACCTCTACTGGGGCGCCCGCATCGACTGCCCCGGCAAGCACTGCAGCTCCTGCGCCGGCCTCGGCCACCAGGAGTCCAGCCTCCGCTGCGCCCTCGAGGAGGCCCTCTTCCTCGACAGGTAACAAATCAATCTCGTTCTCGTTCTCGTCGCTTCCTGCGGCCCGCTGTGAGGTGGCAACGTGGTTCTAGGCTTCATGAAATGGGAATGGGTACCCCGGCGGTGAAATTTTTGTAGATTATGCTTCCAAATTGCAAAGGATGATCCATTTTCAGGAGGCAAATTGGTGCAAATGCTGTGTGTAATGTGGGTCAGGATATGCTAATGTGCAATGACACTGCATTGTGGTTTCTCTGCAGAATATTTGTCATGCCCTCAAGGATGTGCCTTAGTTCAGTGCACAACACAAAGGGGATAATTGATTCAAGCAACGCAACTTCAAATCCAAGGTCTTGCATCTTAAGCACTTCTGTCTGCCTGTTGCATTGTTTTGTCAAATTGAGTAGGAAATTGAATCTGTGGTGTTTTTGCAGATGGGAAACGAGTTATTGTGCAATGGAATCCTTATATGATATAGACCTCATATCGAAAACTGTACCTGTTGTTTTGGACAATCCGCGTTCATGGTATGGGATAGTATCGAGAAGTACAAAACTAGGAGAAGGAGACGTAGCGCATGTGCAAGGAGTTAGCAGAGATGAACTCAAAGATAATCCACTTTACTCAGATGCTCTTCTTGTAAACCGCACCGCAAGTCCTCTTGCTTGGTGAGAATGCAACTTCATGAGGGTCTTTACATTCTTTAATTGTTATTTTCATATGGCCTCAAGTTTTAGTGTCCACACCAAACCTAAGCTATATGTTATGTCTGAACTTAAAGAATAGACCTTAATCATCATTACAGTTCAGGTTTATGGAGTGCAAGGATCGGACCAAGCGTACCTCTGTGATGTTACCATACACTTTTCTGCCAACTATGCCAGCTAGAAAACTGAGAGTTGCAGCACGTAAGGTATATTTTCATTAGAATGATTTTCTGCCATGTATCACATGTTTTAATGGATCTGATTACTCCCTTCAGATAAAAAGTACTCCCTCCGTCCCATAATGTAAGATGTTTTTGAACTCTAGTGTGGTGTCAAAAAACGTCTTACATTATGGGGCGGAGGGGGTATGTTTTATCGCACTAACTTGCTTGTTCTGAATTAATCTTATTCTTGATTTTTATTTGGGGTGATTCTTTAATCACGTGGATTCTGGTGGTGCCAGGTAGAAAAATATAATCTGCATCCCAAAATCCTTGAAATTTGATGCTTAGTTATGAGAGTAACCATGTGTGTATCATGCTAATTTCCCAGTTAGAAGCTCTGGATTTCCACATCCTCCCGTAAGCAAATTATGCACTTCCCTTGGTGTACTTTTGTGGTTATATCGTTTGAACGCATGTCTCAGCAGGGAGCAGTGTGTATCTGCATATACCGTTAACTCACTAGTGATTGGTGAATAATTATTTCTTGCAGTACACTGTGAGCTCATGCCAACATGAGATTTTGTTTAAATGCTTTCTCAGTCCTATAGAGCTTCATCTTGCTACTTTTATTTCTTGGAATATCTTGTGGTATGATATTACTTGTGCTGTCCCTACTTTCTCTTCATATTTAATTGTTTCTATGCTAGCTGCATCCTGCTTGTCTTAAAAGAACTTCAGAGTCTATTGTAGTTGTAAGAGACTGCCTGCCAAAGATATTTGGTACAACAAACTTACTCTTTTTGGTTGTGTATAGTTGGTCAGGCAGAACATAATATCCCATGTAGTATTAGAAAATGTATTGTTTGTGTATGTTCAGTGATACATCAGTCTTCTGTCGCTAAACTGGTGTGCTCTCTTCAGATAAAAGAGATCCTTGGTGAATATGATGCTATTCATGTCAGACGGGGTGACCTACTGAAGAATAGGAAAGATAGATTTGGTGTTGAGAGGAGCCTTCATCCTCATCTGGACAGAGATACCCGCCCTGAGTTCATCAAAAGAAGAATCGCAAAGTGGATTCCAAAAGGTCGCACTCTTTTCATTGCTTCAAATGAAAGGATACCAGGCTTCTTCTCGCCTCTATCAGACAGGTAAGGCTGACACCTTTTGCCATCTGCTCCTCTTGCATCACAGATCAGGATCTCTGATATGACCATGGTAGCGTTCATTTTCTGCGTTACCATGACTGGCTGAACTGTGTTCGCTTGATCAATGCATAAGGATTTTCTTTTCTTTTGTTTCCATATACTTAAGGAATTGACCATTCCTAAGTAATTCAACTAGAAGCTGTAGTACTTTTAAGTAATCTGCCTTCCCATTTTGGAATTATTGTGATTTGATCTATTTCATTATTTTTCTCCTGCATGTATAATTATGCACATGATCTTGTAATTCAACTATGGAACTTGACCATTAACAATCCAATGGTGAGTTACAAAATTTGCATCTACTTTGAGGAGACAAGCTGCCTAAGATTATAATGAGTTCCTCATTGTGTGGGTACAGGTACAAGTTGGCATACTCATCTAACTTCAGTAGCATATTGGAGCCAATAATCGAGAACAATTACCAGTTATTCATGGTGGAAAGGTTAATCATGCAAGGAGCAAAGACATTTGTGAAGACAATGAAAGAACTTGATAGTGATCTTGCCCTCTGCGACGACCCCAAAAAGAACACCAAAGTCTGGGAAGTACCAGTTTACACTAGATGACCTGTGTGAATCTGTCATTGACATTAATGGTTAGAAACGATGACCTGCTCTGCTTACCACGAGGCATAATTGTCTCACATAGACACGGCAAAATCTTTGGATACATGCAGTTGTTCACACACACACTAGCTTGTACTGAGCTGCTGATCCACCTGCTATATGTTGTAATACCCAGACAAGATATATGTTCCATTCTGTGGACCTTGTTATTTTCTCTTTGTAGTTGGGAACAGAAGAGAGATTACGACTTATTTTTGGTGTTGTATACTGATGTAAGAACCGTTGGATCTGTCAGCTAAGAAAACAAATACACTACATCATACAACTACACTTTTGTTGCGTTACCTTGTTATTTGTACTTGATCATGTTTTGCAAAATGTTATCTGAACATGTATATATTACTTGGTATTATGTTGCTCCCTCTTTCCGTAAATGTGAGATGCATTTGCCTTTTTCACAGCCTACAGTATATGATTTTGATTATAATTTTTTCTTGCAATATGCCAATAAAATAGTTAGAGGCCATTTGGATTGGAGCCTTCAGCTTTTCTTCTTTTTGAGTGGATGCCGATCCAAAAAAGTGGCTGTTGATCAGGCTGGGCTTTCCGTTTGGATGGGCACCAATTTTTTGGTGCGCCCAGCCCACCTCTATTTCTCCTTAGTTTTGGGCCAAATAGTTGGCAAGTTTTTGACGGCAGATTCTTGCGCCAATTATTTGGTGCGCCCACGATTGGTGGGGCCAGGCAAAACCAAACAGCCCCTTAGTTCCTTCAACGGATAAATCCCGATAGAATCCATCATTTCGGTATGGAATCCTATTAGGCCCTATTGCAGTGCACCCGCTCGCTTCAATGGTTGTAGTCGTCGTTAAATGGTCTACGGACCTGAATGTAACTTTTACTTCTGGTGTTCTTTGTACTACCATGACAGTTGATGAATAGATCAAAAATTTCTTGCAAAAAAAACTGATAAATAGATAAACAGTTTTCTATGATAAATCTGCTATTTCCTTCAGAAACTTGTATAATTTGTATGTGACACCAAGATATTTATAAATTTTTTATCCATCACACTAATAAATGTATATAGCTAGCTCACCGTAAATGTAAATTTAATAATAGAGCATAAAAACATGTTGGAATTGCTAGTTCACAGTGAGTTGAGGTATTCCTTAATCTAACACAACTGGATTGTCCATCAAACTGCGATCTCCAATGCATGTGTGCAAAATTTTAAAATTTTGGGAGGGCATAAATTGTCTTCTTTTGTGCAAATTAGGCTTATCTCCGCCCCTCATATCAAATTGTAGGCTCGTATGTTGACACTCCGTGGGCTTCTTTGATTCAAAGGAATTTCACATAATTTTTGGAGGATTTGCGTCCTTCAAAATTATCCCCGTGTGTTGTCAGACTCGCAGGATTGGAATTCTTGCGGAAAATTCCTACTGATTCCTTTACACACTATTCTGGGGCAAAATTTCTGTCAACTCAAATCTGTCATTCCTTTGTTTTTCATGTGGCGTCTCCATGTCAAATATTTTTTGAAGAAAATTTATGTACTGCTTTTTCAATCCTATTGAATTGAAGAGGATATGGCACAACTCATCTTCTACTTTTCTCTATTCCCGTGTCATGAGAGAAAGAAGAGAAGTAGACACTTTGCACTTAAATAGCATTGAGCAACCAGTTTTTGCATCAGCAAGATAGCTAGCAAGCCCTCGTGCATGCATGGCGGCAAAGGCAGCAAAGAACATATCAAGAAGAATGGTGCAAGGGCTTGGCAAGCAGCAAACTACTCGCGACCTGATTGATCCTACGTTCCTAACTCATCTCTCAGACTACTCGATGACCTCATTGATCCTAACTCATCTCTGACACAAATCCACCAGCACCCGCGCAAAAAGAAACCAAGCCTGCAAAGCTACCTAGCTAGCTAGCGAGCGAGCTACAGCTACTCCTCTCTCCTCTCTATGTACACGACCGATCGAGGGCGAGATCGCCGGCGTACTAGCCTAGACCTCGCTTCCGAGATCATGGGCGACGACGTCGCCGCGCTCCTCCCGGTGCGCCCGCTTCTTCTTGCCGTGGTGCAGCGCCACGCCGAACAGCTTCACCGTGTCGTCCTCCTCAGCCGCCGGCGAGTTCCGGTCCACGTCCATATCCAGCTCTAGCAGCCTGCACGAGTTGGACGCGGCGACCCCCGCACCGGCGCCCGGGAGCGGCAGGTGCCGCTGCGACGCGGCCGACGAGGGGCTCGTGACGGGCGCCACGTGGTTCTGCAGGAAGTAGATGATGTCGTTGTAGAGCTTCTTCATGTGCGCCAGCTCCGACAGCAGCAGCGAGTTGCGCCGCCGCAGCTGGCGGTTGTCCTCCGACAGGGCCGCCAGGAAGTCGCCGCCGCCGTTGCCTCCGCCGTGCGACGTGGCCGCAGCGGCTGGCTCTTCATGGAAGTGCTGGTACACCGGGTGATGGTGATGATGAGCCGCCGGCGGTGGAGGCGGCGGCGGCGAGAAGGTGTTGCCGAGGTGGTAGTGGTGGTGGTACGCGGCCTGGTGCGGCACCATCGACGGCGGAGGCGGCTGCGACGACTTCCTCCGGTGGATCTCGGCGAGGAGGTGCTTTGCTCCCTTCCTGAAGAACTCGTTGGCGAACTCCCATCTGTCGGCCACTATCTTCCTGAATCCCTGCAGCAAACCGCAATGCCAAATGCACACAAAAAATCAATCAAACTGTTCTTATAGCTAGTTAAAAATCAACACCCAACAGTTACTGTGTTTTCTTTGAGATCATCAGGGAGAGATACACGACATGGCAGCTGAATATCCAGTGCTGCTGTTGCACGTATAGTAGTCATGTCATGTAGTGTGTGGCAATGCATTGCATGGTATATACCTAGGGCATAGCTCTACATACATAAATCCGACCTGTGTATAGTGTCAATCTTCCCCCAATGATTGACACTGGAGAGTGGTGTGGCGATGTTGGGAGAGTGTGTACAAGCTTCTGAGTACAAACTCCACTTCTTAGTATGCATCCACATTAGTTTGTACACTTGTTTTTTTGCTCTCCAAGTGACAGAAGAGAAGCATATGGCAAGTGCTAGTTAACTCATGCTTTAAAAGAAGAAACCAAATGTGCAAGTAGAAACAAAACGGTCCTCACTTATCATGCATACATCTTGCCTGAAAACTGATGAACTAACTGATTAGCGGGCATAGATTAGATTAAATTAAATCAAATCAAATTTCATTCAACAAACGAACAGTGGGTGATGGACGCGTTCTAGCTACAGCTTGATCTATCTATTCGACAGCTTGTCACAAACCAGGAAGCAAGGAACTAATCTTGTTGGAATGTCACAATCACACCCATATACAGCCCTTTTCCCATGCACCTCGCAAACAAAATCTTTGAAAAGAGGTGCATTAACTTTTGCATCTAGCTTGTCACGTTCTAGGAAACAATGGATGGATGCAAGGCCATACATGCATGCACCATTGCTTTGACCAAATTAAAATACAAAACTTGAACATGAACACAGCGCACACATGAGTACTCCGCACACATATACATGCCACGGACGCCCTAACTAACAAACCGGAAGAAAATTAACGAAACAAATCAAACAAAGAGCAAACTTGCTGGACTAAACATGCATGTGTGGAGTACGGGGCCAGCAGATAATGAGCAGTAACATACATAGGTGTTGAGCTGCCGGACGAAGCTGGAGAAGTTGTTGTGCTTGAAGTAGTTGGGGAGGAGGTCCCGGGCGAACTCGGGCGGCCTCCAGACGACGAAGGTGGCGTCGTCCTCCCCCCACGACACGATGTGGTCGGTGCAGGGGTCGTCCACCAGCTGGTACGTCTTGGTCAGGAACGGCGCCGGCACCGGCTTCCCAGCGACGCCGCCGCCGCCGTGCGCCCCCGCCGCCCCAGAGCCCATCTCCATGGACACCACCATCTCCCCGCACCTCTCCACAAGGAAAGCCATGGCCTTCTCAACCACACGTACGTACACCCCGCTGCTTCTACCTAGCAGCTCAGGGACTCGGTCACTCAAGGTGGGTGGAGAAGAAGAAGGAGCAGCAATATAAGCTTAAGCCCAGGGAGGAGGAAGAGAGGAGAGTGAGGGAGGAGTGAGGAAGAAAGAAAGGCTGCCCCTCTTTAGCTATATCTCCAGTCTCACTGTCTCGCACTCACACACATAAACACACAAACACACACACACACATGACACGCCCCCACGCCCACGAACGCCTCCAAATATTCTCGTGTGGGTCACGCGCGCAGCTGCTGCCTGGATGGACCGCCCTCTTTCCTTCTCTCTTTCGCCCTCTAGCTAGGCTACTAGTAGTACCACTAGATCAGCAGAGCCGACCCCTCCCCCTCTCATCATTATATATGCGTACGCATCGATATCTGTGCATCAGCAGTGCTGCTTGTATACGTGGATGTGCTTCAGAGTGTTCAAGCCAAGGTGGTGCTGGAAGGGAATCACAAGGAAGGGTCGATGTTGCAACTGAATTAGCATATGCAGCTTTGCTACAGTCCTAATGTGCTTAGTTGAGCGAGTCATAGTACTGGTCAATGTGCAGCACCAGCTTTGTAAGGATCATGCACACTGATCAGATGTTCAGATCTCAACAAAAACTTGTATGCATGTGGCCGTTTCCTCCAAAAATGCAGTGCAAATGATCAAGGATAGTTTTCTCAAACCCACATCAATTCTATCTTCTTCTTTTGGCGAGACAAGGCGCCATGGCCAAGGTGTACAAAGGAAGACTAGTCAAACAGTGCAAGGTTCTCTCTCTTGGCTCTTGCTGTTACTTGTTGTGGAATTCCCAGAGATAATTCTGAAGGGTTCTACGGTTAGTGTCCCTACGATCTTGATACAAGGTAATTACTGAAGCTGCAGAAATATACATGCAATAAGTTTCTATATATATTTTTTCTGCGAAAAATAATAATTTTGCATGCAACTGCACATATTGATGAAAGGAGCAGGAAAGGACGGAGATGGATGTGTACATGAGATAGATGCAGATATGAGAGTAGATGGATGGGCATTAAATCGATGGCCCGGTTCAACGGATAGCTCCAAAACCAAAGTCTCCGTTGGATGTACGGCGGCGATGGATGTGATGACACGATGGAACAGGAGAACATTTTGCAGTAAAGCTGGATCGATCCATGGAGCGGCAGCAGGCGGGCACGGGCTGATCGATCATGAAACAATATATTATTATTGGTCAGAAAAGTGAGAGGAAAGAAAAGAAAAGTAAGGAAAAAGTAAAGCTGGCTCTGCTGCTGCGATGCAAGAGGATGAGGATGTGGATGTGGAAAAAGAAGAGAAGAGAAGGGATTGTACCGCACGGACGGCCGGTATCCTCGTGGTATTTAGTGACCAAATTGTTCTTCTCCCTCTTCTTCCTCTCCCTCTCTCTCTCTCACCCCATGCAAATGCACAGCCCTGCACGCCGCAGACATGTACACATGTCTAGTTGCGAAACAGCCAAAGATACTTTCCCTGCGCTGTGCCTGGTGACTTGCACCTCTCGACGCAGGCCCGTGACTTCCACGCCACACACGCACACACAGCAAGCAAAGAAAACCAGTGAGCCAACATGTCTAGAGAGAGAGAGGGGGAGGGAGGGAGAGGAGAGGAGTAAATATACGTACAGGCGACTGGTGAGCGAGCGAGCGAGCGAGTACTGGTAACAATAACAATGCACATCTGAGCTCGCTGCCGGGCTCGCTGGGGGGATCCACTTTTGATGCAACTTCATTTTCCATCGCCGCTGCCTCCATCATCACCACCACCCCTGCCGCTGCCACACTGGCCGGCCGGCCTCTCGCTTGCAGGAGCCGGGCGATGGACGCAGCATATGCAGCTAGCAAGGCTGCGGCTTCCATTAATGCCACCAGTATCAATGTGCAAGCAAACAAACATTCCTCTACCCCATCTTTTCAACCGCATGCAGCATTCAAAGGAACAGAACCAAAACTTCTTCTTCCTCCTCACTCCCGATGAGCAGAGCGCGCATCATGAGCTGCCTGGCCTGCCGCCTATGTGTGCGCACAGTGGCCAGGCCACTGACCGGGCAGCTGCGAGTAAAACCTTACGGCTTCTGAGCAGCCCTAGTGGGTCGTGAGATCAGATCGCTCTGCGCGCAGGGTTTAGCTTGATTTGTGCACGCTCCTCACTTCCGTCCAGGGGCGGTACACCCCTTTCTCCAAGCCAAGTAAAGCAGTGAATCAACAATCACCAGTTTGGCTCGGTCAAACTTGCCCAAGATCCAGCCCAGGGCTGCCCTGCAGGTGGTGGTAGTGGCCGATTCACAGATATAGATGCAGTTGCTGCCTGCTAGCTAGCTTAGGGTTTTGGCATGCAGGTGCTCATCGAGATGCCACCAGCTGCAAGCAACATATGCATATGCATCAAAACAGGAGGCAGCGCTACATATCTGTAGCCAGGCTAGTGCAGTACCCTGCTGGGGTACGGCCCTAGCTATATATGAGTATGCATCAAATGTATGTAGCGTCATAGTCTGTAGCTTTGAGTACCAAGAAAGATAAAAAGGGAAATACTCCACAACAGGGGAAAGAACTGATATGAAACTAGCAAGAAGCGAGTCATAGCATGCTGGTAGGACTGAAGGGAGTAGCTAGATGATGAGGCCTAGAGGCAAAAGCATGCATGAATGTATGATAAAACTATATATTTGCTTTATAGTGTGCAGTGATGTGGAGATTGGCTATGGAGTTTGAATATTATGGAAGATTCTGTTCCATATATGACAAGCTGTGCCCTGATGATGTGTTTGCAGTAGACATTTTATGAGTACATCACATGACCTTTCCCATCCCTCACATGTGGCCCACTGCATTTGTGGCCAGGTCTAGATCTATCTTTGACTGGTAAATATGTATTAAATAATCAAGGGAGCAAGAGAGAGAAAAAGCTGATGAGAGAGAGAGAGATCGTCACATTTCATATATATTTAAGATATGCGTGTACAACCCCTCAAAAAAAAAGAGAGATATGCATGTACAATGTAGAGACAAGTGAGATGTGAAACAAGAAAAAGAATGCCATGGTTCTTCTCTAGATGAGGCCCACATTATCTCATCATCACCTTGATGACACCATGCACACATATGCTAGATGCCGTTAAAAACCAGTTTTCTAGACAATATCGTGTTCCACAAATGTCTGTCGTTCCAAGATTCCTCTGAAACCATACAGATATCAATGCATTGTTGCATGCAAAAGATACTGTGCATGGCGCTTAATTAAACAAGCCTGCATGCGATTTGCTGCGACGCTCTTGTCTGCATGTTAAACAACACCATCTGTATTCGTGCAAATGAACTGAGAGAGGATGCTACTAGAATAATGAGGGCGTATATAATACTGAGTGGAGATGGCAGCACCTTTGCAAAAGATCGTGGAGCCGCTTGTTCTTTGCCCAATCTACAGGCATAGAGCTCATGTGATGAAAAAGAAAGAGGGGACGTGGTGTGTATGCCCTGCCTCTGCCTCTGCCTGCCTTCTCAGTCCCGGCTCTCTAGGCCGCATAGAAAACAGCTGCATCTTGGACTCTAGCATGATTGCCACTCACAAACCTGCAATAAGCCTTGTGGAGGATTAGACAATCAATTAGATGCACTCGATTAAAGAGAGATCTAGACGTTTATGCTGTCCTATAGCCTAGCTCTGCGCGCATAGATAGATTAGATTAGACTTGAATGGTTATGTACTGCACGGTACTGGCACATACTAGATGCATAGATCTCAGCCATGCATGTGTGCGCTACGTAGGTCCACAGCTAGTACATCTTTCCAGGTTTCTTATTAGGCATGTTTGTATGTTTGTCCCTTGGTGTGTACTGCTGTGTACGTACTAGGCTAGCTAGTCACTAGTCACTAGTCACTACTACAACACTAATGCATGGAGCGCTAGAACTAGAGCTAACTGGGCAGGCAAGGCAGATGCATGGGTGCAGAGATGGATCACGTCTTTTGCCGTGGTTGCATTCGCGGACAAAAGGTTTGATTCTTCTTTCACCACATCTATGCATGCACAAGAGCTCTTTTTATCTAGGAAAATGGAAAAGCAGGGGAAAAGACACTCCAAAGATGGGGAGGTTGATAGACAAAGGAAGCTTTTCAGAGAACATTTCCCTCTTTTTCATTCTCAAGGGGAGAGAAAGATGAGAGGAAGAGGGGAGGGGGTCAGGCAGAGATCAGAGCATTAAGGTGGAAACTGATTAAAGTCGATCTCATCTGTGCATGCACATAAAGGAGGGCTGTAAAGATGTGATTTACCACCACTCGTCTGTATAGCTTTTCCCTCCCCAAGGACTTACACATGTGCATGCACACATCTTTCCTCTGTCATGTTCTGCCGTGGGGTGTGTGGGTGGGGGTGGTGCCTCTGAACGCTAGATTTAGATGTTTCTACGCCTTGATAAACTAATGCCGGCCGTGCATGATCTAAGCAGGTATTGAGCAGGAGGGCCTTTTCCAGACGTGAACAGCTTAGATGCAGAGCATTAAACTTGGCTTCGCACTGACCTTTCAAACATTCAAACTACCTTGATCTAATTCTAAACTAACTAAAGCATCACAGCATGAAGCCATGAACTGAAAGCTTCTACTAGTAGTTTGCTATATCGCTCATGGATGAAAAGGAGCAGCATGCATGAATGGATGGATCAAGTCATTTTTGCACGGCGTCATCGGCCATCTCCTACGGCTTTGACGACGCAGGCAGGCAGGCAGCCGGTGACTGCACGGCGCGAGGTGGCCGGAACAATCAAGCCCATCCCTGCCCGTGCATGGCTCTGCGTCATGGGCGGTCGCAAGGGAGCAGGGCATGCGTCCAACCTCGTGCACTGCACACGTGAGTGGACGCCAGGGCTCACATCCGTGAAGCTTCCAATCTCCATCTCCCTCTCTCCCCCATCTCTCTCTCTCTCCTCTCATTTAAACTCGAGCTTGCGCATCCTAGCTACCAATGTGCAGCACTGCATGGCATGTGGGGCGCGCGTATTGCAGTCCAGTCCAGGACTCCAGGGCAGTGCAGTGTATCATCCTCTCTTTCTCTCTCTTACACACCACACTTCACCATGATACTGCTGTCCCTTTCTCTCTCATCTCTCTCTCTCTCTCTCTCTCTCTCTCTCTGGTGACTAGTATCATAGTATGGTACTGGTGTATATCTCTTCTCAGCCAGCAGGGTCACAAGTGCATGGCCGGGGGCTCTCGATGCCTGCCCGGTCTCCTGTTGCTCCCCACATGGTGTCACATGCGCCGATGCCTCCTCTTCCCTTCTCCTCTCTTCTCTGGTCGCACAAGCCAACAGTTTCATATGTTTGCCCAGCATTGCTGCTGCTTGTGCTTGTGCTTGTGTGTGTATTTACTGTTTGGCCGATCTGGCCTGCATGCATGATGCATCCATCTATCCATGCGGTACAACGGAAAGAAAAGTTTTTTTACTGTTCCTACGGCCATGCCCCATGCATAGAGCTTGCTAGCCATTTCCTGCCTGCTCTCGCCGAATCTAATCATGCCTGTCTTGGCATCGGCCACTCACTCTCCTTTTACCCTAGAGGAATATATCACAGTGTACCGGTAAAAGGTGAGCTGGAAAATTCAAAAAAAAAAAGAGCAAACTAATAGTATGTGTCAAAAGAGTACTGGCAGATAGGTAGTACCTCCTATGCAAGCTCAGCTTTAAGGGCGCCAACCGCTACCAGTCAAAGAAACATGTATGGACTCGATTAACTCGTGGTTTAAGGAAAAGAACATGTATTGAATCGTGATGAAGTCCAGCTGGTAGCCCCTGGGGAGAAGATCATGACAGAATTAAAAATGTGCAGGCATGCTTCAGCTTTAGCAAAATGGACAGTAAGTGATATACAGATGTAAGAGCATGTTTTAAGAAGGATGCAAGACCATTTAAAGCAGGCAATACCTGTTTGAGCCACAATTTATTGAGGTGGAAAAGAAGCATTTTCAGAGCACTTGTATCAATAAGTCAGAGTTCATGTGTTATAGTATATCTGGAAAGGGGGGTAGATGAAGATGCTGCACTCACTATGATATAATAAACGCGGTGGTGGTTCCATCGCGTAATGAGCCCTGGACGGCTCTGAGATGTTTCAGGCTTGTTGCCTGCTTACGGAAGTGGATTAAAAGCCACAACATTCACCGCCGCAGTTGCTGCTAGTGCTAGCTGAGAAGCTGGTCCCAAACGGATGCAATTTTTTTACTGCAAACTGAGGTAGCAGCCTGATCGCATGGTCCTCACGATGTGAATGTTTCTGTCGAGCTCCTTGAAGCACGCATTTCCAGATCTTCATCTTGGATGTGCGTGCAATGCACAAATATCATGGCCTGGTTTACTAGCATATATAAGGGCCAGTGAATTAATCATACTTCTCAGCTTGATTTATTTTCTTGTGAAAAAGACTCGGCTCGATCTGCACATATATGGATTATAACTAGAGTGTTTACAGTGATCCAGGCAATGATGATATGGATTATTTTTTGAAGAGATGTGTACAGTTCTATGCTAACCACTAAAGCAGCTGGTTCTAGTATTGAATAGCAGAGTAGAAAACAGTCCTAACTAATCGCAAAGGCAAGTAAATGGCACCCCAAAGGGTAATACCGGAAATGCCAGCATATAGCAGGAGCAGCAGCAAGCACTAACATGGGATGCTTCTCTGAAGCACAAAAGAGAACAGGTTCAGGTCCAGGGGCTAGGCAAGTGCATATGCAGGGAATTAACCAAGTGATGGAGGAATGTTGCAAGCAATGATTGTCCTAGCAAGCTCCTTTGACACATACATATGTCTCACTAGATTCTGATGCAAAGATTTAGATCTCCACAGGCAAAAGCAGCCGGGAGTAGTAGTAGTGAGAGGAGCAGGGCGGGAAAGGTGAGAAAAAGCTAATTGGAATCATCAGAAGTTGCCAGCTTTCAGAACCCTGTGGGTCCAGCTTGGATCAAGGAGAATCATGCATGCATTTGCATATTGCCCAAAGCCCTCCAAAGATGAGGAGATTTCTAAAAGCCTGTAGACTCCATATACTGTAACTTATCTACCAAAAGAATGTCTGTCTTGGACATGGTAGAGAAAGATGGTGGCTGTCTTTATAGGGAAAAGGAGCAGCAACATATGCTGTCCTGCCACACACTTTTAGTTAATCAGCTGGTAATTACCAGTACACCAATCCTAACTAGAAGAATCCAATGTGCCTACTTGCAGCAACAGCAGAAGAAGCAATCGATTAGATTAACCTCGTTTTCTTCTTCTCAAGACAGTATCCCTTAATTTCCAAGATCATATACCCAAGTCTGCACCATGTGTACATGTACTGGTTGTTCTCTGCGGTCTACATGCATGTATGACTCAGATTTTCAGAGAGCTCAGACGTATATGCACTGGGGTTGTACAGTACTAGAGCTGTACTCTAGTCTACCGTCTACATGTACAAGACAGATTTGTATAATTGCGTTGTAGGGAGCTCAAGTAGATACGTACCTACCTACCACGGTGCAGCCCATGGGCCATGGAGACGATAGAGGCCAATAGTAAATCCAAGCAGAGCTGACAGATTCCTCCTCCTCTTGGTTCAAAAGCAAGTAAAACGACCGGCTCTGAAGCTGGAACGTGAAGCAGTAAACAACAAGGCAAACTACACAGGTAGCCTGGGACTGGGAGCCCGCATACAGGAACAATCCCGTCGTCTCCGTCGATCATGTGCTCGGGGCGCAGGAAACCATTATCGTGCGCGCCCCACCTCAAAAGAGAAGAGAGAGGCGAAGAGGTAGACAGATGATAGCCAAAAACTCCTCAGGTGGTTATTTCCGAACAGAGGGAATAGTAACTAACCAGCTGGAGAACAATGATATTGGTGAGGTACATGATGGCAAGCAAGATCAGCTGCTCAGCTCAAGCCCAGGGAAGGCAACTCCTCAGACTGTGGTTAGCTTTTGATTATGCTTGGTGCTGCAACCCTACCCAATCATTGTTGCCTTGGGTGCTCTGCACTTCCTCAGACTGAAGGCCCTGATCTGGTGTTCCAAGTATGTGATTGCATGATGGGCGGCCATACTTCAAGGTTGTTCCATTTCAGTGTTTCAGATAAGAAGGCTTGTATGTTGGGTTCCATAATGCAGATGCAGACTGTAGGATCCCAAACAGCTCAGGAACAGCTGGATCACTTGAAGTTTTTCTTGGTCAATAGCATCCAGGAGCTTGTCAGAGGGCAGGACTCAAACTGTCATACCGATCATCTGGCATCCTGCACGAGATGCAAGTTGCCATTAAATAACTCTCAGGTGATGTCTTTTCTCATAGGAAATAAGAAGCCAGGTCTCCAAAGATACAGCAAGAACCCAACATGATGAGTCAGGGCGAAATGATCACAAGAAACTTTCAGGAAGACAACCAAACTAAATTTAGGTGTAAACATGAATCTGGTTACATGATTAGCCGTTGTCACAGACACCTTTGAACAGGAAAGATCTAGAGCTTCAAGCACTTCTTAGTACAGGAAAACAATAGTACTAGCACTCAGCAAAGAAACGGTTACATTTATTTCTCAGAGGACGTATGTGGAGTGAAATGGAGATGACATACTTGGCTTCCTCATCGACTTCCTCCGTTCTCTGGCTCATCAGCCTCAGCACCTGTTGCTTCACCTTACTGGTCTTCCTCCAGCTGCCCTTGTCAACAGAAACAGAGTCCAAAATGGATTCGGAATCGGATGATGATGACGATGTGCTGTCCCTTCTGTGCCTTCTCTTCTTCTGCTTCCCTTTGGGTCGCCGCTTCTTGTTCTCTGAATTCGAAGAACTGCCACTTTCAGAAGAATATCCAGAGCCGATAGCTGATGATTCATTGTCCGAGTCGAACAGAGTCCTCACTGTTATGCCGATCTGAACCATTATGTGAACGTTTTTTTTTTCTCTTACTTTTTCCCTCCCTTGTAGATTTTTCCATCTCCATCTTTTTTCATCAGCTTCTTCTCCTCCCTCTCCTTTTCAAGATCAGGATCACAAATTGATACTAGGACTCTAACACAGTGGACTATGTCAACTTGGGGTTTTCAAGCTGCTGTGTCCTTTAAGGCCGTAATATGTAGGCACAGTCGTTCTTGTACTCATATCTCTAGTACCCAAGCTGGAAACACTTCTGAAATTGGGAATATGAATCACCGGAAGAAGTTGGTGAAGCTTTTGGTTTCACATGGTACTGCAGCCTTCTCCATACTCGCCAGATACATCTGTCTCTTGGCTTCATTCCTCTCTTACCAGCGGCTTGGCCCCTCTTCCTTCTGCCCATAGGCATTGACATTGCAGGCAGCAGCTGCAGCTCCATGTTCAGCTTGAACCCTGCTCAATCTGTTCACAGCTGATAAGGCCTTCAACATGCACGTCAAATGTGACGATGTGTAATTTTCAACTGCATCACGATAAACGTTGGTGTTCTTCCTCCTATTTCTTTGTCGGCAACTAGCAAATGACCCTCTGGCCTCCCGCTATCTTCCTTGGTTTCTTGCCTTGCCTATCCTTCTACCCATCCACCCAGTGTACCTTGTATTCTCCAACTATTAAGCCGTTGCCAAAAGTGAATGTTGGCGGTTGTCTTCTGTATATCGACATATACATTGTCAGCTTCACCTGAACCTTTGACTGTTGTGATCCTTTGGTGCACGGCTGCACACATCCCAGTCCAGGCAGATGTGACTTTCATGTAGTTAATTAAGGATCTGAGATGGGCACCTAATATCAAGTTCACCAATACACAATTTGCAATATAGAACAGAAATTCATATAGTCCTGAACGTCAAGGATTGGGCATGAAAAATCATTTGAATCACAAAATTTAAATATCGTAAACAATGAGCTCTTATCAGATTACCTAGTCTTCTTTGCAGACAAAACTTCGCTGGAACAGCAAGAGGTGGATGAGGTTGGCTAAAATAGCTTCTGCTACCTGCACAATTATAAGAACACTTCATTAAAACTGAATACATGCCAAGCTGGTTGATACTATACTAATGAAATGAAGCACAGGCAGCACATGTCTTCCAGCAAAACTAAGGCGATCATTTTTACCGAACATGGAGCAGGCATTCAACAAGCAGGTGCAGGAAGTAGACACAGACATTTGCACGATCGTTGTCATTGTATCAATGTCATTAGATCATCCATAATTGATTTTTCCCTAGCACCACATGATGACATCATGCCACAGCATTGCCTGCTTTCTCCCGCGCCACAACAGATGTTCTCACCTCACTTCATCCGCCACAGCCAGGCATCCAATGTATCACCAACTGCCCTTTAACAGTTAAGACACATAAGCATGCTCTTTCATCTTTAAAGGACAATTTCTCAAAAAAAAAAAAGTTGGAAAATGATCAGATTCTAAACCATGCCAGTGACAACATTATCTTAATCACATTAGGATTCGTGCAATTTAGCTATTGAAAAGGCACAAAGAGAACAAAACATGCATTGCCATGTTTCTTCATACTCATAAAAAGGTGAACGACGCTCACGAATCTCTCCCTTTTTTGTGGTTAGAGCTGATGAGTTAAATATACTGCATGATGAGCCAGCTAGAAAACTGTGTGCAGAACACTGGATGTAAATACATTGTTTTTCTCATATACACTCAACAAGACGCTAATTGACAAGCCCATCGCAATCTGCTAAAAACACACACAAGATGGAAGGAAAAACTTCCAACAGAGAAATCGCTTGATGCTCAAGAAGTTTTCATTCTCTCTAAAGGATTGCGGAGAAGAGGATCTGGTTGGTGTCTTCATTCTCCCCATCCGGACCCCCTGCAAGTGAAACCACGGCCAGTTGGAGTGAGTTCCCCATCACAAAATCCAACGAACTGCTGCAAAGCAAAAAAAAAAAAAAAAACTACCTGCCATTGGCTTCAGCTGATCAGTCCACTCGTCGATCACCTGCAACATAAACAAAGAGTAGCGAACAAATTCATCAGATCTCTCACGGCCTGTGGCTAGATTGCGGATTTTTTGGGTGGGGGGTCACCTGCTTGAGGCTGGCGTAGGCGGCCTCCTCGTCGTCGGTCATGAGGGGCAGCCCGGAGGAGGCGAGCAGCCGTTGCGTGGCGCTCCGCTGCGCGGCCAGGCTCGTGCGCATCATGTCGATCAGCTCCTGCACACGCACGCAGGATCACGGGATCAGTAAACCTGGAAGAAGGTGTGGAGGATTCAAAGAGGGGATCTGACTGACCTGCTTCTGGGCGAGGAGGTCACGGCAGAGATCCTTGAGCGCAGCCACCTCCTCTTGCACCCGCTTCACTCGCCCTACCAGTTTCGCTGGGTTTGCCTGAATGAAACCGTCACCCAGATCCTGTCATGGAAGGAAGCGGCTAGAGAGGAGAGGAAGGGGAGTTTGATTACTAACGTGGCCGGGGTAGGAGGCACGGAACTCAAGGTCAAGGCGGCGCTGGACGTCGGCGAGGGTGTTGCTGGCGCCGACGAGCGTCAGGTACACGTCGTTCACCGCCGGGTGGCGCCGATCAGCAGCCATGATTTGTTTGGGTCAATGGAAGTGAAAGCAGGGATCTCTTCTTCCAGCCACTGCTAGCGCTTGGCTTTTAAATTGGGGATGGAAGGGGATCCCACTATCCTGCAAGGAGACCTAAGCTATATTGGTTAGTAATGACGCAATTATATCATTTCATCTTTAGTTAGAAAAATGAATGAAATTCAGGCGTTATGATTCTACTGTAACAGTAACATAAGGAAATAGTATTTAGTCGTTGCGAGGTCAAAAATACACTTCTAGCGCTATGAAATTGTATATTAGACGGTATCAGGGAATCACAAATAGTACTGCTTGTAGTAAGCAAATCCAATACCAAAGGTATGATTTCACAGATAAGCTTTCGCATATATGAACTTTACAACTATAGCAGAAATTGCTTTTCTTGCGACTAACTGATGTAATGAATATCATAGTTAAAAGAACACATTACATTGCATTAAAACCTAAGGTTGATTGTTAAGCTAAAGCAACACAGGAGCAACTTAGAAGAATTCACTAGCTATCCAAAGGCATTTAATTTGTACCAAATGCATAACTTCCACAGTGCCCTTTTATGAAGAGAACCTGTAGTAGTGCACCCCAGTTGCATCGCACTAATAATCATCAGCCACAAACCAACAATAAAGTTCCTAGAGGAACCACCAATTGAAAATGTTGGCCAGAATCCAACCGCATATCCAAGTCAATTTTATATACAGACTGTAAACCAATGATTTGCACAACACAAAAAATACAACAAAGCCACGGCTTGATGACAGCAAACAAGAAGAAAGTGGCGAGCAAAGTTACTGAATAAGTCAGCATTTGATAACCAGATCTACATGGCTTAAGAGTAGACGTCCTGAATTAGGCAATTTGCAGATATCTTATGGAGTTATGGATTTCAAACCAGAGGTCCCACTACATCCATTCCTTGCAGATACAAACTATATCTCAAAACATATCAGAGATTCAATTAGATCTGTCACCGTACCGAACAATTGGGAAATAAGCACCCATGCTCGGTTGGAATTAATCCACAGAACTAGTTACGTGTATCCCTGAACCAAACCATAACTGTGCAAAGGAACACGCTAATATCGACCAGAAACTGCTTACACGAGCCAAACAAACGCGATTAGAAACCTAAACCTGTAACAAATCACTTCTCACGGTCACAGGGGCGACTGTTTGAGCATACGTGCATCTGCAGATGGGGCAACCAGTAGCCACCCCGCTCCGACCCCCAACCCCCACCGCAAGCCGGTGAATCCCTCGATTCCGTAGCCTAGCTAGGGTTTTCCGGCGAATCCAATCGGAACGGAACTAAGACGAGAATGCAGAGGAGGGGAAGAGGAGGAGGAGGAGGAAGCTCGCTTACCGATGGTGGCGGAGCGGACCCCGGGAGATCGCCGGGGAGAAGAGAGCCGGTCGCCGTCTGGGTTTAGGCGGGGACTCGGCGGGCGGGAGGAGGGAATTCGCGGCTCTCCGGGCTGCCTTTTGCCTGTGGCGGCTCACAGTGCGCCGCAAAACGAGCACTCGTTTTGAACGGGGGAGAGACACCCAGACAGAAACAAAAGTATGTTTATAGTCTTTCTGATTTTTCTGAAATATATACTCCTTCTGTACACTGATACTTATAAAACTTTTTGCAGTTCAATTTCTAAGCCATTTTTTTCAGGGGTAAAGGAGTTTTTATTCCAAATTTATAGAGTTATAGTGGACCGGCAACAATTCCTCAATGCATGAGGGTCCTTGGTGTAAGAGCATCAATAGCCACAGCAGATCCGCTTCACTTTCCTCTTCCTCCTCCTCTTCCGAAGAGTCCGGAGGTAGGCTGAACACAATTCGAACGGCGTGCCTGGCTCGGATCTCCTGTAGGGGCTCCAACCCCCGTTCCAGAGTGAGCATGACGTATGTGGTGATCCATTGTCGGGCCATGACTACCAGCGGACGGCGAGCTCGAGCGGATTGGACGGTGGCAGCATGGATGAGAGGGAGGGTGGAAATGGGACTGGATAGGGTTGGGGTTCTGCCATCCGGCTTAAATAGCTGGATTTGGAGTCTCAGACGAAGCACCGGAGCGGCGGCATGAATGCATCCTCACCGACTGTTGTGTTTAGACATGTGTCCGTGTGGGTCATGCTCGTTAGTCCGACGTGGCGGACGCGCCCGAGGGCGACCGGGCCTCCTCATATTCATCATAGATATGGGCTGGATATGAGGGCTATCGGTCAGCCCGAGCATATAGGGACGGTATGAGTGATGGAAATATGCCCTAGAGGCAATAATAAAATGGTTATTATTATATTTCATTAATCATGATAAAATTTTATTATTCATGCTAGAATTGTATTGACCGGAAACTTAAATACATGTGTGGATACATAAACAAATACTGTGTCCCTAGCGAGCATCTACTAGACTAGCTCGTTGATCAAGAGATGGTTAAGGTTTCACTATTGGAATCTGCTACTTTGCCATCTGCCAGCTCTTTGCCGTCTGCCAGCTGATGGCAAAGAGGCTCTTTGTCGTCTGCCTTGGGATAGCAGACGGCAAAGAGGCTCTTTGTCGTCTGCCTTGGGATAGCAGACGGCAAAGAGGCTGGCAGACGGCAAAGAGCTGGCAGATGGCAAAGAGACGGTTTGCCATCAGCTGGCTATTTGTCGTCTGCCAGCTGACGACAAAGAGGGAAAAGGCAAACGGCAAAGAGCCTAGTGGCGCCACGGGACACGGCGTGGCTAGGTCAACTTCTTTGCCGTCTGCTAGCAGACGGCAATGTCCAACCTTTGTCGTCTGCCAGCAGACGGCAAAGAAGTGACGTGGGGCCGCTTAACAGGCAAAGAACAAATAGCAGCCGGCAAAGCCGGGGCGGACAGCAAAGAAGAAGCACAACACCCGGATCGATCATGCGGATCGATGACTTGGCATCCCCACCCACACCCCATCGGACGCACACCCACGCACGCACCCATGATGCACACGCCCCGAGGGCAGCATCACCCCACCACGTCCCACCTCACCCCACCACGTCTCTCTCTGTCCCTTATCCCCACCTCACCCCACCACATCTCTCTCTCTCTCCTTTCTCTCCCTCTCGATCCAAATCGGCACACCGGCCGGCCGGCGCCCGCCATCGCCTTGACCCCCGGCCTTGCCGGCCAACACCTCGCCCGCCAGATCCAGCCTCGCCGGCCACCACCTCTTCCGCCGGCCGCGTCCACTTCCCCCTTCACCGCCGGCCCGACCACTTCGCCCGTCGCCCCCGCCGGCCTCCATCGGCCCGCCGGCGCCCGCCACCACCTCGTTGGCCGCCATCTCGCCTGCCGGCCACGGCCCCGTCGCCCGTCGCCCCCGCCTGCCTCCGCGTCTCATCGCTGGTCGACCGCGGCGGCCTCCGCACCCCGTCTCCCCTGCCGGCCTCCATCGGCCCCGGCTCCGTCAGCCCCGCCGGCCTCCGCCGGCCTCGAACCCCGGCCCCGGCCTCGAGGAGAAGTGAGAGGGCGCGACTGCTAGTTGCTCCGGCGACCACGGGCACAGAGGAGTTCGTTCGTTCTTGGAACAAAGTGTGGATGGATAATGTCGTGTTCGCATTGTGAAATTTGTCCATTCGTGGATGATGTATTCTGTGTAAATATTGTAATTTTGTATTGTGAAATTTGTCCGTTCGTCGTCGATTCTTGGAACAAAGTGTGGATGGATAATGTTGTGTTTATTTATAGCCTCTGCACTTGGACTGTTTATTTATTTTAATAAACAAACAAACTTCTTTGCCGTCTGTGATTGTAGGAGGCTGACGGCAAAGCCTCCCGTTAGCGGCTAACGGAGCTAACCCTATCCAGTGGCTTTGCCATCCGTCTGCTTTCTTTGCCGTCAGCTGCTGATGGCAAAGGCCCTTTTGCCGTTAGCCGCCGAAAGCAGACGGCAAAGTAGCTCTTTGCCGATCCTTACTTTGCCGGAGCCTTTTGCCGTCCGTGGCAGATGGCAAAGACCTTTGCCGTCCACCATTCCTGCCTTTGCCGTCTGCCGTGGCAGATGGCAAAGTAGCTGATTCCTGTAGTGTTTCCTAACCATAGACATGAGTTGTCATTTGATAACGGGATCACATCATTAGGAGAATGATGTGATGGACAAGACTCATCTGTTAGCTTAGCATATGATCGCTCAGTTTATTGCTACTGCTTTTTTAATGTCAAATACATGTTCCCATGAGATCACGTAACTCCCGGATACCGGAGGAATGCCTTGTGTGCTATCAAACGTCACAACATAACTGGGTGATTATTAAGATGCTCTATAGGTATGTCCGAAGGTGTCTGTTGAGTTGGCATGGATCGAGATTGGGATTTGTCACTCCGAGTATTGGAGAGGTATCTCTGGGCCCTCTCGGTAATACATGATACATCTCCAACGTATCTATAATTTATGAAAAATCCATGATGTTATATTATCATTCTTGGATGTTTTACAATCATTTTATAGCAACTTTATATCATTTTTTGGGACTAACATATTGACTCAGTGCCCAGTGCCAGTTGCTGTTTTTTGCTTTTTTTTACATCGCATGAAATCAATATCAAATGGAGTCAAAACACCGCGAAACTTTTTCTGGATTTTTTATGGACCAGAAGACATCCAATAGGCCAGAGAAGCACCTGGGGGTGCCCCGAGGGGGGCACAACCCACCAGGGCGCGCCTGGGGGCCTAGGCGCGCCCAGGTGGGTTGTGTCCACCTCGGTGGCCTCCCGCACCGCCTCTTCGCCCTATAACTTCCCAAATATTCGAAAAACCCTTGGGGTAGCCCTAGACCAGAAGTTCCGCCGCCGCAGGCCTTTGTAGCCACCGAAAACCATTCTAGACCCCGTTCCGGTACCCTGCCAGAGGGGGAATCATCTCCAGTGTCCATCTTCATCATCCCGGCAGCCACCACGATGAGGAAGGAGTAGTCCACCCTCGGGGCTGAGGTTTTGTACCAGTAGCTATGTATTTAATCTCTCTCTCTCTCTCTCATGTTCTTGAGATGTCACGATCTTGATGTATCACGGGCTTTGTATATATAGTCAGATCATATGGTGTTTTCCCCTCTCTATCTTGTTGTGATGAATTGAGTTTTTTCCTTTGAGATTTCATTGTTATCGGATTGAATACTTTTATGGATTTGAGAGCACTTGATATATGTCTTGCATATGAATACTCGTGGTGACAATTGGGTGTCATATTGATTCACTTGATATATGTTTTGGCACTCGACTCGCGGATTCCCGAGGTGACATTGGGGTAATCTATGCATAGGGGTTGATGCACGTTCTTGTCTTTGTTTCTCCGGTAGAAATCTTGGGGCACTCTTTGAAGTTCTTTGTGTTGGATTGAGTATTATGAATCTGAAATTATTTGGTGTTAATTTAGTACGAACTCTTGGATAGATCGATCGGAAAGAATAGCTTCGAGGTGGTTTCGTACCCTACAAAAAATTTCTTCTTATGTTCTCCGCTAGATAAGAACTTTGGGGTGATTCTTCGTTGCACATCGAGGGATGGTTATGTGATCCAATTATATTAGCATTGTTGAGAGATTGCACTAGCGAAAGTACCCTAGGCCTTTTTTCTAAGCATTGCAATACCGTTTTTGTGCCCATTTACTATTTGCTACCTTGCTGTTTTTATTTATTCATATTATAAAAAAATATTTCTACCATCAATATTACACTTTTATCACCATCCCTTCGTCAAACTAGTGCACCTATACAATTTGCCATTGTATTGGGTATATTGGGGACACAAGAGATTACTTGTATTTGGTTGCAGGGTTGTTTGAGAGAGACCACCTTCAACCCTACACCTCCCACAGATTGATAAACCTTAGGTCATCACTTGAGGGAAATTTGCTACTGTCCTACAAAACTCTACGCTTGGAGGCCCAACACGAGTCTACAAGAATAAAGTTGTGTAATAGACATCAAGCTCTTTTCTGGCGCCGTTACCGGGGAGGCTAGGTAAGCGGCACTCACATCCTGTCAACGAAGCTCTTTTCTGGCGCCGTTGCCGGGGAGGTGAGTGCTTGAAGGTATATCTTTAGATCTTGCAATCGAATCTTTTAGTTTTTAGTTTTATCACTAGTTTGGTTTATAAAAGAAAACTACAAAAAATGAAATTGAGGTGGTCTCATATTATTCATCTTTATAAAGTCTTTCGTGAAAATGATGGATCGGAAAATTGTGCTCAATTGCTAGAAAAAGAATTTAATAGAATGTTTGGTATAAATGATGAGCATGATTGCAATGTTGTTAGTATGAATTCTTTGAATATCCATGATGCTAATGCTATGCAAAGCCATAAGCTTGGGGATGCTATGTTTGATGAAGATGATATTTTTAGTCCCCCAAGATTTGATGTGCAAATTTGTTGTAATGATTGCATGCCTCCTATTTATGATGATTATAATGATGAAAGTGGATTTGGAGAGGTCATGAATTTATTTAGTGATGAATCCACCATTTTGGATGAGGTTTCAATTGACTATGATAACAAAGTTGCTATCTATGATGATTTTGGTGATGAAATTTATGCTATAAAGAATAATGATAACCGTGAAACTTGTCATCATGATTTTAATTTTCACTCTCATGATAGTTATTTTGTTGAGTTTGCTCCCACTACTATTCATGAGAATAAATTTACTTATGTGGAGAGTAATAAATTTTTTATGTTCGTGGATCATGAAAAGAATGCTTTATGTGATAGCTATATTGTTGAATTCATTCATGATGCTACTGAAAATTATTATGAGAGAGGAACTTATGCTTTTACATATTGCAACAATATCAAGTTATCTCTCTATGTGTTGAAAATCTTGAACTTTTGCTTGTTTTGCCCTCCTATGCTAGTTGATTCTTTCTCCCATAATTTGTGTGCTCACAAAATCCCTATGCATAGGAAGTGGGTTAGGCTTAAATGTGCTTGCCATGTGTTTCATGATGCTCTTGTTATGTTTCAATTCTTATCTTTTATGCGAGCATCATTGAAATCATCATACCTAGCTAAAAGGCATTAAAGAAAAGGGCTTGTTGGGAGACAACCCAACACTTTTACCTACTTTTTTGTGTATTCACATGATTATGCTATTGTAGTAATCATGTTTTATTGCTTTTGTTTCAATAAATGGCCAAGTAAAGCCTTTGGGATAGTGTGGATGATAGTTGACTTGAAACTGTGCAAAAATAGAAACTTTTGCGTTTAGTCCAGGAAATTTAAAAATTAACTGGAAAGTGCTTTTGATCTGATTTTTTACAGGTGATAGATATACAAATTATCTACGTTGTCCTAATTATTCAGAATTTTTGGAGTAGCATAAGTATGATTGGGGTACAGATTACTACAGACTGTTCTGTTTTTGACAGATTCTGTTTTCAATGCATAGTTTGCTTGTTTTCTAGTTTCTATGGCTTATATTGCTCAATATAAATTGTGGAAATGATAGGGTACAGTAGGCATTGTGTGAGAACAATTATGAATCTTGTCTTGGCAGTACCAGAGTGAAATGGTTTCCTCTTTATCATACTAACCTATCTCACAAAGTTCCGTTAAGTTTTGTGTGATTGAAGTTTTCAAGTTTTGGGTGAGATATCGATATGAGGAGAATATGGAATGACAAGACCCTAAGCTTGGGGATGCCAAAGGCACCCCAAGGTAATATGCAAGGAATATCCAAGCAACTAAGATTGGGGATGCCTTGGGGATGCCCCGGAAGGCATCCCCTCTTTCGTCTCCAACATTATCGGTAACCTCACTTGAAGCTATATTTTTATTCGTCACATGATATGAGTTTTTCTTGGAGCATCATTTTCTTTTGTTAGGATTTGCTTGCTGTTATTTGGAATGTTTTGCATCTTTTATTACAATAAAAATGTCAAGTATAGCCTTTGCCATGCTTATTTTAAAAGTCTATATGTTGTTGTATCAAAATAGAAAGTTTATCGTTGTTGCAAAAACTACCTAAAAAATTAAGAATGTGATAAAATGTTGAAACTTTTTGCAAAATAAGCTCTGATAAATTTTCTACAGTGTGATAAAATTTTCATAATTTTTTAAGTTGAATAAGTATGGATCTATTTGTTGGGGAACGTAGTAATTTCCAAATTTTCCTACGATCATGCAAGATCTATCTAGGAGATGCATAACAATGAGAGGGGAGAGCATCTTCATACTCTTGAAGATCGCAAGGAGGAAGCGTTTATCAACGCGGTTGATGTAATCGTACACCTTCATGATCCGTCCAAATCAAGTACCGAACGTATGGCACCTCCGCATTCAGCACGCGTTCAGCTCGATGACGTCCTCGCCTTCTTGATCCAGCGAGACGGGTGAAGTAGTAGATGAGTTCCGGCAGCACGACGGCGTGGTGACGGTGTTGGTGAAGAACAATCTCCGCAGGGCTTCGCCAAGCACAATGGAAACTATGACGGAGGATAAACTAGAGGGACGGGGTTGCCGGCACACGGCTTGTGTTTCTTGATGTGTCTTGGGTAATAGCCCTGCCCCTCTATTTATATGTTGAGTGATACGTCCATTTTGCATCATGCTTTTATATCAATATTTATTGCATTATGGGTTGTTATTACACATTATATCTCAATACTTATGACTATTCTCTCTTATTTTACAAGGTTTACCATGAAGAGGGGGAATGCCGGCAGCTGGAATTCTGGCTGGAAAAGGAGCAAATATTGGAAACCTATTCTGCACAGCTCCAAAAATCCTAAAACTCCATGGGAGTCAGTTTTGGAATTAATAAGAATTATTGAGCGAAGAAAACACCAGAGGGGGCCCACACCCTGGCCAGGAGGGTGGGGGGCGCGCCCACCCCTACTGGGCGCGCCCCTGTCTTCTAGGCCCCCTGGCGGCCCTCCGGTGCCCATCTTCTGCTATATGAAGGCTTTTACCCTGGAAAAAATCAGAGGCAAGCTTACGGGACGAAACTCCGCCGCCACGAGGCGGAACCTTGGCGGAACCAATCTAGGGCTCCGGCAGAGCTGTTCTACCGGGGAAACTTCCCTCCAGGAGGGGGAAATCATCACCATCATCATCACTAACGATCCTCTCATCAGGAGGGGGTCAATCTCTATCAACATCTTCACCATCACCATCTCCTCTCCAAACCCTAGTTCATCTCTTGTATCCAATCTTGTATCAAAACCACAAATTGGTACATGTGGGTTGCTAGTAGTGTTGATTACTCCTTGTAGTTGATGCTAATTGGTTTACTTGGTGGAAGATCATATGTTCAGATCCTTAATACTCCCTCCAGTCCTAAATATAGGGTTATAGTTTTTGGCACGGAAATTAAAGAACGCATGTGGACTGAAAAGTTCACAAGTTTTGGGAGAGATTACACCTGACTAATTGACATGAGAAAATAGAGGAGGTTGCCTAATATAAGTAAATGTAATCAAATCTCTAAAAAAATTATCCAGATGAGTGGTGCAACGTAAGGCACCTTATATTTTGGATGTTTTCTCAAAAATCTATACACCTTATATCAAGGAACGGAGGGAGTACATATTATTACTCCTCTGATTATGAACATGAATATGCTTTGTGAGTAGTTACGTTTGTTCCTGAGGACATGGGTGAAGTCTTGCTATTAGTAGTCATGTGAATTTGGTATCTGTTCGATTTTTTGATGAGATGTATGTTGTCTCTCCTCTAGTGGTGTTATGTGAACGTCGACTACATGACACTTCATCATTATTTGGGCCTAGAGGAAGGCATTGGGAAGTAATAAGTAGATGATGGGTTGCTAGAGTGACAGAAGCTTAGACCCTAGTTTATGCGTTGCTTCGTAAAGGGCTGATTTGGATCCATATGTTTAATGTTGTGGTTAGGTTTACCTTAATACTTCTTTTGTAGTTGCGGATGCTTGCAATAGGGGTTAATCATAAGTGGGATGCTTGTCCAAGTAAGGGCAGTAGCCAAGCTCCGGTCCACCCACATATCAAATTATCAAAGTACCGAACGCGAATCATATGAGCGTGATGAAAACTAGCTTGACGATAATTCCCATGTGTCCTCGGGAGCTCTTTTCTCATTATAAGAAATTTTCCAAGCTTGTCCTTTGCTACAAAAAGGACTGGGCCACCTTGCTGCACTTTATTTACTTTCATTGCTTGTTACCCGTCACAATTTATCTTATCACGAAACTATCTGTTACCTACAATTTCAGTGCTTGCAGAGAAAACCTTACTGAAAACCGCTTGTCATTTCCTTCTGCTCCTTGTTGGGTTTGACACTCTTACTTATCAAAAGGACTACGATAGATCCCATATACTTGTGGGTCATCAAGACTCTTTTCTGGCGCCGTTGCCGGGGAGTGAAGCGCCTTTGGTGAGTGGAACTTGGTAAGGAAACATTTATATAGTGTGCTGAAATTTTCTGTCACTTGTTACTATGGAAACTAATCCTTTGAGGGGCTTGTTCGGGGTATCTTCACCCCGACCAGAAGAGCAAAGAGTTGCTCCTCAACCTACTGAACCTACTGAAAATATTTACTTTGAGATTCCTTCGGGTATGATAGAGAAACTGCTAGCTAATCCCTTTGCAGGAGATGGAACATTGCATCCTGATTTACACCGTATCTTTGTGGATGAAGTTTGTGGATTATTTAAGCTTGCAGGTATTCCCGATGATGTTGTCAAAAGGAAGGTCTTCCCTTTATTTTTTAAGGGAGATGCATTGACATGGTATAGGCTATGTGTTGGGGATATAACTATTTGTGTAAGCCGCCCAGGAGGGGCCGGGTTATACAAAGAAGACTCATCAGAGAGAAGCCCAAGACCGAGCATGAAGATGGCGATTCAATAAAGGGCTTAAGGCCCACCGGCGACTTAAGGCCCGTTGTAGTAAACCGCCATCATAACATGACTTGTAACATAAGGTAGATTTAACTAGTCTCCGAGCTGGACACTGTTTATGAGCCGGCCGGGACTCTCTAGGCCACAGGGCGTCAACCCGTGTATATAAGGGGACGACCTGCTGGCGGCTTAGGGCAAGAAACAACTCATCAAGAGCCGGGCATAGCATGTCTTGCTCCCTGGTCATCGAAACATCAATACCAACCCAACTAGACGTAGGCCTTACCTTCACCGTAAGGGGCCGAACTAGTATAAAACCTCTCGTGTCCTTTGTCCCGATTTAACCCCTTCAAGCTTCCTAGTTGCGATGGCTCCACAACTAAGTCCTTTCACGAGGACATCTGACGTGACTATTCCACGACAGTTGGTGCCCACCATGGGGCCAGCGCACGGTGGATTTGAGTTCTTGAAGGGCAACTTCAAAGGGCTCAAGGGATACGTAGTGGGCCGGATGACCAAGAGTCATCGCGGCAAGATCTACATCGACGACGAAGGCTGGGGTCCCAACGCCGGCTCAATTGAGTACGGGTATCGGGTCCCCTTCGGCGGAATCCACGTCTTCATTGGCCGGATCAACGAGCCGGGTCCTGAGCCGGACAACTGCACCGACCTCGTCGAGACGGCTCAGCGTGCGAGGAAGACCCGGACTCAACCGGTCATGAGGCGTGCCTTCGTGGGCTGCATCCACGGAGAGGAACTTTCTGAAGGATCTGAAGATAAGGGTGAGACGGCCATCCTATCAGACGGTGATTCGTCCGCTGGTTCAACAGATTCATTGTACCAAGTGCAAGACGGCGTGCTCAGAGGCTGTTCTGATGGCATCAGTATTCCGAACCCCTGTGAGTCGCCAAGATGGGCCGGAGTCTTCATGGCTGGGACTCAGCCCGGCTCAAACTCTACAGCTGCTGCAGCGGTAACGTCCGGGTTAGGAGCAGCCGGGGCAGGCGGCCCCGTGCGCCCGCCGGCTCAGGTGCTGATAGATCTCATGGACAAGCTTACGGCCCTGTTAACCGCCACGGTTATTCCTGCAGACAAAGATGAGCATGACGCAGCGGTAGCAAAGGTGCGCGAGGAGATAGCTTAGGCCAAGGAGGCCTTGGCAGCTGAGGATACTAGACTAGCTACAGAACGGGCGGCTCTCGATGCCCGGGCACAGCGCTTGCAGTCGGAAGCTTACCAGCTCACGATGAGCCTAAACGCCTCCAATGAGGTAATGAGGAGGAGACATCAGAAGACTCAGTCCCGTTTACCTCTGAATTACGACCCTCAGGTTCTTTTTGCTACACCCGGAGCCGGCCCAAGTAACCCGCCAGAGGCCAATCAGCTTATGATAGCCAGAACAGGAGGGCCGACTCAGCCTCGGGAGACGGTACCACCTCACGTGAGCATGCCACCACCGCGTTATGTGCCAGTTCCCCCGAGTCACTTTTCCAACCCCATGGAGAACTTAATTGCAGCTTCAACACGTTTGGCGGCTCTTCCCATGGACGGTGATGACCCGGCGACAGTGGAAACCCAGAGAGTCAGAGAACTTCTTCAAACGGCCTTAGCTTAGCAGGAGACCTATTCTTACAGCCGGGACAGAATTCACTCAACTCCCCCGCCTTGGTTAGCACCACCTCGTCATAACCGGAGCCCAAGTTATAGCAGACACATGGAGTCCGAAGCTTTGTCAAGTAACGCCCAACGCCATAACCAGCCCGGTGGCTACCACCCGGTGCAAGACCGAATACATCAGGAGAACGAACGGGCGGCTCGGGCAGCGGCTCAACAGGCGGCTTATCAGGACATCCCGGAGTATCCAACGACTTCTGTTGAGGCGGGAGTAGCCACTAGAACTGGTGGTGTTCCTTGTTTGGTACCGGCTCTACGCAATGTGCGTCTGCCCAAGGACTTCAAGGGACCTCGAAAGATACCAAATTACACGGCCGACTTGCAGCCCGGGGCATGGATCGAGAGTTATGAGATGGCCATGGAGCTATTGGAAGTCAGTGACGCGGCGATGGCTAAATATTTCACCATGATGCTAGACGGAACAGCCCGGTCTTGGTTAAAGGGTTTGCCACCCAACTCCATCGGCTCATGGGAGGAGTTAAAGGCTCGGTTCATCCAGAACTTCAAGGACACCTGTAAGCAATCTATGTCGATTGTGGACTTAACGAATTGTAAGCAGGGGGAGGGTGAGTCCACCACCCATTGGGTGCGCCGGGTCAAGGAGATAACTCATTCATCTGACAACATGGATGTCGGCTCTGCAGTCCTTATGTTGGAGAAGAATTGTAGCTTTGAGCCACTGAGAGAGAAGCTGGGGCGCCTTAAACGTGACTGCAAGGATATGGGCACGCTGATGGCGGCTTTAGTTAAATATGCTGATTCTGATAGTACCAAGGATCCCGCGTCTGACGATGAGAAGACAGGGAAGGGAAGAAGGAACGGCAATGGAAAGGGCCAACAGCATAACCCGTGGAATCAAAACGGCAATAAGCGTAAGGCGGACGGTAACCCGGAGTTCGTGGCCAATGCCAATGCGCAGGGTAGCAATCAGAGACGTAAGGGTAAACCGCCTCGATCCGGCGGGTCAGGCCATCTCTTGAACAGCTACTTAATGAGCCCTGCCCGAGACACGGCACCAGGGAGCGGCCTGCCACGCACCTGTGGAAGGATTGCACGATCATGAAGGCGTTTAAGAATTCCAACACTTATGATGGCCATAATGGGTCTGGTGGTGGTTCAGGAGCTGGCGGTTTCCATGGCCTAGGTGGCGGCTCAGGGTCCGGCTTTCAGGGACGTCAAGGAGGAGGCTATAACCAACCGCAGTCTGGTCAAGGAGAGCAGCAGCAGTCGGGTTATCAGAGCAACCCGAAGCAATTGAATGGTGGGCAGTATCACGTATTTACCACTAGCTTATGCAAACGTGAACAGAAGGTTCATAAGAGGGCCGCCAATTCTGTTGAGCCGGCAATCCCTCGTTATTTGAGGTGGTCAGAGCAGCCCATCATATGGAGCAGGGAAGATCATCCTCCACGGGTCGATAACCCGGGTCAGTTGGCCTTGGTGGTGGTACCTCAGGTTGGAGGGTATAAGTTCACTAAGGTGCTCATGGACGGGGGTAGTAGCATCAATATCCTCTATTATGAGACCTTTCAATGCATGGGATTAACTGATAAAAATCTGAGAACATCCAACACTGTTTTCCATGGAGTAGTCCCTGGTAAGTTGGCTTACCCAGTTGGCAAAATTGAGCTGGAGGTGGCCTTTGGAGACGAATATGACTCCAGGGCTGAGAAGTTTACGTTTGAGGTGGTCAAAATCAGGAGCCCATACCACGCTCTGTTCGGGCGGCCGGCTTATGCTAAGTTTATGGCTCGGCCATGTTATGTTTATTTGCAGCTCAAGATGCCGGGTCACAAGGGCACCATCACTGTACATGGCAGTCGGAAGGTAGCACTGGAGTGTGAAGAAGGCGACGCGGCTTATGCTGAGTCGGCTTGCGCAACAGAAGAGCTCAAATTTTATCAAGATAATGTTGACCCGGCGGATATGACATCCCTGAAGAAGCCAACTACAGAGCACGACCCGGCATTAAAGTTTAAATCGGCAGCTGAGACAAAGCTTGTTAACTTTACCCCGGGTGATCCTTCCAAGCAGTTTAGCATCAGCAGCAATTTGGATCCCAAATAGGAAAGCGCACTCATCGAGTTCATCCGTGAGACCCGGGACATCTTTGCATGGAAACCTTCTGACATGCCGGGTGTACCGAGGGAACTCGCTGAGCACACTCTCAATATTGATCCGAAGTATAAGCCGGTCAGGCAGTTTCTTCGGCGTTTTAACGAAGAGGGACGGAAAGCTATTGGAGAGGAAGTTGCCCAGCTCTTGGCGGACGGGTTTATCATTGAAGTTTTTCACCCAGAGTGGTTGGCTAACCCGGTGCTTGTCCTCAAGAAGAACGGCACCTGGCGGATGTGTGTGGACTACACGGACTTAAACAAGGCTTGTCCGGCTGATCCCTTTGCTCTTCCCCGTATTGATCAAATCATTGATGCTACAGCGGGTTGTGAACATTTGAGTTTTTTGGATGCTTACTCTGGTTATCATCAGATCAAAATGGCAGTTAAGGACCAGGATAAGATGGCTTTCATCACTCCGTTTGGAGCCTTCTGCTATGTATCTATGCCATTTGGACTCAAAAGTGCCCAGGCGACTTATCAGCAGTGTGTGCAGAACTGTTTGCACGATCAAATTGGGCGTAATGTTCATGCTTACGTGGATGACATTGTGGTGAAGTCCAGAGAAAAGGAGACCTTTATATCTGACTTGAAGAAGACCTTTGATAATCTCCGGGTTTACAAGATGATGCTTAACCCGGCCAAGTGTGTGTTTGGTGTTCCTGCGGGCAAGCTCTTGGGCTTTCTGGTGTCCAACAGAGGCATCGAAGCTAACCCGGAGAAGATTAAGGCGATTACCTCTCTGGCTAAGCCGGCGTGCATCAATGATGTTCAGCGACTGGCGGGTCGTGTTGCCGCCTTAAGTCGGTTCATAAGTCGGCTAGGTGAGAAGGCCCTTCCATTGTATCAGATGATGAAGAAAACTGACACTTTTGTCTGGAGCGAGGCCGCTGATGCTGCTTTTGAAGACTTGAAGAGACAATTGTCTGAACCACCGGTTCTCGCAGCTCCAATTGATAAAGAGACTTTGCTGTTATATGTGGCTGCCAATTCACGAGCCGTCAGCGTTGCCATCATGGTGGAGCGTAAGGAAGCTGGTAAGGAGCATCCGGTTCAACGGTCGGTTTACTACATCAGTGAGGTACTCATTGAATCTAAGCAAAGGTATCCACATTGGCAGAAGCCTGTTTACGGGGTGTTCATGGCTAACCGAAAGTTGAAGTAGTACTTTCAAAGCCACCCTATAACTGTGGTAAGTTCTGCCCCTTTGGGGGACATCATTCAGAACAGGGAGGCCACAGGACGAGTCGCCAAGTGGGCCATTGAGCTTGGGCCTCACGATCTGAAGTATATGCCATGTACTGCTATTAAGTCTCAGGCCTTGGTGGACTTTATCAATGATTGGCCAGAGTTACAGGCCCCTGAGGAGAAGCCGGATAACACATATTGGATGATTCACTTTGATGGGTCCAGGCAGCTAGAAGGCTCGGGGGCTGGAGTGGTGTTAACTTCCCCTCGAGGTGACAAATTTCATTATGTACTTCGACTTATGTTCCCATGTACTAACAATGCAGCTAAGTACGAGGCCTTACTCCATGGTCTCCAGATGGCTAAGGAGATAAACTTAAGCTGGGTAGGATGCTTGGGCGACTCAGATCTTGTGGCTCAACAAGTGTCAGGCAAGTGGGATTCCAAGGACCCCCTTATGGCGGCTTATCATCGTGAGGTAGACGCTGTGGCTGGTCACTTCACGGGTTATCAAGTGGAGCACATCGATCGAAGGAATAATGAGGCGGCTGATGCTTTAAGCCGGTTGGGATCCCAACGTAAGCCGGTGCCGCCCAACACCTTTCTCGATGTTCTGCATAACCCTTCTGTCAAGGTGCCTACCGAGGAAGAGTTAGCAGTGCCAGACCCGGAGGCACAGCTGGTAGCGGCTCTTCACATTATCCCGGATTGGACAGTGCCCTACTTGGCTTATATGACCCGGGGTGAGTTGCCTGAGGATGAGACCTTGGCGAGACAAATCATCAGGCGCTCCAAATCTATGACAATTGTGAACGGCGAGTTACATCACCTAAGTGTCACGGGGGCGTTTCAGCGTTGTGTGTCCCCTACAGAAGGCCAAGAAATACTTCGTGAGATCCATGAAGTGGATTGTGGCCATCATGCCGAGTCAAAATCTCTCGTAGCCAAAGCTTTTCGTCATGGTTTCTATTGGCTGACGGCTCATGCTGATGCAGAGGATCTGGTCAGTAAATGTGATGGTTGTCAAAAGTTCTCATGACGAGCTCATGTGTCGGCTCAAGAATTGAGGATGATCCTGATCACTTGGCCGTTTGCAATCTGGGGGCTTGACATGGTTGGACCTTTCAAAAGGTCTAAAGATAAAAAGACACATCTGCTGGTGGCAGTAGACAAGTTTACAAAGTGGGTTGAGGCAGAGCCGGTCAGTAAGTGTGATGCAGCCACGGCGGTTCAGTTCATGAAAAAGGTGATCTTTCGTTTTGGTTTCCCACATAGCATCATAACTGATAATGGCACTAATCTCTCCAAGGGTGCCATGGAAGAGTTCTGTCAAAGAGAACATATCCGGCTTGATGTTTCGGCTATTGCTCATCCTCAATCCAATGGTCAAGCAGAAAGAGCTAATCAAGAGATCCTGAAAGGTATCAAGCCCCGGCTCTTAGTCCCCTTACAGCGGACTCTGGGTTATTGGGTGGAGGAGTTACCCTCCGTGCTATGGAGCATCAACACTACGCCTAACAGATCTACGGGATACACACCTTTCTTCATGGTCTATGGTGCAAAGGCAGTCCTGCCAAGTGACATCCGGCATGACTCACCCCGTGTGGCAGCTTACGTTGAGGCAGATAACGAAAAGGCTCGTCAGGATGCACCTGACTTTTTGGAGAGGAGCGAGACTTGGCAATAGCCCGCTCGACGATTTACCAGCAAGACCTGCGCTGCTATCACAGCCGCCGGGTTAAGAGTAGAACCTTTCAGGAAGGCGACTTGGTGCTCCGGCTCATCCAAGATCAGTCTAACATGCACAAGCTATCCCCGCCTTGGGAAGGGCCCTTTGTGGTCAGCAAGAATCTGCACAACGGGTCATATTATCTCATCGATATTCGAGAGCACAAGGACTCACTTAAGTCGGAGGAGGAGACCCGCCGGCCGTGGAATATAGCTCATCTCCGGCCTTACTATACTTAAGTCGCCAGTTCTTAAGATGTATATACTTTTGACGATGTACATATTACATAAAGCAATAAAGCTGATGGACACTACCAACAGGGGACAGATCATATCTGAATCTGGCTTTCCCTTTGGTCCGGCTTATGATCATATCTGAATCTAGCCATGGTCACTTGGGGGCTTCCTGTTCAAACATAGGTCGTATTCGAACCAAAGAGAACATAGCTGTCGATACCCACTTGATCGGCATACTGCCAAACCCACTTGGGGGCTTCTTGATCATATTTGAATCACAGCTTAACCCCTTTGGGTCTGACGTGGATCGTATTCGAATCAACGTCATTAAACAACTCTTATGTTCACTTGGGGGCTTCCTGTTCAAACATAGGTTGTATTCGAACCAAAGAGAACATAGCTGTCGATACCCACTTGATCGGCATCGCCAAAGCCACTGGGGGCTATATGATCATATCCGAATCTTAGCTTAACCCCTTTGGGACGGTTCTCTGATCGTATTCGAATCAGGAGCCTGTGAACATTGCTTATAAGTATAGTTACTTTCACTATCATTGAAACCTTCTTGAGGAGATGGTTCTTGATTCTTCCGGTTTACTATTGATTACCCCAGGTTCTAAAAATGCCAGGTAAAATATCTAATGGGCCAGAAAGACTATCAAAAGGGTCACAGGTATGCAGTTGTGATTATGTTTTAAATAATCATAAATCAGCCTATATATGAGGTCTTTGGATCATGTTCCGGGTGATCAATACTCTATACACCCCTGGGATAGTGAACCGCCCAGAACACTTTGCCTGCTTTTATGTGCAGGATAAAGCAAAGCAAGTTAAACATCAAGGAGATACATGGTTAACATAAGCCAGAGGAATATAGTGATGGCGGCTTACAAAAGTAATCAGCACCATAAAGCATGACAAGCATTAAGAAGTTTTCTCTATCCTATTACAAGACTCCCCGAGTCTAAACAAGCGAAGCATTGTTTTTGCAAAAGTTATAACACGACTGGCGGCTCATTCCTCCAGCTGGCTTGACGACTCCGGGTTATCCTTCTCCGCCTCTCCTTCGGTTGTTTTGTCCTGGAAGGTGGACGAGGCCCAGTCAATGCCGCTCAAGGCTTCAAATTCAGCCTCATCATCTATTAAACTGGCCGGGTCCACTTCAGGGGCAAAGGTATGCTTACGCGTTGGAGGGATCAGGCTGACTTGGTCATATGACATTTGGGATTCTCCGGTTCTCGCTATCATAGCCCGACGAATACTTAGGAAGATCAGTATCATTCCCAATGAGAGTCGCCAGGGGACGTACGACTTTGACACAGGCAGTGAAGTCTTGGTCGTCAAAGGCAGTGCCGTCCTCCTTCAGGCTTGAATATCCGAGAGAGAGATCAGCAAGGTCAAGTTCTGGCACCCATGCTCTTGCCCGACTTAATGCGGCCACGGCTCCGGCTCTCGCAGATGCCCGTCTTAAATCCTGAATTCGTTGAGGTAGCACCGAAAGATGCCTCAACACATCTTGTAGAAGGCGAGGAGTGGTATTTGATAAGGCCACAACGGCCAAAGCACGTTGTGACCCGGAGTATAGCTGCTCCACTAAGGTGTACACTGCCTTAAGCTTGATCAACATATTTTCCTTCAGATTGGTACTCCTGGGGCCTGTATGTTCACAGGTATAACAGTAAGCTGGAGGTGACTATTACAATAATCCTTGGAAGATTACAATATTTAAGGTTTTTTAGAGTGACTTACCGAAGATGGCTGAGACCATTTGGGATATCTGCCGTTTTAAGTCGGATAGCTCGGTTGTTGCCTCGGCAAGAGATGATTCTGCTGTTTCGGCCCGAGTCACGAGTGAAGCCCTCTCATCAACCCAAGTTTTCTTCTCTGATTCAAAATTTTTCTTCAACTTCTCTTGTTCAAAGACACTGAATTCAAACTTGGAGTTGGCTTTCTGAGTTTCAAGCTCTTGGGTTTTCAACTGGCTCTTCGGATCAGCAATCTCCGACTCAAATTGACTTATGGTGGCCTGCATTGACATCAGGTTATGGTAAGAATCATGGTAAGATAACATTTAAGTCCCAAACACTTTACAAGTAAAGATACTTGGCACTTGGGGGCTAATGTATGCTTAAAGAATTTTTTAACCTATCCTATCGAGTCATACATATTAAGTCTCAAACACTTTACAAGTAAAGATACTTGACACTTGGGGGCTAATGTGTACTACAAATTCAAAGTTTCATGCTATCACCGGGTTAAATGTATTCACTTTAAAACGGACAAGCTAATAGTAAGTAGATTTCTAAGTCTACAGCATATTCATTCATAAGCAATAGATTTGGGGGCTGGTACAGTAAGTAAGGTTCAGGAAAAAAGCATAAATTATACCTCAGATTTGTGCTGTATTTGCTTCACCATGTTAATTTCCAGGTCATGACTATTGTGTACTTGGTTCAGATAGCCCGAGACTATATCACCAATACTTAGGTGAGTATAATCAGTGATGTCTTGTTTGGCCTTTCGACGTTGAGCAAACTCCTCTTTGGCAGTGCATTGGGCAAGAACAGTAGGCCGGCCCGGTTCAACATATTGACTTTTCACAATTTCAACTTCCGGGTCAGTCGTCTTCACCGGACTAGGAACTTCTGGGTTATCAGAATTGTGGATAACATCTTCTGCAGGTGGGTCAGAGGTTGGCACCGGAATGTCAGAAGCCGGTTCAGGTGGTGGCTGATGAGTGGAGCTGTCAAGAATGGATGAGTCAAGCACCGGTTCAGTGACCACCGGGTCTCGGGACGGTTTATTCTTCTTTGCCCTCTTGCTGGGTTTCACTTGCAGGCTGTCAATCAAAGTGGAAGGATAAGCATCAAAGTATAAGTATGGAAAAACTTAAAGTAAGAAAGGTCATATTACCCGGGAGCCGTTTTGAAAGCCGACATGTTTGATTGCATCGACTCATCAGAGGAAGGAGAGTTATCCTGATAATTGGACTCAGATGAGTTGAGAGGTTGGCGAATTAAACCCGCCAAAGATAAAGCGGAATGTAAATCGGAGATAACCTCGGTCCGACGCTTCCTGGTTACATCGGGTAAGCCAGAAGAGAGTTCTGCGTCTTGGTTGGCCCGAGTCTGCCTCCGGTTCTCAAGCTGTTGTTGCTTCAAAAGAAATTGAGGATCTTCGTAAGCTAGAGGATGTGAAAATCTTACTTTCCGGGTCACCCTTCGGATTTTTTGCTTTGGCAAAGGCTCTGAGTCGGAGGAGATTATAGTTACCTCTTCGTCAATTGCTTGACTGTTCCCTGTGTCCTCCTGAAAGGATAGAATGTCAGTAAAATAACGACAAAGGAGTTAAGAAAATCAAAAGATTACCTCTTCCTCATCCGAAGAAGAGTCATCCGATTTAAGCATATCGGAGGCGCTGGGTTTCTTCTTCTTTGAGGTGCCCGTCCTGGTGGCTTTCCTTTCAGTCTTCTTGGCCGGCCTGGCCTGTTTGGTAGCCTCATGGTCATACTTGACCTTCCAGAAATTATCACTGGCCTGTGGAAAAAGATAAAGAATCATAAGTACAAGAAGGTAACATATTAAGGAGTATTTATGAAGATTGGTAACTTACAGCAGGGGTCGGGTTCTTCTTGCAGAAGGGAAGTAAGCCGAAGGCATTACCAGTCACAGTGCCCTCCTTCAACAGTGACTGGACTATAGCATCTACCACATCATCTGGTAAGTCATCAGGACTATGACGCATTGGGTCCTCCTTCTCGCCTATGTAAGTACACATTAAGCCGGAGCGGCGGCTTAATGGTAGATCCGCCAGGTGACCCAGACCCGGACCAAATCGATGCCACTTAACCCGTTGCCTAAAAGGGCTTTGATCTTCTTAATGGTAGGGTTAAGAGGCAGGCGCTCAACAGCAGTCAACTTGTCCGCCAGATGATGGTTGGATTCAAGGCGCAGGGCGTGAAAGCCGGGCAGAGGGCTGTCATCAGCCGGTGACGTGTCTTGACAGTAGAACCACGTCTGGTTCCAATCCTTCGGGTGACTTGGCAGCTCAACATAAGGAAAAAGACAATCTCTCCGCCGCTGGATTGAGATGCCGCCAAGTTCAAGGCTAGGCCCGTTGGCACGTTCATTCTGCCAGTTCAAATAAAAAAGTTCTCTGAACAAAAGTAGACTTGGCTCCTCTCCCAGGTACACCTCGCAGAAGACTTGAAAATTGCAAATATTTGACACGGAATTGGGTCCAATGTCTTGAGGTCTAAGGTCGAAGAAATTCAGAACTTCCCTGAAGAATTTTGAGCCGGGAGGGGCAAATCCCCGGTTCATGTGATCCGTGAATACTATTACCTCCCCATCTTTGGGTTGAGGTATCTCTTCAGATGGGTGAGGGGCACGATAAGACATGACCTCTTTCTTTGGCAGATGGCCAGACTTCACGAACTCGGCAAGTTTGCTTTTGGTCACTGATGGAGTCATATACCTAGGGTAGGGTCATAGACCTGATCTAAATACCCTACCCAAGGACACCCTTAGAAGAGATCACCTTCCAGTCGACCTACGAGGAACCCACTCGACTGACTTGAAGGACTCGGCCATGAAGACTCACTCGACCACCAGAAGGTCAAGAAGCACTCTGTACTACAATGGTCTGTAATTAAGTAGACTTTATGGTAGTTAAGACACTTTATGTGGGGCGTTACCAGTAACGCCCTAGACTTAATGTACTTTAAACCCTTCATTACGTGGGCTGGCAGGGGTCCTGGCGCACTCTATATAAGCCACCCCCCTCCACAGGCAGAAGGGTTCGCACCCCTGTAATCCTTATACTCATAATCCACTCGACCGCCTCCGGGCTCCGAGACGTAGGGCTTTTACTTCCTCCGAGAAGGGCCTGAACTCGTACATCTCTTGTGTTTACAACCTCTCCATAGCTAGGACCTTGCCTCTCCATACCTACCCCCCACTCTACTGTCAGACTTAGAACCACGACAGTTGGCGCCCACCGTGGGGCAGGTGTTTTTAGCGATTTTCTGGAGAAGTTGCGATTCTTCCGAGTACTTTCATCATGGTTGCTACTGGAGTTTTGGTCGAGGGCCGCAAGATCCGTCTTGGCGCTCTCACCTTCATCGCGGACGACTCCGCTTGGCTCCAGGAGGCTCCACTCGACGTTGATGCGCTCCCCGTCCGCGGTGCGATGCATTTTCGCGCATGTGTCCGCGGTGTTCTGCTGCGGCAACCGTCGACCCCGTGTCGGTCGACTCCCCTATCGGCCACCCTCCCGGTCTCCCACCAGCGCAAGCGCTCTGGTCGGTCGAGGCTCCAGCGGTGGGTGAAGCACGCGGTGGCTCGCCAGACGGCCACCGCCCAAGTTGCGGCAATCGAGCCCGACGAATCCCTCTACGGCCTGTTCGATCTGTCGACTGGCTCCGTAGAGATTGCATCCGAGTGCGATAGCAGTGATCCGGCGGCGGAAATCTTGATGGTCAACGGACCTCGCAGTCCTCCTGGCTTCGCCCATGAGGGCGGGGCAGGCGATGGAGGCGACCCCGTACGGGACCACGAAGAGTACCAGCCCGAGCCACTCGACTCTCTGCAGAGGGAAGAGCTCTGCCGCAGGAACATGGATGCCCTGCATACTCCCATCGCGGGAGAAACCCCCGAGGCTCGCGCTTTGGAGGAGGCACGTTTGGCCAACTTGGCTGAACGCGCTCGCCTGGAAAATCTTCAGTGAGCACTCGACGAGCGCGCGCGGCAACGAGCACCCGACGCCAATCGACGTCAGCTCTTCCCGCTGACTCAGGTATATCGAACCCCAATTCAGAATTTAGCAGCTGCAACCCGTATAGCAGAGTCCATCCAGCCCTCTCAGTCAGAAGCTGGCAGAGGCTTGATGCAGATCAGGGATTTGCTCCGGGCAGCAGGAGACCAGAATTCAGCCGTGTCGCAGTCGCGTAATAGAATTCACAGTCGATCCGTCGCTGCGAATACGGTTCAGTCGGCTCATAGTTCCAGATCGCCTCCGCGGCATGAAGGATGCGAGAATCGACGAGACCAGTACGTAGACCGACACGATCGTGATGATAGGCGTCGAGTGCCCACTTCCCCCCCGAGGGGTGGGTCTTACGCTCCTCGGCAGCAAGATGACAGGCGTCAACTCAGTGTGGGGTGAAGAGCTCCAGTCGACCCCCGGGAACCAGGCTTTGACGCGCGATCAATTATCGTGCAAGGCTTGGTCGACCGAAACAGAGCCCATCGGGGTGGGCCCGACAGAGATGCGCCCACAAGCAGTCGAGCGCATGTTTCTGGTCCAGAGTGTTTCAGCAGGGCTATCAGGGCCGTGGTGATTCCCCCCAATTTCAGGTTAGCAACTGGAGTAAGCAAGTTCACTGGTGAGTCTAAGCCTGAAACTTGGCTTCAGGACTATCGAGTGGCGGTTCAGATTGGTGGTGGGAATGACGAGGTGGCCATGAAGCATTTGCCCCTCATGTTGGAAGGTTCTGCCAGAGCATGGCTGAATCAGTTACCTCCTAGCAGCATTTACACTTGGGAAGATCTGTCCTGAGTGTTCGTCAGAATATTTGAAGGGACTTGCAAGCGACCAGCTGGATTGACAGAGCTGCAAATCTGTGTGCAGAAGACGAATGAGACTCTCAGAGAGTATATTCAGAGATGGATCACTCTGCATCATACCGTGGAGAATGTGTCTGATCATCAGGTAATCTGCGCCTTCAAAGATGGCGTCAAGAACAGAGAATTGAGTTTGAAGTTTAGTCGAACTGGAGACATGACCCTGAATCGGATGATGGAGATTGCTACCAAGTACGCCAACGGCGAAGAAGAAGACCGACTCCGAAGCGGCAAGTGAAAGCCGAACCAGCAGCTCCTGGAGAGGCTCTGGCCGTGACTCAGGGAAAGTTCAAAGGGAAACCAAAAGGATCCTGGAATCCTAAGAAAGTGAAGGATAAAGAGGGAAACGACGTGATGGATATGCCGTGTCACATCCACACGAAGAAAGATGAAGAGGGCAATATCATTTACCCAAAGCATACCACTCGCCAATGTCGACTCCTGATCCAGCAGTTTCAGGGAAAACAGTCCAAGGACAAGGAGAAGGAGTCGGATAAGGCCGAAGACAAGGAGGACAGTGAGGGAGGATACCCGCATGTCAACTCCACTCTGAAGATCTTCGCAGATGTGGAAAGCAAGAGCCGACTGAAGGTCATTAATCGTGAGGTGAACATGGTTGCCCCAGCGAAACCAAGTTATCTGAGATGGTCCAAAACACCCATCACATTCGACCAGTCTGATCACCTGACTCATATCGCCACCCCCGGGAGGCAAGCGTTGGTGGTCGACCCAATTGTCGAAGGCACTCGACTGACGAAAGTGCTGATGGACGGTGGTAGCGGACTGAACTTGTTGTATGCAGACACACTGAAAGGAATGGGCATTCCGATTTCCCGACTGAGCACCAGTAACATGAGCTTTCATGGAGTTATACCAGGAAAGAAGGCCGAGTCACTTGGCCAAATAGCTCTGGACGTGGTGTTTGGTGATTCAAAACATTTTTGCAAGGAAAAGTTGACGTTTGAGGTCGTGGATTTTCAGAGCGCGTATCACGCCATTTTGGGGAGACCAGCTTACGCACGGTTCATGGCTCGACCATGTTACGTGTACCTCAAACTAAAGATGCCCGGCCCCAAAGGAGTGATCACTGTCACCGGTGATCGGAAGAAGGCAGAAGAGTGTTTTTAGAAGGGCTCAAAGATTGCCGATTCCCAGGTGACAACGGTCGAGTTTGAAGAATACAAGCAAAACGCAGATCCGAGTGATTTGCTGCGATCCAAGAAGCCCGCCACAGAATCTGCATTTCAGTCGTCCGGTGAGACGAAGCCTGTCCACATTCACCCGACCGACCCCAATGCAGCCCCGACCCACATCTCCACAACACTCGACCCGAAATAGGAAGAAGCGCTCATCCAGTTCCTCCGTGAGAACTGGGACATTTTTGTATGGAAGCCAGCTGACATGCCAGGTGTTCCCAGGGGACTGGCTGAGCATCGCCTTAGAGTCGACTCATCAGCAAAACCAGTTAAAGAGCATCTTCGGCGGTCCGCCGTCCAGAAGAGAAAGGCTATTGGTGAGGAAGTGGCTCGACTGTTGGCGGCAGGATTTATCCGAGAGATATACCACTCCGAGTGGCTCGCTAATGTCGTCATGGTTCCTAAGAAGGACAAATCACTCCGAATGTGCATTGATTTCAAGCACATAAATCGGGCCTGCCCGAAAGATCATTTTCCTCTCCGTCGCATTGATCAAATTGTTGACTCGACCGCGGGATGCGAGAGATTATCTTTTCTAGACGCCTATTCCGGGTACCATCAGATCCGTCTGTATGGACCCGATGAGATAAAAACAGCTTTCATCACTCCATTCGGGTGCTTCTGCTATATCACCATGCCATTCGGTCTCAAGAATGCACGATGTCCAGAAGCTTACTGGATGCTTGGCCGCATTAAGTCAATTCATCTCACGACTCGGTGAAAAGGCATTGCCTCTTTACCGACTGATGAAGAAGGCAGACAAGTTCGAGTGGACTCCAGAAGCTGATGCAGCGTTTGCCGAGCTAAAAGCTCTGCTCTCCACCCAGCCGGTGCTTGCCGCTCCAATCAGCAAAGAGCCTCTGTTGCTTTATATCGCAGCCACAGGACAAGTCGTCAGTACAGTACTTACGGTCGAGCGGGAAGAAGAAGGGAAAGCCTTCAAAGTTCAGCGCCCAGTGTATTATTTGTCTGAAGTTTTGACCCCGTCCAAGCAGAGATACCCTCATTATCAGAAGCTTGTGTATGGGATATACATGACCACGAAGAAGGTTGCTCATTATTTCTCTGATCATTCCATCACAGTCGTCAGCGACGCTCCACTTTCAGAGATTCTACACAACAGAGATGCAACTGGTCGAGTGGCGAAATGGGCGATTGAACTTCTTCCCCTTGATATCAAGTTTGAGGCAAAGAAAGCCATTAAGTCCCAGGCAATAGCGGATTTCCTCGCCGAGTGGATTGAACAACAGCAGCCGACTGAAGTTCACTCGGAGCATTGGACCATGTTTTTTGATGGCTCTAAGATGCTGAATGGTTCCGGTGCTGGGGTGGTCTTGGTTTCCCCCAAAGGAGATAAGCTCAGATATGTGCTCCAGATTCACTTTGATTCCTCCAACAATGAGGCAGAGTACGAGGCCCTTCTGTATGGGTTGCGCATGGCCATTTCACTCGGTGTCCGTCGCCTTATGGTTTATGGCGACTCAGATCTAGTGGTCAACCAAGTGATGAAGGAGTGGGACGTAAGAAGCCTAGCCATGACTGGATACTGCAATGCAGTGAGGAAGCTGGAAAAGAAGTTTGAGGGGTTAGAGCTCCATCACATACCCCGACTGAAAAATCAAGCAGCTGATGATCTGGCAAATATAGGTTCCAAGAGAGAAGCCATTCCGAGTGGTGTGTTCTTGGAGCATATACACACTCCGTCAGTCAAAGAAGATCCTTTCACCGAAGAAGCTCCACAGCCCAAGAGTGCCATAGATCCGACTGAGGTTGAGGTCCCAGCAGTGGTCGACTTGGTCATGGAGGTCTTAGTGGTCATTCCTGACTGGACAGTTCCATATATCGCGTATATCCTGAGAAAAGAGCTCCTAGAGGATGAGGAAGAGGCTCGACAGATTGTCCGTCGATCCAAAGCCTTTACCGTAATCAAAGGACAGTTATACAGAGAGAGCGCGACTGGAGTTGGTCAGAAGTGCATAACGCCAGAAGAAGGTCGAATCATCCTTGATGATATCCACTCGGGGACCTGTGGTCATCATGCGTCCTCTCGGACCATCGTGGCAAAAGCATACCGAGCCGGATTTTACTGGCCAAAGGCGAATGAGATGGCAAAGGAAATAGTGGACAAGTGCGAAGGATGTCAGTTCTACTCAAATATGTCACACAAGCCTGTGTCAGCTCTGAAGACCATTCCACTCGTCTGGCCTTTCGCAGTATGGGGGTTGGACATGGTCGGTCCCTTGAGAACAGGTCGAAGTGGTTTCACGCATGTATTGGTGGCAGTCGACAAGTTCACCAAGTGGATTGAAGCTAAGCCAATCAAGAACCTTGACGCCGGTACTGCTGTTAGCTTCATCAGGGAACTGATATTCAGATATGGAGTCCCGCACAACATCATTACAGATAATGGGTCGAACTTTGACTCAGAGGAATTCAGGGATTTCTGCAACTCTCAAGGCACACGAGTCGACTACGCTTCAGTCGCCCATCCGCAGTCGAATGGACAAGCAGAGCGAGCCAATGGCCTGATCCTCAAAGGGTTGAAACCTCGACTAATGCGTGATCTCAAGCATGCGGCTGGAGCATGGGTCGACGAACTTCCCTTGGTGCTTTGGGGACTGCGGACCACACCTAATCGGTCGACCGGAAGAACTCCATTCTTCTTCGTCTACGGAGTTGAAGCAGTCTTGCCGAGTGATCTTCTCCACAATGCTCCTCGAGTTGAACTCTACAACGAAGCAGAAGCTGAACAAGTGTGGCAGGACGCAGTCGACCTTTTAGAGGAAGCAAGGGAGATGGCTCTGATCCGATTGACTATCTACCAACAAGATTTGCGTCGCTTCCACGCCAGAAATGTGAGAGGTCGAGCCTTCCAGGAAGGAGATCTGGTTCTCCGAGTGGATCAGCAGAAACAACACAAGCTTGCTCCTTCTTGGGAAGGACCCTTCATCGTCACCAAGGTTCTCCACAACGGGGCATACCGTCTCTACAATGTCAAGCACAATATCAACGAGCCCCGAGCTTGGAACGCGGAACTACTCCGCCCATTTTACACTTAAAGTTTTCACTCAGATGAGTTGTAATAAAATACTTTTGTAGTTCATGGATTACAAAAAATAGTGTCATAATTTCCCCATAATTTTTGTCACTTTTTGTTTGTCCAATAAAATTTTCCCCTCAGTGGGTGACTTAGCAGCGAATCCGTTTCGCCTAAGTTTGTAAAAAATCCTTACCGAGTGGTGAGCCAGCCTCCCACTCGGGGGCTTAGCTGCGAATCCGTTTCGCCTAAGTTTCAACAAAATCCTACTGAGTGGTAAGCCAGACTTCCACTCGGAGGCTTAGCTGCAGTCCAAGTACTCGCCTAAGTTCAAATAAAATCCTACCGAGTGGTGAGCCAGACTCCCACTCGGAGGCTTAGCTGCAGTCCAAGTACTCGCCTAAGTTCAAATAAAATCCTACCGAGTGGTGAGCCATACTCCCACTCGGAGGCTTAGCTGCAGTCCAAGTACTCGCCTAAGTTCAAATAAAATCCTACCGAGTGGTGAGCTAGACTCCCACTCGGAGGCTTAGCTGCAGTCTAAACACTCACCTAAGAACAAATACAACATGCGCTTGTAAGGAGGACGAGGTGCAGGTCGACTGCGACCCTCTCCTCTGAGCTACGCCACAAATACAACGTGCGCTCGCAAGGAGGACGAGGTACAGGTCGACTGCGACCCTCTCCTCTGAGCTTCGCCTTAAGTACAATGTGCGGCCGTAAGGAGGACGAGGCGCAGGTCGACTGCGACCCTCTCCTCTGAGCTACGCCATAAGTACAATGTGCGGTCGTAAGGAGGACGAGGTGCAGGTCGACTGCGACCCTCTCCTCTGATCTACGCCACAAGTACAACATGCGGTCGTAAGGAGGACGAGGTGCAGGTCGACTACGACCCTCTCCTCTGAGCTCCGCCACAAGTGCAATGTGAAAATCCTACCGAGTGAAGAGCAAACCTCTCACTCAGGGGCTTAGCTGCAGCCCAGTGCTCGCCTAAGGTATAAAAATCCTACCGAGTGAAGAGCAAACCTCTCACCCGGAGGCTTAGCTGCAGCCCAGTGCTCGCCTAAGGCATAAAAATCCTACCGAGTGAAGAGCAAACCTCTCACTCGGGGGCTTAGCTGCAGCCCAGTGCTCGCCTAAGGTATAAAAATCCTACCGAGTGAAGAGCAAACCTCTCACTCGGGGGCTTAGCTGCAGCCCAGTGCTCGCCTAAGGTATAAAAATCCTACCGAGTGAAGAGCAAACCTCTCACTCGGGGGCTTAGCTGCAGCCCAGTGCTCGCCTAAGGTATAAAAATCCTACCAAGTGAAGATAAAACCTCTCACTCGGGGGCTTAGCTGCAGCCCAGTGCTCGCCTAAGGTATAAAAATTCTACCGAGTGAAGAGCAAACCTCTCACTCGGGGGCTTAGCTGCAGCCCAGTGCTCGCCTAAGGTATAAAAATCCTACCGAGTGAAGAGCAAACCTCTCACTCGAAGGCTTAGCTGCAGCTCAGTGCTCGCCTAAGTGGACGTAAAAGAATAAGTCGACTGCAGTGGGCGTCTTGCTTTAAACCTGCAAAAGACATTTCGAGCCAAAAGCAAGCATATTCAAGCATCAAATCCAAGTTCAGATCGATACCTAAAGGAACCGAAAGTGCTCAGGTGCTAAGCCTGTTAAGGTTTATCGGTTACAAAATCACTCGGCATACCGAGGCAAATTTAAAGGGTCGAGCTCAAAGAAGTTTTTTACCCCTCCTGTGGAGGGCTGGAAGGCGCAACAACCTCATCAAGATCAATTCCGTCCGCAATCCGAGTGGCGGCAGTGATGAAGGTCTCCATGAAGGACCTGAAGTCGTGGTGTTGGCCACCCGAAGAGCCGCCAACTTATCTTCTCGTGCATCCTTGCAGTGGACTCGAGCCAGACACATCTGCGCCACACCTCGCAGAGGACTTTTTCCACTCCTGCACTCGACCAGGAACTGTGTTCAGTCGAGTCATCAGAGACTCGAGGTCGTTCTGGAGCGTCTCCCTGGGCCAGAGCGTGCTGTCGATGCGGGAAGTGGTGACTTTCATCCTTGCAAGATAGTCAACGACAGCTGCAACACGAGACTCGAGTCGGAACACATTCATGGCAACTTCATCGTTCATCGGAGAGTTGACGGGATCAAGGTTTGGTTCCAGCCGACTAGTTTCCTCTTCAAAGTTTTGGCAAAATTCTGCAAGGACAATCACCGAGTCAAGGCAATGGTCGAATGGAAAGATCACTGTTGAAAATGATTGTCGAGCGTAAAGGATTACCTTTGAGCATAAGGAACAGCTTCTTGGCAAGTCCACTTAGGAAGGCCTCCAGATCATTTTTCTTCCTAGTCAACTGACTGACCTTGTTGGTCAAGGCAGCTTTGTCAGTTTTCAGTCGACTGACTTCCTTGTTGGCAATCCCAAGAGCAGCTTTCAGATTAGTATTTTCTTCTTCGAGCTTGGTGACTGAAGCTAACTTCTTGTCAGCAAGCTTGATCTTCTCAGCTAGCTCAAGGTCTTTTTTCTTCTGGGCCTCCTTCACGTTACCTGCAAGTTACAGCAAGATCAGATTTTGAAACAAATGAAGGGAAAAAGCAGTTGTCGAGGTCTCACCAAACATACCTTTGGTCTCCTCTTTTGCCTTCGTCAGATTCTCCTGAACCAGCTTCAGATCCAACTCGAGCTGAATGTGCTTGTTCTCCAGCTCGGTGTAACGAGCCGCAAGGTCACAGGATTTCTGCGAAGAACCAATCGACAAAATGTCAAGGATAATTCACTTTCGAGTGGATAAGAGAAAATCATGTGTTTCTAAGACTACAGCTGAATACAAACATTCGACCGTAGTCTCGGGGACTACACCCAGTGGGTGCACTCAGCATGCCCCCACTAGTTCTATTAAAGATAGAGTCGACCAGTCGACCAAAAAAAACGCTCAAGACGTATTCTTCAGACTGTAATCAACTGCAAGCAGTCGACCACAGTCTCGGGGACTACACCCAGTGGGTGCACTCAGCGTGCCCCCACCGGCTTGAGAAATCCATTCGACTCAGTCGAATGACGGAAAGACTGAACTTATAAAGCCTAAGGCCGACTGCCAGCAGTCGACCTTAGCCTTGGGGACTACACCCAGCGGGTGCACTCAGCGTGCCCCCGCTAACATGGAGTTTCAATCGACACACTCAGTGGGTGATTGCTATGGATTCCGGAAAGAAAAGCTTTTTGATAGCATATCCTAACAGAACAGGCGATCCGACTGACCTGAACATTGATTTGAAGAGCAGAACTGGCGTCGTAAGCTGCCTGGCTCGCATCCCAGATGGCCTTCACCTGCTCCATCATGATCCCCGCCTGCCGTATCACCTCCTTTGCGGCACTAGCTTGGTCCTCTGGGACGTGGTGCATCGTGAAGAGGGAAGGCTGTGCAGCACTCGACGAAGCGGGGAGAGCACTCGTCAGTGGAACCGCGAAGGACACGGTGTGTCGAGTGGTGTTCTCCTCCTCCGCGACCAGAGTCTCGGGCGCCGTCACATCCTGGGCCACCCTGCCGGCAGATGCTTTCCTGCTCCTCCTGTGCTTCAGTGGTTCCTCATCGTCATCATCATCAGGAAGAGTGATAACGACATTGGATGGAGCTACAGAAAAGAATCAGAATTAGAGATCATGAGTCAATCGACTAAAAACGGAATTAAGAGTATAGTACCAGGGTTTGAGGTTGCTGCGTCCTCCATCTCATGGTCGTCAGCCCTGGCTGAGGTCTCAGAAGTAGCAGCACTGCAATTCCAAAGAATCAGTCGGCTAACTCAAGTGTCAACCAGAGATAAAGCTCGCACAAAACGAGAAGACTTAAGCAGCATGTTTACCCTGATATGGTGGGGATGGACACCTTCATCTTCGGCAGGAGCTTGGGGGGCTTTGATGGGGCCACCCTGGACTGCTTCGGCGCCTTTTCAGTCGGCACCGGAGAAGTGGTCCGAGGGCGCTTGGTCGACTGCGCGACAGTCGCAACCCCCTTGCCACGTTCAGTCACAGGGTCATGGGCAAGCTTCGACCGCCTTTCCGAGCGCGGTGGTGCGACCTCCTCCTCCTCCTCTTCTTCGTCCTCCTCCTCATCATCATCATCATCATCATCCTCAGCGGCATCCGAGTCCCACTCCTCCTGGCTCTCGCCCCCGCTTGCTTCTCCCTCTTCAGTCGGAGCCTGTGCTCCATTGGGCATCGAGTACAGCTCGGTGAGGGCCTGATAGACATCAAGACAAAGATCAATCGACCAATTTGCGGAGAAAACAGAAATAAATATGACAAGAATACAATGGAAGGTAGAGCGGACATACCTTGTCTGGAACGCTGTGATGGTCGAGTGGAGGAATCCTTCTGGCTTCACGGGGGTTATCCTTGTTCCCAGTGACCGCGGTCATCCACCTTTCCAACGTGGCATCGTCGACTGCTTCTGGGTGGATTCGAGTCTCATCTTCAGTTCCGCAGTACAACCACATGCAATGGCTCCGGAACCGAAGAGGCTGGATACGCCGCCTAAGAAAAACTTCCAAGAGATCCATACCAGTTACTCCCTCTCGAACCAACTGAACTACGCGCTCCATCAGCATCTTCACATCGGCTTTCTCCTCCGGAATCACCTTCAGAGAGGAGGGTTTGTTCACTCGGTCCATGGTAAACTGAGGGAGTCCACTCGACTGCCCCAGCGTCGACTCATTCTGGCAGTAGAACCAGGTCGACTGCCAGCCTCTAACTGACTCGGGGAACGTCATGGCTGGGAAGGTGCTCTTGTTCCTCATCTGGATCCCCAGACCTCCACACATCTGGACAACTTTGGTTTTATCGTCGCCTGGGCTCGCCTTCTTCACGGTCTGAGAGCGACACGTGAATATGTGCTTGAACAAGCCCCAGTGCGGTCGGCAACCCAGAAAATTCTCACACATGGACACAAACGCGGCAAGATAGGCGATAGAATTCGGGGTGAAGTGGTGGAGTAGCGCTCCAAAGAAGTTCAAGAAACCACGTAAGAAAACACTCGGTGGCAAAGAAAATCCGCGGTCGACGTGGGTAGCCAGGAGCACGCACTCACCCTCTTCCGGCTGGGGCTACCACTCTTTCCCCGGAAGCCTTGCGGCTCCATGGGGGATCAGACCGTCGTTGGCCATGTCGAGGAGATCCTTCTCCGTGATGGTCGACCGGATCCAATCTCCCTGGACCCAGCCGTTCGGCAGACGAGATCTAGACGAAGACCCGCCGCGACTGGTGGTTCTCCCCTTCGCCTTCTCCGTTGCCGACGCCTTCTTCGCGCGTTCCAGCGCCGCCGTCTTCTCCTTCACCATGGCTGCCGGCGAGACGCGCGAGGAGAGGTTGTGCGGAGGCGAGAGCGGGCGCGTTGGGCGGAGACGAGGAGAGCAGAGAGGGAATGCAGAGGCACTGTTCAAAAACCCTCGCCGGGCGCATTTATAAGATCCCTTCCGAGTGGATGACAGGTGGGCCCGGTCGATCTAATCACATCCTGAAACAGTCGCACGGACGCGATACGTGGCGAAAAAGGCGGCGCGAGAATCGAGGCGTCTATGCCCTATCCCATCTGAGCGCCGTGGTCCGCCCCGCTTCGCGCGCTTCGCCAAATTTCATATCCCGCAGAATCCGCGAACGGTAGATCGGTCTGTCAGACGCGGGATTTCCTGCAATCCGTCGCTCGGAAATTGTCAAAGTCCAAAAGATCACTCGACGAAAGAAAAGAATGGATCGAGTCGACTAAAGAAAAGTTGCTAAGCTATCGACAAAGAGGTTATTGGTCCAAGACAGCGCAGGACCAGCACACAAAAGCCAGTCGGAAACAATGTCAACTCCTTCCTCACTCAAGCCTCAATCCATTCGGGGGCTAATGATGGAGTCATATACCTAGGGTAGGGTCATAGACCTGATCTAAATACCCTACCCAAGGACACCCTTAGAAGAGATCACCTTCCAGTCGACCTACGAGGAACCCACTCGACTGACTTGAAGGACTCGGCCATGAAGACTCACTCGACCACCAGAAGGTCAAGAAGCACTCTGTACTGCAACGGTCTGTAATTAAGTAGACTTTATGGTAGTTAAGACACTTTATGTGGGGCGTTACCAGTAACACCCTAGACTTAATGTACTTTAAACCCTTCATTACGTGGGCTGGCAGGGGTCCTGGCGCACTCTATATAAGCCACCCCCCTCCACAGGCAGAAGGGTTCGCACCCCTGTAATCCTTATACTCATAATCCACTCGACCGCCTCCGGGCTCCGAGACGTAGGGCTTTTACTTCCTCCGAGAAGGGCCTGAACTCATACATCTCTTGTGTTTACAACCTCTCCATAGCTAGGACCTTGCCTCTCCATACCTACCCCCCACTCTACTGTCAGACTTAGAACCACGACAGTTGGCGCCCACCATGGGGCAGGTGTTTTTAGCGATTTTCTGGAGAAGTTGCGATTCTTCCGAGTACTTTCATCATGGTTGCTACTGGAGTTTTGGTCGAGGGCCGCAAGATCCGTCTTGGCGCTCTCACCTTCATCGCGGACGACTCCGCTTGGCTCCAGGAGGCTCCACTCGACGTTGATGCGCTCCCCGTCCGCGGTGCGATGCATTTTCGCGCATGTGTCCGCGGTGTTCTGCTGCGGCAACCGTCGACCCCGTGTCGGTCGACTCCCCTATCGGCCACCCTCCCGGTCTCCCACCAGCGCAAGCGCTCTGGTCGGTCGAGGCTCCAGCGGTGGGTGAAGCACGCGGTGGCTCGCCAGACGGCCACCGCCCAAGTTGCGGCAATCGAGCCCGACGAATCCCTCTACGGCCTGTTCGATCTGTCGACTGGCTCCGTAGAGATTGCATCCGAGTGCGATAGCAGTGATCCGGCGGCGGAAATCTTGATGGTCAACGGACCTCGCAGTCCTCCTGGCTTCGCCCATGAGGGCGGGGCAGGCGGTGGAGGCGACCCCGTACGGGACCACGAAGAGTACCAGCCCGAGCCACTCGACTCTCTGCAGAGGGAAGAGCTCCGCCGCAGGAACATGGATGCCCTGCATACTCCCATCGCGGGAGAAACCCCCGAGGCTCGCGCTTTGGAGGAGGCACGTTTGGCCAACTTGGCTGAACGCGCTCGCCTGGAAAATCTTCAGCGAGCACTCGACGAGCGCGCGCGGCAACGAGCACCCGACGCCAATCGACGTCAGCTCTTCCCGCTGACTCAGGTATATCGAACCCCAATTCAGAATTTAGCAGCTGCAACCCGTATAGCAGAGTCCATCCAACCCTCTCAGTCGGAAGCTGGCAGAGGCTTGATGCAGATCAGGGATTTGCTCCGGGCAGCAGGAGGATGTGAAAATCTTACTTTCCGGGTCACCCTTCGGATTTTTTGCTTTGGCAAAGGCTCTGAGTCGGAGGAGATTATAGTTACCTCTTCGTCAATTGCTTGACTGTTCCCTGTGTCCTCCTGAAAGGATAGAATGTCAGTAAAATAACGACAAAGGAGTTAAGAAAATCAAAAGATTACCTCTTCCTCATCCGAAGAAGAGTCATCCAATTTAAGCATATCGGAGGCGCTGGGTTTCTTCTTCTTTGAGGTGCCCGTCCTGGTGGCTTTCCTTTCAGTCTTCTTGGCCGGCCTGGCCTGTTTGGCAGCCTCATGGTCATACTTGACCTTCCAGAAATTATCACCGGCCTGTGGAAAAAGATAAAGAATCATAAGTACAAGAAGGTAACATATTAAGGAGTATTTATGAAGATTGGTAACTTACAGCAGGGGTCGGGTTCTTCTTGCAGAAGGGAAGTAAGCCGAAGGCATTACCAGTCACAGTGCCCTCCTTCAACAGTGACTGGACTATAGCATCTACCACATCATCTCGTAAGTCATCAGGACTATGACGCATTGGGTCCTCCTTCTCGCCTATGTAAGTACACATTAAGCTGGAGCGGCGGCTTAATGGTAGTATCCGCCAGGTGACCCAGACCCGGACCAAATCGATGCCACTTAACCCGTTGCCTAAAAGGGCTTTGATCTTCTTAATGGTAGGGTTAAGAGGCAGGCGCTCAACAGCAGTCAACTTGTCTGCCAGATGATGGTTGGATTCAAGGCGCAGGGCGTGAAAGCCGGGCAGAGGGCTGTCATCAGCCGGTGACGTGTCTTGACAGTAGAACCACGTCTGGTTCCAATCCTTCGGGTGACTTGGCAGCTCAACATAAGGAAAAAGACAATCTCTCCGCCGCTGGATTGAGATGCCGCCAAGTTCAAGGCTAGGCCCGTTGGCACGTTCATTCTGCCAGTTCAAATAAAAAAGTTCTCTGAACAAAAGTAGACTTGGCTCCTCTCCCAGGTACACCTCGCAGAAGACTTGAAAATTGCAAATATTTGACACGGAATTGGGTCCAATGTCTTGAGGTCTAAGGTCGAAGAAATTCAGAACTTCCCTGAAGAATTTTGAGCCGGGAGGGGCAAATCCCCAGTTCATGTGATCCGTGAATACTATTACCTCCCCATCTTTGGGTTGAGGTATCTCTTCAGATGGGTGAGGGGCACGATAAGACATGACCTCTTTCTTTGGCAGATGGCCAGACTTCACGAACTCGGCAAGTTTGCTTTTGGTCACTGATGGAGTCATATACCTAGGGTAGGGTCATAGACCTGATCTAAATACCCTACCCAAGGACACCCTTAGAAGAGATCACCTTCCAGTCGACCTACGAGGAACCCACTCGACTGACTTGAAGGACTCGGCCATGAAGACTCACTCGACCACCAGAAGGTCAAGAAGCACTCTGTACTGCAATGGTCTGTAATTAAGTAGACTTTATGGTAGTTAAGACACTTTATGTGGGGCGTTACCAGTAACGCCCTAGACTTAATGTACTTTAAACCCTTCATTACGTGGGCTGGTAGGGGTCCTGGCGCACTCTATATAAGCCACCCCCCTCCACAGGCAGAAGGGTTCGCACCCCTGTAATCCTTATACTCATAATCCACTCGACCGCCTCCGGGCTCCGAGACGTAGGGCTTTTACTTCCTCCGAGGAGCGCCTGAACTCGTACATCTCTTGTGTTTACAACCTCTCCATAGCTAGGACCTTGCCTCTCCATACCTACCCCCACTCTACTGTCAGACTTAGAACCACGACAGTCACTATGGATGGAACCCAATTGCAAGTCACAGGGGCTTTGGCTGCCTTAGGAGCCATGACAACAGTTATCCTACGACAAAATAAGAAAGCTCCGGTTCAACTTTAACCCGGGAGAAATATCTAAATTATTTAAAGTGGCAGCTTAAGAAAGGGGCCTAATGATATAAGGGTGATTGTGCAATAATATTTAAGCCGCTACGAGTGTCAAGAGCAATTCAAGTATTCTTAAAGATCATGGGAAGAAGGCAAGGCTTACAGTTAAGTATCACTTATTTAAACCGGACACCTGGACAGTGGTGTTTAAAGGGCATTTTCCAGAAGAAGCTTTCCGGGTGATAGAAACAAGTTTCACAGACGACAGCTATTATTCTGGATCAAATTATTGCTCTGAAAGAAAAAATTTCTAGACCTAAAAACAGGGCAGAGAAGTTCATACACCTGAAGAGGGATTCTAAATGAGAAAAATGAGATCTATTTCTATGCAAGATCAATACAAACAACTACCGCAACAGTTCTGCACAGTTTCACGATCTAAACGGGGCATTGGAGGTGAAAACTAGCAAGGGTTTGCGTCGGGCAGTGATGAACGCCGATGAACTCAGTAGAGTTCCAATGCAGATCTAAGAAAGGGGAGGAGAGGAACTCACGGATGAGGACGAGCTGCGGAGGTTCGCCGTCGTTTTCTGGTAAGAGTCAGGTTGATGCAGCGGCCCGAGTCGATGAAGACAAGGGGTTCGACGGCGGAGCTCGAGCGGCAGAGAGGAGAGGAAGAAGACGACTGGAGGGAGAAAAATGAAAGACCTACGTCGCGGTTATTTATAGGGAGAAGATAACTGAGACGGCATGGGAAACAAGGAGATAAGAATTACTATCCAGTGGCCCCGATGCCTCGATTTTCGGAACAATCAATAAAGAAGAGATCCGTTGAAGGATACGATGGAATAAAAAATGAATTAAAGGAAGGATGATGTCATGCCGGATTAAGACAGAGCCAGACGATGACGCCATGGCGGGTTAACGAAAACCCTCTGCATGGTCAGAAGACTGAAGATTTAATTCTTTAAAAATATTTTTAAGATTAACATGAACAGGTTCAAATCAATCTGGGGCCTAATGTTGGGGATATAACTATTTGTGTAAGCCGCCCAGGAGGGGCCGGGTTATACAATGAAGACTCATTAGAGAGAAGCCCAAGACCGAGCATGAAGATGGCGATTCAATAAAGGGCTTAAGGCCCACCCGCGACTTAAGGCCCGTTGTAGTAAACCGCCATGATAACATGACTTGTAACATAAGGTAGATTTAACTAGTCTCCGAGCCGAACACTGTTTATGAGCCAGTCGGGACTCTCTAGGCCACAGGGCGTCAACCCGTGTATATAAGGGGATGACCTGCTGGCGGCTTAGGGCAAGAAACAACTCATCGAGAGCCGGGCATAGCGTGTCTCGCTCCCTGGTCATCGAAACATCAATACCAACCCAACTAGACGTAGGCCTTACCTTCACCGTAAGGGGCCGAACTATTATAAAACCTCTCGTGTCCTTTGTCCCGATTTAACCCCTTCAAGCTTCCTAGTTGCGATGGCTCCACAACTAAGTCATTTCACGAGGACATCTGACGTGACTATTCCACGACACTATGTGATGATACGGGATCTTGGAATTATAAATGATTGAAGTTGGAATTTCACTAGAAGTTCTATCCTATGCATCTTGTTCATCATGATTGTAATTACATATATAATTTCTGGCCTTGCGAAGGAGAAAGCATCGCTCAAGCTTGGGGGAGGCTTAAGTCAATGTTATATTCATGCCCCAATCATGAGCTCTCCAGAGAAATGATTATTCAAAACTTTTATGCTCAGCTTTCTCCCAACGATCGCAACATGCTCGATACTTCCCGTGCTGGTTCTTATATGCTGAAGACTATTGAATTTAAATGGGATTTATTGGAAAGAATTAAACACAAATTTGAAGATTGGGGTTCCGACGATGGTAAGGAGTCAGGTATAACACCTAAGTTTGATTGTGTTACATCTTTTATGGATACCGATGCTTTTCATGGATTTAGCGTTAAGTATGGACTTGACTCTGAGATAGTAGCTGCTTTTTGTGAATCTTTTGCTACTCACGTTGATCTCCGAAGTGGTTTAAATATAATCCTCCCATTGAAGTAAAAGTAGGTGCACCTATTACATTTGAAGAAAAGACTGTCACTTATAGTGATCCTATTGTTCCTACTACTTATGTGGAGAAATCTCCTTTTCCTGTTAGGTTAAAGGATCATGCTAAAACTTCAACTGTTGTTCGTAAGAGTAATACTAGAACTTATACACCTCCTGAGCAAATCAAAGTTGAGCCTAGTATTGCTATGGTTAAAGCTCTTTTGGATGATGATTTAGATGGGCATGCTATTTATTTCTGTGGTGAGACTGCTAATATTGTTAGACCAGATGCTAAGATACATAGACCTGTTGTAGGCATGCCTGTTATTTCTGTCAAAATAGGAGATCATTGTTATCATGGCTTATGTGATATGGGTGCTAGTGCTAGTGCAATACCCTATGACTTATATAAAGAAATTATGCATGATATTGCACCCGCTGAATTAGAAGGTATTGATGTTACTATCAAGCTTGCCAATAGAGATACTATTTCACCAATTGGGATTGTTAGAGATGTTGAAGTCTTGTGTGGGAAGGTTAAATATCCTGCTGATTTTCTTGTTCTTAGTTCCCCACAAGATGACTTTTGTCCCATTATTTTTGGTAGACCCTTCTTGAATACAATTAATGCTAGGATTGATTGCGAAAAGGATATTGTTGAAATTGGCTTAGGGGATATGTCTCATGAGTTTAGTTTTGCTAAGTTTCGTAGACAACCCCGTGATAAAGAATCACCTAGTAAGGATGAGATTATTGGTCTTGCTTCTATTGCCGTGCCTCCTACTGATCCGTTAGAACAATATTTGCTAGATCATGAAAATGATATGATTATGAATGAAAGAAAGGAAATATATGAAGTGTTCCTTCAACAGGAACCTATTCTGAAACACAACCTACCCATTGAAATTCTTGGGGACCCCCCTCCACCCAAGGGTGATCCCGTGTTTGAGCTCAAACCACTACCTAATAATCTTAAGTATGCTTATCTTGATGAAAAGAAAATATATCATGTTATTATTAGTGCTAACCTTTCAAAGCAAGAAGAAGAAAGATTATTGAAAACTCTAAAGAAGAACCGCGCTGCTATTGGATATACTCTGGATGATCTTAAGGGCATTAGTCCCACCCTATGCTAACACAAAATTAAATTGGAGGAAGGTGCCAAACCAGTTAGAGATCCTCAACAACGATTAAATCCTAAGATGAAAGAAGTGGTAAGAAAGGAGATACTAAAGCTCCTTGAGGCAGGTATAATTTATCCTGTTGCTGATAGTGAATGGGTAAGTCCTGTCTATTGTGTTCCTAAAAAGGGAGGTATTACTGTCATTCCTAATGATAAAGATGAATTGATCCCGCAAAGAATTATCACAGGTTATAGGATGGTAATTGATTTCCGTAAATTAAATAAAGCTACTAGGAAAGATCATTACCCTTTACCTTTTATTGATCAAATGCTAGAAAGACTATCCAAACACACACATTTCTGCTTTCTAGATGGTTATTCTGGTTTCTCTCAAATACCTGTGTCAGCAAAGGATCAATCAAAAACTACTTTTACTTGCCCTTTCGGTACTTTTGCTTATAGACGTATGCCTTTTGGTTTATGTAATGCACCTGCTACCTTTCAAAGATGCATGATGGCTATATTCTCTGACTTTTGTGAAAAGATTTGTGAGGTGTTCATGGATGATTTCTCCGTTTATGGATCCTCTTTTGATGATTGCTTGAGCAACCTTGATCGAGTTTTGCAGAGATGTGAAGACACTACTCTCGTCTTGAATTGGGAAAAGTTTCACTTTATGGTTAATGAAGGCATTGTCTTGGGGCATAAGATTTTCGAGAGAGGTATTGAAGTTGATAAAGCTAAAGTTGATGCTATTGAAAAGATGCCATGTCCCAAGGACATAAAAGGTATAAGAATTTTTCTTGGTGTTGGGGATATAACTGTTAGTATGACCCGTCGTGAGGAGCCGTGTTATACTTACAAGCATTCTTGAAGACAGAAGCTCAAGCTTGAAGACGGCGGCTTAGTAAAGGCCCAACGGCCCAGAGGTGACCTAAGGCCCGTAGTGTTAAACCGCCTTGATCATGTAACTTGTATTGTAAGGCAAGAAAGATTAAGAGACCGAGCCGGATACAATCTATAAGTCGGTCGGGATTCTGTAGAGCCGCTGGGCGTCGACCTCAGTATATAAGGGGATGACCCGGCGGCGGTTCAGGATACGAAACAACAGCTTGAGAGCTAGGTCAAGCAATTCTTCTTCCTGGTTATCGAGACATACATAATCCCAATCACAACTAGACGTAGGCTTTTACCTTCATCGTAAGGGGCCGAACTAGTATAAACCTCTCGTGTCTCTTGTCCTGATTAACCCCTTCAAGCTTCCTAGTTGCGATGGCTCCACGACTAAGTCCTTTCACTAGGACATCTGACGTGACAATTCTAGGACAGTTGGCGCCCACCATGGGGCCAGCGCATGGTGGATTTGAGTTCTTGAAGGGCAGCTTCGAAGGGCTCATGGGATACGCCGTAGGCCGGATGACCAAGAGTCATCACGGCAAGCTCTACATCGACGACACAGGCTGGGGCCCCGAGGCCGGCTCAATTGAGTATGGGTACCGGGTCCCCTTCGATGGAATCCATGTCTTCATCGGCAAGATCGGCGAGCCGGGCCCTGAGCCGGACATCTGCACCGACCTCGTCGAAACGGCTTAGCGTGCGTGACCCGCCCGAGCTCTTCCGGCTGTGAGGCATTCCTTTGTGGGATGCATCCACGGAGGGCTCTCTGAAGGTCTGCCTCTGGTGATGAGGCGGCCATCTACTCTGACGGAGAGTCGTCCACAGGTGAGACAGATTCATTGTACCAGCTGCAGGATGGCGGGCTCGACGGTTGTTCCGATGGCAGCAGCATTCCGGATTGTCTTGAGCCGTCATGAAGGGTCGGGATCTTCATGGCTGGCACCCAACCCATCCAAGACTCTGCAACTGCAGCAGCGGTAACCTCTGGGTCAGCGGCAGCCAGGGCAGGAGGTCCTGTACGTTCATCGGCCCAGGTGTTAATGGATCTCACCGACAAATTGACCACCCTGTTAACCGCCGTAGTCAGCCCGACGGATCAAGCCAGTCATGATGCGGAGGTGGCACAGTTAAAATTGGATATGGCACAAGCTAAGGAGGACCTGGCAGCAGAAGATGTTAGGATCACCACGGAGCGGGCGGCCCTGGACGTTCAGGCTCAGCAGATCCAGGCGCACGCCTTCTGTTGGGGAACATTGCAGAAAATAAAAATTTTCTACGCTTCACCAAGATCAATCTATGGAGTCATCTAGCAACGAGAGAGAGGAGTGCATCTACATACACTTGTAGATCACGCGCGGAAGCGTTCAAGAGAACGGGGTTGAGGGAGTCGTACTCGTCGTGATCCAAATCACCGGAGATCCTAGTGCCGAACGGACGACACCTCCGCGTTCAACACACATACGGTTGGGGAAGACGTCTCCTCCTTCTTGATCCAGCAAGGGGAGGGAGAGGTTGATGGAGATCCAGCAGCACGACGGCGTGGTGGTGGAAGTAGCAGCGATCTCGGCAGGGCTTCGCCAAGCTCTACGAGAGGGAGAGGTGTTGCGGAGGGAGAGGGAGGCGCCAGGAGCAGGGGTGCGCAGCCCTCCCCTCTTTATATAGGGCCCCTGGGGGGTCGCCGGCCCCTGGAGATCCCATCTCAAGGGGGGGTGGCGGCCAAGGGGGGGACTTGCCCCCCAAGTCAAGTGGGGCGCCCCCCACCCCTAGGGTTTCCAACCCTAGGCGCAGGGGAGGCCCTAAGGGGGCGCACCAGCCCACCAGGGGCTGGTTCCCTTCCCCACTTCATCCCATGGGGCCCTCCGGGATAGGCGTCCCCACCCGGTGGACCCCCGGGACCCTTCCGGTGGTCCCGGTACAATACCGGTGACCCTCGAAACTTTCTTGATGGCCAAAACTGGACTTCCTATATATGAATCTTCACCTCCGGACCATTCCGGAACTCCTCGTGACATCCGGGATCTCATCCGGGACTCTGAACAACTTTTGGGTTACCGCATACTTATATCTCTACAACCCTAGCGTCACCGAACCTTAAGTGTGTAGACCCTACGGGTTCGGGAGACATGCAGACATGACCGAGACGACTCTCCGGTCAATAACCAACAGCAGGATCTGGATACCCATGTTGGCTCCCACATGCTCCTCGATGATCTCATCGAATGAACCATGATGTCGAGGATTCAAGTAATCCCGTATACAATTCCCTTTGTCAATCGGTACGTTACTTGTCCGAGATTCGATCGTTGGTATCCCAATACCTCGTTCAATCTCGTTACCGGCAAGTCACTTTACTCGTCCCGTAATGCATGATCCCGTGACCAACCACTTAGTCACTTTGAGCTCATTAAGATGATGCATTACCGAGTGGGCCCAGAGATACCTCTCCGTCACACGGAGTGACAAATCCCAGTCTCGATACGTGTCAACCCAACAGACACTTTCGGAGATACCTGTAGTATACCTTTATAGACACCCAGTTACGTTGTGATGTTTGGTACACCCAAAGCACTCCTACTGCATCCGGGAGTTACACGATCTCATGGTCTAAGGAAATGATACTTGACATTGGAAAAGCTCTAGCAAACGAACTACGCGATCTTGTGCTATGCTCAGGATTGGGTCTTGTCCATCACATCATTCTCCCAATGATGTGATCCCGTTATCAATGACATCCAATGTCCATGGTCAGGAAACCGTGACCATCTATTGATAAACGAGCTAGTCAACTAGAGGCTTACTAGGGACATGTTGTGGTCTATAAATTCACACATGTATTACGATTTCCAGATAACACAATTATAGCATGAATAAAAGACAATTATCATGAACGAGGAGATATAATAATAACCATTTTATTATTGCCTCTAGGGCATATTTCCAACAGTCTCCCACTTGCACTAGATTCAATAATCTAGTTACATTGTGATGAATCGAACACCCATAGAGTTCTGGTGTTGATCATGTTTTGCTCGCGGAAGAGGTTTAGTCAACGGATCTGCGACATTCAGATCCGTATGCACTTTGCAAATATCTATGTCTCCATCTTGAACATTTTCAAGAATGGAGTTGAAGCGACGCTTGATGTGCCTGGTCTTCTTGTGAAACCTGGGCTCCTTGGCAAGGGCAATAGCTCCAGTGTGGTCACAGAAGAGTGTGATCGGCCCCGACGCATTAGGTATGACTCCTAGGTCGGTGATGAACTCCTTCACCCAGATTGCTTCATGCGCTGCCTCCGAGGCTGCCATGTACTCCGCTTCACATGTAGATCCCGCCATGACGCTTTGCCTTCAACTGCACCAGCTTACTGCCCCACCATTCAAAATATACACGTATCCAGTTTGTGACTTAGAGTCATCCAGATCTGTGTCGAAGCTAGTGTCGACGTAACCCTTTACGATGAGCTCTTCGTCACCTCCATATACGAGAAACATATCCTTAGTCCTTTTCAGGTACTTTAGGATGTTCTTGACCGCTGTCCAGTGTTCCATGCCGGGATTACTTTGGTACCTTCCTACCAAACTTACGGCAAGGTTTACATCAGGTCTGGTACACAGCATGGCATACATGATAGACCCTATGGCCGATGCATAGGGGACGACACTCATCTTTTCTCTATCTTTTGCCGTGGTCGGACAATGAGCCGAGCTCAATTTCACACCTTGCAATACAAGCAAGAACCCCTTCTTGGACTGATCCATATTGAACTTCTTCAATATCTTATCAAGGTATGTGCTTTGTGAAAGACCTATGAGGCGTCTTGATCTATCTCTATAGATCTTGATGCCTAATATGTAAGCAGCTTCTCCAAGGTCCTTCATTGAAAAACACTTATTCAAGTAGGCCTTAATGCTGTCCAAAAGTTCTATATCATTTCCCATCAAAAGTATATCATCCACATATAATATGAGAAATGCTACAGAGCTCCCACTCACTTTCTTGTAAACGCAGGCTTCTCCATAAGTCTGCATAAACCCAAACGCTTTGATCATTTCATTAAAGCGAATGTTCCAACTCCGAGATGCTTGCACCAGCCCATAGATGGAGCGCTGGAGCTTGCATACCTTGTTAGCATTCTTAGGATCGACAAAACCCTCCGGCTGCATCATATACAGTTCTTCCTTAAGATGGCCGTTAAGGAATGCCGTTTTGACGTCCATTTGCCATATCTCATAATCATAGCATGCGGCAATTGCTAACATGATTCGGATGGACTTCAGCTTCGCTACGGGAGAGAAAGTCTCATCGTAGTCAACCCCTTGAACTTGTCGATAACCCTTAGCGACAAGTCGAGCTTTATAGATGGTAACATTACCATCCGCGTCCGTCTTTTTCTTCAAGATCCATTTGTTTTCTATCGCTCGCCGATCATCGGGCAAGTCTGTCAAAGTCCATACTTTGTTTTCATACATGGATCCTATCTCGGATTGCATGGCTTCAAGCCATTTGTTGGAATCTGGGCCCGCCATTGCTTCTTCATAGTTCGAAGGTTCACCGTTGTCTAACAACATGATTTCCAGGACAGGGTTGCCATACCACTCTGGTGTGGAACGTGTCCTCGTGGACCTACGAAGTTCAGTAGTAACTTGATCCGGAGTACCTCGATCATCATCATTAATTTCCTCTCTATTCGGTGCAGGCACCACAGGAACATCTTCCCGAGTTGCGCTACTTTCCGGTTCAAGAGGTAGTACTTCATCAAGTTCCACTTTCCTCCCACTTACTTCTTTCGAGAGAAACTCTTTCTCCAAAAAGGACCCGTTCTTGGCAACAAAGATCTTGCCTTTGGATCTGAGGTAGAAGGTATACCCAATGGTTTCCTTAGGGTATCCTATGAAGGCGCATTTTTCCGACTTGGGTTCGAGCTTTTCAGGTTGAAGTTTCTTGACATAAGCATCGCATCCCCAAACTTTTAGAAACGACAGCTTAGGTTTCTTCCCAAACCATAATTCATACGGTGTCGTCTCAATGGATTTAGACGGTGCCCTATTTAAGTGAATGTAGCTGTCTCTAGAGCGTATCCCCAAAATGATAGCGGTAAATCGGTGAGTGACATCATGGATCACACCATATCCAATAGAGTGCGATTACGACGTTCGGACACACCGTTACGCTGAGGTGTTCCAGGCGGCGTGAGTTGTGAAACGATTCCACATTTCCTTAAGTGCATACCAAATTTGTGACTTAAATATTCTCCCCCACGATCTGATCATAAGAACTTTATCTTTCGGTCACGTTGATTCTCTACCTCATTCTGAAATTCCTTGAACTTTTCAAAAGTCTCAGACTTGTGTTTCATCAAGTAGACATACCCATATCTACTCAAGTCGTCAGTGAGAGTGAGAACATAACGATATCCTCCGCGAGCCTCAACGCTCATTGGACCGCACACATCAGTATGTATGATTTCCAATAAGTTGGTTGCTCGCTCCATTGTTTCAGAGAACAGAGTCTTGGTCATTTTGCCCATAAGGCATGGTTCGCACGTGTCAAATGATTCGTAATCAAGAGACTCCAAAAGTCCATCAGCATGGAGCTTCTTCATGCGTTTGACACCAATGTGACCAAGGCGACAGTGCCACAAGTATGTGGGACTATCGTTATCAACTTTACATATTTTGGTATTCAGACTATGAATATGTGTAACATCACGTTCGAGATTCATTAAGAATAAACCATTGACCAGTGGGGCATGACCATAAAACATATCTCTCATATAAATAGAACAACCATTATTCTCGGATTTAAATGAGTAGCCATCTCGCATTAAACGAGATCCAGATACAATGTTCATGCTCAAAGCTGGCACTAAATAACAATTATTGAGGTTTAAAACTAATCCCGTAGGTAAATGTAGAGGTAGCGTGCCGACGGCGATCACATCGACCTTGGAACCATTCCTGACGCGCATCGTCACCTCGTCCTTCGCCAGTCTCCGCTTATTCCGCAGCTCCTGTTTTGAGTTACAAATATGAGCAACCGCACCGGTATCAAATACCCAGGAGCTACTACAAGTACTGGTAAGGTACACATCAATTACATGTATATCACATATACCTTTAGTGTTGCCGGCCTTCTTGTCCGCTAAGTATTTGGGGCAGTTCCGCTTCTAGTGTCCCTTTCCCTTGCAATAAAAGCACTCAGTCTCAGGCTTGGGTCCATTCTTTGGCTTCTTCCCGGAAGCTGGCTTACCGGGCGCGGCAACTCCCTTGCCGTCCTTCTTGAAGTTCGTCTTACCCTTGCGTTTCTTGAAACTAGTGGTTTTATTGACCATCAACACTTGACGTTCCTTTTTGATTTCCACCTCTGCTGATTTCAGCATTGAAAATACTTCAGGAATAGTTTTCACCATCCCCTGCATATTGTAGTTCATCACAAAGCTCTTGTAGCTAGGTGGGAGCGACTGAAGGATTCTGTCAATGACCGCCTCGTCTGGGAGGTTAATGTCCAGCTGGGACAAGCGGTTGTGCAACCCAGACATTTTGAGTATGTGCTCACTGACAGAACTATTTTCCTCCATCTTACAACTATAGAACTTCTCGGAGACTTCATATCTCTCGACCCGGGCATGAGCTTGGAAAACCATTTTCAGCTCTTCGAACATCTCATATGCTCCGTGTTGCTCAAAACGCTTTTGGAGCCCCGGTTCTAAGCTGTAAAGCATGCCGCACTGAACGAGGGAGTAATCATCAGCACGTGACTGCCAAGCTATCATAACGTCTTGTTTTTCTGGGATGGGTGCTTCACCTAGCGGTCCTTCTAGGACATATGCTTTCTTGGCAGCTACGAGGATGATCCTCAGGTTCCGGACCCAGTCCGAATAGTTGCTGCCATCATCTTTCAGCTTAGTTTTCTCTAGGAACGCGTTGAAGTTGAGGTTGACATGAGCGTTTACCATTTGATCTACAAGACATTTTGCAAAGGTTTTTAGACTAAGTTCATGATAATTAAGTTCATCTAATCAAATTATTTAATGAACTCCCACTCAGATTAGACATCCCTCTAGTCATCTAAGTGATACATGATCCGACTCAACTAGCCCGTGTCCGATCATCACGTGAGACGGACTAGTCATCATCGATGAACGTCTCCATGTTGATCGTATCTTCCATACGACTCATGTTTGACCTTTCGGTCTCTTGTGTTCCGAGGCCATGTCTGTACATGCTAGGCTCGTCAAGTCAACCTAAGTGTTTTGCATGTGTAAATCTGTCTTACACCCGTTGTATGTGAACGTTAGAATCTATCACACCCGATCATCACGTGGTGCTTCAAAACAACGAACTTTCGCAACGGTGCACAGTTAGGGGGAACACTTTCTTGAAATTATTGTAAGAGATCATCTTATTTACTACCGTCGTACTAAGCAAATAAGAAGCAAAACATGATAAACATCACATGCAATCAAATGGTGACATGATATGGCTTATATCATATTGCTCCTTTGATCTCCATCTTTGAGGCGCCATGATCATCTTCGTCACCGGCATGACACCATGATCTCCATCATCGTGTCTTCATGAAGTTGTCACGCCAACGATTACTTCTACTTCTATGGCTAACGTGTTTAGCAATAAAGTAAAGTAATTTACATGGCGTTATTCAATGACATGCAGGTCATACAAAAAATAAAGACAACTCCTATGGCTCCTGCCGGTTGTCATACTCATCGACATGCAAGTCGTGATTCCTATTACAAGAACATGATCAATCTCATACATCACATATATTTTCATTCATCACATCCTTTTGGCCATATCACATCACAAGGCATATGCTGCAAAAACAAGTTAGACGTCCTCTAATTGTTGTTGCATGTTTTTACGAGGCTTCTATAGGTTTCTAGCAAGAATGTTTCTTACCTATGTAAAACCACAACGTGATATGCCAATTTCTATTTACCCTTCATAAGGACCCTTTTCATCGAATCCAATCCGACTAAAGTGGGAGAGACAGACACCCGCTAGCCACCTTATGCAACTAGTGCATGTCAGTCGGTGGAACCTGTCTCACGTAAGCGTACGTGTAAGGTCGGTCCGGGCAGCTTCATCCCACGATACCGCCGAAACAAGATAAGACTAGTAGTGGCAAGAAAATTGGCAACATCTACGCCCACAACAAGTTTGTGTTCTACTTGTGCATAGAAACTACGCATAGACCTAGCTCATGATGCCACTGCTGGGGAACGTTGCAGAAAATAAAAAAATTCTACGCTTCACCAGGATCAATCTATGGAGTCATCTAGCAATGAGAGAGAGGAGTGCATCTACATACCCTTGTAGATCACGCGCGGAAGCGTTCAAGAGAATGGGGTTGAGGGGGTTGTACTCGTCGTGATCTAAATCACCGGAGATCCTAGTGCCGAACGGGCGGCACCTCCGCGTTCAACACGCGTACGGTTGGGGAAGACATCTCCTCCTTCTTGATCCAGCAAGGGGAGGGAGAGGTTGATGGAGATCCAGCAGCACGACGGCGTGGTGGTGGAAGTAGCAGCGATCTCGGCAGGGCTTTGCCAAGCTCTACGAGAGGGAGAGGTGTTGCGGAGGGAGAGGGAGGCGCCAGGAGCAGGGGTGTGCAGCCCTCCCTCCCCCCTCTTTATATAGGGGCCCTGGGGGGGGCGCCGGCCCCTGGAGATCCCATCTCAAGGGGGGCGGCGGCCAAGGGGGGGACTTGCCCCCAAGTCAAGTGGGGCGCCCCCCCACCCCTAGGGTTTCCAACCCTACGCGCAGGGGAGGCCCTAGGGGGGCGCACCAGCCCACCAGGGGCTGGTTCCCTTCCCCACTTCAGCCCATGGGGCCCTCCGAGATAGGTGGCCCCACCCGGTGGACCCCCGGGACCCTTCCGGTGGTCCCAGTACAATACCGGTGACCCCCAAAAATTTTCCGATGGCCGAAACTGGACTTCCTATATATAAATCTTCACCTCCGGACCATTCCGGAACTCCTCGTGACGTCCGGGATCTCATCCGGGACTCTGAACAACTTTCGGGTTACCGCATAGTTATATCTCTACAACCCTAGCATCACCAAACCTTAAGTGTGTAGACCCTACGGGTTCGGGAGACATGCAGACATGACCGAGATGACTCTCCGGTCAATAACCAATAACGGGATCTGGATACCCATGTTGGCTCCCACATGCTCCTCGATGATCTCATCGAATGAACCACGATGTCGAGGATTCAAGTAATCCCGTATACAATTCCCTTTGTCAATCGATACGTTACTTGTCCAAGATTCGATCGTCGGTATCCCAATACCTCGTTCAATCTCATTACCGGCAAGTCACTTTACTTGTATCGTAATGCATGATCCCGTGACCAACCACTTAGTCATTTTGAGCTCATTAAGATGATGCATTACTGAGTGGGCCTAGAGATACCTCTCCGTCATACGGAGTGACAAATCCCAGTCTCGATCTGTGTCAACCCAACAAACACTTTCGGAGATACCTGTAGTATACCTTTATAGCCACCCAGTTACGTTGTGACGTTTGGTACACCCAAAGCACTCCTATGGCATCCGGGAGTTACACGATCTCATGGTCTAAGGAAATGATACTTGACATTGGAAAAGCTCTAGCAAACAAACTACACGATCTTGTGCTATGCTCAGGATTGGGTCTTGTCCATCACATCATTCTCCCAATGATGTGATCCCGTTATCAATGACATCTAATGTCCATGGTCAGGAAACTGTGACCATCTATTGATAAACGAGCCAGTCAACAAGAGGCTTACTAGGGACATGTTGTGGTCTATGTATTCACACATGTATTACAATTTCCGGATAACACAACTATAGCATGAATAAAAGACAATTATCATGAACGAGGAAATATAATAATAACCATTTTATTATTGCCTCTAGGGCATATTTCCAACACCTTCCGGCTCATGGAAGACCAGAACGCGGCTAATGAGGTCATGAGGAGAAGGCATCAGAAGACCCAGTCTCGACTTCCCCCAGTTTATGACCCTCGAAACCTTTTTAACACGCTGGGAGTAGGGCCCAGTAACCCGCCGTGCCTCATCCCGCAGACAGGCAACCCGCCATGGCTCCCTCCGCGCACGGGGCCAAACCATGTTGCGACAACCGAGGATGGAGCACCGTTTCTGTCACCGGTGATGGGACCTCCCCGTGTAAACATGGCGCCACCTCAGTACGTACCGACCCCTCCGGGTAATTACTCCAACCCATTGGAAAACATGATAGCAGCGGCAACCCGATTGGCGGCTCTCCCAATTGATGGCGACTCTCCGACTGCGGTTGAAACCCGCCAGGTCAGGGAACTTCTTCAAACGGCTTTGGTACAGCAGGAGGCGTACTCATACAGCCGAGACCGGATCCATTTGACCCCTCGTCCAAGCCGGAGCCCGAGTTATAGCAGGCACATGGATTCAGCGGCCGTATCAAGCAATGTTAGATGCCGCGACCAGCCAGGTGGCGGTAACCCACCACGTCATGAGGCCGTTAACTTGGTGGAGCAAGAGAGACTACGGCAAGAGGCCGAACGGGCGGCTGAGCAAGCGGCTCAGTTGACGGCTTATCAGCCATATCCGGTTTATCCAGCGACTTCTATTGAGGCAGCTATAGCCACCCGGACTGGAGGAGTCCCGTGTCTAGTGCCGGCTCTACGTAACGAGCAGTTGCCTAAAGATTTTAAAGGACCGAGGAAGGTGCCAAATTACACAGCCGACTTACAGCCTAGGGCATGGATTGAGAGCTACGAGATGGTTATGGAGCTATTGGAGGTTTCTGACGCAGCAATGGCTAAGTACTTCACAATGATGTTGGATGGAACCACCCGCACCTGGTTGAAAGGCCTGCCACCTAATTCAATTGGTTCATGGGCGGAGTTAAAAGCCCGGTTCATCCAGAACTTCAAAGACACGTGCAAGCAGCCCATGTCGATCGTGGACCTGACGAATTGTAAGCAGGAAGAGGGTGAGTCTACAACCCATTGGGTACACCGGGTTAAGGCCATAATACATCCATCTGATAAGATGGATGCCGGCTCTGCAGTATTAATGTTGGAGAAGAATTGCCGTTTTTTGCCTTTGAAACAAAAGCTGGGGCGGCTCAAACATGAGTGCAATGATATGGGCACGCTGATGGTGGCTCTGGTCAAGTATGCCGATTCTGATAGTACCAAGGATCCCGAGTCTGATGATGAGAAGGCAGGGAAGGGAAAGAGGAACGACAACGACAAGGGCTTTCAGCATAACCCAGCAAGTCAAGGAGGTAACAAACGTAAGGTTGACGGTAGTTTGGATTTTGTGGCTAACACCAATGCACAGGGTCATAACCAGCGGCGCAAGGGAAGGCCACCTCCTCGGTCCGGCGGGTCAAGACCCACACTTGAGCAGTTGTTGAATGAACCTTGTCCGAGGCACGGTTCCAAGGAGAAGCCGGCTACACATTTGTGGAAGGACTGCATGATTATGAAGGCGTTCAAGAACTCCAATATGTTTGACGGTAACAATGGCCCGGGCGGCTCAGGTGGCGGCGACTTTCATGGCCCGAGCGGCGGGTCAAATCCTAATTTTCAAAATTCCCAGGGAAACCAGGGTGGATATAACCAACAGGCTGGCCAGGGCAGTCAGTAGCAGCAGCAAGGTGGATACCAGAGCAATCCAAAGCAGCTGAACAGTGGGCAATATCATGTATTTACCACCAGCTTGTGTAAACGGAACCAGAAGCTTCATAAGAGGGCCGTGAATACGGTTGAGCCGGCAATCCCTTGTTATTTAAGGTGGTCTGAACAACCTATCATATGGAGTAGAGAGGATCACCCTCCCCGGGTTGGCAATCCGGGTCACTTGGCCTTGGTTGTAGCCCTTCAAGTGGGTGGATACAAGTTCACCAAGGTGTTGATGGATGGAGGCAGCAGCATCAACATTCTTTATTATGAGAGCTTCCGTCGCATGGGGCTGACTGATAAGAGCCTTAAGAAGTCCAACACTGTTTTCCATGGAGTTGTGCCCAGTAAATCGGCGTATCCGGTCGGCAAGATAGAGTTGGAGGTAGCATTTGGGGATCAATATGATTCCAGAGCCGACAAATTAACATTTGAAGTAGTTTAGATCAAGAGCCCATATCATGCTCTGTTTGGGTGGCCGGCTTATGCCAAGTTCATGGCACGACCGTGTTATGTGTACTTGCAGCTTAAGATGCCGGGTTATAAGGGAACCATTACGATGCACGGGAGCTGCAAGGTGGCTCTGGAATGTGAAGAAGGTGACGCGGCTTATGCGGAGTCGGCCTGCGCGACGGAAGAGTTAAAGTTCTACAAGGACAATGTTGACCCGGCAGATATTACATCCTTGAAGAATCCAACTACAGAGCATGAGCCGGTCATGAAATTTCAGTCGGCGGAGGAGACTAAGCTTGTCGATTTTGTCCCAGGCGATTTATCCAACCAGTTCAGTATCAGCGCTAATTTGGATCCCAAATAGGAAGGCACTCTCATTGAGTTCATCCGTGAGAATCGGGACATTTTTGCATGGAAGCCATCTGACATGCCGGGTGTACCGAGGGAACTCGCTGAGCACACTCTTAATATCGATCCAAAGTTTAAGCCGGTCAAGCAGTTTCTTAAGCGGTTTAATGAGGAGAGACGGAAAGCTATTGGTGAGGAAGTGGCCCGGTCTTGGCGGCCGGGTTAATCATTGAGGTGTTTCATCCAGAGTGGTTGGCTAACCTGGTGCTTGTTCTCAAGAAAAACGACACTTGGCGTATGTGTGTAGATTACACGGACTTAAACAAGGTTTGTCCTGCTGATCCTTTTGCTCTCCCTCGCATTGATCAGATCATCAATGCCACAGCGGGTTGTGAGCGTTTGAGCTTTTTGGATGCTTACTCTGGTTATCATCAGATCAAGATGGCTGTTAAGGACCAGGAGAAGATGGTGTTCATCACTCCGTTTGGAGCCTTCTGCTAGGTTTCAATGCCTTTTGGGCTCAAGAGTGCCCAAGCGACTTACTAGCGATGTGTACAGAATTGTCTCCATGATCAGATTGGATGCAATGTTCATGCTTACGTGGATGACATAGTGGTTAAGTCTAGAGAGAAAGAGACCTTGATCGATGATCTCAAGGAAACCTTTGATAATCTCCGGGTTTACAAGATGATGCTTAACCCGGCCAAGTGTGTTTTTGGTGTGCCTGCAAGCAAGCTTTTGGGCTTTCTGGTTTCTAACAGAGGAATCAAAGCTAACCCGGAGAAGATCAAAGCCATCACCTCCCTGGCCAAGCCGGCATGTATTAATGATGTCCAGCGTTTGGCAGGTCGTATCGCCGCCTTAAGCCGGTTCATAAGCCGGTTAGGGGAGAAGGCTATGCCGCTGTATCAGATGATGAAGATGACGGATAGCTTTACTTGGAATGACGCCGCCAATACTGCCTTTGAAGATCTGAAGAGACAGCTGGCTGAGCCGCCGGTTCTTGCTGCTCCCATTGATAAGGAGCCCTTGCTCCTATATGTGGCTGCTAACACACGTGCTGTCAGTGTGGCTATTTTGGTAGAACGCAAGGAGGCTGGCAAGGAGTACCCGGTTCAGCGGCCGGTTTATTACATCAGTGAGGTACTGATTGAGTCGAAGCAGCGATATCCGCACTGGCAGAAGCTTGTCTATGGGGTGTTTATGGCCAGCCGGAAGCTTAAGCAATGCTTCTTGGGCCATCCCATCATTGTGGTTAGTTCTGCCCCCTTGGGGGATATTATTCAGAACAGAGAGGCCACAGGGCGGGTCGCCAAATGGGCCATTGAGCTTGGGCCTCATGGTTTAAAATATGTGCCACGCACAACTATTAAATCTCAAGCATTGGTGGATTTCATCAATGACTGGATGGAATTGCAGATGCCTGAGGAAAAGCCGGACAATACCTATTGAACAATTCATTTTGATGGGTCTAGGCAATTGGAAGGCTCGGGGGCTGGAGTTATTTTGGATTCCCCTCGAGGTGATAAGTTTTGTTATGTACTCCGATTGATGTTTCCTTGTACTAACAATGCAGCTGAGTATGAAGCCTTGCTCCATGGTCTCTGGATGGCTAAAGAGATGAATTTAAGCCGGGTAAGGTGCTTCGGCGATTCAGATCTCGTGGCTCAACAAGTGTCAGGCAAGTGGGACTCAAAGGACCCTCTCATGGCGGCTTATCGCCGGGAGGTTGATGCAATTGCGGGGCACTTCAAGGGTTATCAGGTGGAACACATTGACCGTAGAAAGAACGAGGTGGCTGACACCTTAAGCCGGCTGGGATCTTAGCGTAAGCCGGTGCCGCCTAATACTTTCTTGGATGTTTTGTATAACCCTTCTGTCAAGCTACCTACAGAGGAAGATTTGGCTGTCCCAGACCCTGAGGCACAGTTGGTGGCGGCTCTTCATGTCATTCCAGATTGGACTGTGTTGTATCTGGCTTATATGACACGGGGCGAGTTGCCTGAGGATGAAACCTTGGCCAGACAGATAACCCGGCGGTCTAAGTCCATGACGATTATCAATGGCGAGTTACATCATTGCAGTGTTACAGGGGCTTTTCAACGTTGCATCTCTCCTAAAGAAGGCCAAGAGATTCTCCATGAGATTCATGAAGGAGATTGCGGTCATCACGCCGGGTCAAAATCTCTCGTGGCTAAAGCCTTTCGTCATGGGTTTTATTGGCTGACGGCTCATGCAGACGCAGAAGATCTGGTCAGTAAATGTGACGGTTGTCAGAAGTTCTCAAGGCAGGTGACGGCTCAAGAGTTGAGGATGATTCCAATTACTTGACCATTTGCAGTCTGGGGGCTTGACATGGTTGGGCCTTTCAAGAGATCCAAAGATAAAAAGACTCACCTGTTGGTGGCAGTTGATAAGTTTACAAAGCGGGTTGAGGCAGAGCCGGTCAGTAAGTGTGATGCAGCCACGGCAGTTCAAATCATGAAGAAGGTGATATTTCGTTTTGGTTTTCCACACAACATTATAACTGACAATGGCACTAATCTGTCTAAAGGCGCCATGGAGGAGTTCTGTCAACGTGAGCATATCCGGCTTGATGTTTCATCAGTGGGTCACCCTCAGTCCAACGGCCAAGCCGAGAGAGCCAATCAAGAGATCCTGAAAGGCATTAAGCCCCGGCTCTTTGTCCCTTTGCAACGGACGCCGGGTTGTTGGGTTGAGGAGTTACCTTTAGTGTTATGGAGCAACAACACTACTCCTAATAGATCTACGGGTTATACGCCTTTCTTCATGGTCTACAGAGCTGAGGCGGTTCTCCCTAGTGACATCCGTCATGATTCACCTCGTGTGGCGGCTTATGTGGATTAAGACAATGAACAAGCACGCCAAGATGCTCTTGATCTGTTAGATGAACATCGGGACTTGGCAGCCGCCCGTTCAGCAATTTATCAACAGGATTTGCGCCGTTACCACAGCCGCCGAGTTAAGTCCAGATCTTTTTAGGAAGGTGACCTAGTGCTCCGGCTCATTCAGGATCAAACTGATGCTCACAAGTTATCCCCACCTTGGGAAGGACCATTTGTGGTCAGAAAGAACTTAAATAATGGGTCATACTACCTTATTGAAGTTCGAGAGCACAAAGACTCACGTAAGTCGGAGGAGGAGACCCGGAGGTCGTGGAATATTGCTCATCTCCGGCCCTACTACACTTGAGCCGTAGGCTCCACTGATGTACATATTTTGCCAATATATATATTATGATAAATAATAAAGCAGGACCTCTGTCCTTTTTTCCCTTCTCACAAGGTAAATTTGTCATTATTATTATCATCTTTTTATCACATGATCGTTCGGGGGCGGGTCATATTTGATCCGGTTCGGCATGTTATGATCCGGCTTACGATTCTATTTGAATCTAGCTGTTCAAAATTATGGTCACTAGGGGGCTTCCTGTTCAAACATAGGTCGTATTCGAACCAAAGAGAACATAGCTGTCGATACCCTTTTGATTGGCACACTGCCGAGCTCACTTGGGGGCTTCTTGATCGTATTCGAATCATAGCTTAGCCTCATTTGGGAACCGACTTTGATCGTATTCGAATCAGAGTCGTTAAAAAACTCTCAAGATCATTAGGGGCTTCCTGTTCAAACATAGGTCGTATTCGAACCAAAGAGAACACAGCTGTCGGTACCCTCTTGATCGGTGCAATGCCAAAAGCCATTGGGGGCTACATGATCGTATTCGAAGCCTAGCTTAAACCCCTTTGGAATGGTTCACTGATCGTATTTGAATCATTAGCCTTGCTATTATTACTTCTCTTTTGTGTTTTAAAGATCTCTTTGGAAGCCCCATTATTTGACTTAAGATTTTTTTCCCGAGGCTTACAACTATAAATATGATGTTTGTAGCCCGGTTCCATACCGGCTGATGAGTCGCGGTAAGCATCGTGGCACTTTTTGGGTATCCAAATATTGGGTTTTCATCTTTACCGGCTAGGTCATAAGAACTGGTGGTACAAGTTGTGAAAATTTTATCACAGTTGTGTTTTTATCAACCAGATAATCTATGCTTATCTTTGATAACCTTTTTGACTGTATGCATGAATATAGCAAGGCGGCTTAAACATGTTAAGCATCAAAACATGCACGATGGCATGACCACAACAGAGTCATCTCTACCCTATTACAGGACTCATTAAGTCCAAATGGTTTGCATTGTTTTTACACCAGGTATTAAGCCGCCATGACAGCTTCACCTTCAAGATTGGCCGAAAGCATCCAGGTTAGCCCTATCCACGCTTGTGTCCTGCTCTTTCTCCTGGAAGGTTGAGGATGACCAGTCAATGTTCTTTAAAGCTTCAAATTCTGCTTCATCATCAACAAGACCGGCCGGGTCAACTTCAGGAGCAAAAGTATGCTTACGAATTGGGGGAATCAGACTGGTCACGTCATATTCAGGTGTCAGAATCCTTTGTCCTTGTTCATCATAACCCGCCTGGTACTTGGTATAATCTATTTCAGTGGCTATCAGAGTCGCCACGGGGCGTACCTCTTTGACACAAGCAAGGAAATCCGCATCCTCAAACGGCGTGCCATCTTCCTTAAGACTTGGGTAACCAATGGCGATGTCCTCTGGGTCTAATTCAGGTAGCCAGGCCTTAACCCGGCTTAGAGCATTTATTGCTCAGGCTCTTGCAGCTGACCGTCTCAATTCATTGACCCGTTGTGGAAGGACGGAAAGCTTACTCAAGACCCGTGGTAGGAGGGTTGGAATCTCATTGGATAAGGCCACCGAAGCTAGGGTACGTTGTGACCCGGTGTACAATTGTTCCACCAAGGTATACACGGCTTTCAGCTTCGCCAGCATGTTGTGGTTTAAATTTGCACTTCTGGGGCCTGTACAAAGCGTATTCAGGAAAAGTTAAAATCTGGCACATACTCTATTGCACGGCTTAAGATATGAACACAACGGCAAGGCGACTTACCGAAGATGGCTGCGACCATTTGTGAAATATGGCGCTTTAACCCGGACAATTCTCTAGTGACTTCTTCAAGAGCCGCTTCTGCTTTTTCAGCTCGACTTATCAATGCGGTCTTTTCATCCGCCCAGGCTTTCTTTTCAGCTTCAAAGTCTGTCTTCAGTTTCTCTTGTTCAGAGACACTGAACTCGAACTTATTGTTGGCTTTCTCAAGTTCTACCTCTTGGAATTCAAGGCGGCTCTTCAAATTGGTCACCTCCGATTCGAGTTGACTCGTGCTAGCCTGTGCAGGTATAAAATCAAGTAAGTTGTTTATGCAGTATTAAAGTCCCAAGCATTTTTGCCAGCAAAATACTTGGCACTTGGGGGCTAATGTCTGGCAGAGTTTTTCTTTTCTATGACGGTTCATTATATGGTGATTCATATGAGTAAGTCCCAAGCATTTTGTAAACAATAACACTTGGCACTTGGGCTAATGCATATTGTTGTTTAAAGACCCATAAGACTCTCTATAAAGAGCCGGTTCAACCATATTGGTTAAGTCGCCCCTTGGGGACTACATGGTAAGCCGGAACTTTATTCTTTTGTTATGTTGTTTGTTTCTAAGTCTACAACATAAGTATCTTAAGCAACAGACTTGGGGGCTAACATACTGAAGGATAAGGAATAAGACAAAACGAGTTATACCTCGAATTTATGATGCATCTATTTCACCATGTCAATCTCGAGGTTCCGGCTGTTGTGCACTTGGCTCATATAGCCAGAGAAGATATCTCCAATACTCATATGAGCATAACTGGTGACATCCATCTTGACTCGGCGCTGGTCCAGAAGTTCTTCCTTGGTGGGGCATTTGGCCAGCACGGTTGGCGTCCCCGGGTCAGCATGGCCGGTTCCAGTGATTTCAAAATCCATGTTGGAAGGATCAGTTGTCTGGGTTGGGCTTGGAGGTTGGGGATTTTCTGACTCAGAAGCACCTTGGTCAGTAGGCAGGTCAGTAGGAGGTGACACATCTTGTGCTGGTTCAGGTGGCGGTTCATGAGTGTTTGACTCCAGCACAGTCGTTTCAAGAGCCGGTTCATTAGTGGCGACTCTTTCATCAGCCGGTTTATTCTTTCTAACCCTCTTGCTGGGTTTAGCTTGACCACTGCATTCAGATAAAAAGATTAACACAGAAGTAAGAAGATTACAATAGCTGCAAAAGTAAGTGGTTTATTATACCCTGGTACAGTCTTGAAAGTCGGCAGATTGGACTGCAATGATTCGCCGGAAGGAGGAGAAGTATCCTGATAATCCGAGTCAGAGGAATTGAGTGGTTGACGAAAGAGACCCGCCAAGGGGTAAAATTTAGTTAAAATAGAGATAACCTCGTTTCGGCGTTTCCTCGGAGTATTTGGTAAGCCAGAGGAGAGCTCCGTGTCCTTGCTGGTCCGGGTCTGCCTCCAGCTCTCATGAATTTGCCGCTTCAAAAGAAATTGAGGATCGTGATGAGCTAGAGGATGAGAAAATCTTACTTTCCGGGTCACTCTGCAGATTTTCTGTCTTGGCAAAGGTTCGGAGTCGGAGGAAAGGATAGTTACCTCGTCAGCCTTGCTACGGCTTGTCCCAGTGTCCTCCTGCTGATGATCAGTGTCAATAAGATGATTAAAGAATAAGCCATGGGAATCAAGGGCTACCTCTAACTCAGAAGAGTCTGACAGCCAAAGCAAGTCGGAAGCAGTAGCTTTCTTACCCTTCCTTTGGGCAGCTTCTTTCTTGGCGGCTCTCTTTTCTTTCCTGGCTTTCTTAGCCGCTTCATGATCATATTTCACTTTCCAAAATTTATCACCCGCCTGCAAGGATTAAGTATATTGTGAATACGGATGAAGCATTAAGAAAATAAGGTAAACATTTTTATATGGGTGTTTTTACCTTTGGAGTCGGGTTGTCTTTGCGGAACGGAGCGAGACCCACTCTGCCACAATCCGCCAGAGTCTCGTTGAGAAGAGATTTGGTCATGTCATCAACAACATGAGCAGGTAAGTCGACAGAGCTGTGGCGCAGGGGGTCATTCTTGGCGCCAGTGTATTCGCACATTAAGACAGTGCGGCGGCTTAAAGGGATAACCCGCCAGGCAAGCCAGACTCGAACCAGGTCAATGCCCGTCAACCCATTCCCCAACAGAGCTTTGATCTTGGCTAAGGTAGGAGATAGGGATCTGCGTTCTGCGGAAGTAATCTTGTCTGGCAAAGGATGATTGGTGTCAAGAAGGAGGGCACGAAAGCTGGGCAGAGGATTCTCGTCAGCCGGGGAGGTATCCTTGCAGTAGAACCACGTCATGTTCCAATCTTTTGGATGGCTTGGTGGGTTGGCATAGGGAAAAAGTGCATCCCTGTGGTGCTGAATTGAAATCCCACCAAGTTCCAAGCTCTGACCGCTGGCACACTCCGTCTGGCGGTTCAAATAGAACAGCTCTCTGAAAAGCAGTAAGTTTGGTTCTTCACCAAGGTAAACTTCGCTGAACACTTGGAAGTTGCAGATGTTAGACACGGAATTGGGTCCAATGTCTTGTGGGTGAAGGTCAAAAAACTTTAGCACATCTCTGAAATTTTTTGAACCGGGAGGAGTAAAGCCCCGGTTCATATGATCAGTAAAGACAACCACCTCTCCGTCTTTGGGCTGAGGGATTTCTTCATCAGGGTGAGGAGCACGATAAGAGATGACTTCTTTCTTTGGCAGATAGCTAGTTTTGACGAAGTCATCTAAAGTGCTGTCAGTAATGATGGATTTCACCCAGTTGCAAGTGGTAGGTGCCTTGGGCGCCATTATATTTGAAAGCCTAAATACAAGGTAAAGAAGGCCGGATCAAATTTAAAGCCGAGCAGGAAAAATATTGGTGGAATGAACTATGGTGACTTATGAAGGGGCCTAATGGTATAAGGATAATTACATCCGGGTTATGTAAGCCGCCATAAGTGTTTTAAAGCCATCGGTGTTATTTCAACTAACAGGGGAAGTTCAGATTATTACTTTCTTAAGCCGGCAGTCAGAGCCGCGATGACTAGCAAATTTAACAAGTTGTGGATTTTTCCTAAGTATAGGGCAAACAAGTTTCACAGTTTGCAGTAATTATTGTGGATCAAACAAAGGTTCAGAAAAGAAAATTTACTAGACCTAAAAACAGACCGCAGAGAAGTTCATGTGCTGAGATGAGGGTTTCTTACAAGCAAGAAATGATGACTATTAATCAAAATGGATGCGGAATACGAGCCGCATCAGATTTATGGGATCTTTTGGATCTAACGAAGCCATGGCAAGAAAAACGCAGGAGCTCGGATGAACTGTGCCCGTACAGAGGAACACGCTAGCCCTAACGAAGATCTATGTCGCGAAAAGGGGAAGAACTTACTACGATGGATCTGCGGAGGAGGAGCGCTGCCGTTCTCTGGTCAAGATCAGGTCGATGCAGCGGCCAAGCTCGATGAGGACGAAGGGCGCAGTGGTGACGGCGGCGGAGCTCCAGTGGCAGATGGGGGTGAGAGGAAGAAGATGCAAAACGGAGAATGAGAGGAGACCTAATCGGGTCTATTTATAAGGAAAGACCTGTGAAGTGGGTGCGAAAAACAAGGAGGCCGAAAAACATAGTTATCCAATTATAAAGGCGCCTCGATTTTCGGATGGTCATTAAGACAAAGATCCGTTGAGATGTGTTGGACAAAGCATACATTTATGACAGGTGACGTCATGGCGAGTTACCACAAATTTGAAGGATGACGTCATGGCGGGTTACATGAATCTTCTTAAGTAAGAGGCGGAGAACTTTTTCTTAAATATTGAAGACTGACATGAACTAGTTCAAATCAGCCTGGGCCTAATATTGGGGATATAACTGTTAGTATGACCCACCATGAGGAGCCGGGTTATACTTACAAGCATTCTTGAAGACATAAGCTCAAGCTTGAAGATGGCGGCTTAGTAAAGGCGCAACGGCCCAGAGGTGACCTAAGGCCCGTAGTGTTAAACTGCCTTGATCATGTAACTTGTACTATAAGGCAAGAAAGATTAAGAGACCGAGTTGGATACAATCTATAATCCGGTCGGGACTCTGTAGAGATGCTGGGCGTCGACCTCAGTACATAAGGGGACAACCTGGCGGCGGTTCAGGATACGAAACAACAGCTCGAGAGCTAGGTCAAGCAATTCTGCTTCCTGGTTATTGCTACCTCTTGAGCACGACGTTGGATTTCCCCGAAGAGGAGAGGGTGATGCAGCAAAGTAGCGTAAGTATTTCCCTCAGTCTTTGAGAACCAAGGTATCAATCCAGTAGGAGACCACACACAAGTCCCTCGTACCTACACAAAACAATAGCAACTCGCAACCAACGCAATTAGGGGTTGTCAATCCCTTCACGGTCACTTACGATAGTGAGATCTGATAGAGATGATAAATAATATTTTTGGTATTTTTGATAGATAGATGCAAAGTAAAAAGTAAAAGGCAAAGTAAAAGCAAATCAAGTAAATAAAGTGATAGAGATTGATATGATGAGAATAGACCCGGGGGCCATAGGTTTCACTAGTGGCTTCTCTCAAGAGCATAAGTATTCTATGGTGGGTGAACAAATTACTGTTGAGCAATTGACAGAATTGAGCATAGTTATGAGTATATCTAGGCAATGATCATGTATATAGGCATCACGTCCACAACAAGTAGATTGAAACTATTTTGCATCTACTACTATTACTCCACTCATCGACCGCTATCCAACATGCATCTAGAGTATTAAGTTAAAAATAGAGTAACGCCTTAAGCAAGATGACATGATGTAGAGGGATAAATTCATGCAATATGATAAAACCCCCATCTTGTTATCCTCGATGGCAACAATACAATACGTTCCTTGCAACCCTTTCTGTCACTGGGTAAGGACACCGCAAGATTGAACCCAAAGCTAAGCACTTCTCCCATTGCAAGAACTACCAATCTAGTTGGCCAAACCAAAAAGCATAATTCGAAGAGACTTGCAAAGATAACTCAATCATACATAAAAGAATTCAAAGAAGAATCAAATATTTTCCATAGATAATACTGGATCATAAACCCACAATTCATCGTTCTCAACAAACACACCACAAAAAGAAGATTACATCAAATAGATCTCCACGAGAGAGGGGGAGAACATTGTATTGAGATCCAAAAAGAGAGAAGAAGCCATCTAGCTACTAGCTATGGACCCGAAGGTCTGAAGTAAACTACTCACACTTCATCGGAGGGGCTATGGTGATGATGTAGAAGACCTCCGTGGTGGATGCCCCCTCCGGCGGAGCTCCGAAACAGGCCCCAAGATGGGATCTCGTGGGTACAGAAGTTTGCGGCGGTAGAATTAGGTTTTTGGCTCCTGTTTTGATCGTACGGGGATACGTAGGTATATATAGGAGGAAGGAGTACGTCGGTGGAGCGTCAGGGGGCCCACGAGGTAGGGGGCGCGCCTAGGGGGGGGGCGCCCTCCACCCTCGTGACCGCCTCTAGCACTTCTTGGAGTAGGGTCCAAGTCTCCTGGATCACGTTCGGTTGGAAAATCATGTTCCCAAAGGTTTCATTCCGCTTGGACTCCGTTTGATATTCCGTTTCTTCGAAACACTGAAATAGGCAAAAAACAGCAATTCTGGGCTGGGCCTCCGGTTAATAGGTTAGTCCCAAAAGTAATATAAAAGTGGAAAATAAAGCCCAATATAGTCCAATACAGTAGATAAAGTAGCATGGAGCAATCAAAAATTATAGATATGTTGGAGACGTATCAAGCATCCCCAAGCTTAATTCCTGCTCATCCTCGAGTAGGTAAATGATAAAAAGGAATTTTTGATGCGGAGTGATACTTTGGCATAATTTCAATGTAAATCTTCTTAATTGTGATATGAATATTCAGATCTGAAAGATTCAAGACAAAAGTTCATATTGACACAAAAATAATAATACTTCAAGCATACTAATCAAAGCAATCATGTCTTCTCAAAATAACATGGCAAAAGAAAGTTCATCCCTACAAAATCATATAGTTAGGCTATGCTTCATTTTCATCACACAAAGATGTTCCCAACTTCTATACCCCCGATGACAAGCCAAGCAATTGTTTCATACTTAAACAATCTCAAAGTTTTTCAACCTTCACGCAATACATGAGCGTGAGCCATGGATATAGCACTATGGGTGGAATAGAATATGATGATGGGGATTGTGTGTATAAGACAAAAAAGGAGAAAGTCTCACATTGACGAGGCTAATCAACGGGCTATGGAGATGCCCATCAATTGATGTCAACATGAGGAGTAGGGATTGCCATGCAACGGATGCACTAGAGCTATGAATGCTCAACAAAATAAAAATAGTGGGTGTGCATCCAACTCGCTTGCTCATGAAGACCTAGGGCATTTGAGGAAGCCCATCGTAGGAATATACAAGCCAAGTTCTATAATGAAAAATTCCCACTAGTATGAAAAGGACAACTTTATGAGACTCACTACATGAGGAACAAGGTGCTACTTTGAAGCACAATATATGAGACTCACTACATGAAGAACAAGGTGCTACTTTGAAGCACAAGTGTGGAAAAGGAGATAGTAGCATTGCCCTTTATTATATTTTTTTGGGACTTTCTTTTTTTGGCCTTTCTCTTTTTTTTTGGGCAATGCTCTAATAATGATGATCATCACACTTCTATTGTTTACAACATAAGGATTACAACTCGAAACTTAGAACAAGATATGACTCTATATGAATGCCTCCGGTGGTGTACCGGGATGGTGCAATGAATCAAGAGTGACATGTATAGAAAATAATGCATGGTGGCTTTGCCACAAATACGATGTCAACTACATGATCATGCAATGGCAATATGACAAAAGTAATGTATGTCATGATGATGATGGTGGTGGAAGTTGCATGGCAATATATCTCGGAATGGCTATGGAAATGCCATGATAGGTAGGTATGGTGGCTGTTTTGAGGAAGATATAAGGAGGTTTATGTGTGATAGAGCGTATCGTATCACGGGGTTTCGATGCACCGGCGAAGTTTGCACCAACTCTCAAGGTGAGAAAGGGCAATGCACGGTATCGAAGAGGCTAGCAAAGGTGGAAAGGTGAGAGTGCGTATAATCCATGGACTCAACATTAGTCAAAAGAACTCATATACTTATTGCAAAAATTTAGAAGTCATAAAAAATCAAGTATTACGCGCATGCTCCTAGGGGGATAGATTGGTAGGAAAAGACCATCGCTCGTCCCCGACCGCCACTCATAAGGATGCACAAGCCAGGTACACTTCATGTTTCAAATTTGTTACACAACTTTAACCATACGTGCATGCTACGGGACTTGCAAACTTCAACACAAGTATTTCTCAAATTCATAATCACCCAACTAGCACGACTTTGATATTATCACCTCTATATCTCAAAACAATTATCAAGCATCAAACTTATCTTAGTATTCAACGCACTCAAAAGAAAGTTTCACATATCTTGAACACCAAGTATATTAACATTAAGCAAATTACCATGCTATTAATGACTCTCAAAATAATCTAAGTGAAGCATGAGAGGTCATTAGTTTCTTTAAAACAAATCCACCACCGTGCTCTAAAAGATATAAGTGAAGCACTAGAGCAAAAATTATCACGCTCAAAAGATATAAGTGAAGCACATAGAGCAAAACTATCAAGCTCAAAAGATATAAGTGAAGCACATAGAGTATTCTAACAAATTCCAAATCATGTATGGCTCTCTAAAAAGGTGTGTACAGCAAGGATGATTGTGGTAAACTAACAAGCAAAGACACAAATAATACAAGACGCTCCAAGCAAAACACATATCATGTTGGTGAATAAAAATATAGCTCCAAGTAAATTACCGATGGAAGTGGACGAAAGAGGGGATGCCTTTCGGGGCATCCCCAAGCTTTGACTTTTTGGTGTCCTTGGATTATCTTGGGTGTGCCATGGGCATCCCCAAGCTTAGGCTCTTGCCACTCCTTGTTCCATAATCCATCAAAAGAATTCACCCAAAACTTGAAAACTTCACAACACAAAACTCAACAGAAATCTCGTGAGCTCCGTTAGAGAAAGAAAACAAAAGACTACTTCAAGGTACTGTAATGAACTCATTCTTTATTTATATTGGTGTTAAACCTACTGTATTCCAACTTCTCTATGGTTTATAAACTATTTTACTAGCCATAGATTCATCAAAATAAGCAAACAACACACGAAAAACAGAATCTGTCAAAAACATAACAGTCTGTAGCAATCTGTAACTAACGCAAACTTCTGGAACTCTAAAAATTCTACCAAAATAGGAAGTCCTGGACAATTTGTTTATTGAACATCAGCAAAAATAATCAACGCAAAAGCACGTTCCTGTGATTTAACAAAATTATATTCATGCGTGCAAAGTTTCTGTTTTTCAGCAGAATCAAATCAACTATCATCGTAGGTTATCCTATAGGTTCTACTTGGCACAAACACTAATTAAAACATAAAACCACATCTAAACAGAAGTTAGATGGATTATTTATTCCTAAACAGAAGCAAAAACAAAAAACACAAAATAAAATTGGGTTGCCTCCCAACAAGCGCTATCGTTTAACGCCCCTAGCTAGGCATAAAAGCAAGGATAGATCTAGGTATTGCCATCTTTGGTAGGCAATTCATAAGTGGCTCTCATGATAGATTCATATGGTAATTTTATCTTCTTTATAGATAAGTGTTCCATACCCTTCTTTAAGGGAAATTGGAATCTAATATTACCTTCCTTCATATCAATAATTGCACCAATCGTTCTAAGGAAAGGTCTACCAAGAATAATAGGACATGAAGGATTGCAATCTATATCAAGAACGATAAAACCTACAGGCACATAATTCCTATTTGCAATAATAAGAACATCATTAATTCTTCCCATAGGCTTTTTAATAGTGGAATCCGTAAGATGCAAGTTTAGAGAGCAATCATCAAAATCACGGAAATCTAGCAAATCACATAAAGTTTTGGGAATAGTAGAGACACTAGCACCCAAATCACACAAAGCATGAAACTCAAAATATTTAATTTTAATTTTTATAGTAGGTTTCCACTCATCATAGAGTTTTCTAGGGATAGAAAGTTTCAACTCAAGTTTTTCTTCATAAGATTGCATCAAGGCATCAAAAATGTGTTCGGTAAAGGCCTTATTTTGACTATAAGCATGAGGAGAATCTAGCACAGATTGCAACAAGGAAATACAACCAATCAAAGAGCAATTTTCATAATTAAATTCCTTGAGATCCAAAATAGTGGGTTTAGCAACATCACGGTTTTTATTTATTTCAATCCCACTATCATCAAATTCATCATCAAAATCTAGAAACTCCGAATTCTTAGAACGCCTTCTAGGTAAAGGAAGATCATATTCAGATTCATCAAGATTCATATTGTAAAACAAAGATTTAATGGGGGACACATCAATAACTTTTAGATTTTCATCTTGATTCTCATAGGAATTGGAAGAACACGCTTTAATAAAGGCATCTTTGGAAGCACGCATCCTAGCGGTTCTTTCCTTGCACTCATCAATGGAAATTCTCATGGCTTTGAGAGACTCATTGATATCATGCTTAGGAGGAATAGATCTAAGCTTTAAAGAACCAATTTCAAGAGAAATTATATCAACGTTCCTAGCCAAATCATCAACTTTAAGCAATTTCTCTTCAAGCAAAGCATTAAAATTCTTTTGTGAATTCATAAACTCTTTAACACTACTCTCAAATTCAGAGGGCATCTTATTAAAATTTCCATAAGAGTTGTTGTAGGAATTTCCATAATTATTAGAAGGATTACTAGGATAAGGCCTAGGATTAAAATTCCCTCTATAAGCGTTGTTTCCAAAACTATTCCTACCAACAAAATTCACATCCATAGATTCATTATTATTCTCAAGCAAAGTAGACAAAGGCATATCATTGGGATCAAGAGGAGTATTTTTAGGAGCAAACATCTTCATAAGTTCATCCATCTTTTCACTCAAAACATTGATTTCTTCTATAGCATGCACTTTTTTACTAGAAGATCTTTTGGTGTGCCATTGAGAATAATTAGACATAATATTATCAAGCAATTTGGTAGCATCCCCTAACGTAATTTCCATAAACGTGCCTCCCGCGGGCGATCTAAAAGATTTTTAGAAGCAAAATTCAATCCGGCATAAAATTTTTATATGATCATCCATAAATTCAAACCATGAGTAGGGCAATTGCGAAGCATTAATTTCATTCTTTCCCAAGATTGGGCAACATGCTCATGATCAAGTTGTTTAAAATTCATGATGTCGTTCCTAAGAGTGATAATCTTAGCGGGAGGAAAATACTTAGAGATAAAAGCATCTTTGCACTTGTTCCAAGAATCAATACTATTTTTAGGCAAAGATGAAAACCAAACTTTAGCACGATCTCTAAGTGAAAACGGAAATAACTTCAATTTGACAATATTGTTATCCGTATATTTCTTCTTTTGCATATCACACAAATCAACAAAATTGTTTAGATGAGTAGCGGCATCTTCACTAGGAAGGCCGGTGAATTGATCTTTCATAACAAGATTCAACAAAGCGGTATTGATTTCACAAGACTCATCATTATTAAGAGGAGCAATCGGAGTACTAAGGAAATCATTATTATTGGTATTCGAGAAATCACACAATTTGGTATTATCTTGCGCCATGGCAACAAGTAATCCAACACACAAGCAAACAGAAAGGCAACGAGAAAAAGGCAAACGGGAAAGAGAGGAGGAGATTGGGAAAGAGAGGGCAAATAAAACGGCAAGGGTGAAGTGGGGGATAGGAATACGAGAGGCAAATGGCAAATAATGTAATGCGAGAGATAGGGATTGCGATGGGTACTTGGTATAGTTGACTTGCTTGCGTGAGCCTCCCCGGCAACAGCGCCAGAAATTCTTCCTGCTACCTCTTGAGCACTGCGTTGGATTTCCCCGAAGAGGAGAGGATGATGCAGCAAACTAGCGTAAGTATTTCCCTCAGTTTTTGAGAACCAAGGTATCAATCCAGTAGGAGACCACGCACAAGTCCCTCCTACCTACACAAAACGATAGCAACTCGCAACCAACGCGATTAGGGGTTGTCAATCCCTTCACGGTCACTTACGATAGTGAGATCTGATAGAGATGATAAATAATATTTTTGGTATTTTTGATAGATAGATGCAAAGTAAAAAGTAAAAGGCAAAGTAAAAGCAAAGCAAGTAAATAAAGTGATAGAGATTGATATGATGAGAATAGACCCGGGGGCCATAGGTTTCACTAGTGGCTTCTCTCAAGAGCATAAGTATTCTACGGTGGGTGAACAAATTACTGTTGAGCAATTGATAGAATTGAGCATAGTTATGAGTATATCTAGGCAATGATCATGTATATAGGCATCACGTCCACAACAAGTAGATCGAAACGATTCTGCATCTACTACTATTACTCCACTCATCGACCGCTATCCAGCATGCATCTAGAGTATTAAGTTAAAAACAGAGTAACGCCTTAAGCAAGATGACATGATATAGAGGGATAAATTCATGCAATATGATAAAAACCCCATCTTGTTATCCTCGATGGCAACAATGCAATACGTGCCTTGCAACCCTTTCTGTCACTGGGTAAGGACACTGCAAGATTGAACCCAAAGCTAAGCACTTCTCCCATTGCAAGAACTACCAATCTAGTTGGCCAAACCAAAAAGGATAATTCGAAGAGACTTGCAAAGATAACTCAATCATACATAAAAGAATTCAGAGAAGAATCAAATATTTTCCATAGATAATACTGGATCATAAACCCACAATTCATCGGTCTCAACAAACACACCGCAAAAAGAAGACTACATCGAATAGATCTCCACGAGAGAGGGGGAGAACATTGTATTGAGATCCAAAAAGAGAGAAGAAGCCATCTAGATACTAGCTATGGACCCGAAGGTCTGAAGTAAACCACTCACACTTCATCGAAGGGGCTATGGTGATGATGTAGAAGCCCTCGTGGTGGATGCCCCCTCCGGCGGAGCTCCGGAACAGGCCCCAAGATGGGATCTCGTGGGTACAGAAGGTTGCGGCGGTGGAATTAGGTTTTTGGCTCCTGTTCTGATCGTACGGGGATACGTAGGTATATATAGGAGGAAGGAGTACGTCGGTGGAGCGTCAGGGGGCCCACGAGGTAGGGGGGCATGCCCAAGGGGGGCGCCCTCCACCCTCGTGACCGCCTCTAGCACTTCTTGGAGTAGGCCCAAGTCTCCTGGATCAAGTTCGGTTGGAAAATCACGTTCCCGATGGTTTCATTCCGTTTGGACTCCGTTTGATATTCCGTTTCTTCGAAACACTGAAATAGGCAAAAAATAGCAATTCTGGGCTGGGCCTCTGGTTAATAGGTTAGTCCCAAAAGTAATATAAAAGTGGAAAATAAAGCCCAATATAGTCCAAAACAGTAGATAAAGTAGCATGGAGCAATCAAAAATTATAGATACGTTGGAGACATATCAATTATCGAGACATACATAATCCCAATCACAACTAGACGTAGGCTTTTACCTTCATCGTAAAGGGCCGAACTAGTATAAACCTCTCGTGTCTCTTGTCCTGATTAACCCCTTCAAGCTTTCTAGTTGCGATGGCTCCACGACTAAGTCCTTTCACTAGGACATCTGACGTGACAATTCCACGACACTTGCTCATGCCAGTTTTTATAGGAGGTTCATTAAGGACTTTTCTAGAATCTCTAGGCCTTTGACTAATTTATTGCAAAAAGATATTCCTTTTGTCTTTGATGATGATTGTGTAGAAGCATTTGAAATACTTAAGAAAGCTTTGATCACTGCACCTATTGTTCAGCCACCTGATTGGGATTTACCCTTTGAAATTATGTGTGATGCTAGCGATTATGCTGTAGGTGCTGTTCTAGGGCAAAGAGTTGATAAGAAGTTGAATCTTATCTAGTATGCTAGTAAGACTCTTGATACTGCCCAGAGAAATTATGCTACCACTGAAAAAGAGTTCTTAGCAGTTGTGTTTGCATGTGATAAGTTTAGACCTTATATTGTTGATTCCAAAGTTACTATTCACACTGATCATGCTGCTATTAAATATCTTATGGAAAAGAAACATGCTAAGCCTAGACTCATTAGATGGGTTCTCTTGCTCCAAGAATTTGATTTGCATATTGTTGATAGAAAGGGAGCTGAGAACCCCGTTGCAGACAACTTGTCTAGGTTAGAGAATGTTCTTGATGACCCACTACCTATTGATGATAGCTTTCCTGATGAACAATTAGCGGTCATTAATGCTTCTCGTACTGCTCCTTGGTATGCTGATTATGCTAATTACATTGTTGCTAAATTTATACCACCTAGTTTCACATACCAGCAAAAGAAAAAGTTCTTTTATGATTTTATACATTACTTCTGGGATGACCCACACCTTTATAAAGGAGTAGATGGTGTTATTAGACGTTGTGTACCTGAGCATGAATAGGAACAGATCCTATGCAGATGTCACTCTGAATCGTATGGAGGACACCACGCTGGAGATAGAACTGCACATAAGGTATTGCAATCAGGTTTTTATTGGCCTACTCTCTTCAAAGATGCTCGTAAGTTTGTCTTGTCTTGTGATGAATGTCAAAGAATTGGTAATATTAATAGACGTCAAGAAATGCCTATGAATTATTCTCTTGTTATTGAACCATTTGATGTTTGGTGCTTTGATTATATGGGACCTTTTTCTGCCTCTAATGGTTACACACATATTTTAGTTGTTGTTGATTACGTTACTAAGTGGGTAGAAGCTATCCCTACTAGTAGTGCTGATCATAACACCTCTATTAAAATGCTTAAAGAAGTTATTTTTCTGAGGTTTGGAGTCCCCAAATATCTTATGACTGATGGTGGTTCACATTTTATTCATGGTGCTTTCCATAAGATGCTTGCTAAGTATGATGTTAATCATAGAATTGCATCTCCTTATCACCCGCAGTCTAGTGGTCAAGTAGAGTTGAGCAATAGAGAGCTCAAATTAATTTTGCAAAAGACTGTTAATAGATCTAGAAAGAATTGGTCCAAAAAACTTGATGATGCATTATGGGCCTATAGAACTGCATACAAAAATTCTATGGGTATGTCTCCGTATAAGATGGTTTATGGAAAAGCATGTCACTTACCTCTTGAACTTGAACATAAAGCATATTGGGCTATTAAAGAGCTCAACTATGACTTCAAACTTGCCGGTGAGAAGAGGTTATTTGATATTAGCTCACTTGACGAATGGAGAACCCAAGCCTATGAGAATGCCAAGCTATTCAAAGAAAAAGTCAAACGCTGGCATGACAAAAGGATACAAAAGCGTGAGTTCAACGTAGGTGATTATGTGTTATTATTCAACTCTCGTTTAAGATTTTTTGCAGGAAAACTTCTCTCTAAATGGGAAGGTCCTTACGTTATCGAGGAGGTCTATCGTTCCTGTCGGGGATATACCCCGCGGTATGACCCGGCCGGATGTATAACCCGGCCGGACTTGACGATTCACTAATGACCCGCCCTGACTGGACGACTCACTAAGTGACCCGCCCGAGCCTGGCGACTTATGGGTGACCTGGCAAGCGGATCAGAGGAGCGACAAGACCCAGGGGCCCAAGAGGCTCAAGGCCCAGAAGGCCGGCTTACGTTATGGTAGGCCGGCTTAAGAGGAAGGAAGCAAGACCCGGACTTGTATTCAACTTGTAAGAAAAGATAGACTAGTCCTAGTCCTACTAGGACTCCACATGTAATCCGCCCCTCTAACTTATATAAGGAGGGGCAGGGCTCCCCAAAGAGGGAACATGCAAGAAGAAACAATAATCTCTAGGGCTAGACACAACTAAAGGGGAGCCGGCTTATGCCGCGTCTCCCTGATGAGCATAATGAGATCTAGCCACAAACAACATGTAGGGCTATTACCGGATGATGTTCCCCGGGGCCCGAAGCTGTCTAAACGCTTGTCTTGCGTGTTGATCCGCCCTGCGTCTCTCGTCCCACTCAACCCCTCTCAAGTTACCACATAGATGCGTTGGCCTCGCGACTAAGTCCTTACATTAGGACATCTGCCGTGACAATTCTACGACAGTTGGCGCCCACCGTGGGGCCTGCGCACGGTGGTGTTGAGTTCTTGGAGGGATCTTTCCTAGGGTTCGAGAAGTTCGCAAATTTCCAGTTGAAGAAGAGCCGGAGTGGATAAATTGTACATGAATTGCAATTTCAAATCTTCATCAGTAGCGGCAGCGGCTTGATCGCTACGTCATCCGGGCAACTCATGTGTCTAGCATCTGCAACGATAGCCGAGCGCGGGGGCTTGACCTTAGCACTACCATCACGCGCGGTTGATCAAGTCTCTGTGGTGATTTGCCAACATGCGCGGCCCGATGAAACTGCCGATTCGCTTCTCAAGCATCAAGATGAGACGTCTGATGGGCGATTCGGAGATCGAGGCTTCAAACAACTACATAGTCAGGAAAATTTGTCAGGAGCTTCGTTGTCAACATCAGGGTCCGTGCATCTGTGCACCGTCGCCATCGTGAGATCAATCGGATTGAGATCGACTCTGCGGCAAAACTGCTGGATACGGTCATTACAACTGACAAGAATCAATTGTTGCTGCTGTTTACTCAACATAAAGACCAAAGTCAATTCAATGGTCGAGTACTACTTTTTGCTCCTTGCATGTTGAAGCAAATAAAGCAAAGATTCAGAGGCTATTCACGATCAGACCAACCACCATGTGAAAACACAAGGTTTTTTTTCCAAAACAACCATGACCCGGAAACAGATTTGGACACCGAGTCATTCTCTGACCTCGCGTCGAGTCAATACTTCCGCTGCTGCGATTCGACCACGGCCGGCGCGCCATTCTACCTTAACGGCCTCTGCCGGCGCACCAAGCCGCCGCTGCGGCCTCGCTTGGAGCCGCCTCCGTCTTGCGTTGTCTCCAGCCGCCTCCGCACCCCCGCTGGTGCGGCCTTGTTCCACCTCGCCTCACGCCACTTCAAGTCGCGGCCACGCTGGACAGGCTCTGCCTCAACCACGCCCCGCTTTGATTGCACCCGCGAGCCGGCCTGTATCCGCCGCACGCGACCCGGCCTGCCTTGCCTATGCCGGTTGCCACCGCTGGTCCCTGCGCCTGCGCGCCTGAGGCGCCTACGCCCTGAGCCACCGGCCGTTTAGGGATGGGGCGGTGGCCGTCTGAGCCTGCAAGCCGTCGGCGAGTCGCCCGGCCCTCCTATGCTGGCCTCGGCCTTGAGCCGTTTGCCTCGCCTTGAGCTGTCAGCATTTTTACAGTAGCACAGTCAGGGAACGCGGCAAGAAATAATACAGGAGGTCCTGAAGCTGCTTGAGGGAATCTCACCTGCCCCATGTGGTTATGGTGGTCAGAACATAACAAAGCTAACCATGGTGAGACTCGATTGGAGTTGGGCCACAAAAAATACTATCAATTCTATCAGTGAACAGAGGTGGTCTCTGCCACCTACAGATTACATTATGTGCAAAGATTCTACATACAGGTCATCTGTCGTTTAAAGACATCAGGTGATGTCCATCTAAGTCTATCTTATTGACACACTAGATCATCGATGACGCGCGTTGCAGCGTCCATCTGTTTTAATGTAGAATGGTACGGATTTATGTAATTGCAGGAATATGAAAGTTAACTTGCATATTGGTTAGTGGTTAAAGAGGTTTTTTTGGGTACAACATAGAAATATTGAGAACCCTCGAATACGGTGAAAAGAAGATTAACAACACCAACTTTCCCAGGACCCTTTAACACCTATCTCTGATGATCCTTGGTGGCCTTTCATTCTTCCCATCAACATCTATCATAAGGGATGCATATTGTTAGAAATATACTTAGATATTAAAAAAGTTAAGAGGGAAGGTTGTGCTGCAACCGTAGGAGAGATATGCATTCCACTATTATCACTTTCTTTAGTGATGTCCTTGTCCTCAGGCTCTTTGTCGTTATTGCTAGTGTTCACTATTATTATTGGAGATACTGATAGGTTACTCTATTATAATTTGACTAAGGATATGTGAAAGTAATTAGTTGTAGTTTTGAGTAATAACATTGCTGCCATCCACCGGAGCATCAAAGCTTACGTCGGATATACCCTAACAGTCGTGAGCAGCGCAATCATACATGTAAATATATCGAATGGAAAACTAAAATATTTTTGGGGATACCGAAATTGTATACATAATTGTACAGATGGTAAGCTTGGACAAAAAATGAATTCATTAGTAAAAAATGTATGTATATCGATATAGCAATCGCTCACTCGAAAGATAAAATTTACACAACATGGTACAATTGCAGGACATTTTTGGAATGCCGGATAAACCAGTATTCCCATTAATTTATCAATAGGAGTAGCCTTCAGCAAAATCTTAAATTCATGCAAAAGGAGAAAGCTCAAAGATAACCTTGAGTCATGGCAAAAGCTTAAAGTCTAAAAGGCCATCAGGTTAATCAGCACACAACACGAGCTACCTCACAGTTTCTCAAACCCTCTGGTCCTCAAAATTTAAACCCAACCAGACACATGAGCTTCCCAAGCGTGCTCCTGCTTCACCATCCTGCAATAGGGACCAGAAACAATGCAGTGTTTCTTATTTTCTTAATTGACCAACATGTTAGGTTGTTGCCATAAGAAACAGGTGATCACTTTTCTCATATGCAGCATGAAAACAAGATCTTTAGTACACATGACATGTTTGTGCGAATACACACCAATAAAATTTCAGGGGGAATTTCATGTGGCCAGTTGGTAAAGTAAAATTAAATATATAAAATAAACAGTAAAGAACCCCTTTGGCATGTACTACTATGTAAGCATAGCTATGTCAAAAATCATTGAAATTGACCAAAACACACTTCTTTATGAGTGAATCCAATACTTTAAATTCTTATTATGCGCTTCTAATGTAGTCTGAGAAACCTGCTTCAACAGTAGCAGGCTGCAGGCACATGTATGATAATAGCAGGCACATGTACATTTTAATTGGAAATTATATTGAGGAATGACAAGCACAAAGAGTTGTCAGTAAGGTAAGAACAGAGGTTTATATTCCTCATAAGACATGAGAATCAGCAATCTCATATTCTACCAGAGATACGTCTTGCCAAGATTTATTTTCAACCTTTCATCACAAAACCACATTCACTTAATTGAATTCCATAACAGGATAATATCTATCATGAAAATTCATGTGAAGGTCAGGTTACACCTTTCAGCTCATAATAGAAGTTTTTAAATCTGAGAAGGGGATGGTTTAATTGAGAAGAGCTTCAGATGTTACCTTCATTAGGATCCTAGCTAAGTTTAAATACCCTCCATGGCGAGCTGCTGGAATGACCAGGGTTCAAAGTCACATTACTGTTGATCTGCGGTTTAATTTCATTAAAATGTGAAAGTCAAAAAACAAATGACAAAAGGAGATAAATGGAGAATGATATCTTTTGATGGAACTAACATTCGAGGAGCGACTACAATTTTTGCACATTTTACTTTTCTGTTCTAAGTAACATGCATGTCCCATATGGAAATAAACAGTTTAATGGTATGAATGACATAGACGCATAATTTAAGAAATATATAAATGCTAAAAACAGGATGTATGATAGTCACTGTGAAACTATCACCTTTCCAGGAGCAATTGGAGATTGTCAGTGAGAAAAATGACCAAAGCAAATACGAGAATCAATCTTACAATGATGAACACCACCTGCAGGAACACATATTGGATTCATTTGCATTTTTCATACATCAAAAAGCCTGAATGAATCGACCACAAACAAAATGAACACGACCTGCACAAAATTGGGATAGGGAAGATGACAATGTAATTGGTAGGTAGAAGAGGGGATCAGGTAAAGAAATGAACGCAGATAGAGGGCAACCGAACCAAGCACCATGGTTGCGTGCCCTACTGCCAGAGGAAGAAGGGTGATAGGAGCGCAGGAAGAGAATAAGTATATATGGAGGCGCACGTGGTAGATTTGATGCAGGCTGCAGAAGGAAGAAACGCATACCTCCATTCAACATTTAGACATTACGAACTAATCCGCGATGAATGACACCGGAAACTGATAATTGATTGCCTCATGAAGTCCCGGGGGATCAGTTTCACTCGCCTTCATCACCGAACAATCCTCTGATGCTTCGCCTCCACCTGACGCATGGTCGCCCTCGCCCCCACCTTTCTTCAGCCGCATTGTACGCCTCCGCTCATCCCCTCGCGCGCTGGACTGCATCGGCTTGACCCGGATCCCGCTCCTCCGGTCGATCCCAGGTTCCCAGCACACGCATCGACCTGCCTCGATCCGAACGGATCCAATCGAGCGACACCGGCCGCCTCGCATCGCAAGTGGATGGCACCGACTGCTCCTATCTGCTCCCCGCATCTGGAGTCCTATACTGGATGGAAAAAAAAGATTGGACGAGGTCGCTCCTCTGTATCCCCTTTAGCGAAGCCCAGCAGTGGGATCACTTCGGCGAAGCGGTGTAATGGGCTGGCCGATGGCCCAGTGAACCACGGACCTTCGTTTCGGCTTCTAGAGAAGCGGCCCACAGGACAGACGAGCCAGTATTACAAAGACGCGGGATAGACGGCTTTACACAAGAGATCTGATGGCCAGAAACATTCAGATCACGGAAACGGATGGTCAAAAATGCGAAGCGCTGAGAGGGCTCGCTTTAGGTGCGGTTATACTGTCTTAAAAATAAAAATACTGTTTCTTTTAAAAGAACAATTACTTTGGTCTGTATATTTTTATGTGCAGGATAATGATTCATTATAAAGGCAGTGCCATGTTGTGCCTATGAAGTGTACGTCAGCATGATCACGCACCGGCGTCTGCGCCCGCTTACTGATGGAACAGCTGTGCGCAAGTCGCCGCCCGTGCAGCTTAATCTACATCAACCCGCCGGAGCCGCGTTGAGCCGTCCTTGCCGCCGGGGTTATATTAAGTCGCCGGTCTGCCTGAGCCGCCGGAACTATATTGAGTCGCTGGTTTACCTGAGCCACCTATGTCGCGATAAACGGATCATCAGTCGTCCAAGCAAATTAGGTGATATCCATCCAAGTTTGTTTTATTAGCACATGTTGTTTTTGTCAAAAAACAAGTTTATCTTTGCCGTGGTCTGCAATATAGTTTATGCAGGGCAATTATTTATGACAAAAAGTGATATTATACCGCGGTGACTGAGGCACGCCAACATCTTTGGGCACAGGTGGTCATCGTTACTCAACGAGCTCCCGCACCGGCTTCAACATCGTGGCCGTCTCTCGCGACCACGCCGGTTTACAACAAGGAGGATAACTTGCCCGTCTGCACCGGCTTACAACGCCACTGCCGGTTCATCTGTCTGTGCCGCCTCAGATGTCACGGTCGTCTTTACCGTCCGTCTCTCGCAGCCTGGTCTACATCAACACACCGGGCCGCGCCTGTCTACGTGAGCTGTTCATTGAGTATGAGCAAGTCACTACTTGGGAAGCCCGGTTTTCTCTTCCAATAAATTGAAGGCAAACTATCATATATTATCAACCGCCGTCTGCACTGGATGGTTCAATGGGCAGGCGCACAAGTCGCCGCCAATATAGTTTGGTTAACTTCAAACAACCAGTTGGAAGGAGCCATTGGCCGAGTTGCTGACACGGCTCATACGGGATCATTTATAACCCGCCGCAGTCACCTCAACCTTCTGTGCGTTCACATCACGCTATCATCGCCAATGATATACACCTTCTACTATGGTCAAATATGGAGAATCTCAACCAACTCCTTGAGTCGTCTTGAGACTCGGGGGCTACAATGGTATAACTCGGCAAAATTAGCCGGTTTCAATGAATTCAAAAACTCCGGGCCATTGAAGGGAAAAATAACCCGGGCCCCGGAGATTGCTGCTAGATCGATGAAAATTTAAAAAGCCGTCAGAAGATTTCCGGCTCAAAATAAGGACTCCGGTTTAAAATCCGGTTCAAGAGACATCTTTCTCCCACAAAGCACTGAAGCTCTCAAAACCGGTTCAACATCCGGATCAAGGTAAATTTGTCCCTTACAAAGCCTTGAGGATTTCAATATCCGGTTTAAGAATTTCTGGTTCAAAAGAATTAATCTCTTGCAAGTTCGAGATCTCAGACAAATTAATGGTTACCAAAGGGAACTTGTGGCCATGATGCACGGTTCAAAACATGGGTATCCTGCCTTACGGCTTATTTTATTATGGTCACTTGGGGGCTTCCTGCTCATCGGGCATAGCTATCAGTACCCTCTTGATCGGTGCAATGCCAAAATTTATATGGTCACTTGGGGGCTTCCTGTTCAAACATAGGTCGTATTCGAACCAAAGAGAACATAGCTATCGATACCCTTTTGATTAGCAAACTGCTGAACCTACTTGGGGGCTTCTTGATTGTATCCGAACCATAGCTCAACCCCTTTGGGAATCGACGTGGATCGTATTCGAATCAGCGTCGTTAAACAACTTTTAAGGTCATTTGGGGGCTTCCTGTTCAAACATAGGTCGTATTCGAACCAAAGAGAACATAGTTGTTGATACCCACTTTGATCGGCAACGCCAACGCCACTGGGGGCTATATGATCGTATTCGAATCTTAGCTTAACCCCTTTGGAACGGTTTACTGGTTGTATTCGAATCAGAAGCCTCAAAATTTTTATCTGTTTTTATACAATCGCAAGTATTTGAGTTGTCACAAATATCATATGTGCCGGCTCTTAAAGAGTTGAGTTATCAACTTCACTGTCCGGGTCACATAAGCCGGCGGTATTATTCAAAGGATCATAGGGATCTTGTGATCTACTTGTGTGCAGGATAAGACTACATTTGGGTGGTTACCCGCCCTGGCTTTTGACGTTAAGTCGCCAGGGCATATGTTGTTTAAACTCTTTGGAGGATTTGCAGAAATATGACATATAAATGATTAAGTTCAAGCTCATTACCAAAGTTGATACTTCAAAATGATTATCCATTCTGGATTTTGCTCAAAGGCTATAAGCTGCCGGGTTATAAAAATTCCAGCTTACAATGGAGGTGTATTAAATCGCCATCGGCCAAGAGCCGTCGTGTATTTAAACTCTGGATTTGCTTATCAACAGATGAGGTATTCAAAGTCGCTTTGGTGCAATGGCTATTATTTTATTAATGGATATGATTTATTCTACAATGGAAGGAATAGTCCCGAGTCGCTGCAGGCTTATGACCCGGCACTTGGGGGCTACATTATTTCAAGTTGAGGTTACATCAAATATGCAAGTCTCATGTCGCTGCAAGCATGCACCATGACACTTGGGGGCTAATGCAAAGTCATTTTTGCTCGCCTCATTGAAGACCTGACTCATCACATCATAATGAGCCGGCCCTTGGGGGTTACCAATTGCTCCTGTCAATAGTGCAAGGTTCAAACCCCATGGTGGAGATTACATCATTTGATGGTATTATCAATGAATCATATACAAAGTCCCATCTCAGTAATATCTTATTGAGCCGGCCCTTGGGGGCTACACGTTGCTGCTCCAGTTTACATGATAATGTTTACAAAGCCCTGCTCATTATTGCATAATGACCTGGCCCTTGGGGGCTACATTGGTTGAAGTTTTTATGAGCATAAGGCAATTACAAGTCCCAGGTTGCTGCAAGTATGACAACCCGGCACTTGGGGGCTACATATGAGGAATACTAAGTTTTGACTAGTGATTGAGATGAACAATACGGATTTCTTCAAAGTGGTAATATTTATATTGAATCAAGTCTTAAGTCATCATTTTGATCTGCTCAAGACTTAGGGGCTACAGGTAACATGGATATAAGGAGAAATATTTTCAAATTCTCACTTTTGAGCAAACCAGATTAACCCGGCATCATCAATAATTATGACCCAGCGTTGGCAACAATCGTGACCCGGCGTCTATAAACAGTCATGACCCGGAACCATCTGTTCTTATAACCCGGCGATTTTGCAAATCATAGCTTGGCAAGTTCTACATTTTCAAGCCGGCTAAATATCTGTTGAATATTTCAAGACTAATATTTTTGTCAAGTCAGAGCATTGAAGGCCGACTCAAATGGATGCTTTATTTACAATATTTCTTCTACAAGAAAATTGATTATGAACTTGGTCTATTGACCCGGATTTTCCAGAAGGAGGAGATGACAAGGACTTAAGGATGATCAAGTGCCGGCTTACAAGAATATTTAACCCGGAGTACAACCTGTCAATTTGTTCTTGTGTTTATGTTGCAGATCAGTTTAACATGGATAAATCCAAAGTAAACTTGGGGGCTAATGTCGGGGATATACCCCGCGGTATGACCCGATCGGATATATAACCCGGCCGGACTTGACGACTCACTAATGACCCGCCCTGACTGGACGACTCACTAAGTGACCCGCCCGAGCCTGGCGACTTATGGGTGACCTGGCAAGCAGATCAGAGGAGCGACAAGACCCGGGGCCCCAAGAGGCTCAAGGCCCAGAAGGCCGGCTTACGTTATGGTAGGCCGGCTTAAGAGGAAGGAAGCAAGACCCGGACTTTATTCAACTTGTAAGAAAAGATAGACTAGTCCTAGTCCTACTAGGACTCCACATGTAACCCGCCCCTCTAACTTATATAAGGAGGGGCAGGGCTCCCCAAAGAGGGAATAGGCAAGAAGAAACAATAATCTCTAGTGCTAGACACAACTAAAGGGGAGCCGGCTTATGCGGCGTCTCCCTGATGAGCATAATGAGATCTAGCCACAAACAGCATGTAGGGCTATTACCGGATGATGTTTCCCGGGGCCCGAAGCTGTCTAAACCCTTGTCTTGCGTGTTGATCCGCCATGCGTCTCTCGTCCCACTCAACCCCTCTCAAGCTACCACATGGATGCGTTGGCCTCGCGACTAAGTCTTTACATTAGGACATCCATCGTGACAATTCCACGACAGTTGGCGCCCACCGTGGGGCCTGCGCACGGTGGTGTTGAGTTCTTGGAGGGATCTTTCCTAGGGTTCGAGAAGTTCACAAATTTCCAGTTGAAGAAGAGCCGGAGTGGATAAATTGTACATGAATTGCAATTTCAAATCTTCATCAGTAGCGGCAGCAGCTTCATCACTATGTCGTCCGGGCAACTCATGTGTCTAGCATCTGCAACGACAGCCGAGCGCGGGGGCTTGACCTTAGCACTACCATCACACGCGGTTGATCAAGTCTCTGTGGTGATTTGCCAACATGCACGGCCCGACGAAACTGCCGATTCGCTTCTCCAGCATCAAGATGAGACGTCTGATGGGCGATTCGGAGATCGAGGCTTCAAACAACTACATAGTCAGGAAAATTCGTCAGGAGCTTCATTGTCAACATAGGGGTCCCTGCATCTGTGCACCGTCGCCATCGTGAGATAAATCGGATTGAGATCGACTCTGCTGCAAAACTGCTGGATACGGTCATTAAAACTGACAAGAATCAATTGTTGCCGCTATTTACTCAACATAAAGACCAAAGTCAATTCAACGATCGAGTAATACTTTTTGCTCCTTGCATGTTGAAGCAAATAAAGCAAAGATTCAGAGGCTATTCACGATCAGACCAACCACCATGTGAAAACACAAGGGGGGATTTTTTTTTCCAAAACAACCATGACCCGGAAAAAGATTTGGATACCGAGTCATTCTCTGACCTCGCGTCGAGTCAATACTTCCGCTGCTGCGATTCGACCACGACCGGCGCGCCATTTTGCCGTAACGGCCTCTGCCGGCGCACCAAGCCGCTGCTGCGGCCTCGCTTGGAGCCGCCTCCGTCTTGCGTTGTCTCCAGCGGCCTCCACACCCCCGCTGGTGCGGCCTTGTTCCACCTCGCTCACGCCACTTCAAGTCGCGGCCACGCTGGACAGGCTCTGCCTCAACCGCGCCCCGCTTTGATTGCACCCGCGAGCCGGCCTGTATCCGCCGCACGCGACCCGGCCTGCCTTGCCTATGCTGGTTGCCACTGCTGGTCCCTGCGCCTGCGCGCCTGAGGCGCCTACGCCCTGATCCACCGGCCGTTTAGGGATGATACGGTGGTCGTCTGAGCCTGCAAGCCGTCGGCGAGTCGCCCGACCCTCCTATGCTGGCCTCGGCCTTGAGCCGTTTGCCTCACCTTGAGCTGTCAGCATTTTTATAGTAGCACAGTCAGGGAACACGGCAAGAAATAATACAGGAGGTCCTGAAGCTGCTTGAGGGAATCTCACCTGCCCCGTGTGGTTATGATGGTCAGAACATAACAAAGCTAACCATGGTGAGACTCGATTGGAGTTGGGCCACAAAAAATACTATCGATTCTATTAGTGAACAGAGGTGGTCTCTGCCACCTACAGATGGTGAGAAGAGGTTGTTTGATATTAGCTCACTTGATGAATGGAGAACCCAAGCCTATGAGAATGCCAAGCTATTCAAAGAAAAAGTCAAATGCTGGCATGGCAAAAGGATACAAAAGCATGAGTTTAACGTAGGTGATTATGTGTTATTATTCAACTCTCATTTAAGATTTTTTGCAGGAAAACTTCTCTATAAATGGGAAGGTCCTTACGTTATCGAGGAGGTCTATCGTTCTGGTGCCATAAAAATCAACAACTTCGAAGGCACAAGTCTGAGGGTGGTGAACGGTCAAAGAATTAAACATTATATTTCAGGTAATCCTATCAATGTTGAAACTAATATTATTGAAACCGTAACCCTAGAGGAATACATAAGGGACACTTTCCAGAATGTTTCAGACTCTGAAAAGGAATAGGTATGTGGCACGGTAAGTAAACCGACTATAAAACAATTTTAAAGGCAATTTCTATCCGTTTTGGAATATTTAAGAATTTAGGAAGAAAGAAGTAATCCAGGAAGGACACGAGGCCTCCACGAGGGTGGAGGGTGTGCCCACTCTTCCTGGGTGCGCCCCCTGTCTCGTGGTCACCTCGTGTGACTCCTGGACTTCCTTTTCTTGCACGTTACGTATTTTGGTCGGTAAAAATTCATTATATAATCTCCCGAAAGTTTTGACCACCGTATCACGCAAATATCCTCTGTTTTCATTTTGAGCTGTTCCTGTTGCAGATTAAGAGTAATATGTCGTCTCAGGATTCACAAGGGGAGAGCTATGTGGCTGATTACCTTGCAGACCCTAAGGTCTACGGGGATTTGGAGCATGGTGGCTGGACCACCCAAGAAGAGGAGGACTATGAGCCTAAGGGAAAGGTAGAGATGAGTTCAGACGAAGATGAAGCCCCATTGTCCCAACCTAGGGACATGCATGTGGAGTTTAAAAAGTCAAGCCTCCCTGATAGAGCAAAGAAGCTAAAGATCGAGTTTATCCCTTTTCGTCTCTTGCAGGAAAATAAGCAGGAACTATGCAAAAGAATATTAAGTCTTGAGCAAGAAATCAATGACCTAAAGGAGCAAAATATTATCCTCAAGCGTAAATTGAGAAAGAAGCCTACATCATCATCATCACCTGCTTCACCACCTCCGAGGACATAATCACATGGGTATGGGCACTCCCCTTGGCAACTGCCAAGCTTGGGGGAGGTGCCCCATTATCGTATCACCATCACACTCCTATCTTTACCGTTTTACTTAGTTCGATTCTTTTAGTAGTATCTTGATCTAGTAGATTGAAGTTTTGGTATCAAGTAGTTTTGAGTTTTGCTTTGTGATCTCTTTATGTAATCGAGTCCGTGAGCTATCTATAATAAAGATTAGTGTTGAGTCAAGGGCTTTGCTATCTTGCTATGATCTTGAGGAAGTAGAAATAATAAAAGGAATAAAAGAGTTCATATTGATCTTATGGATAGTAATGACTTCACACATAGAAAGTATGAGGCATAAAAGTTGTTGAGAGTTGACAAACATAGTTTTGGTCATTGTTGCAATTAATAGGAAGTAATAAGGAAAGAGAGGTTTTCACATACAAATATACTATCTTGGACATCTTTTATGATTGTGAGCACTCATTAAGTATGACATGCTAAAAGAGTTGATGTTGGACAAGGAAGACAACGTAATGGTTTATGTTTTCTCACATCTCAGTTAAAGTATATTGTCATTGATCTTCCTAACATGTTGAGCTTGCCTTTCTCCCTCATGCTAGCCCAATTCCTTGCACCAAGTAGAGATACTACTTGTGCTTTCAAATAGCCTTAAACCCAGTTTTTGCCATGAGAGTCCACCATACCTACCTATGGATTGAGTAAGATCCTTCAAGTAAGTTGTCATGTTGCGAGCAATAAAAATTGCTCTTTAAATATGTATGACTTATTAGTGCAGAGAAAATAAGCTTTATACGATCTTGTGGTGGAAGTAATAAAAGCGACGGACAGCATAATAAAGGTCCATATACAAGTGGCAATATAAAGTGACGTTCTTTTGCATTAAGATTTTGTGCATCCAACCTGTCGTGGAATTAACACGTCAGATGTCCTCATGAAAGGACTTAGTCGTGGAGCCATCGCAACGGGTTAGCTTGAAGGGGTTAAACCAGAGAAGGGACACGAGAGTTTATACTAGTTCGGCCCCTTCGATGAAGGTAAAAGCCTACGTCTAGTTGTGATTGGATTGATTGGGTTTCGATGACCAGGGAGCAAATACGCTTGCCTGAGTCTTGAGTTGTTGTCTGTTGTCCCTGAACTGCCGCCGGGTCGTCCCTTTATATACACAGGTTGACGCGCGGCCGGTCTACAGAGCCCCGAGGCCGACTCATACAAAGTGTCCGGCTCGGTCTCTCCTTTCCTAACTTATATTACAAGTTACATAGTCATGGCGGTTTACCACTATGGGCCCTAATCCGCCTTTGGGCTTCGGGCCTCTAAGCTTCATTTAGTAAAGCGCCATCTTCTGGATCTTCATGGGCTTCAGCATAGTCGAGGGTGAACTGGGCCCTCCTGGTCGGTTTACACTCAGTAGCTATATCCCCAACATTAGGCCCCAGATTGATTTGAACTTGTTCATGTCAATCTTCAATACTTCAAAGATATCTTGCAGGCATCCTTTTGTATTTTCGTAAACCGCCATATTGTCTTCTCCTATAAATTTTGTAAAACCGTCGTGACGTCATCTTCTGAACACAGTAACGGTCCATCATGACATCATCTCTGTATAAAAAGATTAAAAAGATTCCCTTCACTCTGGCTTCTTGAACCGGCTTTACACCGGCCGTGATTATGAAGCTGGTTTAGTAAACCTGATGAAGGAGTGCTACGAGGTAAACAGTTTGATCTTTGCTCTGTACCTTCATTGTATTGTAGCCCCCAAGGGCCGGTTTGTCTTTAGAAAGTCAAACTGGGACTTTGTATATTCCATACTGTACTTTATGAAACTTCCTTGTGTATTTCTGATCAAACACACATTAGCCCCCAAGTGCCATGATTAAAACTTGTATTAATCCTTGGGACTTCAATAATCAGCAGAAAAATGATCCGCATTAGCCCCCAAGTGCCAAGTGTATAACTGGTTATATGCTTGGGACTTTGACAAAGATATTGACATGCTCTTTTTACTGTTGCAGAGTGAGATAAACCAACAAGTCTCACAAATTGCTGACCTTCAAGAAAATCTGAAATCCCAACAAGCAGAAACCACCAAGGCCAAGGATGAATTGAAAACCGCCTTAACCACCACGGAACAGCTCAAGGAATGGTTCAAGTCTGAGCAGGCCAACTGGGATACCAAAAAGGCTGGATTGCTGAAGCGGGCGGAAGATGCTGAATCAGCTCTTAAACTGGTGACAGAAGAGCTTACTGGATTAAAGCGCCAAGTCAATGCCATGACCTCTGCAATATTTGGTAAGCACTGTTTGCCAAGGCTTTATGAATATTTCGCTTTGAAATTTCTCTGGTTTAACATGAACTTCTTGAACCGATATAGGTAGTCGCATTGCTCATCTGGGTTCTGATATGCAGAAGAAACTCAAGGCCACGTATACATTGATTGAACAGCTGTATACCGGCGTCCAGCGGGTTATCTGCGCCACTTCTTATGACAATGTGGCTCCAACACTGATCAAGGACACGCTGGACCGGCTATCTATGACGCCAGCGCAGATAGAAGAGTTGAAGCGATCCACTGCCCGGGTTGGCACTTTATTAGAACTGACTCAAGCCAAGGCATGGATATCTGATCTTGATCCGGCTGATATAGCCAAGGGCTTCCCCAGTGCATAAGAAAACGGCGAAGTATTTGACAACGACGCCCTCAAACGGGTAACAAGGGAGATGCGTCCTTTGGCGAGTCAGTTGGCAGAAGAGGCTAACCTGACGGTTCACCGATCCTTCTATGACGCAAACAACAAACGGGTTGAAGCTGTTATTCCTGAAGTGCAGAACCTTGTTCCACCAATCCGTGAGCACACTTACGCCCCTGACGTTGATCCGGCTGAGCTTATAAGTGAAGAGGCTGTCTTTCAGGCCTTAACCCCGATTGGCTGGACCACCAATGAATTCCAGCCATTGGATGGGGAGGAGGAGGCTGAACCGACGCCAGATGACCCATCTACTTCACATCAACCCGGCGATGAAGCTTAATCCGTCAATTCAGTTGATATGTCAGAACCTGTTCGTTGTGAAATAATTCCATATTTTGGGCCTCTGAGTGCCGTGTAATAGGGTAGCAAAAACTATTTTGATCTGTTGCCATCGTGCAGGAGGAGATACTTTATGTGATCCGCCATGTCAATGTCAATTTTGGTTCAGGTATCATAATATGCAACTCCTGTGTGTGCATAAAAAGAAAAGGGTCCTGGCGGTTTACCACCGAACGGGTCATAATGCCCAAGAAAAGGCCTGATTGATAATCAAACCGTAAAAATATGAAATGATTCATACCTGTGATGTAATATCCCTGTTTAGTTGGCTGGTCAACTTTGATTGTAATAGGGGTGAAAATCCAAATCTGAAATTCTTGTAGAACTCCATCATGTACTGATGTCGTATAGTAAGTCATACCGGGTGATAATGCACACCAAATGATCAAAGCTGGTGACAGGTAGTCAACGCCAGGCCGGGTTAACAAACTCCGGTTTAAGAATAAGGTCTATCAACGTGTAGTTGCAAACCAAGCCAGTTTAAAGAATACCGGGCTAATAAGATGACTGACCAGGCCAAGAAAATTGGTTTAACATAAAATTCAGCAAAACGCAAATAAAATCGTGTAGTCGGGGCTTTTTGAGGGCTGCCAGGCCCAAATTCGAGGCTTTTTGTGGGCTGCCAGGCCGCTGAGTTGAACCATTTAACAAAGCCTTTTAAGATGGACCTCCAACTAACCAATCACCGTTTTAACTTTGACAAGTGCAGGGTCTCAATGAGAGTAACTGTCAAACGTTCAGAGGGCCGTGCCAGGATGACCTGGATAGGAGTGTCTTACTTGATGAAGGCAGGTTAACCCGGGGTTTTAGGTAAATATACCAGGCTTCCAAGTCGTGGGTCGATACCCAGCTACAAGGGTCCATTCAAACTCCTTGGTATTTGACACAAGGAGCCCCCAAGTAACGTGATGAGCTGTGCTCATTGGGTGCCTATGTTTGAGTTGTGCATAGCATCCGGACTCTCTTTGGCCCCTTGGGTGTGAAGCTCCCAAGCTATGTTGTGGCATGATAGCCGGTTTGACAGGTAGTACTCCGCTTTGTCAGCTGAAGCCCCCATGTAAAGGATACTTGAGACAAAACAGCAAAGGCCCCGCTTTAGAGCAAGGATGCTGATTTATTTATTGATCATAATATATACATTGTCGAAATATGTACATAAGAAGAGCCTAGGGCTCAAGTGTAATAAGGCCGGAGGAGAGCTATGTTCCACGGCCGCCGGGTCTCCTCCTCAAAGTTGCGTGAGTTGTCTCGAACGTCAATGAGGTAGTATGATCCGTTGTGTAGATTTTTGCTGACCACAAAGGGTCCTTCCCAAGGCGGGGATAACTTGTGCATGTTGGTCTGATCCTGGATGAGCCGGAGCACCAATTCACCTTCTTGAAAGGTTCGTGTCCTAACCCGGCGGCTGTGATAACGCCGTAGGTCTTGTTGATAAACCGCCGATCAAGCCAGAGCCATATCCCGTTTCTCATCTAACAGGTCCAGTGCCTCTTGGCGAGCTTGCTCGTTGTCCGCTTCAACATAATTAGCAACCCGGGGCGAGTCATGACATATATCACTTGGGAGAACTGCCTCTGCCCCGTATACCATAAAGAAAGGCGTGTAACCTGTTGAGCGATTGGGGGTGGTGTTGATACTCCACAACACAGAAGGTAATTCTTCCACCCAACAACCCGGCATCCGCTTCAAGGGAATCATGAGCCGGGGTTTAAGACCCTTCAAAATTTCTTGATTAGCTCGCTCCGCTTGACCATTGGACTGAGGGTGTGCCATCGATGCTAGGTCAAGCCGGATGTGCTCTCTCTGACAGAAATCCTCCATCTCACCTTTGGAAAGGTTGGTACTATTATCCATGATAATACTGTGTGGAAAACCAAAACGGAAGATAATCTTTTTGAGAAATTGAACCGCTGTAGCTGCATCACACTTGCTGACAGGCTCCGCTTCAACCCACTTGGTGATTTATCAACTGCCACCAACAGGTGGGTCTTCTTATCCTGGGAACATTTAAAGGGCCCCACCATATCAAGTCGTGATAGGAATAATCCGTAGTTCCTGCGACGGAACATGAGCTCTGCGCGAAATTTTTTGACAAGCATCACATCGCTTTACCAGATCCTCCGCATCAGCATGAGCTATCAACCAGTAAAACCCATGACGAAAAGCTTTTGCAACCAGGGACTTTGAACCGGCATGATGACCACAATCCCCTTCATGAATGTCCCGTAGGATCTTCCGAAGAAACACAACGCTGAAATACGCCTGAAACGCTACAGCGGTGTAACTCGCCATTGTGAATAACCATGGACTTGGATCGCCGGACTATCTGTCGAGCCAGGACTTTATCATTTGGTAGCTCGCCCCGGTTCATATACGCCAGGTATGGAACCGTCCAATCCGGTACAACGTGTAAAGCGGCCACCAACTGAGCCTCCGGATCAGGAACAGCCAAATCCTCTTCTGTAGGCAACTTAACAGACGGATTATGCAAGATATCTAAAAAGGTATTAGGAGGTACCGGTTTACGCTGAGATCCAAGCTGGCTTAAAGCGTCTGCTGCTTCGTTTTTGCGCCGATCGATATGCTCGACCTGATACCCTTTGAAGTGACCCGCCATAATATCCACCTCACGCCTGTAAGCCACCATGAGTGGATCCTTAGAATCCCAAGTACCAGAAACTTGCTGAGCCACCAGATCAGAATCTCCGAAACACCGAACTCGACTTAAGTTCATCTCTTTGGCCAAACGGAGACCATGGAGTAAAGCTTCGTACTCAGCTGCATTGTTAGTACAAGGAAACATCAAGCGGAGGACATAGCAAATTTTATCACCTCGAGGGGAAGTAAGGACAACTCCAGCCCCCGAGCCTTCCAACTGCCTGGATACATCAAAATGAATAGTCCAGTACGTATTATCTGGTTTATCTTCCGGTGCTTGCAACTCGGTCCAGTCATTGATAAAATCCACAAGAGCCTGAGATTTGATGGCTGTTCGAGGTACATACTTTAAGCCGTGTGGACCAAGTTCAATTGCCCACTTTGCAACCCGGCCAGTTGCTTCCCTGTTTTGAATTATATCGCCCAAAGGAGCAGAACTAACCACTGTGATGGGATGGCCTTGAAAATATTGTTTGAGTTTTCGACTTGCCATAAAAACCCCGTACACCAACTTCTGCCAATGTGGATAGCGTTGTTTTGACTCGATCAGGACTTCACTGATGTAGTATACAGGTCGTTGAACCGGATATCCCTTCCCAGCTTCTTTACGCTCGACCACAATTGCCACACTAACCGCTCGGGCATTGGCAGCCACGTATAACAGCAAAGGCTCATTATCAACTGGGGCTGCAAGAACCGGCGGTTCAACTAACTGCCGCTTTAGCTCCTCAAAAGCCGCATTGGCCGCGTCACTCCAGACGAAATCATCCGTCTTTTTCAACATCTGATACAAAGGAATTGCCTTCTCTCCCAAACGACTGATAAACCGGCTAAGGGCTGCAATCCGACCTACTAGACGCTGAACATCATTGATAAACTTCGGCTTGGCCAGGGATGTGATTGCCTTAATCTTTTCCGGATTAGCCTCAATGCCCCTGTTGGACACAAGAAAACCGAGAAGCTTGCCTGCCGGAACACCAAAGATACATTTGTCCGGATTAAGCATCATTTTGTAAACCCGAAGATTGTCAAACGTCTCCTTGAGATCATCTATCAATGTCTCCTTCTTTCTGGATTTTACCACAATGTCATCCACATAGGCATGAACATTACGCCCAATCTGCGTGTGAAGACAATTCTGCACACAACGCTGATAAGTTGCCTGGGCACTCTTGAGCCCAAAGGGCATAGAAACATAGCAGAAGGCTCCAAAGGGAGTGATGAAGGCTGTCTTCTCCTGGTCCTTAACTGCCATCTTGATCTGATGATATCCTGAATAAACATCCAAAAAATTCAGGCGCTCACAACCCGCCGTCGCATCAATGATCTGATCAATACGCGGGAGAGCAAAGGGATTGGCCGGGCAAGCCTTATTCAAGTCTGTGTAGTCCACACACATACGCCAAGTGCCGTTTTTCTTAACAACAAGCACCGGATTAGCCAACCATTCAGGGTGAAACACTTCGACGATAAACCCAGCAGCCAACAATCGGGCTACCTCTTCACCAATTGCCTTGCGTCTTTCTTCATTAAAGCGACAAAGAAATTGCTTGACCGGTTTAAACTTGGGATTAATATTAAGAGTGTGCTCAGAGAGTTCCCTCGGTACACCTGGCATGTCAGAGGGCTTCCATGCAAAAATGTCCCGGTTCTCACGGATGAACTCGATGAGCGCGCTTTCCTGTTTCGGATCCAGATTCATGCTGATGCTGAACTGCTTGGACGAATCGCCAGGCACGAAGTCAACAAGCTTAGTCTCGTCAGCCGGTTTGAAATGAAGGGTTGGGTCATGCTCAGTGGTGGGCTTCTTCAGAGGGGTCATATTTGCCGGATCAACATTTTCCTTGTAAAACTTTAGCTCCTCTGTAGCACAAACCGACTCAGCATAAGCCGCATCACTTTCCTCGCAATCCAAAGCGATTTTTCGACTTCCATGAACCGTGCTAGTCCCTTTATGACCCGACATCTTGAGCTGTAAGTAAATATAACAAGGCCTCGCCATGAATTTTGCATAAGCCGGTCGCCCAAACAATGCGTGATACGGGCTCTGGATTCTCACCACCTCAAAGGTCAATGTCTCAGACCAGGAGTCATGTTCATCACCGAACACAACTTCCAAAGCGATCTTACCTATAGGATATGCCGATTTACCTGGTACCACACCATGAAAAACAGTGTTGGACGGTTTAAGACTCTTGTCTGTCAACCCCATGTGATGGAAGGTCTCATAATACAGAATGTTGATACTGCTTCCTCCATCCATGAGCACCTTGGTGAACTTATAGCCTCCCACCTGAGGCGCCACCACCAAAGCCAGTTGACCCGGATTGTCAACCCGGGGCGGGTGATACTCCCTACTCCACACAATAGGCTGTTCGGACCACCGCAGATAACGTGGAACTGCCGGTTCAACAGTATTGACTGCCCTCTTGTGAATCTTCTGATCACGCTTGCACAAACTATGGTGAATACACGGTACTGCCCACCATTCAACTGCTTTGGGTGACTCTGGTAACCTGACTGCTGCTGATTCCCTTGATTATTCTGCTGGTTATTACCACCTTGGTTGTTCTGGTTGCCATGATTATTCTGAAACCCAGAGTTTGAACCGCTGCCGCCATGAAAACCTGGACCTGAACCGCCCGACGGACCCTGATCATACCAAAAAAGATCAGAGTTTTTGAACTCCTTCATAATGTTACAATCCTTCCAGAGATGCGTTGCGGGCGCCTCCTTGGTCCCATGCTTTGGACAAGGCTGATTCAACAAACGCTCCAAATTCATTGCCCCGCCGCGCTGGGGTGGTTTACCTTTACGACGCTGAACATTAGTGTTAGCCACAAAATCTGAATCCGCTTTATGCTTACCATTATTCCCATGGCCTCCTTGGTTGTGCTGTTGTCCCTTTGCACCGCCATTCTTCTTTCCCTTCTCCGGTTTCTCATTATCAGAATCGGGATCCTTGGTATTATCAGAATCGGCATACTTGACCAAGGCTGCCATGAGGGTTCCCATGTCGTTGCAGTGGCGCTTGAGCCGTCCCAACTTCATCTTCAGTGACTTAAACCAGCAATTGTGCTCCAGTGTTATAATCGCTTGACCAGCGTTAATCCGGTCGTACGAGTGCAGAACTTCCGAAACCCGGCGTACCCAATGAGTTGTTGACTCGTTCTCTCCTTGAACACAAGCATCCAGATCTACAATGGACATGGGCTGTTTGCACGTGTCTTTGAAATTAGCTATAAACCGGGCCTTCAACTGATCCCATGACTCGATGGAATTAGCTGGTAGATTTTTCAACCAAGTACGGGTTGTTCCCTCCAACATCATCGTGAAGTACTTTGCACAAGCCGCTTCATCTACATCCAACATCTCCATTGCCATCTCATAACTCTCGACCCACCCCTCAGGTGGCTGATCTGTCGTGTAATTAGGCACTTTGCATGGACCCTTGAAATCTTTGGGCAGACGCACATTACGGAGAGCCGGAATAAGGCACGACACTCCCCAGGAATCGAAGGCAAGCCCGGTGCCTCGGTCAACTGATGCTGCTGGCTGAACCGGGGCGGGTTGATAATGACCCAAAGCAGCATCCCTTCGTGCCCTGCCATGATTCACCACATCTTGAGAATTGCGATGTCGCGCGCTGCTAGACACCTCCGGTTCATCCATACGCCTGCTATAACTTGGGCTCGGACGAGGGGTTGAATGAATTCTATCCCGGCTATATGAATAAGCCTGCTGCTGCACCACGGCGGTTTGAAGAAGGTCTCTCGCCCGCCGCGTTTCGATTGCTGCTATTGAATCACCCTCCATCGGAATGGCTGCCAGGCGTGAGGCTGTGGCAATCATGTTATCCAGAGGGCTCAAGAAGTGACCCGGTGGTGTGGACACGTATTGCGGTGGGTTATCTGTTCGTCGGGGTGGCTCCATTATCCGTAGTTGATCCGGAGCTGTCCTAGGCGCCTCAGTCCGGTTTGCAGCTGGCGGATTGCTCGACCCAGCGCCTGGCGTCTGAAAGAGATTTAACCCTTCGTAAACCGGCGGCAGACGTGACCGGTACTTCCTTCGCATTACATCCTCTGATGCGGTCCGATCCAGCATGAGCTGGTAATTCTGTGCCTGTATCCGCTATGATTGGGCATCCAAAGCAGCCCGTTCTTCAGCCATCCTAGTATCCTCAGCTGCCAGGTCCTCCTTAGCCTCTGTTATTTGGTCCTTCAGTTTCGCAACGTCCGCATTGTGCTGATCCTGTGTCTTCGGGGTGACTGTCGCGGTTAACAAGGTCGCCCAGGCGTCCATCAAATCGGAGAGGACTTGCGCTGGACGGCGCGCTGGGACTCCTGCCGCGGCTGCTGATCCGGTATTCATCGTTGCGGTACATGAAGACTGCAACGTGGGCTGTGTTCCGGCCATGTAAACAGCAACCCAACTTGGCGGTTCAAGGAGGTCCGGAATACTGTTGCCATCGGAATATCCTTCGAACACAGCGCTATGAATCTGGTACAAGGACTCAGTTTCGCCAGTGGATGACTCGCCGTCGGGATATACGGCCGTCTCGCCTTCAGACACCGATTCAGATCCGATCCCATGGACACATCCTACGAGCAGGCTTCACGGCGGGCTTAACCCGGGCTGGACTTGCACGCTGAGCCGTCTCGACGAGGTCGGTGCAGATGTCCGGCTCAGGACCCGGTTCGCCGATCTTGCCGATGAAGACGTGAATTCCGCCAAAGGGGACTTGGTACCCGTACTCGACTGAGCCGGCCTCGGGGCCCCATCCTTCATCGTCGATGTAGAGCTTGCCGCGACGACTTTTGGTCATCCGGCCGATCACGTACCCCTTAAGTCCTTCAGAGCAGCCCTTCAAGAACTCGACACCATCGTGCGATAGCCCCACGGTGGGCGCCAACTGTCGTGGAATTAACACGTCAGATGTCCTCATGAAAGGACTTAGTAGTGGAGCCATCGCAACGAGTTAGCTTGAAGGGGTTAAACCGGACAAGGGACACGAGAGTTTATACTAGTTCGGCCCCTTCGATGAAGGTAAAAGCCTACGTCTAGTTGTGATGGGATTGATTGGGTTTCGATGACCAGGGAGCAAATACGCTTGCCTGAGTCTCGAGTTGTTGTCTGTTGTCCCTGAACCGCCGCCGGGTCGTCCCTTTATATACACAGGTTGACGCCCGGCCGGTCTACAGAGCCCCGAGGCCGACTCATACAAAGTGTCCGGCTCGGTCTCTCCTTTCCTAACTTATATTACAAGTTACATAGTCATGGCGGTTTACCACTATGGGCCCTAATCTGCCTTTGGGCTTCGGGCCTCTAAGCTTCATTTAGTAAACCGCCATCTTCTGGATCTTCATGGGCTTCAGCATAGTCGAGGGTGAACCGGGCCCTCCTGGCCGGTTTACACTCAGTAGCTATATCCCCAACACAACCCTAAAGGCACATGACAACCTCTGCTTCCCTCTGCGAAGGGCCTATCTTTTACTTTATGTTTTTACTTTATGCTTGAGTCAAGGTGATCTTCACCTTTCCCTTTTTATTTTATCCTTTGGCAAGCTCCTCGTGTTTGAAAGATCTTGATATATATATATATATATATATATATATATATATATATATAGATATATATATATATATATATATATATATATATATATATCCCTAATAATAAAGCACGGATTGGGTCTCCGGGTTCACCGTCACAATACGCTTTTTCTTCGCGTGAATTTACGCTTTCAGTTTTATTACATCCGAGGTGGTACTATTTTACTTGCGTATCCGAGGTGGTACTATTTTTATGTTTTCCGTGTGTTTTTACGTAGTTAATTGCGTTCTGTGTGTTATAAAGATATTGGGCCGTCGATGCCTTTCTATATTAGGTTGGGCCTTCCTTCGTTCTGCAAAAAAGATACCCTGATGCGTTACCCAGCAGATCCGGTCTCCATCCCTCAAAAAAAAACAGATCCGGTCTCTTGCTTCTTCCTTTGTAGAGCACAGCAGCTCGATGCCCTTCCACGGCAGACCAGGTCTTCTTTCTCTTCTTTTTGATCCAACACAATCTCCTTCCTCTTCTTTCATTCAATCTTTCCAATTTTTGATCAAATCCTTCCTGCGCTTGAAACCTTCTCTGACACAAACACTTCCTGCGTCCATGGGAAGCCCGGCAGGAACTCCGGCAGGGTCTCCTTTGGCTGTTCCAGAGGCCGATGAACGCGCATATAAATACACATCTACTCCCTCGACCGAGGCTCCAGCTCAATTGTGTCATTATTTCGTGCTCAACAATGGTGTCTTGTCGTTCTACCAAAGTCGACGGAATCTCGCCGTTCTGTCGACCTCGCCGGAATTTTTATCCGTACTGCCGACTTCGTCAGATCTCACAAGCTACATGATCTGGCCGGTGCTCGGTTTGCAAAAAAAACAGCGACATCCTGTAGCAGTTCACCGACTAAGTCGGCAGCCTGCAGCCAGCAGGAAGCACGAGAAGCAGAGAAGCGGCAGCAAGCCAGCAGCGGAGCAGTCAACAGCAGCAGGCAGCCGGCGCACGTCACGGCGGCCCGGAGGCGGAGTGCGACGATGGTTTCCCAGGCCGGCGGCCGGCGGACCACGGTTGGCATCAGTGAGCAGCCGCTGGTCGAGTCAAAGGCCTAGGAAGGCCTCACACATGGACCCTGTCAATTAAGGGAAGGGGAGAAGTTCCTGCAAATTTGGTGAAAGGAGAAACGATTGAGCATTTTTTTTTTGTGAAATAGTAGAAACGAGCGAGCATGGGAGGTCTGTCGCCTGTTGGCGCATTGGGCTCGGATGGCCATTTGGGCTGGGCAGGTGCTTAGTATTAAAAAAAATTACACAGTCACTAACGCGGCGATACGTACTGCTAATCCAATGATTCAGTGTGATACTTGATGAGGGAAGAGCAAAAGCTTCCTTTTGCAGTCTTCCAAGTCAAGATTTTCGTGGAAGTCCGTGTTGATTCGTCAGTTGTTCGGCAGCATAGGTGTAGATTAGATGGATTCCAATTCTACATATAGGATCGATGGTTCCAATTCTACATTGCGTGCACGCATTGACTGCTCCAGGCTTGATCGCTCAAGTATGGATTTCCAGAAAAAAATAATAGGATTCTGTGCAGAAGACATCGGCACAAACCGTTGAGAATCAGGTACCCTATTTTGTATCTCGCGTTCGTGCACATATGCTTCACCTTGCATCATCAGGGCAGTGCTGCCATCGCTCTAACTACCGTCGGTATCGTCCCGTGAGGCGGTCCGGTGGGCACACTATGCATGCCAGGATTCAGGTTTCAATTGACTGTAGGTAAGAAACTGGATGGATCAGCATGCATACATATACAAGCAAATGGGGGTCGGCAAAAAACATAAGGTGCATATTGATTTACCTGATTAACAACATTGCTAATCCTCTACTCGAGTTTTATTGTTGGCAAGATGTTGGATGGATATATATGTGTACATGACCAAATAGGATTCAGCAGAAATACAGAAGGTGCACCATATTAAATAATTCAAGTGTAGTTTTTTTATGTTTGCTCAGAACATAAGACATAGTATTTTTGTTAATCCTTAGCTGATTGAATTTCATACAATATCAATCACATAAAATTACATGTCAGTTACCTAACCTTGCAGTATTGACAGTGCGTATTCCTTAAACTAGCTGCATTATTATATAGTTCAAAATTAAATATGAAACGAGGTTGAGACAAGGATGGTTCATGGTTGGATGTTGATCAAAATTAAGGCTTAGAAAGATGAGATATATAGATGTAGGAAAATGACCGATGGCCTATTCTCTTTCTGTATAAGGCGGTACCAAGTAATTGATTGAATTCATATTGGAAATCAACTTCTGTGACATAATTGTCTTAATCAATTAGTGTGCAAAAATTGATGTAATACAATTTCGATTAGGCGGATATAGTGTAGTTTTATATAGAGTTCAGGAGTTTGTTTACCTCCGTGTTTTTGATCCAAGATTAAGATGTGGGTATTATATGCATTGTCGACATAGCTTGGAAATTTTAACAAAATTTCTACGGAATTCATATAGCTACTGTGACCAAGTTTGCCACCAAAATAAAGTCTATCTTTATTACCCCGTTGCAACGCACGGGCATATGTGCTAGTATATATATATATAGGGTGGATCTATTATGATAACACCCCCTTTGGGCCTTATTCTGCACCTCAAAAGTGCTTATTCTGCTAACACCCGAAGCCCACCCAAAAGCCCCACCCCGAACAGACCAAAAGCAAACAGCCCACCCCACCCATCTCCACCCACGCGCACCCCACTCCCCACCTTCTCCCCGATCCCCCACCCCACCTTCTCCCCTCACCGTCTCCTCCCAGCAAGCCCGCGGCCATCACCCCCCGGCGCGGGCCGCCCCCCACCTTCTTCCCCGCACCACCGCGTCGGCCATCACCCCCCCACAACCACCTTCTCCCCAGACCGCCGCCTCCCAGCCAGCCATCCTCCCGCTCCGCACGTCCAGCCACCAATCCCCGGACCTGTAGCCACCGGATCCGGCGGTCCGTCCTCCCACCATCGCCCTGTGGCCACCAGATCTGGCGGGATCCTCCTCCACCTCCCTCCTCCCAACCCCGTCCGGCCACCTACCCCGGCTGTGACCTCCTGAGCCAGCCACCTCCGTCCTCCCAGGTGCCCAGCGCGGCTGCCGCCCCGCGCCGTTGGGGATCCACCAACACCGGATCCGGCCGCCGCGCCACCCAGCCGCCCTGCGCCGTCGCGGATCCGATCGCTGGTGACTGGTCCCCGAGCCAGCCGCCCTGCACCGTTGCGGATCCGGTACCGCCCTCTTCTTCATCCCCGAGCAGTTCCCCCCGCGCACTACCTCCGACTCCAGCATGATGAGGGCGATGGACATCCATCTCTCGCTGGCAAAAATCACGGAGTTTCCCTCCTCCTCCCCTGCAGTGCACTAGAAAACTACTATCGTGCTGGAGGGAGATGCAGTTGGGGTGTTGGGTTGTGATCTAGTGCAGCTCGGCTGGTCTCAATTGTTGCTCGGCTGATTCACAAAACGGCACGATGGCCCCCTCCCTCCGGTCGCCTCAGCTTTCTTGCGTCTGCAGCTCGCGTGCAATGTGCGTGCAGCTCGGAAAAACCACTTCTACAGATCACTTGCGTGCGGCAGGCTGAGATGGATGGCTGCTGCGTTCTCAGATGGATGCATGTTTGTTCCCTTCTTAGATAGATGGATGGCTATAGTTCAGTACTTTATTTGCATATGTGCGGTCGTGCAGTAGTGGTGTGGGCTGAGCTCGCCTCCGTACGGTTAGCCGACACGTCCGTGAAGTGTGGTGTGTGCGTGTGTGCAGTCCGTGGTGATGGATAGGTGCAGCTCGGCCACAAGTCCACGATGAAGTGTCAACCGACAGTGGTTGCAGTTCTGACCATGGGCTGTGCAGTACACCGACGCTAGCCATCTCTACTTGCAGCCCACTCAGCGGGCGCGTGCAGAACATTCCTTGACTTCATGCAGTTTTCTCCGCCACACATCACTGTCGAGCATCGTCGTGCCTTTTTTTGCAAATTGTTTTTTGCAGCTCACTATGGAGAATATGCAGTTTGTTAATTTTGCCTCTATTGTTTGTGTAAATTATTCAAACAAATGCAGTGCACTTTGAGAGAAGTTGAAGCCCATATCACAAAAAGTAAAGTCGCTTTGGGCTGAAGATGTTCGCTTGGCTGTACTGAGCAAATGGTTGATGCAGCCCACTCCGAGGAGTCTTGTGGTTCACGACATTCAATAAGGAAGACACTGTCTTTATCAGATAGATGTGGCTTTGAAGCTCACTTTTGGTAGTGTCGCGGCGGTTCACTTTTCGTAGTATTACGGTTCACCAACGCTTGACATGAAGTGCACTCCACCTCGTTAGGAAAAAATTACGTCCCACAAAAAAGAAATCATGCAATCCGCTAGCCTGTCTCATGCAGTGCTTAAGTCTAAAAGCAGTGTTGTCTTTTTCTCATCTTCAAAAATTTACGTCCATAAAAAAAGTCATGCAGTCCGCTAGACCGTCTGATGCAGTACGGTATTCAGTCTAAAAGCAGTGCGGTTTTCTTCTTTGTCTTTAAAAATTTACGTCCCACAAAAAAGAAACTATGCAGTTCTCTTACCCGTGTGATGCAGTGCGGTTTTTCGTCCGATGCAGTGCGGTGTAATTTACGTCCCACAAAAAAGAAACTATGCAGTTCTCTTACCCGCGTGATGCAGTGCGGTTTTTCGTCCGATGCAGTGCGGTGTTCAGTCGGATGAAGTATCCACGTCGATTTGGGTGTCGCGAAAAACAGAGTGTCCGCATTTTGGTAAATTTGAAATTCCTCTTAAACCGTAAAGAATTAGAAAGAGTGTTCTACGTGAAAGAGTTGCGTATCGTCGATATCTTTCCAACGGCGTATCGTTTGAATCATTCCGACCAGCGGTTTGCAAAAATTTCGCGAAAAACGGCCGCTGCCACTCGTCGTCCGCTGCACGATTTTCAAAATTAACTTAAAACCGTAAGGAATCTCAAAAATATTTCAACATATAAAAGTCGCTCCTCGTTAGTATCTTTCCAACGGTGTATCACACGCCTCGTTTCGACAAACGGTTCAAAAACTAGAGCGAAAATAGTACCGAAAATTTTAAAAAACTTAAAAAACAGAGTTCCGCGATTTAGTAAATTTGAAACTGCTCTTAAACCGTAATGAATTAGAGAAAGATTTATATATGAAAAAGATGCGCCTCGACGTTATCTATCCAATGGCGTATCATTTGCTTCATTCCGACAAGCGGTTTAGAAAAAAACGCGAAAAAACGCTCGCTGCCACTCGTCATCCGCCGCACTATTTTCAAAACTGCTCTTAAACCGTGTGGAATCTCGAAAAGTGTTTAACATGTCGAAGTTGCGCCTAATCCATAGCTTTTCAATGGTATATTACACGCTTCATTCCGATAAACGGTTAAAAAATTAGAGCAAAAACAGTACCGAAAAAATAATGCGTGCAATTTTTTCCGACGAGAAGTTCACTAGTCTCTATTGCAGTGCTCGTCGTCAAAATGATGCGGTGCGCTTCTGTTGAGCGTGCAGTGCCGAAGTGGTGTGCAGAATCGTTATTCTACTAATATTAGCAGAATAGACCGTCTGTATATATATACATATATGTATATATATGTGTGTGTGTGTGTGTGTGTATTCAATTGGATGTAAGTTAGCATGAACTATTATTGTTGACATCACCCAAAGGTGAATACGTTGGGAGGCAACACAATAAGCCCCTATCTTTCTCAGTGTCGGGCTGAAACTCCATAACCGCAAGTACTGCGTGAGTGTTAGCAATTGTAGAAGACTATATGATAGTTGAGTATGTGGACTTGCTAAAAATCTCTATTCACGACTCTTTCTGATGTTATGATAAATTGCAATTGCTTCAATGACTAAGATTATAGTTTGTTAGTTCCCAATGAAGTTTCTGAACCATACTTGACATTGTGAATTGATCGTTACCTGAGCATAAGAAATCATATGATAAAATCTATTTATGTTGCTATTATAAGAATGATCATGATGCCCTTATGTCCGTATTTTATTTTTATCGACACCTCTATCTCTAAACATGTGGACATATTTTTCGATTTCGGCTTCCGCTTGAGGACAAGCGAGGTCTAAGTTTGGGGGAGTTGATACGTTCATTTTGCATCATGCTTTTATATCAATATTTAGCGAAAAAATCCTGAAACTCCACGGAAGTCAGTTTTGGAATTAATAAGAATTATTAAGTAAGAAAATACCAGAGGGGGCCCACACCCTGGCCAGGAGGGTGGGGGGGGGGGGGGGGCGCCCACCCCTATTGGGCACGCCCCCTGTCTCCTGGGCCTCCTGGTGGCCCTCCGGTGCCCATCTTCTGCTATATGAAGGCTTTTACCCTGGAAAAAATCAGAGGCAAGCTTACGGGACGAAACTCCACCGCCACGAGGTGGAACCTTGGCGGAACCAATCTAGGGCTCCGGCAGAGCTGTTCTGCCGGGGAAACTTCCCTCCGGGAGGGGGAAATCATCACCATCGTCATCACCAATGATCCTCTCATCGGGAGGGGGTAAATCTCCATCAACATCTTCACCAGCACCATCTCCTCTCCAAACCCTAGTTCATCTCTTGTATCCAATCTTGTATCAAAACCACAAATTGGTAGCTATGGGTTGCTAGTAGTGTTGATTACTCCTTGTAGTTGATGCTAATTGGTTTACTTGGTGGAAGATCATATGCTCAGATCCTTAATACATATTATTACTCCTCTGATTATGAACATGAATATGCTTTGTGAGTAGTTACGTTTGTTCCTGAGGACATGGGTGAAGTCTTGCTATTAGTAGTCATGTGAATTTGGTATTCGTTCGATATTTTGATGAGATGTATGTCGTCTCTCCTCTAGTGGTTTTATGTGAACGTCGACTACATGACACTTCACCATTATTTGGGCCTAGAGGAAGGCATTGGGATAAGTATATGATGGGTTGCTAGAGTGACAGAAGCTTAGACCCTAGTTTATGCGTTGCTTCATAAGGGGCTGATTTGGATCCATATTTTTAATGTTGTGGTTAGGTTTACCTTAATACTTCTTTTGTAGTTGCGGATGCTTGCAATAGGGGTTAATCATAAGTGGGATGCTTGTCCAAGTAAGGGCAGTATCCAAGCTCCGGTCCACCCACATATCAAATTATCAAAGTACCAAACGTGAATCATATGAGCGCGATGAAAACTAGCTTGACGATAATTCCCATGTGTCCTCGGGAGCTCTTTTCTCATTATAAGAAATTTTCCAGGCTTGTCCTTTGCTACAAAAAGGACTGGGCCACCTTGCTACACTTTATTTACTTTCATTGCTTGTTACCCGTTACAATTTATCTTATCACGAAACTATCTGTTACCTACACTTTCAGTGCTTGCAGAGAAAACCTTACTGAAAACCGCTTGGTATTTCCTTCTGCTCCTTGTTGGTTTCGACATTCTTACTTATCGAAAGGACTACAATAGATCCCCTATACTTGTGGGTCATCATTGAGCCCTGGGGTCGAAACTTGGAGTAGAAGCCTCCTCAAAGTCGGTTTTGCCTGAAAGGCAAGAGTCCTTCTCGGACTCCCGGACCAAACGCCAGGGTTCCCGGCGTCTGGACCCAGACACCCGGGACCCTGGTGTCTGGCCTTTGGGCTCCGCAAAACTTCCTTTTCCCTTTACAAAAACCTCGTGGGCTTTCCCCTTTGGCCCAAATAAAGTCTTCTCATACCCAAACATTTTGGGAAACATCCGGAACCCCTTTCGGTGAATTCCAGAACCCTTCCATAGGCCGAACACTATTATGCCATATATCAATCTTTACCTCCGGACCATTCCGGAGCCCTCGTCATGTCCTTGATCACATCCAGGACTCCGAACAATATTCGGTCACCAACATACATAACTCATATAATACTATATCGTCAACGAATGTTAAGTGTGCAGACCCTACGGGTTCGAGAACTATGTAGACTTGATCGAGACACTTCTCTGGTCAATAACCAATAGTGGAACCTGGATGCCCATATTGGTTCCTACATACTCTACGAAGATCTTTATCGATCGAACCTTATGACAACATACATTATTCCCTTTGTCATCGGTATGTTACTTACTCGAGATTTGATCGTCAGTATCTTCATACCTAGTTCAATCTCGTTACCGGCAAGTCTCTTTACTCGTTCCATAATACATCATCCCGCAACTAACTCATTAGTCACATTGCTTGTAAGGCTTATGATGTGCATTACTGAGAGGGCCCAGAGATACCTCTCCGATACTCGGAGTGACAAATCCTAATCTTGATCTATGCCAACCCAACAAAACACCTTCGGAGACACCTGTAGAGCATCTTTATAATCACCCATTTACATTATGATGTTTGATAGCACACAAGGTGTTCCTCCGATATTCGGGAGTTGCATAATCTCATAGTCTGAGGAACATGTATAAGTCATGAAGAAAGCATTAGCAATGAAACCGTAACGATCATAATTCTAAGCTAACGGATGGGTCATGTCCATCACATCATTCTCCCAATGATGTGATCCCATTCATCAAATGACAACACATGTCTATGGTTAGGAAACATAACCATCTTTGATTAACGAGCTAGTCTAGTAGAGGCATACTAGGGACACTATGTTTTGTCTATGTATTCACACATGTACTAAGTTACCGGTTAATACAATTCTAGCATGAATAATAAACATTTATATTGATATAAGGAAATAAATAATTACTTTATTATTGCCTCTAGGGCATATTTCCTTCACTATTGCACTCTTTACAGACTGTTCTATTTAGACAGATTACTGTTATGTTTGCATATGTCTGCTTGTTTAATGATTCTATTCGAGGATAGAAGTGTTAAATATGTAGAGGCATTTAGTATAAAATGTTGAATAATAATTTTAGTGATTTGCTACAGTAGAGAATGATAGGGTTTTTGCATTGATTTATACTAACTTATCTCACGAGTTCTTGTTGAGTTTTGTGTGGATGAAGTTTTTGAGATTCAGGGAAACCATGGTATGAGAGGAATTAAGGAGACACAAAAGCTCAAGATTGGGGATGCCTAAGGCATCCCAAGTTAATATTCCAAGAAGTATCAAGCATCTAAGCTTGGGGATGCCCCGGTAGGCATCCCACCTTTCTTCTTCAACAATTATCGGTTAGTATTGGTTTAGCCTAAGTTTTTGCTGCTTCACATGATGTGTGCTATCCTTGGAATGTCATTTTATTTTATTTTTCTTGCTGTTTTAATAAAATACTTAGATCTGAAATTTTTAAAAATAATAGAGAGTCCTCAAATAGCTACCCATTTATTTAACTACTCGCTTGATCTTCACTTATATCTTTTTGGAGTAGCTTGTCATTTACTCTTGTGCTTCACTTATATCCTATGAGTAAATTGTTGAATGAATTGAATATCATGAAGTTGAAATTATATGTTCATATCATGCCTAGTAGTAGCTTCACATTGGGTTTGGAAAGTGAAATATTTTGAAGCTTGACAATCACAATATTGGTCATACAAGCAATTCCTGAATGATTACTATAAGGAAGAGAACTTTCACATGCAAATACACTATCTTGGAAATCTTTTGTGATTGTGAGCCCCCATCGAAATATTATATGCCAAAATTGTTGACGTTGGACAAGGAAGACAACACAATGAATTATGTTTGTTCATATTCACATAGAAGTTATATTGTCATAGATCCTTCAACATGTGGTGCTTGCCCCCCATCTTTGCTAGCCAAAAATTCCGCACCAAGTAGAGATACTACTTGTGCATCCAAAAAACCCTTAAACCCAAATCTTATTTTCAATAGTCCACCATACCTACCTAAGGATTGAGTAAGATCCTTCAAGTAAGTTGTCATCGGTGCAATAAGGCAATAAAAATTGCTTCTAAAAGTGTTAGATCATTTAATGTAAAAGAAAATTGAGCATTGTACGAACTTGTGATGGCGAATAATAAAAGCGACAGACTACATAATAAAGGTTGCTATCACAAGGGGAAATATAAGGTGACGTTCTTTTGCACTAAGGGATTGAGCATACAAACAAAAAGCACATGGCAACCTATGCTTCCCTCTGCGAAGGGCCTACCTTTTACTTTTATGTATTTACTTTCATGCAAGAGTCAAAGTTTTTCTCTCTATTCCTTTTTATTTTTCTCTTTGGCAAGCATCATGTGGTGAGGAAAGATCTAGGCACATATATCCAGTTGGATATGGGTGGCATGAGTTATTATGGTTGACATCACCCTTGAGGTGAATACGTTGGGAGGCAAAATTATAAGCCCCTATCTTTCTATGTGTCCGGTTGAAATGTTTTGCTCATGTGTATGCGGTGAGTGTTAGCAATCATAGAAGACTATATGATGGTTGAGTATGTGGAGCTCTTACTTAGACTCTGTTGAATAAGTTGAATTGCAATTGTTTGGTGACTAGGAATATAGGTTGTTGAGTTTCCAGAGCATTCATTGTTTGAACCTTAACATGTGAATTGGTTGCTACTTTAACATGACGAGTTCTATGAGAAAGAATCGCTATTATGATGCTAGGAAAAGTGATTGAAATTATCATTGATCAAATTATGCACTTTGCTAGCATTCACACTTCATAAATTATTTCTTTTGTCATTTACCTACTCGAGGACGAGTAGGAATTAAGTTTGCGGATGCTGATACGTCTCCAACGTATCTATAATTTATGAAGTATTCATGATGTTATATTATCATTCTTGGATGTTTTACAATCATTTTATAGCAACTTTATATCATTTTTTGGGACTAAACTATTGACCCAGTGCCCATTGCTAGTTGCTGTTGTTTGCTTGTTTTTTACATCGCAGGAAATCAATATCAGACGAGTCCAAACACCGCGAAACTTTTTGTGGATTTTTTATGGACCAAAAGACATCCAGTGGGCCAGAGAAGCACATGGGGGTGCCCCGAGGGGGGCACAACCCACCAGGGCGCGCTTGGGGGCCCAGGCGCGCCCAGGTGGGTTGTGCCCACCTCGGTGGCCTCCCGCACTGCCTCTTTGCCCTATAAATTCCCAAATATTCCAAAAACCCTCGGGGTAACCCTAGATCAGATGTTCCACCGCCGCAGGCCTCTGTAGCCACCGAAAACCAATCTAGACCCTGTTCCGGCACCCTGCCGAAAGGAGAATCATCTCCGGTGGCCATCTTCATCATCCCGACGGCCACCACAATGAGGAGGGAGTAGTCCACCCTCGGGGCTGAGGGTTTGTACCAGTAGCTATGTGTTTAATCTCTCTCTCTCTCTCCCTATCTCTCGTGTTCTTGAGATGTCACGATCTTGATGTATCGCGGGCTTTGTTAATATAATCGCATCATATGGTGTTTTCCCCTCTCTATCTTGTTGTGATGAATTGAGTTTTTCCCTTTGAGATTTTGTTGTTATTGGATTGAATACTTTTATGGATTTGAGAGAACTTGATATACTTGCATATGAATACTCGTGGTGACAATGGGGTATCATATTGATTCACTTGATATATGTTTTGGCACTCAACTCGCGGGTTCCCAAGGTGACATTGGGGTAATGTATGGATATGGGTTGATGCACATTCCTGTCTTTGTTTCTCCGGTAGAAATCTTGGGGTACTCTTTGAAGTTCTTTGTGTTGGATTGAGTATTTTGAATCTGAAATTACTTTGTTTTGTTTTAGTACGAACTATTGGATAGATCGATCGGAAAGAATAGCTTCGAGGTGGTTTTGTACCCTACAAACAATTTCTTCTTATGTTCTCCGCTAGATAAGAACTTTGGAGTGATTTTTCGTTGCACGTTGAGGGATGGTTATGTGATCCAATTATATTAGCATTGTTGAGAGATTGCACTAGCGAAAGTACGAACCCTAGGCCTTGTTTCTAAGCATTGCAATACCGTTTTTGTGCCCATTTACTATTTTCTACCTTGCTGTTTTTATTTATTCAGATTATAAAAATATATTTCTACCATCAACATTACACTTTTATCACCATCTCTTCGCTGAACTAGTGCACCTATACAATTTGCCATTGTATTGGCCTATTGGGTGTGTTGGGGACACAAGAGATTTTCTTGTATTTGGTTGCAGGGTTGTTTGAGAAAGACCACCTTCATCCTTCGCTTCCCACGGAGTGATAAACCTTTGGTCATCCACTTGAGGGAAAATTTCCACTGTCCTGCAAAACTCTGTGCTTGGAGGCCCAACACGAGTCTACAAGAATAAAGTTGCGCAGTAGACATCAATACACATTATAAGAAGCTTGCAAGCAAAGTGACTAAAGAGTTAATTACGAGATGATGTATTACGGAACGAGTAAAGAGACTTGCCGGTAAAGAGATTGAACTAGGTATGGAGATACCAACGATCGAATCTCGGGCAAGTAACATACCGACAGACAAAGGGAACTACGTATGTTGTCATCCAGGTCCCGCTATTGGTTATTGACCGGAGAAGCATTTCAGTCATGTCTACATTATTCTCGAACCCGTAGGGTCCGCACGCTTAACATTCGTTGATGATATAATATTATATGAGTTATGTATGTTGGTGACCGAATGTTGTTCGGAGTCCCAGATGAGATCACAAACATGACGAGGAGCTCCGGAATGATCCGGAGGTAAAGATTGATATATAGGACAATATGGTTAGGGCAAGAGGTAAAGCCCACGGGGCTTTAGGTTGGTACAAAAGGAGTTTTGCTGAGGCCAGGGGGCCAAATGCCGGAGACCCTGGCGTCTTGCCCTGGGCCAGACGCCGGGCCCGTGGCGTCTGGGCTAGACGCCAAGGACTGTGGCGTCTGGTCCTGGAAGTCCAAGAAGGACTCTTTTTTGCAGGCAAAACCGACTTTGAGGAGGCTCTTTCTCCAAGTTACGACCCAGGGCTCAACATATAAATAGAGGGGCAAGGCTAGCATCTGGATCACATCAAGATTCACCAAGCCATGTGCCGAAAACCCCGCCCCCTCTAGTTTATCCTCCGTCATAGTTTCCGTTGTGCTTAGCGAACCCCTGTGGAGATTGTTCTTCACCACCACCGTCATCACATCGTCGTGCTGCCGGAACTCATCTACTACTTTGCCCCTCTTGTTGGATCAAGAAGGCGAGGACGTCATCGAGCTGAACGTGTGCTAAACGCGGAGGTGTCGTACTTTTGGTACTTGATCGGGACGGATCATGAAGGTGTATGACTATATCAACCGCGTTGATAAACTCTTCCGCTTAGCAATCTTCAAGGGTATGAAGATGCCCCCCCTCTCATAGATATGCATCTTCATTGATAGGTGTGTGCGTATAAAATTTTTGTTTTCCATGCAACGTTTCCAACAGTGGCATCCGGGCCAGGTCTATGCGTAGATGATATGCACGAGTAGAACACAAAGGAGTTGTGGGAGGTGATGGTCATACTGCTTACCACCAATGTCTTTTTCTGATTCGACGATATTGTGGGATGAAGCGGCCCGGACCAACCTTACATGTCCACGTACATGAGACAGGTTCCACCGACTGACATGCAACTTGTTTTGCATAAGGTAAATCTTGCATAAAGATGGTTGGCGGGTGTCTGTTTCCCCTACTTTAGTTGAATCGAATTTGACTACGGTCGGTCCTTGAAGAAGGTTAAAACAGCAAACTTGATAAATCACCATTGTGGTTTTTTCGTAGGTAAGAATGGTTCTTGCTAGAAGCCCGTAGCAGCCATGTAAAACTTGCAACAACAAAGTAGAGGATGTCTCACTTGTTTTTGCAGGGCATGTTGCGATGTGATATGGTCAAGAAGTGATGTGATATACGTTGTTGTATGAGATGATCATGTTTCGTAATATGGACAACTGGCAGGAGCCTTAGGGTTGTCTCTTAATTATTGTATGAAATGCAAGCACCATGTAATTGCTTTACTTTATCGCTATGCCTTAGCAATAGTTATATAAGCAATAGTTGGTGAGACGACCCCGATGTAACGATGGAGATAAATGTGTCAAGCCACTGACGATGGAGATCATGACGATGCTTTGGAGATGAAGATCAAAAGCACAAGATGAAGATGGTCATATTATGTCACATATTTTGATTGCATGTGATGTTCATCCTTTATGCATCTTATTTTGCTTAGCACAATGGTAGCATTGTAAGATGATCCCTTCACTTAATTTCAAGATAAAAGTGTTCTTCCTGAGTATGCACCATTGCCAAAGTTCATTGTTTCGAAGCACCACGTGATGATCGGGTGTGATAGACTCTACGTTCACATACAACGGGTGTAAGCCAGTTTTGCACACGTAGAATACTTGGGTTAAACTTGACGAGCCTAGCATGTACAAACATGGTCTCGGAACACTGGAGACCGAAAGGTCGAACATGAGTCATATAGTAGATATGATCAACATAGAGATGTTCACCATTGATGACTACCCCATCTCACATGATGATCGGACATGGGTTAGTTGATTTGGATCATATATCACTTAAAAAACTTGAGGGATGTTAATTTAAGTGGGAGTTCATTAGTAATTTGATTAACTGATTAAATTTATCATGAACTTAGTCTTAATAGTTTTTGCATATCTATGTTGTAGATCAATAGCTTGCAATATAGCTCCCCCATTTTTTGATATGTTCCTAGAGAAAACTAAGTTGAAAGATGATAGTAGCAATGATGCGGACTGGGTCCGCGATCTCAGGATTATCCTCATTGCTGCACAGAAGAATTATGTCCTTGATGCACCGCTAGGTGACAGACCTATTGCAGGAGCATATGCAGACGTTATGAATGTTTGGCAAGCTCGATATGATGACTACTTAATTGTTTAGTGCTCCATGCTTTACGGCTTAGAACCGGGACTTCAAAAACGTTTTGAACGCCACGAAGCATATGAGATGTTCCAAGAGCTGAAATTGGTACTTCAGACTCATGCCCATGTCGAGAGGTATGAGACCTATGACAAGTACTTTGCCTACAAGATGGAGGATAATAGCTCAGCTAGTGAGCATGTGCTCAAAATGTTTGGGTACTACAATCGCTTGAATCAAGTGGGAGTTAATCTTCCAGATAAGATAGCGATTGACAGAGTTCTCTAGACACTATCACCAAGCTATTAGAACTTCATGATAAACTATAATATGCAAGGGATGACGAAAACAATTCCCGAGCTCTTCACGATGCTGAAATCAGCGAAGGTAGAAATCAAGAAAGAGCATCAAGTGGTGATGGTTAACAAGACCACTAGTTTCAACAAAAAGAGAAAAGGGAAAGAAAGGGAACTTCAAGAAGAATGGCAAGCAAGTTGCCACTCCCGTGAAGAAGCCCAATGCTGGACCTAGGCCTGAAACCGAGTGCTTCTACTGCAAAGGGAATGGTCACTAGAAGCGGAACTACCCCAAATACTTGGCAGATAAAAAGAATGGCAAAGTGAACAAAGGTATATTCGATATACATGTTATTGATGTGTACCTTACTATTATTCGTATTAGCCCCTGGGTATTTGATACTGGTTCAGTTGCTAAGATTAGTAAGTCGAAACAGGAGTTGCAGAAAAAAAAACAGATACTAGTTAAGGGCGAGGTGACGATGTGTGTTGGAAGTGATTCCAAGGTTGATACGATCACCATCGCACACTCCCTCTACCTCCGGGATTAGTGTTGAGCCGAAATAAATGTTATTTGGTGTATGCGTTGAGCATGAACACGATTAGATCGTGTTTATTGCAATACGGTTATTCATTTAAGTCAGAGAATAATTGTTGTTCTGTTGACATGAATAAAACCTTCTATTGTCATACACTCAATGCAAATGGTTTATTGAATCTCGATCATAGTGATACACATGTAAGTGCATCTAGTGCCACCCCTTGTTGGTTTTGGAGTATTGACGACAAAGTTGGTTGAGGGACTAATGCGTTTGTGAGAATTGCAGGATAACGCAGGTAGTGTCCCTCATTGATTCGGTTTACCTATCGGAGATGACCCCTAAAAATGTATGAAGACATTGAAGACAATGGTGGTAAGAGAATACATTCTTATTGAAGACTATGACATGAGAAGACATTGCGTGAAGACTTTGGAGCGCGAAGACTGTGTGTTTTTGTTGTATCCTTTTTCTTCTTTGTTGAGTCATAGGAACCACCGTACTATTAAGTGGGGTCCAAGTGAACTAAGTCAGAGTGACTGAAGTGATGCTCAATCCAAATCCTATGTCTTCGAGCGAAGACAATGAGAGCAAATCTTATCCAGAGCTGGATGAGTCAGCTTTGCTTGTAGCCCAAGTAAAGTTGCCGCGTGTGTTTGAAATCTGACCGTTGGAACACGTGTCAGTTCCTTAGTGACCCAGGGTCATTTTGGACAAATCAGGTCGGGTTGCCTAGTGGCTATAAATAGCCCACCCCCTACACCATAAATTGGTGGCTGCTCAGAGTTTGTGCACGACTTTTGTCGTTTGAGAGCAACCCACCTCGAAGCATTTGAGAGAGAGAAATCCTTGCGAGGACAAAGCCCAAACACCCAGAGCCAAAGAGTGTTAGGCATCACTGAAGTCTTTCTGGCTGTGTGACCTGAAGACTTATTACACTTGAGGACTGTGAATCCTCCAGCCGGTTAGGCGTCGCGTTCTGAGCATCCAAGAGTCATTGTGGATTGCCGGTGAACGAAGTCTGTGAAGGTTTGGAAGTCTCCCTTGAAGACTTACCAGAGTGATTGGGCGAGGACTGGGTGTCCTTAGCTCAAGGGGAATAAGGTGAAGACACGGTCTTCTGAGTTAAATCTCAGCCTCCCTAACCAGACGTACAGTTGTCACAGCAACTGGAACTGGTCCAACAAATCATGTGTCTTCAACAAGCAACTGGTTCTATCTCTTCCAATCTTACTTGAGTTTGTCTTCATGAAGTCATTGCTTATCAGTTTATCTGTTTGACTTCATAGCTTGACTGCTATTGTTGATTGGCTTCACACTATCTTCCATCTTGATCCTTACTACCTTACTGCCATTAGTCCTGTACTTTCACACCATCACATACTTGACTATGGCTTGTTCAGGGTAGTTTATCTTCCATTGCATATCAATTAAGTTGTTTCTGTTGTTTGTCTTCGAAACTTCCAAGTTTTGAAGACTTTCATAAAAATCGCCTATTCACCCCCCTCTAGTCGATACTAGCACTTTCAATTGGTATGATAGCAAGGTACTCCCTTGTTCTGTGTGATTCGGTTTAACCACCTGGAGTTTCAGCTATGTTGACTGCAGGGATAATCAAGGTCTCCGCTGCTTGCCCTGTGTTCGATGGAACTGAATATCCCTACTGGAAGAATAAGATGCGCATGCATCTTGAAGCCATTGATGTCGACCTCTGGTATGTTGTCAAGAATGGCGTTCCCAAAACTGGTGAAGGTGTCACCCCCACTGATGTCAAGAAGTTCATTCAACTGGACTCTACTGCGAAGAACATCATCTGTGGTCGTCTGACCAAAGGACAGTATGGTCGTGTGAGTGCTCTGGAAACGTCGAAGCTAGTCTGGGACTGGCTATCCAAGGTCAATGAAGGCGTTTCAACCCAGAGAGATCAAAGAATCAGTGTTCTCCGCAACCTCTTCAACTGCTTCAAGAGAAACGACAATGAGAATGTCCAGCTCATGTTTGATCGCCTCACTGATATCACAAATGAACTTCAAGCTCTTCGCGCAACTGAGATTACCAAGCATGAAATCGTCAAGACACTGCTGAGATCACTTGACAACTCCTTTGACACCCTTGCCCTCATGATACAAGAACGTCCTGACTTCAAGACACTCGATCCGTCTGATATACTTGAGAGGCTAAACACACATGAGTTCCAGCTATCTGAGAAAAGAGATATCTATGGTCCAAGCTATGGCCAAACTCGTGCTTTGAAGGCAAAAGTTGTTTCCTCATCTGAAGAAGAATCTGACTGCAGTTCTGAAGATCCTGAAGACATTGGAAGGGAACTTGCTATGCTTGTGAAGAAGTTCCAGAAATTCACAAAGAAGAAAGGCTTCAAAAAGTCTTCACGATCTAGCTCAAGGAATGATGAAGCTTCCACACATGATCACAAGAAGAGAACCTGCCACAAGTGCAAGAAACCTGGTCACTACATATCTGAGTGTCCACAGTGGGACAATGAGAAGAAGAAGAAGAAAAGCAAGGAATATGATTCCGATGATAAGAAGAAGAAGAAATCCTCAAAGTCTTCTAAGTCTTCTTCCAAGTCTTCATCATACAAGAAGAACTCATCTGGCAAGGCTCGTGCTTTCGTTGGCAAGGAAATGGATTCAGAGGAGGAGTCTGCTTCCGAGGAGGCGGAGGTGGAGTCTGGAGAGGAGTCTGACCCTAGCGTTGCAAGTCTGGCTCTAGCCACTGCCTATGTTGCCAAGTCCATCTTCAACACTGAAGACAATGACTTCCACACCAACGCTGAAGCTAATGACGAAGACGATCCCACTCCCACCTACTGCTTCATGGCACGCGGTGCCAAGGGTACATCACCAAAAGCTTCAGAATGGATTATGGACAGTGGATGCACAAATCATATGACTGGTGATCGAAGTCTTCTCATGGACTCAACCTTACGTCCATCCGACAAGAGTCATATCACATTTGCTGACACTGGCAAAAGCAAAGTATTGGGTCTAGGTAGAGTTGCAATCTCAAAGGATCAACACATGGATAAAGTGATGCTTGTTGAATCCCTTGGTTTCAACTTAATGTTTGTCTCAATGCTTTGTGACTTGAACATGATTGTGATATTTGGCAAATATCGTTGCCTTGTACTAATGGAATCTGACAGATCTCTAGTCTTTGAAGGGTATCGAAAAGATGATCTGTACATGGTAGATTTCTCAGCAGGTCCACAGCTTGCCGTTTGTCTTCTCACAAAAGCTTCAGAATGTTGGCTCTGGCATCGAAGGCTGGGACATGCTGGCATGAGTAACTTACACTCACTCGTCAAGAAGAAGCATGTCATAGGCATCGAAGATGTCAAGTTCAAGAAGGATCATCTGTGTGGTGCCTGTGAAGCTGGAAAGATGACAAGGGCAAAGCACCCATCGAAGACAATCATGACAACATCTCAACCCTTCGAGCTGTTACACATGGACTTATTTGGACCTACTCACTACTCCACCCTCACAACAACTGCCTGTCTCTATGGCTTCGTCATTGTTGATGATTACTCAAGATACACATGGGTTCACATAATTCTGTACAAGATTGAAGTGCAAGATGTCTTCAGACGCTTCGCAAATCGAGCTATGAACAACTATGGTGTGAAGATCAAGCACATCAGAAGTGACAATGGCACTGAATTCAAGAACACTGGACTTGATCTGTATCTGGATACAATGGGAATCACTCATGAGTTCTCTGCTCCATACACACCTCAGCAAAATGGCATTGTTGAGCGCAAAAACAGAACCCTCATTGAGATGGCTCGAACAATGCTAGATGAGTACAAGACACCAAGAAAGTTCTGGCCTGAAGCTATTGATACAGCATGTCACATCATCAACCGTGTATACATCCATAAGCATCTGAACAAAACATCATACAAGCTACTCACTGGCAAGAAGCCAAACGTCAGTTACTTCAGAGTATTTGGAGCAAGATGCTGGATCAAGGATCCCCATCACAAGTCAAAATTTGCACCTAAGGCTCACGAAGGCTTCATGCTTGGCTATGGAAAGGATTCACACTCCTACAGAGTCTTCAACCTTTATCTCTACAAAACCGTTGAAACTGTGGATGTGAAATTTGATGAAACCAATGGCTCATAGAGAGAGATCCTGCCAAGTACACTGGATGAAGCTCCTTCAAACGAGGCAATCAAGCTGATGGGAACTGGTGAAATCATGCCCTCTGAAGCACAACCTGAAGAGGAACTCATCATCTCTGCACCAAATCAACCTGAAGACAATGCTCATACCGAAGACAATCCTCCCGATGATGACAATGATCAGCCAGAGCAAAATCTTCGTCCTGTTCATCCCCGTGTTGCAAATGAAGTTCAAATAGAGAGGATAATTGACAGCATCAATGCACCTGGTCCGCTCACTCGATCAAGAGCAACACAACTAGCAAACTTCTGTGGGCACTTTTCATTCGTGTCAATATCAGAACCCAAGAAGGTTGCTGAAGCTTTTATGGAACCTGAATGGATTCAAGCCATGCAAGAAGAACTTCAACAGTTCAAACTGAATAATGTTTGGGAACTTGTCAAGCGACCTGATCCTCGCAAGCATAACATTATTGGAACAAAATGGATATATCGAAACAAGCAAGATGAGCATGGCCAAGTCGTCAGAAACAAAGCACGTCTTGTGGCTCAAGGATACACTCAAGTTGAAGGAATTGATTTCGATGAAACATTTGCTCCTGTTGCTAGGCTTGAAGCTATTCGCATACTACTAGCCTATGCTAATCATCACAATATCTTGCTATATCAAATGGATGTAAAGAGTGCATTTCTCAATGGCAAGATTGAAGAAGAAGTATATGTCGCACAAACCTGGCTTTGAAGATCCAAAACATCCTGATATGGTGTGCAAGCTAAACAAGGCACTGTATGGCCTCAAACAAGCCTCTCGCGCCTGGTATGATACAATCAAAGACTTCCTGAAGAGCAAAGGCTTCAAACCAGGATCCCTCGATCCCACTCTCTTCGCGAAGACATATGATGGTGAACTGTTTGTGTGCCAAATATATGTGGATGACATTATCTTCGGGTGCACCAACCAGAAGTACAGTGATGAGTTTGGGTATATGATGCAAGAGCAATATCAAATGTCCATGATGGGTGAGCTGAAGTTCTTCCTTGGTCTTCAAATTCGTCAGCAGAGGAATGGCATCTTCATATCTCAAGAGAAATACCTCAAAGACTGTCTGAAGAAGTTTGGAATGGAAGACTGCAAAGGCTACACGACGCCAATGCCAGCCAAACACCATCTTGGTCCCGACGACAATGGTAAAGAGTTCGATCAAAAGGTATACCGCTTCATGATTGGTTCTTTGCTTTATTTATGTGCATCTAGGCCAGATATTATGCTTAGTGTTTGCATGTGTGCTCGGTACCAAGCGGCACCAAAGGAATCGCATCACTTAGCTATGAAGCGAATTTTTCGATATTTGGCTTACACCCCAACACTCGGATTATGGTATCCCAAGGGCTCAAGATTCGATTTGGTTGGATTCTCAGATGCTGATTATGCTGGTGACAAGGTGGATCGCAAGTCTACTTCTGGCACATGCCATTTTCTTGGTCGATCACTTGTCTGTTGGTCTTCGAAGAAGTAGAACTGTGTATCACTCTCAACTGCTGAATCTGAATACATTGCTGCTGGATCCTGTTGTGCTCAGCTTCTATGGATGAAGCAAACTCTCAAGGACTATGGCATCAACCTAAAACAAGTACCTCTCTTCTGCGACAACGAGAGTGCCATCAAGATAGCCAACAATCCAATCCAACACTCGAAGACAAAGCACATTGAAATTCGTCATCACTTTCTCAGAGATCATGTTATGAAGAAAGATATCGATATCATTCACGTCAACACTGATGAGCAACTGGCAGATATCTTCACAAAGCCCTTGGATGAGAAAAGGTTTTGCAAGTTACGGTGTGAGCTAAATATCTTGGAATCCTCTAATGTCCTGTGATCAGGCACACATCCTAACACTTGTGCATGTTGATGACTTAGATGTGCAACACACAAAGTAAGGTATATCTTCAATCAATGAAGATTTACACTCTGAGTGTGAATACATTAACATGGAATTTGACTTCGGAGCGCCACGATAATTGTGCGCCGTGTCTGGGTCTAATACTTCCTATACGGTGGGTAACGCCACCACCAACCTTTCTTGTTTGAAGTGTTTCATTCAAGGCGTTATATTGCAATGACTTCACATTTGGTTTGTCTTCAGTTTCAATTTGTCTTCATGACTTTCTGCACTATGATGATTTGATTGCTTTCTGATATATATACATACTAGTGTTCTATCCTCTACATCATTCACTTATAGCTATGTCTTCAAGATTGAATCTTTTGAACTAAGTGAATGTGATCAGACCCTAACCTCTCTATGCTTTCTATCTCAAAATCTATCTATCCAAATCATATGCATTGTGTTGAAACTGTCGAATGTCTTCTCTGCGTCCTAGCCAACAGAAGGCAAAGACAAACATTAAATCCGTTTTAAATGGCTTATCTTTACTGTTAAAATCCGGAGAAGCCGGAACAACTCTCCGACATGCCTGGCGGGCATGGGAACATGGGACAACCCTGAGTGTGTTGCATGCTTGCCACGTACCCCTCAGATATGAACCGGTAGGGGCACCAGCGTAATTGCGCTGTGTCTCTCACCTACTTATAAATACCTGTCCCCCTGCGGTAAAGAAATCCTCTTCCACCTCTCCACCTCCGTCAAAACCCTAGCGCCACCTCTAGCTCGTGACGACACCGGCGACAAAGCGCTTAGCTGCCGCGACTTCTCCGACACCGTCCTCACGCCGACCGAGGACATCGTCCTCTCCGCCGTTGCCGTAGGTGTCCTCCGTCGCCAAGTTAGGGCACGGTGGGCTGAACTGCTCGGTCTCCTATTCTTCTCCATCTAGCAGTTCTTCATGCAGTAATTATAACTCTATTTTTTACCACCTTTTTGATCTTCAAGATTCATCCTGTTTACCGAAAGTAGTTTCTGTCTATTCAAAGCTAGATCTATTCCGTCTGCATCTCATACTGCTTAGTCGATTCACTTAGATTTCTTCTAGTTTGATTCCTAACTTGTACTTATTCACGGATTAGTACAAATCTGGAACCAACTCACCTATATAAGTGAATGTCTTCGCAACATGAGGTCAATGTCTTCAAACTGATTTATCTTCAAAATCTTCTGCGAATGCATATGACCTCTTCCCCTTCCCTCACATCTCTAATGCTGTCACAGGTACATGTCCGTGGGGGAATCCCTTGGTTCTCATAGTCTGTATTCGTTTGCAGAATACTTACAGCATCATATAAATTCTCCTGAAGCCAGTTCCTGCTTGACCAGCAAGCGCAAATCTCTGAAGCCTTTGAACGTACTGAAGCCTTTCATCTTGAAGTTCATGGCAACAGAGAAATCAGCAAGGAAGGGTGGCAGACAGCGCAGAGGAGGCACATCTAAAGATCTGCCTGATGACTTAGCAGAACTGTACAAGACAGATCCTGAAGAGAATTATCATCAGAGGAAGATGCGAATCCAATGGATTCGACGCTATTGGGCTGAGGAGTGGTTCAAGTACAGATTTGTGACAAAGGAATATGCAGAGAAGCATGCCATCAAGAGCCCATAGGGTGATATCCTCTATCGAGGGCTTCAACCCAAGAGCCGAGCTGAAGCCATTGAACAAGGCTTCTATCCATGCATGGTCCGTGGGCCACAGCCAGCAAACGCAGATCCCACTTCACTTCTATGGTGTCGTGAAGATTCGCTCTTCAAGCGCAACTATCAGTTTGCTGTGGCTTCGGCCAAGGAGAACAAGAAGTCCTTGGGTTTGGACTTCAATCCAGGTCCCTCTGCTCCCCATGTCGATGGCTCCCGTGAAGCTAATCCCAATGTCATTGGCCCCTATGCCAACCTTGATGGCCTCATCACCTACATCATGGTCCAAGGCGCCAGAGTAGATCATTCTGACAATGGTGCTGACTCTGATGAAGCCCCTGCTCCTCCACCTCCAAAGCTGCAGAAGCAAAAGAAGTCAAAGGCTTCAACCTCAGCTGCAAAGCCACCTCCGAAGACTTTGCGTGCGAAGCCACTGGCCACTGCACCTCCTGAAGCCAGTGTGCAATCTGAAGATCTGTCCCGTATCTCCAAGAGAACGGACAAGAAAAAGCAGCTTGTTAGACCATCTGATCAACGAGCTTTGACTCCTACTGCTATTCTGCGTGAAGAACCCATTGATCTATCAAGTGATGAAGATCTTGCTGATGATGCCCTTGAGCAGCTGATCAAGAGCAAAGAAGAAGCAGAAATCTTCAACAACCTGCCTCTCTTTGATGTGGCCATCATTCACAATTTCAGTGATGAGTGGTTCGACACCCCCAACGTCAGCTTTGAAGATTTACAGCTCCCAATTGGCCTCAGTGTCGCCTTCAATGGCGCCATTGCTTCTAAGCTAGCTCTCGCTCAGCGCATCATTGAGCTCAAAAACAAGATTGATTTTGAGAAGGCTCAATTCAAGAAGCATGTGGCCAATCTGAGTGTTCAAGACGTCCGCAACTTCAAGGTCATGCTCCATGAGCTTAAAGAAGCTTTTCTGATGAAACGCCAAGAAGCTCAGGGCTCCCGAGAACGCATGAAGCTTTTGGCTGATAAGTGTGTGCTTGCCTACAATGAGGCTGAGAAGCGCAAGTCCCTTGGCCGTCCAGGCATTGACCCTAGGATGGCTGCAAAGAGGAAGAAGAAGCACCTTGCTGAACAGCCTAAGCCTTCAAGCCATGAAGCCCCTCGCATTATCTTCCCGAGCAGCATGACTGGCTCGAAGCCAAAGGTCAACACAACCGCCTCAGAACAGAAGAAGACAAAGGCTGCTGAGGCTGATGCCAGAAAGAGAAAGCATGCTGAAGCCTTTGATGCCGCTCCCTCCAAGAAGAAGCGCAAGACCAAGAAGACTAGGGCTGCTTCCACAGAGCCCTTAGTCATTGAACCCATTTCCGTGGTTTACCCTGTGTCTGTTCATCAAGAAAGAAGGATGGTTGTCCATGAGCCTGCTACCACAGAGGCTCATGAGACTGAAGATATTCCAGCAGCTGAACGCAACGCTGCTGAAGACATTGGTCAAGATGACAATGTAAATGATGATGAAGTTCTTCCTCACATCGAACATCAAGTGGTATCATCGCCTGTTCGTACGAACAGCGAAATCATCAGCATTAGTCGTCCATTGACGCCAATTGCTCAGGATGCTTCGTGGGTTGATCACCCGCAACAACAACAAGACTCCCCCAGTACTCCCCAACAACAACAACAAGCTACACCCCCAGTGCAAGAAGAGGATGAAGACTTTCAGGCTCAGCCAAGTCCATCTCCTAACTTGAAGCCAGCACTTCGCAGGCTTCGCAGAGGACAAAGGCCTGAAGTCCCTCTGTCGAGCGTTCCTGAAGGAGAAGTGCAACGTTCACCTGTTGCACGGCAAGTATTTTCTGAACCAGCTCCAACAGTGAACATCTCCGTGTCTGAAGCACATGCTGCTGAAGACACTCCGGCTTCATCAGCCGAAGAAAAAGAAGAAGTTCGTGTACCAACACCCCCAGCGATTGAAGAAGAAGCAGTTCATGATTTGAACGTGCCTGTGCCCGACCCTACTGTTCGTCAAGAGGAGGTTGAAAATGTTGAGGCTGCCACAACCAACGCCCATGAAGCCAGTGACGTAGTCATGGCTGACGCCAATGTGGAGCCTGCACCAACCAGTGTGCCTGAAACCAATGAGGCCACTGTGCCTGAAGCAAATGTGGCCACTGATCCTGAAGCACCTGAAGCTCATGAGAATGCTGCACCTGACGCCAATGAGGAGGCTGCACCTGGAGCAAATATGACAACTGCTCCTGAAGCACTTGTTGTGCAGCCTGAACCCTCTGATGTTGCCCCTGCTCCTGTTCCGCCACCAAGGCCTCACACTATTGAGCAAGCATACGATCACGGTCAGCTTGTCACTATCCGATGGCCCGTTTTGGTGCCTCCGCCTGCTACCTCAGGACCCCAATTTGACTATCATGTTGAGCATCGGCCTCAGGTCCAGAAGCCAAAACCGAGATTGCCAAGGTTTCCAGGTACTGCCAACTCCCCCGGGTCCTTCAATGCAAATGGCTTCAAGAGCCACAATACCTTATTTGACAGCGCCAAGAACCCCTACTCCAAGCCAAGGATTTCATCAGATCGGTTCTGGAGCTATCAGCAGAGAAGCTATTACTCATGCATGTTATATGATCAAGGGCGCATTTTCCCTCATATGCGCCTTGACACTGAAGCTATTGCTGGACTGCCGTGCTTGGAAGAAGCACTTGACTGCTTTCGCGATGCTGGTCTGCTCCATTTTGTGACAGACAAGGAACATTGGAATGAAGAGCTATTGCTTCAATTCTATGCCACTCTGCACATTCGCGGGTACAACAGAGACATCAAGACATGGGTTCTCGAGTGGATGACTGGAAATGTTCATCATGAAGCCAAAGCTATGGATATCATCGAGCTTACTGGGCTAGCCACTCCTGGAGAACTCTATGAACCTAACTGTCAGCTACACCGCAATGCTGTGGAGAGCATCTTTCATAAGCCAGAACCCAATATGAGCCAGATGCTGAGCATGATGAAGCCTTTGCCATCTGACGCTGAGTATCCCACACATTTCTTTGTTGAAGACCTTGAGTATCTGCCTCGCACCATATACCATATCATCAGGCGAACTCTATGGCCAGTCAAGGGACACTCATCATCGGCCAAGCTTGAAGGAGCCATGAAGCTTTGGTCTTCTATATTCTTAATGGCATCAGCTTCAACACTCAGGAATTCTTCATCAGGCAACTTGCTGCTTCTGGATCTGACCTGTTTGGTCTGAAGTTTTATGCTCCCTGGGTCATGCGCCTCATCAAGCGACACTCATCTGTCAATTATCAGCCCTCTGCTCGCAATCACATCATATTTTTGCCCGAGGTTGATATGTCAGTTGATGCTGTATACTCTGACCTTGCCAAGACGCCACTTTGTCTTTAGAACATTGAGCACCAAAGCTTCACTCAGCCTATTGAAGGTGTTCAAGCAGCAACAAGATTCTAACCACTAGCTGGTAACACCCGTCTGCCTCACAAAGCGCCAACTGAAGCCACTGAAAGCACCATTGCGCAAAGGCCTCGGAAGCGTTCTCGTGTTCTTAATGACCGAGAGCTTCTTGTGGCTCTTCATCAGAAGCAAGATAAGCATCATTTCTGGCTCAAGCGCGAAATGCAAAGCCTCTTGGTGGATGTCAATCGCATTCGCAACCTTGCCACCAAGAATGCCTTTGTTGCTCATGAAACCTGCGAAGATCATGGAAGAGTTTGACCCTGCTCAGTGCTGAAGCTGATCTTCAAGATGATGGCTTCAATGAAAGATTCCAGTTCGACTCCACTCCTCCAAGGACTGCTACCCTGCATCGAACTCCATCTCTTGAAGACTCTGAATATTCCTCTTCCACGGCAACAGTTAATGCCAGAGTGATCGATGATGAAGATGACGCTACTTCACCACCTCCAACTACTACTGCGCGCATCGACATTGCACCAAGCTCGTCTGCACCGCCAACCAACGACGACAACCCTGCTGCTTCACCTACTCATGATGACGAGTAGATGCTCTATGTCTTCAAACCTTTTTGGTCATTACTGACAAAACGGGGAGAAGCGTATGAGTTGATAGTCTTCAAGCGGGTTCATATGGGCAGTTGCGTTATATTTTGCTGCGTGCTTACAACTCTTGCATTTTGAAACATTTGGTCGTTGCTACTTCTGCTACTTATTTGCTTTGCGATGATAAATTCCGCATGTGCGACGATAACTTCCGCACCTAAATCATTCTGCAGACGTCCATTTTTCATTATGCATGTCATTCTTATTGCTATATCATTTCATGCATGATGAATTATCTTCATAAGTTGAAGTGGATCTCCACAAGTACAACCTGCCATGTGCATTTGCATTCCAAAAGCAAATTACTTATATGCACATCTTCAGGGGGAGCCCTTGCAACTTATGAAGACAAATTCCTATCCTTACAATTTCACATATTTTATCCCCGTTGAAAACTTCAACCAGTTTGTCATCAATCACCAAAAAGGGGGAGATTGTAAGTGCATCTAGTGCCACCCCTTGTTGGTTTTGGAGTATTGACGACAAAGTTGGTTGAGGGACTAATGCGTTTGTGAGAATTGTAGGATAACGCAGGTAGTGTCCCTCATTGATTCGGTTTACCTACCGGAGATGACCCCTAAAAATGTATGAAGACATTGAAGACAATGGTGGTAAGAGAAGACATTCTTATTGAAGACTATGACATGAGAAGACATTGCGTGAAGACTTTGGAGCGCGAAGACTGTGTGTTTTCGTTGTTTCCTTTTTCTTCTTTGTTGAGTCATAGGAACCACCGTACTGTTAAGTGGGGTCCAAGTGAACTAAGTCAGAGTGACTGAAGTGATGCTCAACCCAAATCCTATGTCTACGAGCAAAGACAATGAGAGCAAATCTTATCCAGAGCTGGATGAGTCAGCTTTGCTTGTAGCCCAAGTAAAGTTGCCGCGTGTGTTTGAAATCTGACCGTTGGAACACGTGTCAGTTCCTTAGTGACCCAGGGTCATTTTGGACAAATCAGGTCAGGTTGCCTAGTGGCTATAAATATCCCACCCCCTACACCATAAATTGGTGGCTGCTCAGAGTTTGTGCACGGCTTTTGTCGTTTGAGAGCAACCCACCTCGAAGCATTTGAGAGAGAGAAATCCTTGCGAGGACAAAGCCCAAACACCCAGAGCCAAAGAGTGTTAGGCATCACTGAAGTCTTTCTGTCTGTGTGACCTGAAGACTTATTACACTTGAGGACTGTGAATCCTCCAGCCGGTTAGGCGTCGCGTTCTGAGCATCCAAGAGTCATTGTGGATTGCCGGTGAACGAAGTCTGTGAAGGTTTGGAAGTCTCCCTTGAATACTTACCAGAGTGATTGGGCGAGGACTGGGTGTCCTTAGCTCAAGAGGAATAAGGTGAAGACACGGTCTTCTGAGTTAAATCTCAGCCTCCCTAACCAGACGTACAATTGTCACAGCAACTGGAACTGGTCCAACAAATCCTATGTCTTCAACAAGCAACTGGTTCTATCTCTTCCAATCTTACTTGAGTTTGTCTTCATGAAGTCATTGCTTATCAGTTTATCTATTTGACTTCATAGCTTGACTGCTATTGTTGATTGGCTTCACACTATCTTCCATCTTGATCCTTACTACCTTACTGCCATTAGTCCTGTACTTTCACACCATCACATACTTGACTATGGCTTGTTCGGGGTAGTTTATCTTCCGCTGCATATCAATTAAGTTGTTTCTGTTGTTTGTCTTCGAAACTTCCAAGTTTTGAAGACTTTCATAAAAATCGCCTATTCACCCCCCCTCTAGTCGATACTAGCACTTTCAACACATATCCATAATATTGATGCCAAAAAGATGCAAAGTTGATAATGATAGTGCAACATACTTGTGGCACTGCTGTTTAGGTCATATTGGTGTAAAGCGCATGAAGAAACTCCATGCAGATGGACTTTTGGAATCACTTGATACTTGCAAACCATGCCTCATGGGCAAGATAACTAAAGCTCTGTTCTCCGGAACAATGGAGCGAGCTAATAACTTATTGGAAATAATACATACTGATGTATGCGGTCCGATGAGTGTTGAAGAACGCGACGGGTATCGTTATTTTTTGACCTTCACAGATGATTTGAGTAGGTATGGGTATATATATTTGATGAAACACAAGTCTCAAACATTTGAAAAGTTCAAAGAATTTCAGAGTGAAGTGGAGAATCATCGTAAAAAGAAAATAAAGTTTCTATGATCTGATCGCGGAGGCAAATATTTGAGTTACGAGTTTGACCTTCATTTAAAACAATGTGGAATTGTTTCACAACTCACGCCACCTAGAACACCACAGCGTAATGGTGTGTCCAAACGTCGTAACCGTACTTTATTAGATATGGTCTGATCTATGATGTCTCTTACCGATTTACCACTATCGTTTTGGGGTTATGCATTAGAGATAACCACATTCACATTAAATAGGGCACCGTCTAAATCCGTTGAGATGATACCATATGAACTATGGTTTGGCAAGAAACCTAAGCTTTCGTTTCTTAAAGTTTGGGGATGCGACACTTATGTCAAAAGGATTTAGCCTGATAAGCTCGAACCCAAATCGGAGAAGTGCGTCTTCATAGGATACCCTAAGGAAACTATTGGGTACACCTTCTACCATAGATTTGAAGGCAAGATATTTGTTGCCAAGAATGGATCCTTTCTAGAGAAGGAGTTTCTCTCGAAATAATTGAGTGGGAGGAAAGTAGAACTTGATGAGCTAATTGTACCTTCTCTCGAATTGGAAAGTAGCACATCACAGAAAACCATTCCTGGTGATGCCGACACCAACTAGAGAGGAAGCAAATGATAATGATCATGAAATTTCAGATCAAGCTACTACTGATCCTCGTAGGTCGACCAAAGCACGATCCGCACCAGAGTGGTATGGTAATCCTATCCTAGAAGTTATGTTATTAGACCATGGCGAACATGCGAACTATGAAGAAGCTATGATGAGCCCAGATTCCGATAAATGGCTTGAGACCATGAAATCGGAGATAGGATCCATGTATGAGAACAAAGTATGGACTTTGGTGGACTTGCCCGATGATCGGCAAGCCATTGAGAATAAATGGATCTTCAAGAAGAAGACATACACTGATGGTAATGTCACTATCTACAAAGCTCCACTTGTCGCAAAAGGTTTTCGACAAGTTCAAGGGGTTGACTATGATGAGACTTTCTCGCCCGTAGCGATGCTTAAGTCAGTCCGAATCATGTTAGCAATTGCCGCATTTTATAATTATGAAATCTGGCAAATGGATGTCAAAACTGCATTCCTTAATGGATTTATTAAAGAAGAGTTGTATATGATGCAACCAGAAAGGTTTTGTCGATCCTAAAGGTGCTAACAAAGTGTGCAAAGCTCCAGCGATCCATTTATGGACTAATGCAAGCATCTCGGAGTTAGAATATACGCTTTGATGAGGTGATCAAAGCATATGATTTTATATAGACTTACGGTGAAGCCTGTATTTACAAGAAAGTGAGTGGGAGCTCTGTAGCATTTCTGATATTATATGTGGATGACATATTGTTGATTGGAAATGATATAGAATTTTGGGATAGCATAAAAGGATACTTGAATAAGATTTTTCCAGGAAAAGACCTCGGTGAAGCTGTTTATATATTGGGCATCAAGATCTATAGGGATAGACGAGACACTTAATAGGACTTTCACAAAGCACATACCTTGGCAAAGTTATGAAGAAGTTCAAAATAGATCAGTCAAAGAAAGGTTTCGTGCCTGCATTGCAAGGTGTGAAGTTGAGTAAAGACTCAAAACCCGACCACGACAGAAGATAGAGAGAGAATGAAAGCCATTCCCTATGCCTCAGCCATAGGTTCTATAAAGTATGCCATGCTGTGTACCAGACCTGTTGTGTACCTTGCCATGAGTTTGGAAAGGGGGTACAATAGTGATCTAGGAGTAAGATCACTGGCCAACGGTCAAAGTTATCCATAGTTACTTAAGAGGACTAAGGAGATATTTCTTGGTTATGGAGGTGATAAATAGTTTGTCGAAAAGGGTTACGCCGATGTGATACGTCTCCAACGTATCTATAATTTTTGATTGTTCCATGCTATTATATTACCTGTTTTGGATGTTTATGGGCTTTACTTTACACTTTTATATCATTTTTGGAACTAACCTACTAACCGGAGGCCAAGGTTGTCAGAATCGCGATTCTGTTATACGACTCTACGACTTTACGATCCAAACTAACCCCTCTGATTCTACGATTTTAGTTCATAGAATCTACGTTTTTACGATCCTTATAGTGAAGATTCTACGATTTGCGATCCTACCATCAGAGCTTCGGTCCGATTCAAAATCACGACTCTGACAACCTTGCCGGAGGCCCAACCCGAGTTGCTGTTTTTTTGCCTATTTCAGTGTTTCGAAGAAAAGGAATATCAAACGGAGTCCAAACGGAATGAAACCTTCGGGAGCGATCTTTTTGGAACAGACGCAATCCACGGGACTTGGAGTGGAAGTCAAGCAACAAACGAGGCGGCCACGAGGGTGCCCGGTGCGCCCCCCACCCACGTAGGCCCCTCGAGCGTACACCGACCTACTTCTTCCTCCTATATATATCCACATACCCCGAAAACAACAAGGAGCACCACGAAAAACTATTTCCACCGCCGCAACCTTCTGTATCCGCGAGATCCCATCTTGGAGCCTTCGCCGGTGCTCTGTTAGAGGGGGAATCGACCACGGAGGGCCTCTACATCATCTCCAAGGCCTCTTCGATGAGTTGTGAGTAGTTTACCATAGACCTTCGGGTCCATAGTTATTAGCTAGATGGCTTCTTCTCTCTCTTTGAATCTCAATACAAAGTTCTCCTCGATCTTCTTGGAGATCTATTCGATGTAACTCTTTTTGCGGTGTGTTTGTAGAGATCCGATGAATTGTGGGTTTATGACCAACTTTATCTATGAGAAATATTTGAATCTCCTCTGAATTCTTTTATGTGTGATTAAGTTATCTTTGCAAGTCTCTTCGAATTATCAGTTTGGTTTGGCCTACTAGATTAATCTTTCTTGCAACGGGAGAAGTGCTTGGCTTTGGGTTCAATCTTGTAGTGTCCTTTCCCAGTGACAGAAGGGGCAGCAAGGCACGTATTGTATTGTTGCCATCGAGGGTAAAAAGATGGGTTTTATATCATATTGCATGAATTTATCCCTCTACATCATGTCATCTTTCTTAATGCGTTACTCTGTTCTTCATGAACTTAATACTCTAGATGCAGGCAGGAGTCGGTCGATGTGTGGAGTAATAGTAGTAGATGCAGAATCGTTTCGATCTACTTGTCACGGACGTGATGCCTATATACATGATCATGCCTAGATAATCTCATAACTATGCGCTTTTCTATCAATTGCTCGACAATAATTTGTTCACCCACCGTAATGCTTATGCTATCTTGAGAGAAGCCACTAGTGAAACCTATGGCCCCCGGTTCTATCTTTTATCATATAAGTTTTCCATCTACTTTTATTTGCATCTTTTATTTTCCATCTATATCATAAAAATACCAAAAATATTTATCTTATCTTATTATCTCTATCAGATCTCACTTTTGCAAGTTACCGTGAAGGGATTGACAACCCCTTTATCGCGTTGGTTGCGAGGTTCTTGTTTGTTTGTGTAGGTGCGTGGGACTTTTGAGGAGCCTCCTACTGGATTGATACCTTGGTTCTCAAAAACTGAGGGAAATACTTACGCTACTTTTCTGCATCACCCTTTCCTCTTCAAGGGAAAAACCAACGCAAGCTCAAGACGTTGCCGGGGAGGTCTTCGCTCAAGTCAAGACATACCGAGTACCCATCACAAACTCATCTCCCTCACATTACATTATTTGCCATTTGCCTCTCATTTTCCTCTCCCCCACTTCACCCTTGCTGTTTTATTCGCCCTCTCTTTTCCAATCTCCTCTCTCTTTCGCTTGCTTTTTTTGTTTGCTTGTGTGTTGGATTGCTTGTCGGATGGCGCAAGATAATACAAAATTGTGTGACTTTTCCAATACTAATAATAATGATTTCCTTAGCACTCCGATTGCTCCTCTTAATGATGTTGAGTCTTGTTAAATCAATGCTGCTTTGTTGAATCTTGTTACGGATGGTCAATTCTCCGGCCTTCCTAGTGAAGATGCCGCTACTCATATAAACAACTTTGTTTATTTGTGTGATATGCAAAAGAAGAAAGATACGGATAATAATATTGTTAAATTGAAGTTATTTCCGTTTTCACTTAGAGATCATGCTAAAACTTGGTTTTCGTCTTTGCCTAAGAACAGTATTGATTCTTGGAACAAGTGCAAGGATGCTTTTATCTCTAAGTATTTTCTTCCCGCTAAGATCATCTCTCTTAGGAATGACATTATGAATTTTAAACAACTTGATCATGAGCATGTTGACCAATCTTGGGAAAGAATGAAATTAATGATTCGCAATTGCCCTACTCATGGTTTGAATTTATGGATGATCATACAAAATTTTTATGCCGGATTGAATTTTGCTTCTAGAAATCTTTTAGATTCGGCCTCGGGAGGCACTTTTATGGAAATCACTTTAGGATAAGCTACTAAACTCCTTGATAACATTATGGCTAATTATTCTCAATGGCACACCGAAAGAACTACTAGTAAAAAAGTGCATGCTATAGAAGAAATTAATGTTTTGAGTGGAAAGATGGATGAATTTATGAAATTGTTTGCTACTAAGAGTGCTCCTATTGATCCTAATGATATGCCTTTGTCTACTTTGATTGAGAATAATAATGAATCTATGGATGTGAATTTTGTTGGTAGGAATAATTTTGGTAACAACGCGTATAGAGGAAACTTTAATCATAGGTCGTTCCCTAGTAATTCCTCTAACAATTATGGAAATTCCTACAATAATTCTTATGGAAATTTTAATAAGATGCCCTCTGATTTTGAGAATAGTGTTAAAGAATTTATGATCTCTCAAAAGAATTTTAATGCTTTGCTTGAAGAAAAATTGCTTAAAGTTGATGATTTGGCTAGGAACGTTGATAGGATTTCGCTTGATGTTGATTCTTTGAAACTAGATATATTCCTCCTAATCATGATATCAATGAGTCTCTAAAAACTATGAGAATTTCCATTGATGAGTGCAAAGAAAGAACCGCTAGGTTGCGTGCTAAAAAAGATTGCTTTGTAAAAGTGTGTTCTTCTAGTTCCCATGAAAATAATGATGAAGATCTAAAAGTTATTGATGTGTCCCCTATTAAATTTTTGTTTTACAATATGAATCTTAACAATGATGGGACTGGAGATGAGTCAACTTTAGTTAAAAGGTGTCCCAATGATTCAGAGTTTTTAGATCTTGATGCTAAATTTGGTAAAAGTGGGATTGGAGAGGTCAAGACTTTAAATAGCATTGAACCCACTATTATGGATTCAAGGAATTTAATTATGATAATTGTTCTCTAATAGATTGTATTTTCTTGTTGCAATCCGTGTTGAATTCTCCTCATGCTTATAGTCAAAATAAAGCTTTTACCAAACATATTGTTGATGCCTTGATGCAATCTTATGAGGAAAAACTTAATTTGGAAGTTTCTATACCTAGAAAACTTTATGATGAGTGGGAACCTACTATAAAGATTAAAATTAAAGATCATGAGTCTATGCTTTATGTGATTTGGGTGCTAGTGTTTCCACGATTCCGAAAACTTTATGTGATGTAATAGGTTTCCATGATTTTGATGATTGCTCTTTAAATTTGCACCTTGCGGATTCCACCATTAAGAAACCTATGGGAAGGATCAATGATGTTCTTATTGTTGCAAATAGGAATTATGTGCCCATAGATTTTATCGTTCTTGATATAGATTGCAATCTTTCATGTCCTATTATTCTTGGTAGACCTTTCCTTAGAACGATTGGTGCAAGTATTGATATGAAGGAAGGGAATATTAGATTCCAATTTCCATTAAGGAAAGGCATGGAACACTTTCCAAGAAAGAAATTTAAATTACCTTATGAATCTATCATGTGAGCTACTTATGAAGAATGCCAAAGATGGCACTACTTAGATCTATCCTCGCTTTTATGCCTAGCTAGGGGCGTTAAACGATAGCGCTAGTTGGGAGGCAACCCAATTTTATTTTTGTTTCTTACTTTTTGCTTCTGTTTAGTAATAAATATTTCATCTAGTTTCTTTTTAGATGTGGTTTTATGTTTTAATTAGTGTTTGTGCCAAGTAGAACCTATAGGATAACCTACGATGATAGTTAATTTGATTCTGCTGAAAAACAGAAACTTTTACGCGCATGAAAATAATTTTAGTAATTCATAGAAACATGCTTTTGCGTTGATTCTTTTGATGTGGATCAATAGACAAATTGCACAGGACTTCCTATTTTTGTAGGATTTTTGGAGTTTCATAAGTATTCGAAAGTTACAGATTGCTACAGACTGTTCTGTTTTTGACAGATTCTGTTTTTCGTGTGTTGTTTGCTTATTTTGATGCATCTATGGCTAGTATCGGGGGGGTATGAACCATAGAGAAGTTGGAATACAGTAGGTTTAACACCAATATAAATAAATAATGAGTTCATTACAGTACCTTATGTGGTGGTTTTTCTTTCTTGCACTAACAGAGCTTATGAGATTTCCTGTTGAGTTTTGTGTTGTGAAGTTTTCAAGTTTTGGGTAAAGATTTGATGGACTATGGAATAAGGAGTGGCAAGATCCTAAGCTTGGGGATGCCCATGGCACCCCAATATATTCAAGGATAACCAAAAGCCTAAGCTTGGGGATGCCCCGGAAGGCATCCCCTCTTTCGTCTCCGTCTATCGGTAACTTTACTTGGAGCTATATTTTTATTCGCCACATGATATGTGTTTTGCTTGGAGCGTCTTGTATGATATTAGTCTTTGATTTTTAGTTTACCACAATCATCCTTGCTGTACACACCTTTTGGGAGAAACCCACTTAATTGGAATTTATTAGAATACTCTATGTGCTTCACTTATATCTTTTGAGCTAGATAGTTTTGCTCTAGTGCTTCATTTATATCTTTTAGAGCACGGCGGTGGTTTAATTTTGTAGAAATTGTTGATCTCTCATACTTCACTTATATTATTTTGAGAGTCTTTTAGAACAGCATGATATTTGCTATGGTTATAAAATTGGTCCTAGAATGATGGGCATCCAAGTTGGGTATAATAAAAACTATCATAGGAAGTGAATTGGATGCTATGATCAATTTGATACTTGATAATTGTTTTGAGATATGGAGGTGGTGATATTAGAGTCATGCTAGTTGGGTGATTGTGAATTTAAAGAATACTTGTGTTGAAGTTGGCAAGTCCCGTAGCATGCACGTATGGTAAAAGTTGTGTAACAAATTTATTGCATGGAGTGCTCTTTTGATTGCCTTCCCTTGAGTGGAGGTCGGGGGCGCGCGATGGTTAACTCCTACCAACCTCCCCCCTAGGAGCATGCGTAGTAGTACTTTGCTTTGAGGGCTAATAAAACTTTTGCAATAAGTATACGAGTTCTTTATGACTAATGTGAGTCCATGGATTATACGCACTTTTACCTTTCCATCATTGCTAGCCTCTTCAGTAGCGTGCATTGCCCTTTCTCACCTTGAGAGTTGGTGCAAACTTTGCCGGTGCATCCAAACTCCATGATACGATGCGCTCTATCACACATAAACCTCCTTATATCTTCCTCAAAACAGCCACCATACCTACCTATTATGGAATTTCCATAGCCATTCCGAGATATATTGCCATGCAACTTTCCACCGTTCCGTTCATCATGACATGCATCATCATTGTCATATTGCCTTGCATGATCATGTAGTTGACATCGTATTTGTGGCAAAGCCACCATGCATAATTTTTCATACATGTCACTCTTGATTCATTCCCCATCCCGGTACACCGCCGGAGGCATTCATATAGAGTCATATCTTGTTCTAGTTTTGAGTTGTAATTCATGAGTTGTAAATAAATAGAAGTGTGATGATCATCATTATTAGAGCATTGTCCCCCCAAAAAAAGGGAAAAAAGAAAGGCCAAAAAGAAAAAAAAGGAAAGGCCAAAGAAAAAAAAGGCCAAAAAAAAGAAAGGCCCCAAAAAAAGGGGGCAATGTTACTATCCTTTTCCATACTTGTGCTTCAAAGTAGCACCATGTTCTTCATATAGAAAGTCTCTTATGTTGTCACTTTCATATACTAGTGGGAATTTTTCATTATAGAACTTGGCTTGTATATTCCTATGATGGGCTTCCTCAAAATACCCTAGGTCATCGTGAGCAAGCAAGTTGGATGCACACCCACTTAGTTTCTTCTGTTGAGCTTTCATACATTTATAGCTCTAGTGCATCCATTGCATGGCAATCCCTACTCCTCATGTTGACATCAATTGATGGGCATCTCCATAGCCCGTTGATTAGCCTCATCAATGTGAGACTTTCTCTTTTTTTGTCTTCTCCACACAACCTCCATCATCATATTCTATTCCACCCATAGTGCTATATCCATGGCTCACACTCATGTACTGCGCGAGAGTTGAAAAAAAAGCTGAAGCGCGTTAAAAAGTATGAACCAATTGCTTGGCTGAAACCGGGGTTGTTCTTGATGGGAGTATTTTGTGTGATGAAAATGAAACATAGCCTAACTATATGATTTTGTAGGGATGAACCTTCAAATGCCATGTTATTTTGAGAAGACATGATTGCTTAGTTAGTATGCTTGAAGTATTACTATTTCTTACGTCAATATGAACTTTTATTTTGAATCATTTGGATCTGAACATTCATTCCACAATAAAGAAAATTACATTGAGAATTATGCTAGGTAGCATTCCACATCAAAAATTATGTTTTTATCATTTACCTACTCGAGGATGAGCAGGAATTAAGCTTGGGGATGCTTGATACGTCTCCAACGTATCTATAATTTTTTATTGTTCCATGCTATTATATTACCCGTTTTGGATGTTTATGGGCTTTACTTTACACTTTTATATCATTTTTGGAACTAACCTACTAACCAGAGGCCCAACCCGAGTTGCTGTTTTTTTTGCCTATTTCAGTGTTTCGAAGAAAAGGAATATCAAACGGAGTCCAAACGGAATGAAACCTTCGGGAGCGATCTTTTTGGAACAGACGCAATCCACGGGACTTGGAGTGGAAGTCAAGCAACAAACGATGCGGCCATGAGGGTGCCCGGTGTGCCCCCCACCCACATGGGCCCCTCGAGCGTACACCGACCTACTTCTTCCTCCTATATATATCCACATACCCCGAAAACAACAAGGAGCACCACGAAAAACTATTTCCACCGCCGCAACCTTCTGTATCCGCGAGATCCCATCTTGGAGCCTTCGCCGGCGCTCCGCCGGAGGGGGAATCGACCACGGAGGGCCTCTACATCATCTCCAAGGCCTCTCCGATGAGTTGTGAGTAGTTTACCACAGACCTTCGGGTCCATAGTTATTAGCTAGATGGCTTCTTCTCTCTCTTTGAATCTCAATACAAAGTTCTCCTCGATCTTCTTGGAGATCTATTTGATGTAACTCTTTTTGTGGTGTGTTTGTCGAGATTTTATGATCAAGTTTATCTATGAGAAATATTTGAATCCCCTCTGAATTCTTTTATGTGTGATTAAGTTATCTTTGCAAGTCTCTTTGAATTATCAGTTTGGTTTGGCCTACTAGATTGATCTTTCTTGCAATGGGAGAAGTGCTTAGCTTTGGGTTCAATCTTGCGGTGTCCTTTCCCAGTGACAGCAGGGGCAGCAAGACACGTATTGTATTGTTGCCATCGAGGATAAAAAGATGGGGTTTATATCATATTGCATGAATTTATCCCTCTACATCATGTCATCTTTCTTAATGCGTTACTATGTTCTTCATGAACTTAATACTCTAGATGCAGGCAGGAGTCGGTCGATGTGTGGAGTAATAGTAGTAGATGCAAAATCGTTTCGATCTACTTGTCATGGACGTGATTCCTATATACATTATCATGCCTAGATAATCTCATAACTATGTGCTTTTCTATCAATTGCTCGACAGTAATTTGTTCACCCACCGTAATGCTTATGCTATCTTGAGAGAAGCCACTAGTGAAACCTATGGCCCCGGGTCTATCTTTTGTCATATAAGTTTTCCATCTACTTTTATTTGCATCTTTTATTTTCCATCTATATCATAAAAATACCAAAAATATTTATCTTATCTTATTATCTCTATCAGATCTCACTTTCGCAAGTTACCGAGAAGGGATTGACAACCCCTTTATCGCGTTGGTTGCGACTTGCGAGGTTATTGTTTGTTTGTGTAGGTGCGTGGGACTTTTGAGGAGCCTCCTACTGGATTGATAGCTTGGTTCTCAAAAATTGAGGAAAATACTTATGCTACTTTGCTGCATCACCCTTTTCTCTTTAAGGGAAAAACCAACGCAAGCTCAAGACGTAGCACGATGCAAGCTTTGACACCGATCCGGATGACTCTAAGTCTCAATCTGGATACATGTTGAAAGTGGGAGAAATTAGTTAGAGTAGCTCCGTGCAGAGCGTTGTAGACATAGAAATTTGCTAAATACACAGATCTAAATGTGGTAGACCCGTTGACCAAACTTCTCTCACAAGCAAAACATGATCACACCTTAGTACTCTTTGAGTTTTAATCACATGGCGATGTGAACTAGATTATTGACTCTAGTAAACTCTTTGGGTGTTGATCACATGGTGATGTGAACTAGATTATTAACTCTAGTGCAAGTGGGTGACTGATGGAAATATGCCCTAGAGGCAATAATAAAATGGTTATTATTATATTTCCTTAATCATGATAAAATTTTATTATTCATGCTAGAATTGTATTGACCGGAAACTTAAATACATATGTGGATACATAAATAAATATTGTGTCCCTAGTGAGCCTCTACTAGACTACCTCGTTGATCAAAAGATGGTTAAGTTTTCCTAACTATAGACATGAGTTGTTCTTTGATAACGGGATCACACCATTAGGAGAATGATGTAATGGACAAGACTCATCCGTTAGCATATCATATGATCGTTCAGTTTATTGCTACTGCTTTCTTAATGTCAAATACATGTTCCTTCGATCATGCGATCATGCAACTACCGGATACTGGAGGAATGCCTTGTGTGCTATCAGATGTCACAACGTAACTGGGTGATTATAAAGATGCTCTACAGGTATGTCTGAAAGTTTCTGTTGAGTTGGCATGGATCGAGATTGGGATTTGTCACTCCAAGTATCGGAGAGGTATCTCTGGGCCCTCTCGGTAATACACATCATAAGAAGCTTGCCGAGAGTTAATTACGAGATAATGTATTACGGAACGAGTAAATAGACTTGCCGTTAACGAGATTGAACTAGGTATGGAGATACCGACGATCGAGTCTCGGGCAAGTAACATACCGACAGATAAAGAAAACTACGTATATTGTCATAAAGGTTCGTCCGATAAAGATCTTCGTGGAATATGTAGGAACCAATATGGGCATCCAGGCCCTACTATTGGTTATTGACCGGAGAAGCGTCTCGGTCATGTCTACATTATTCTCGAATCCGTAGGGTCCGCACGCTTAACGTTCATTGATGATATAATATTATATGAGTTATGTATGTTGGTGACTGTCGGTGTCAAAACCGGCGGATCTCAGGTAGGGGGTCCCGAACTGTGCGTCTAGGCGGACGGTAACAGGAGACGAGGGACATGATGTTTTACCCAGGTTCGGGCCCTCTCGATGGAGGTAAAACCCTACGTCCTGCTTGATTAATATTGATGATATGGGTAGTACAAGAGTGGATCTACCACGAGATCAAGGAGGCTAAACCCTAAAGCTAGCCTATGGTATGATTGTTGTAATGTATGTTGTGTCCTACGGACTAAAGCCCTCCGGTTTATATAGACACCGGAGGAGGCTAGGGTTACACAGAGTCGGTTACAATGGTAGGAAATCTACATATCCGTATCGCCAAGCTTGCCTTCCACGCCAAGGGAAGTCCCATCCGGACACGGGACGGAGTCTTCAATCTTGTATCTTCGTAGTCTTGGAGTCCGGCGGACGATGATAGTCCGGCTGTCCGGACACCCCCTAGTCCAGGACTCCCTTAGTAGCCCCTGAACCAGGCTTCAATGATGATAAGTCCGGCGCGCATAATGTTCGGCATTGCAAGGCGGGTTCCTCCCTTGAATAATCCAGAGAAGATCATGAACACCAGGATAGTGTCCGGCTCTGCAAAATAAATTCCACATTCCACCGTAGAGAGAATAAAATGTACACAAGTCCAATATGCTGACGTATTATGCGGCATGACATCACACCGCTACCAGGCTTTTACTTGAATCGTTTTTTTATGATACCACCTCAGCACGTTTAGCGAAGCGGTTTCCTTGGCACATCTTGTCGAAGCAGAGATCGTGTTCCCCTTATTCCGGGATTCCCATCAATACGGACGTGGGTAACCCAACCGCGCCATTGATGGTGGCACTTGGGGGATAAGCGAGTTTTACCGGGCCGGCGGGGGACGCATAGTCTTCGTCCGCCTATATATAAGGGATAAGGATTTACCTTCTCACCTATGCCTTCTTCCTCCTTTGCTTATCCATCTCCGCGCACTCAAGCTCCAACGCCCAAGCTCGCGCATCTCGCCTCAACCTTCTCCGAATATGTCTGGAGCGGGAGGCAAATGGTTGGCCTCCACCGTTAAGGAGGAGCACATCACCAAGCTGCGCAGCGCCGGATACCTCTCCGGCGATATCGCGCATCGGCTGCCCGACGAGGGGTAGCTCATCCCTACCCCCGGGCCCCATGAGAGGGTCGTCTTTCTTCCCCACTTCCTCCGCGGACTGGGCTTTCCACTCCACCCATTCGTCCGGGGGCTCATGTTTTACTACGGCCTGGATTTCCACGATCTGGCGCCGAACTTCATCCTCAACATCTCGGCGTTTATCATCGTGTGCGAGGCCTTCCTCTGCATCCGGCCCCACTTCGGCATGTGGCTCAAGACCTTCAACATCAAGCCGAAGGTTGTGAAGGGCACGCAAGCGGAATGGTTCTACATCACCGAGCCGCGTGAGCCCACATGGGCAGCGGCCCCCGAGTTTAGATCTGGCATCCCCACGCAGCTCACCTCCTGGAAAGAGAAGGGCTTGCTGTGGGGCAATCCGAAGGAGCTGACGGGACTCCGAGCCTGCATCCAGAAATTGGTGAGCAATAAGCTCAGGCTCGTCGACGTGGTCCAAGTCATGCTCATCCGCCGGATTCTCCCATGCCAAGAACGGGCATTCAATCTATGGGAGTTCAATCCGGAACAGCACCAGGCGCTAAGCGGGCTCTTCGACACGACATATGAAAGCGCCTGGAGGGTGTTGTTTAAGGGCGCCGAAGCCCCCGCATCCGCGACGGAAGATCGCGGATTTTGCTCGCAGCATCCGGCTGACGAGGTAAGTGATTCAACCCCTTTACGGGACACTTGTGGTAATCAAATTGATTCTAAGAGGGTTTCAACCTCCCCTTTTCCTTTGACAGGAATGGATGGAGAAGGCCGAGCAGCTCATCAGCCCGGCTCCCATGCCAGAAGACCCAGTGAACGCCCGTCTAGCAGGGCTGCTGGTTCCGGCACCGCACGTGGTGCCGGAGAAGAAGGCCAAGAAGGTGGCCGCGGGGACTCGAAAGAGTTCCCGCAATCAGGCGTCCGACGATGAGGCGGACTCCTCCCCCGAAGACGAGGAGGAGGAAGAAGACTCTCTCCCGGAGGAGGGAGAGAAGAAGAGGAAGGCTTCCCCGATAGGGGAGGCCGAAGGGTCCAAGAGGGGGAGAACTATTCCCCCGGATAGTTTCGCCAACACCATCGTTGGCGAGGAGGAGTGGCCTTTAAGGGCCAGGCGTCCGGCAAGATCGTAAGTATCCGGATCCCTGATATGCAATTTCTTTCGTGTCGCGTAGTGTCCTTCTAATGCCGTATACTGTCCACAGTCCGGCCGATGATGATCTCCCCGCTTCATCGAGCGGGTCGTTGGCCCCGTCGGATGTGGATTCACTTCCGACTGCCTCCACTCCTCGTGCAGATGAGAACACCGAGGTGGGATCCCAGAGAGGGACCCACCAGGAGGAGGCTCCGGAGGCGCCGCAAGGCAGCCTCCCGGACTTTGCGCCGGACTCTACGTCGGAACCTGCAGTGGTTCCAGAGTCCGGCGGGCGGCCCCTTCGAAAGAAGGGCAAGACCGTGACACCGGCGGCCTCCGTCCAACCGGAGGCGCCGGACAACTTGTTGGAGGCGCTTAAAGGCGCTTCCATCGAGGAAGAACACCGCACTATCATGAGTGCGGTGATTCAGAAGGTTCAGCTCACCAAGAGCGGGCTGACCGAAGCCTGCATCAGCCTTCTAACAGGCTTTGAGGTAAGAAGTTAAAGTTATGTAATATAATACCGCATAGACAGTAGCCCCTGATGCTTAGTTCGGTGTTCGGAAAGAAAAGCCGGACTGAGGATCTAATAAGATATACGCAGGGTTGCTTAAAATATGTCAATATGGGTTTGCAGGCTGCGCTGCTGACCTCTGCCGCACTGACTGCGGAGGTCGGTGTGTTGAAGCAGGATCTCGAGCGGTCCGAGCAAGAGCTCGGCCATGCCAAGAAGCAGCTCGAGGACAAAGAAGGTGAGTAACACCCCTTTGAATAGTTACCTTATAGAAAAGGATTTTGGTTGCAATAAAATTAACAAGGATAATATGGGTATTGCAAGGGCCACAGATGAGGTGGCAGCCCTGAAGGAGGCTGTGTCCGCGGCCGAACGCAGTGCGGCCGCGGAACGGGCCGAGCGAGAAAAGCAGGAGGCACAGGTGGCGGAAGTAAGGCAAGAGCTCCAGGCTCTCATGGAGAAGCATGAGAGGTTGGAGCGTGACTCCAAGACTCGAGAGTCCGAGCTTGCCTCGGCTCTCGAAAGTGCCAAGTCTGCCAAGGCCGAGGCCCATAAGGCCCTTCAGGAGGTTGAAGATGTAAAGAAGATAGCGGCGGGTAAGGCATTTTTCATGCAAAGCAAGCATGTTAATGTAAACTACCTTACACTTACCCGCATTCGGAGCTCTCCAGGGGCGTTTGCAGATCTGCCGCGTAGTGTGTCCGATGCCGCCGCATTCTATCATGGCAAGGAGGGGAGCTCGACGGAGAAGGTCTTCTGGTCTCAGTACGCTGAGGCCGGCCATCCGATGCCCCCAAGCGACCAGCTGAAGCAGCTGGTCGAACTCCACAAGGTAGCTGAGGAGGCCATGAAGGGCCTCATAGTCCGGCTGTGGCCTGTACAGGCCATGCTGGGGAGCTACTTCGGCCTTGTGCGGCGACTGGTGGATGCGTGCCCCTGGGTGGAGGTCATCAAGCGCTCCGCCTGTATTGAAGGTGCTCGTCGGGCCCTTGCCCGCACAAAGGTGCACTGGGGCAGGCTAGATGCAGAGAAGCTTCTCACTGACCCGCCGCCACCGGGCAAGGAGTATCGTACGCCCGAGATGTATTATAAAACTGTCCTGAAGGGAGCCCGCGATATTGTGGATGAATGCCCTCGGAATGTAATCTTTGAGTAAACTTGATATGTATTATCCTGTGCGCTGAAAACTTTGTTCATGTGCGCATTAAGCAACGCTTGTTTAATTTAAAATATTACCTTCTGTGCGGCCTTTTATAAAATCTGAGAGATGGCAAGTCGTTGGCTTCAGCCCCCGAGCCACGAGTGCTGGGGTGTTCGGGATAAACTTGAGCACTCTTGTTCCCATTTTTGGGTCCATCTAGGGAGGCGCTCAACACAACGAACAAGGCAACCGGACTTATAATGCTTGAACACTCTCACTTAGCCATAGAATTCTATAATTTTAAATTTCGACGAAGCCCCTGGTATTCGGAAGACCGAATCCGGGGCGCTATCCACGCCTTCGTCGGACATTTATCCGGAACTTCGCTCGAAGCGGCGTGAGTCTTTAAGGACTCGAAAGGACCTCTCGAACAGCGACCAGTCTCTCGCCTTATCATGCCGGTCAGTTTTAGCTTTCTCCACTGAGGCGCTCGCCCGGCTCAACCGGGGCGCAATCGCAGTGGTTCTCCCAGTGCCACCTTAGCCGACAGGACGGAACGTAAGGCACCAAAACGTGGGAGCCGGGCAAACCCAACTATTGACCCAAGACATGATTCGGAGCCGATTCATATAATGCTATAAGTTCGGGGTGCCGCACTTATGAAAGTGTTCGGACTTATCACACCATAATGTGGGGAACATAAGCCCCTGGTGTATTAGACCGTACCAAAATATACGGGTGCAAGATGTCATGTAATGAACATATATATATAAAGTAATGCAATTGCCGTCGAAAAGTGCTGCATTATTTATTTAAAGAAGGTCTGCTATGAGTGCGGACTGATACAAATAGTGCGGTAAGCATGGGATTTGGACTAATTAAACGGGCCCCCCTCCAGGGATGAGCTGCGGACTTGGTGTATGTAATCGAATTTAATGCTCATAATTGAGACCACCTGAGTGTTCGTCGCAGCCTTCTTTCTTCCCTGGCTGTTGCATCATGAGTTCGGCAGGTTCACCGCCGGACAGGGCCTCTGGTTAACGGAGTCCTGTGTACACAAAGAAGGAAAAAAAAAGGGGGGGCGCACTTGCGAGCCCCTGGTGTGGTCGAGCCGCACTCTGGGTCCATTGTGATCGTGCCCCTTCCCCTGCGCCGATGGTATCTCCAAAGCATAATGATGTACACGGAGGGTTGTTCTTGCAATCATGCGAGGGCGGGGGTTAGGGCCGCATTGCTACGCGTGCTCTGATCGTGCCAGGGAGTCTTCGTTGGTATTGCTTCGGGCGCGTTTTGCTGTATCCGGCCGTTTAACAGCCGGACTCGAAAATTGCCTTAGAAGGCTGCTCTGTACTTCTGCCGCGAGAGCCGCTGTATGTTCCTCCGTTCGAAGGGAGCGTTCTGTATTTCCGTTGACCGTGATGACTCCACGAGGGCCTGGCATCTTGAGCTTTAGGTATGCATAATGCGGCACCGCATTGAACTTTGCAAACGCGGTTCGTCCGAGCAGAGCGTGAGAGCCGCTGCGAAATGGGACTATGTCGAAGATTAACTCTTCGCTCCGGAAATTATCCGGGGATCCGAAGACCACTTCCAATGTGACTGAGCTCGTACAATTGGCTTCCACACCTGGTATGACACCTTTAAAGGTTGTCTTTGTAGGTTTAATCCTTGAGGGGTCTATGCCCATTTTGCGCACTGTATCCTGATAAAGCAGGTTCAGGCTACTACCGCCGTTCATCAGGACTCTCGTGAGGTGAAATCCATCGACGATTGGGTCTAGAACCAATGCGGCGAATCCGCCATGGCGTATGCTGGTCGGATGTTCTCTTCGATCGAAAGTGATCGGACAAGAGGACCATGGATTGAACTTCGGGGCGACTGGCTCCATCGCATAGACGTCCCTTAGTGCGCGCTTCCTCTCCCTCTTGGGTATATGGGTTGCATAAATCATGTTCACCGTCCGCACTTGTGGGGGGGGAAGCCCTTCTGTCCTCTATTGTTCGGCGGTCGGGTCTCCTCCTCGTCGTCGCTGTTTAGCCCCTTGTCATTGTTTTCGGCAATTAATTTGCCTGCCTGCTTGAACACCCAGCAATCTCTGTTGGTGTGATTGGCTGGTTTTTCGGGGGTGCCATGTATCTGGCATAAGCGGTCGAGTATTCGGTCCAAGTTGGACGGACCCGGAGTGGTTCTTTTGAATGGCTTCTTCCGCTGACCGGGTTTAGAGCCTCGGAATCCGGCGTTGACTGCCATATCCTCCTTGTCGTCGCCGTTAATGCGGCGTTTGTTTTTGTTTCGACGTGACCTGCCGTTGTTGTCCTTAGTATCCGGACTGCCAGAATTTTTTCTGAGGTTGTTGCTGCGAGCTAGCCAGCTATCCTCTCCCGCGCAGAAGCGGGTCATTAATGATGTGAGGGCTGCCATGGATTTCGGCTTTTCCTGTCCCAGGTGCCGGGCTAGCCACTCGTCGCGAATGTTATGTTTGAAGGCTGCAAGGGCCTCTGCATCCGGACAATCGACGATTTGGTTTTTCTTTGTCAAGAACCGTGTCTAGAATTGTCTGGCCGATTCGTCTGGCTGCTGAATTATGTGGCTGAGGTCATCGGCATCTGGTGGCCGCACATAGGTGCCCTGGAAATTGTCGAGGAATGCGGCTTCCAGGTCCTCCCAACACCCGACTGACTCTGCGGGCAAGCTGTTAAGCCAATGCCGAGCTGGTCCTTTAAGCTTGAGTGGGAGGTACTTGATGGCATGGAGATCGTTGCCGCGGGCCATATGGATGTGAAGGAGATAATCTTCAATCCAAACCGCGGGATCTGTTGTGCCGTCGTAGGATTCGATGTTTACGGGTTTAAACCCTTCAGGGATTCGATGATCCATTACTTCGTCAGTGAAGCATAGCGGGTGTGCGGCGCCTCTATATTGAGCAATATCACGACGTAGCTCGAGAGAGCGTTGTCTGCTTTGTTCGGCCCGGCCGGGGTTATTGTATCCGGCGCGACGGTATTTATCCGGAAATCGTAATACACGTGTGAATACATAGACCACAATATGTCCCTAGTGAGCCTCTAGTTGACTAGCCCGTTGTGATCAATAGATAGTCATGGTTTCCTGGCTATGGACGTTGGATGTCATTGATAACGAGATCACATCATTAGGAGAATGATGTGATGGACAAGACCCAATCCTAAGCATAGCACAAAAGATCGTGTAGTTCGTTTGCTAGAGCTTTGCCAATGTCAAGTATCTCTTCCTTCGACCATGAGATCGTGTAACTCCCGGATACCGTAGGAATGCTTTGGGTGTATCAAACGTCACAACGTAACTGGGTGACTATAAAGGTGCACTGCAGATATCTCCGAAAGTGTCTGTTGGGTTGACACGGATCGAGACTGGGATTTGTCACTCCGTATGACGGAGAGGTATCTCTGGGCCCACTCGGTAATGCATCATCATAATGAGCTCAAGGTGACCAAGGTGTTGGCCACGGGATCATGCATTATGGTACGAGGAAAGTGACTTGCCGGTAACGAGACTGAACAAGGTATTGGGATACCGACGATCGAGTCTCGGGCAAGTAATGTACCGATTGACAAAGGGAATTGCATACGGGGTTTGATCGAATCCTCGACATCGTGGTTCAACCGATGAAATCATCGAGGAGCATGTGGGAGCCAACATGGGTATCCAGATCCCGCTGTTGGTTATTCACCGAAGAGTGGTCTCGGTCATGTCTGCGTGTCTCCCGAACCCGTAGGGTCTTCACACTTAAGGTTCGGTGACGCTAGGGTTATTAGGAAGACTAGTATGTGACTACCGAATGTTGTTCGGAGTCCCGGATGAGATCCTGGACGTCACGAGGAGTTCCGGAATGGTCCGGAGGTGAAGTTTTATATATGGGAAGTTGTCATACGGACACCGGAAAGTTTCGGGGGTCTATCGGTAATGTACCGGGACCACCGGCGGGGTTCCGGGGGTCCACTGGGAGGGGCCACCCCTCCCGGAGGGCCACATGCCGCAAAGGGGAGGGAGCCAGCCCCTGGAGGGCTGGGCGCGCCCCCCTTGGGCTCATGCGCCTAGGGTTGGGGGGGAAACCCTAAGGGGGGCACCCCCCTTGCTTGGGGGGCAAGCCTCCCCTCCCTGGCCGCCGCCCCCCCTCTAGATCCCATCTAGAGGGGTCGGCCCCCCTTGCCCCTTCCCCTATAAATAGAGGGGTGAAGGGAGGGCTGCTGGACACACCTCCAAGGCGCAGCCCCTCCCCTCCCCAACACCTCTCCTCCTCCGTTACGCGCTTGCGAAGCCCTGTCGGAGTACTGCTGCACCAACACCACCACGCCGTCGTGCTGCCGTTGGAGCGATCTTCCTCAACCTCTCCTCCCCCCTTGCTGGATCAAGAAGGAGGAGACGTCTCCCGTCCCGTACGTGTGTTGAACGCGGAGGTGTTGTCCGTTCAGCACTTGGACATCGGTGATCCGAATCACGTCGAGTACGACTCCATCATCACCATCCTCTTGCAAGCTTCCGCACGTGATCTACAAGTGGTATGTAGATGCAAACTCACTCCCTTGACTCATTGCTTAGATGAACTCATAGATGGATCTTGGTGAAACCGTAGGAAAATTTTTAATTTTCTGCAACGTTCCCCAACAGTGGCATCATGAGCTAGGTTTATGCGTAGTTCTCTAATGCACGAGTAGAACACAATTTTGTTGTGGGCGTCGATCTTGTCAACTTGCTTGCCACTACTAGTCTTTTCTTGCTTCAGCGGTATTGTGGGATGAAGCGGCCCGGACCAACCTTACACGTACGCTTACGTGAGACCGGTTCCACCGATTGACATGCACTAGTTGCATAAGGTGGCTGGCGAGTGTCTGTCTCTCCCCCTTTAGTTGGAGCGGAATCGATGAAAAGGGTCCTTATGAAGGGTAAATAGAAGTTGACAAAATCACGTTGTGGTTATTCGTAGGTAAGAAAACGTTCTTGCTAGAACCCAATTGCAGCCACGTAAAAGATGCAACAACAATTAGAGGACGTCTAACTTGTTTTTGCAGCGATTGATCATGTGATGTGATATGGCCAGAAGTTGTGATGAATGATGAATTGTGATGTATGAGATCATGTTCTTGTAATAGGATTCACGACTTGCATGTCGATGAGTATGACAACCGGCAGGAGCCATAGGAGTTGTCTTTATTTTTTGTACGACCTGCGTGTCATTAAAGAACGCTATGTAAACTACTTTACTTTATTGCTAAACGCGTTAGCTATAGAAGTAGAAGTAGTCGTTGGCATGACAACTTCATGAAGACACGATGATGGAGATCATGATGATGGAGATCATGGTGTCAAGCCGGTGACAAGATGATCATGGAGCCCCGAAGATGGAGATCAATGGAGCTATATGATATTGGCCATATCATGTCACAACTATATAATTGCATGTGATGTTTATTATGTTTATGCATCTTGTTTACTTAGGACAACGGTAGTAAATAAGATGATCCCTTAAAAATTTCAATAAGTGTTCTCCCCTAACTGTGCACCGTTGCTACAGTCCGTCGCTTCTAAGCACCACGTGATGATCGGGTGTGATGGATTCTTACGTTCACGTACAACGGGTGTAAGACAGTTTTACACAGCAAAAACACTTAGGGTTAACTTGACGAGCCTAGCATGTACAGACATGGCCTCGGAACACGGAGACCGAAAGGTCGAACACGAGTCGTATGGAAGATACGATCAACATGAAGATGTTCACCGACGATGACTAGTCCGTCTCACGTGATGATCGGACACGGGCTAGTCGACTCAGATCGTGTAACACTTAGATGACCAGAGGGATGTCTAATCTGAGTGGGAGTTCATAATTTGATTAGATGAACTTAATTATCATGAACTTAGTCTAAAACCTTTGCAAATATGTCTTGTAGATCAAATGGCCAACGCTCATGTCAACATGAACTTCAACGCGTTCCTAGAGAAAACCAGGCTGAAAGATGATGGCAGCAACTATACGGACTGGGTCCGGAACCTGAGGATCATCCTCATAGCTGCCAGGAAGCAATATGTCCTAGAAGGACCGCTAGGTGACGCTCCCGTCCCAGAGAACCAAGACATTATGAATGCTTGGCAAACTCGTGCTGATGATTACTCCCTCGTTCAGTGCGGCATGCTTTACAGCTTAGAACCGGGGCTCCAAAAGCGTTTTGAGCATCACGGAGCATATGAGATGTTCGAAGAGCTGAAACTAGTTTTTCAAGCTCATGCCCGGGTCGAGAGATATGATGTCTCCGACAAGTTCTACAGTTGTAAGATGGAGGAAAACAGTTCTGTCAGTGAGCACATCCTAAAGATGTCTGGGTTGCACAACCGTATGACCCAGCTGAACATTAACCTCCCAGATGAGGCGGTCATTGACAGAATCCTCCAGTCGCTCCCACCAAGCTACAAGAGCTTTGTGATAAACTACAACATGCAGGGGATGGTGAAGACCATTCCTGAAGTGTTCTCGATGCTGAAGTCAGCAGAGGCTGAAATCAAGAAAGAACATCAAGTGTTGATGGTCAATAAGACCACTAAGTTCAAGAAGGGCAAGGGCAAGAAGAACTTCAAGAAGGACGGCAAGGATGTTGCCGCGCCCGATAAGCCAGTTACCGGGAAGAAGTCAAAGAATGGACCCAAGCCTGAGACTGAGTGCTTTTATTGCAAGGGGAAGGGTCACTGGAAGCGGAACTGCCCCAAATACTTAGCGGATAAGAAGGCCGGCAACACCAAAGGTATATTTGATATACATGTAATTGATGTGTACCTTACCAGTACTCGTAGTAACTCCTGGGTATTTGATACCGGTGCCGTTGCTCATATTTGTAACTCACAGCAGGAGCTGCGGAATAAACGGAGACTGGCGAAGGACGAGGTAACGATGCGCGTCGGGAATGGTTCTAGAGTCGATGTGATCGCCGTCGGCACGCTGCCTCTACATTTACCTACGAGATTAGTTTTGAAACTTAATAATTGTTATTTGGTGCCAAGTTTGAGCATGAACATTGTATCTGGATCTTGTTTAATACGAGATGGCTACTCATTTAAGTCCGAGAATAATGGTTGTTCGATTTATATGAGAGATATGTTTTATGGTCATGCTCCGATGGTCAATGGTTTATTCTTAATGAATCTCGAGCGTAATATTACACATGTTCATAGTGTGGATGCCAAAAGATGTAAAGTTGATAACGATAGTCCCACATATTTGTGGCACTGCCGCCTTGGTCACATTGGTGTCAAGCGCATGAAGAAGCTCCATGCTGATGGACTTTTAGAGTCTCTTGATTATGAATCGCTTGACACATGCGAACCATGCCTCATGGGCAAAATGACCAAGACTCCGTTCTCCGGAACAATGGAGCGAGCAACCAACTTGTTGGAAATCATACATACCGATGTGTGCGGTCCAATGAGCGTTGAGGCTCGCGGAGGATATCGTTATGTTCTCACTCTCACTAATGACTTAAGTAGATATGGGTATGTCTACTTAATGAAACACAAGTCTGAGACCTTTGAAAAGTTCAAGGAATTTCAGAATGAGGTAGAGAATCAACGTGACCGAAAGATAAAGTTTCTACGATCAGATCGTGGAGGAGAATACTTAAGTCACGAATTTGGTACACACTTAAGGAAATGTGGAATCGTTTCACAACTCACGCCGCCTGGAACACCTCAGCAAAACGGTGTGTCCGAACGTCGTAATCGCACTCTATTGGATATGGTGCGGTCTATGATGTCTCTTACCGATTTACCGCTATCATTTTGGGGATACGCTCTAGAGACAGCTACATTCACTTTAAATAGGGCACCGTCTAAATCCGTTGAGACGACACCGTATGAATTATGGTTTGGGAAGAAACCTAAGCTGTCGTTTCTAAAAGTTTGGGGATGCGATGCTTATGTCAAGAAACTTCAACCTGAAAAGCTCGAACCCAAGTCGGAAAAATGCGTCTTCATAGGATACCCTAAGGAAACTGTCGGGTATACCTTCTACTTAAGATCCGAGGGCAAGATCTTTGTTGCCAAGAACGGATGCTTTCTGGAAAAAGAGTTTCTCTCGAAAGAAGTAAGTGGGAGGAAAGTAGAACTCGATGAAGTACTACCTCTCGAACGGGAAAGTGGTGCAGCTCAGGAAAATGTTCCTGTGATGCCCACACCAACTGAAGAGGAAAACAATGATGATGATCAAGGTACTTCGGATCAAGTTGCTACTGAACTTCGTAGGTCCACAAGGACACGTTCCGCACCAGAGTGGTACGGCAACCCTGTCCTGGAAATCATGTTGTTAGACAACGGTGAACCTTCGAACTATGAAGAAGCGATGGCGGGCCCAGATTCCAACAAATGGCTTGAAGCCATGAAATCCGAGATAGAATCCATGTATGAAAACAAAGTATGGACTTTGACAGACTTGCCCGATGATCGGCGAGCGATAGAAAACAAATGGATTTTTAAGAAGAAGACGGACGCGGATGGTAATGTTACCATCTATAAAGCTCGACTTGTCGCTAAGGGTTATCGACAAGTTCAAGGGATTGACTACGACGAGACATTCTCTCCCGTAGCGGAGCTGAAGTCCGTCCGAATCATGTTAGCAATTGCCGCATACTATGATTATGAGATATGGCAGATGGACGTCAAAACGGCATTCCTTAACGGACATCTTAAGGAAGAGCTGTATATGATGCAGCCGGAAGGTTTTGTCGATCCTAAGAACGCTAACAAAGTATGCAAGCTCCAGCGTTCCATTTATGGGCTGGTGCAAGCATCTTGGAGTTGGAACATTCGCTTTGATGAGATGATCAAAGCGTTTGGGTTTATGCAGACTTATGGAGAAGCCTGCGTTTACAAGAAAGTGAGTGGGAGCTCTGTAGCATTTCTCATATTATATGTAGATGACATACTCTTGATGGGAAATGATATAAAACTTCTGGACAGCATTAAGGCCTACTTGAATAAGTGTTTTTCAATGAAGGACCTTGGAGAAGCTGCTTATATATTAGGCATCAAGATCTATAGAGATAGATCAAGACGCCTCATAGGTCTTTCACAAAGCACATACCTTGATAAGATTTTGAAAAGGTTCAAAATGGATCAGTCCAAGAAAGGGTTCTTGCCTATGTTACAAGGTGTGAGATTGAGCTCGGCTCAGTCGCCGACCACGGCAAAAGATAAAGAAGAGATGAGTGTCATCTCCTATGCTTCAGCCATAGGATCTATTATGTATTCCATGCTGTGTACCAGACCTGATGTAAACCTTGCCGTAAGTTTGGTAGCAAGATACCAAAGTAATCCCGGCAAGGAACACTGGACAGCGGTCAAGAATATCCTGAAGTACCTGAAAAGGACAAAAGACATGTTTCTCGTTTATGGAGGAGACGAAGAGCTCGTCGTAAAGGGTTACGTCGACGCTAGCTTCGACTCAGATCTGGATGACTCTAAGTCACAAACCAGATACGTGTATATGTTGAATGGTGGAGCAGTAAGCTGGTGCAGCTGCAAGCAGAGCGTCGTGGCGGGATCTACGTGTGAAGCGGAGTACATGGCAGCCTCGAAGGCAGCGCATGAAGCGATTTGGGTGAAGGAGTTCATCACCGACCTAGGAGTCATACCCAATGCGTCGGGACCGATCAAACTCTTCTGTGACAACACTGGAGCTATTGCCCTTGCCAAGGAGCCCAGGTTTCACAAGAAGACAAGGCACATCAAGCGTCGTTTCAACTCCATCCGTGAAAATGTTCAAGATGGAGACATAGAAATTTGCAAAGTACATACGGATCTGAATGTCGCAGATCCGTTGACTAAACCTCTCTCGCGAGCAAAACATGATCAACACCAGAACTCTATGGGTGTTCGATTCATCACAATCTAACTAGATTGGTGACTCTAGTGCAAGTGGGAGACTGTTGGAAATATGCCCTAGAGGCAATAATAAAAGTATTATTATATTTCATTGTTCATGATAATTGTCTTTTATTCATGCTATAACTGTATTATCCGGAAATCGTAATACACGTGTGAATACATAGACCACAATATGTCCCTAGTGAGCCTCTAGTTGACTAGCCCGTTGTGATCAATATATAGTCATGGTTTCCTGGCTATGGACGTTGGATGTCATTGATAACGAGATCACATCATTAGGAGAATGATGTGATGGACAAGACCCAATCCTAAGCATAGCACAAAAGATCGTGTAGTTTGTTTGCTAGAGCTTTGCCAATGTCAAGTATCTCTTCCTTCGACCATGAGATCGTGTAACTCCCGGATACCGTAGGAATGCTTTGGGTGTATCAAACGTCACAACGTAACTGGGTGACTATAAAGGTGCACTACAGGTATCTCCGAAAGTGTCTGTTGGGTTGACACGGATCGAGACTGGGATTTGTCACTCCGTATGACGGAGAGGTATCTCTGGGCCCACTCGGTAATGCATCATCATAATGAGCTCAAGGTGACCAAGGTGTTGGCCACGGGATCATGCATTACGGTACGAGTAAAGTGACTTGCCGGTAACGAGACTGAACAAGGTATTGGGATACCGACGATCGAGTCTCGGGCAAGTAACGTACCGATTGACAAAGGGAATTGCATACGGGGTTTGATCGAATCCTCGACATCGTGGTTCAACCGATGAAATCATCGAGGAGCATGTGGGAGCCAACATGGGTATCCAGATCCCACTGTTGGTTATTGACCGGAGAGTGGTCTCGGTCATGTCTGCATGTCTCCCGAACCCGTAGGGTCTTCACACTTAAGGTTCGGTGACGCTAGGGTTATTAGGAAGACTAGTATGTGACTACCGAATGTTGTTCGGAGTCCCGGATGAGATCCCAGACGTCACGAGGAGTTCCGGAATGGTCCGGAGGTGAAGTTTTATATATGGGAAGTTGTCATACGGACAGCGGAAAGTTTCGGGGGTCTATCGGTAATGTACCGGGACCACCGGAGGGGTTCCGGGGGTCCACCGGGAGGGGCCACCCCTCCCGGAGGGCCACATGGGCCGCAAAGGGGAGGGAGCCAGCCCCTGGAGGGCTGGGCGCGCCCCCCTTGGGCCCATGCGCCTAGGGTTGGGGGGGACCCTAAGGGGGGCGCCCCCCTTGCTTGGGGGGCAAGCCTCCCCTCCCTGGCCGCCGCCCCCCCTCTAGATCCCATCTAGAGGGGTCGGCCCCCCTTGCCCCTTCCCCTATAAATAGAGGGGTGAAGGGAGGGCTGCTGGACACACCTCCAAGGTGCAGCCCCTCCCCTCCCCAACACCTCTCCTCCTCCGTTACGCGCTTGCGAAGCCCTGTCGGAGTACTGCTGCACCAACACCACCACGTCGTCGTGCTGCCGTTGGAGCGATCTTCCTCAACCTCTCCTCCCCCCTTGCTGGATCAAGAAGGAGGAGATGTCTCCCGTCCCGTACATGTGTTGAACGCGGAGGTGTTGTCCGTTCAGCACTTGGACATCGGTGATCCGAATCACGTCGAGTACGACTCCATCATCACCATCCTCTTGCAAGCTTCCGCACGTGATCTACAAGTGGTATGTAGATGCAAACTCACTCCCTTGACTCGTTGCTTAGATGAACTCATAGATGGATCTTGGTGAAACCGTAGGAAAAATTTTAATTTTCTGCAACGTTCCCCAACAATGTATGCTTCCTCCTCTAATCAGGGGAGCAGCTTGCGTCTTGGGTAACCTTTGGAGGGGCGTTCGAGTTTATACTCTTCGGCCGTGAGGACCTCGGTCCATCGATCGGCCAGCAGATCCTGATCAGCTTGAAGCTGCTGCTGCTTTTTCTTTAGGCTATTTGCCGTGGCGATAAGCCTGCGTTTGAAACGCTCTTGTTCGACGGGATCCTCGGGCACGACGAATTCGTCGTCGTTGAGGCTTGCCTCGTCTTCGGAGGGAGGTGTATAGTTATAATCCTCGACCTCTTCGTCTGCCGCCCTCTCGTGAGGGCTTGCTTCTGCATCCTCCTGCGCTGAGTCTTGCTGGAGGGGATTATCTTCAGCACTCTCTGGGGTGTTATTATCTCCTGTGTCGGAATCTCCATTCTTGCTGTGGCGGGATTTAGAGCGGCGCCGCTGACGCCGGCGCTTTGGCTGCTTCTTTAGAGAATCTGCCTCCGCTGCTTCTTCGCCGTCCCCATCTTTTGGGGTGTCCACCATGTATATGTCGTATGACGAGGTGGTCTTCCAGTGCCCTGTAGGCGCTGGTTCATGTCCGTCTCCGGCATCGTCGTCCATAGCATCGATGTCTTCGGAGTCGTAGTCTAGCATGTCGGTAAGATCATCGACAGTGGCTACAAAGTGGGTGGTGGGTGGGCTCTGAATTTCTTCGTCGTCCGTATCCCAACCATCCTGGCCATAGTCCGGCCAGGACTCTCCTGATAGTGAGAGATGCTTTAGCGAATTTAGGATGTCGCCGAAGGGCGAGTGTTGGAAGATGTCCGTGGTGGTGAATTCCATAACCGGCGCCCAATCCGATTCGATTGGTAGGGGTGTGGGAGGTTCGGAGTCCGGCAAGGGGTCCGGCACCTCGGAATCACGGGTTTCGCGAGGGACAAGATTAGTTTTCGGCTCCATCGCCGTGGAAGTTGAAGCCCCCGAGGTGGTGTCCATCCACCGGTCCTCGATCTGGGCGATCGGCTCCGGACTAAGGGCCGAAGCGGATTCGTGCGCGGCCACCAAGGCACTGTTCGGCGGCAGAGCCAGTTCATGCCCATCATAACAGTGCGGCGCGCTTGGCTGTGGCTCGAGCCCATTGAAGATCAAGTCTCCGCGGGCGTCGGCCGTGAAGTTTAGACTTCCGAATCTGACCTGACGGCCAGGGGCGTAGCTTTCGATCTGCTCCAGATGGCCAAGCGAATTAGCCCGCAGTGTGAAGCCGCCGAATATGAAGATCTGTCCGGGGAGAAAAGTCTCACCCTGGACAGCGTTGAGGGTTGAAGATGCCATCAAGCCTATCTGCGACGACACATAGGAACTCTCAATGAAAGCACCAATGTCGGTGTCAAAACCGGCGGATCTCGGGTAGGGGGTCCCGAACTGTGGTCTATGCGGACGGTAACAGGAGACGAGGGACACGATGTTTTACCCAGGTTCGGGCCCTCTCGATGGAGGTAAAACCCTACGTCCTGCTTGATTAATATTGATGATATGGGTAGTACAAGAGTGGATCTACCACGAGATCAAGGAGGCTAAACCCTAAAGCTAGCCTATGGTATGATTCTTGTAATGTATGTTGTGTCCTACGGACTAAAGCCCTCCGGTTTATATAGACACCGGAGGAGGCTAGGGTTACACAGAGTCGGTTACAATGGTAGGAAATCTACATATCCGTATCGCCAAGCTTGCCTTCCACGCCAAGGAAAGTCCCATCCGGACACGGGACGGAGTCTTCAATCTTGTATCTTCGTAGTCTTGGAGTCCGGCGGACGATGATAGTCCGGCTGTCCGGACACCCCCTAGTCCAGGACTCCCTCAGTGACCGAATGTTGTTCGGAGTCCCAGATGAGATTAGGGACATGACGAGGAGCTCCGTAATGGTCCGGCGGTAAAGATTGATATATAGGATGATATGGTTAGGCCAAGGGGTAAAGCCCACGGGGCTTTAGGTCGGTACAAAAGGAGTTTTGCGGAGGCCAGGGGGCCAAACGCCGGAGACCCTAGCATCTTGCCCTGGGCCAGACGCCGAGGCCCATGGCGTCTGGTCCAGACGTCGAGGACTGTGGCGTCTGGTCCTGGAAGTCCGAGAAGGACTCTTCCTTGCGGGCAAAACTGACTTTGAGGAGGCTCTTTCTCCAAGTTACAACCCCAGGGCTCAACATATAAATAGAGGGGCAGGGCTAGCACCTGGATTACATCAAGATTCACCAAGACGTGTGCCGGCAACCCCGTCCCCTCTAGTTTATCCTCCACATAGTTTTTGTTGTGCTTGGCGAAGCCCTTCGGATATTGTTCTTCACCACCATCATCATCACGCCGCCGTGCTGCCGGAACTCATCTACTACTTCGCCCCTCTTGCTGATCAAGAAGGAGAGGATGTCATCGAGCTGAACGTGTGCTCAACGCGGAGGTGCCGTACGTTCGGTACTTGATCGGGACGGATCGTAAAGGTGTACGACTACATCAACCGCGTTGATAAACGCTTCTTCTTAGCGATCTTCAAGGGTATGAAGATGCTCTCCCCCTCTCGTAGCTATGCATCTCCATGGATAGATCTTGTGTGTGCGTAGAATTTTTTTGTTTTCCATGCAACGTTTCCAACAATGAGGAGCCCAGTTGGGTTGCAATTTTGTGATTGCTCTTTGACCGGGTCGTCCATCCGGATATATAGGGGCCGTTCGAGGAGCCTCGCTGTAGATGCTCTAACCACACGGCGGCGGTAGTACACTTAGTGCGACTATAGTTTGCCAGATGATTGGACACTCTATTTTGTTTTCTCCTAATCCTTTGTGGAATAAACTTCATGTCAACCATTAACGATCTGATCTCCGCGGTAAGATGCCCATATGCCAACCAAGCCAATCCATCGCCTGATATGGATAGAGCCTTCTGAAGAATCTGATTGGACAATGACCGAAAGGCATGTACGTTAGATTTGAACAACAAGAGCCATCCCTTGCATTAACACATGTATCTCTGCTTCTAAGGCATCATTGCAATTGAACGTAAAAGTGATAAGCCACAAATAGCGTCGTCCCATCCTGACTCCTAAAGATCATACATGTCGCATTTGAACTGTCCGGCACTGAAAGGAGCCATCAACTGAAAGAGCAACCTTATTCGCCGGTGGGGAGGCCATGAAACGATGGGTGCATGGTCTTTCACCATCAGTGCAACCCGATCAAGACATAGCATTTTCCCTTTCAAAATCTATTCTCTGTTGCGCCCTGCATAGTCCACCAACATACCACCTTTTGGCGTTGTACCGACATATAATCGCTCGCCCTCAGGTTGCAACACCGCACGACCTAGTCACCCATAACCCAAGTTGAATAGGGCAACCACCCGCATACCACGACCTTCACACAAACTCTTCTGGGGCCGCCACCCCGACATAAAGTCAAATTGCCCCCTCTGGAGTGCGACGACGAGCCGACAACCCCGCCGCACTAGAAGAACAAAACTGACACCCCCACCAATGCAAAACGCCACCCTGCCTAATAGGGTTGTCGTCATATTACTTCCCAAGGCCGCCACCTCGGTGCACAACCACCATCCAGGGTCGCTTCCGCGACACCCACATGCCTCGACGCAAGAAAGCATCGTGGCACAACCAAGAGCTAGCTCTTCAAGGCGACATCCCCAAAAGAGAAACAACGTAGGCATTGTTGTTGCCCGCTCGAGAAAGACTGAAACTTGGGTTTTCAATCAAAGAGCCCAAGCCATTTGTGAACGGTGAGGAGGCAAGGTTCCACGATGGTGCCTCCAAGAAGGGGAACAACGCCTGAAGGCACCACCACCGACTCAAGGTCTGAGCATGGCTTTCACCCGGGATTCCTCCTCTCCAGAAGAGCTTGCATATATTGAAACTGCCTCCAAGAAGGGGAACAACGCCCGAAGGCGCTGCCACAGACTCATGGTTAGGGCATGACTTTCACCGAGAACCCTTCGTATCCCATGAGAAGAGCTTGCATATCTGGGAATTGCATAGAATGCCCCTCAAGATGACCTCGGAGCCGATGGAAGAAGGGTAAACTCAAGTTGTTGCCCGAATGTTGCCATCTAACGGCATCTCCAACGCTGACCCTCAAACCGGACACCGCATCCGTCTGCCCACAGCGGGGATCAGTCCGTGGACAGGAATGCGGGAGTCGGCCATCCAAAGCTAGCTGCATACATCCACCCCCAATGTCTTTTTTTCAGTCTGCACACTCTAAATAGCTGCATATCTAGTTTCAGTTTAGCTAAAAATTGTTCAACTTTTTATATGCAACAGTAGTTCTAATTTAAATGCAGCTGTGCCATATGCAAGCATCCACAATGCGGCCGTGCATTTCTCGTAACGAAAGAACCCAATCCTTTCTACTGCATCCTTCTTCAAGATGAAGATTAAAGGAACGGAACCCAATCCTTTCTACTGCATCCTTCTTCAAGATGAAGATTAAAGGAACGGACGTCATGGTAGAGACGATCAAATACATTTTTCCGCATCCGATTAACAAAAATTATCAATGGATAGGGCATCGAGGGCAAAGTAGTCGTCTATCAGTGTCAAATGGCCGCTTAAACATCGAGGCCATCATCTCTCAGACAGAAGAAGCGGGCTCGTCGGAGCACACCATGTCTGCCCATGGCCAACGTCACTACTAAGTTCAAGTCTTGGTGTTGCAAGGCGAGTTATAGCATACTTTGTGCACTTCAAAGAAAACCAGGAACAATTCATCTGTAGAAACATGTGACAGTTTTTCATAACGAATGCATCACAAATTATTCGTTCACAGGACCGCGGCACATTCTTCACGGCTGACGCGCACGACACCCGCGAGCATCGACAGTTGATCCAACGACTTTATTATATTTCCTATAATCCCTATGCTCAGATGGCCCCAGCGCCATATGATATGTCCTATAGTATATCTACGCACGCCCGATCTTCTCCACCAGGCGTCTCTCGATCTCCATCCTCTTCTTCATGAGCAGCGTGTACTTCTTCAGGAGCTCCCCGCCCTCGTCCCCGGGCGCCGGCACCGCCAGCTTTGCGCCGAGCGAGGTCTTCTCCAGGTTGCCCGTGTACATCCGGGAGATGGGAACAAAGCCTCCTTCCTCCTTGCACAGCCACCCGTGGGCAGCTCTCAGGGCTGCACCCAGCGAGGCCGAATCTGTTCGAGTTCCACAAGCAGTATCAGTTATTCTATTCTTCTTTTTTCTTTTGCGCCGGTAGATAGCTTTACGACTTTGCGCAAATTTTACAGAGGAACAAAGGAGAGTTTTGACGTACCAGGTCTCTCAACTGTGAAGACAGGGCAGCCAAAGATTTGCGCGATCAACTTGAGGATGCTCTCATTGGAGGATGCCCCACCAGTTGCTATGATCCGCTTTGGTGGGTTGGGCATGCCAAACCGCTCGGCATGCCCTCTCATGGACAACATCTGACCCTCGACGATGGCACGGACCTATGCGCAAGGAATCACGAGTGTGAGACTCATTTATTTGTCACCAGTATCATATCATATAAAGTTAGAGAATGATAAGACCGTTAAGGTTACCTCAGATTGTGGATCAAATTCTTGCACCTCATGCTCCTTCAGATTATTAGATGAGGCGTCATTGAAATTCTCGACAATGTATCGGTGGAAACCAACTGCGTCGAACAAGCAAATTTGTACAAGGTTATAAGTTATAACTCACAAGAGAAATGGACAAAATTTAAAAAATGTTATTACATGATTACCAGGAAGAGGAGGCAGGATCTCATGGTCTTTGTAGTAGAATCCTAACTTCCCACCTATACGACAAAATATAGATGAATTTCATGATGTCAGAAACTTAGAATCACACTTCATTCACTCTCAGTGGTGACAATTAGCATGAGGAAGCTTTTAACCATTGATAAACTACAGAAAATTAGCAGGCCTGAAAACAAATCATGGTTCAGAGAGTGGTAACACATTCAAAATTTTAATATATATGCGCTAAAAATATTAGCAATAACATCTTGGAACAGAAAAGACCAAGAAAACTTCTGTAAGAACTTACCATTCAGAGGGGGTGTTTTCTCTAGATAGTTGTTGAAAACATCCCACGATTTTTCTGCGCACTGATTCCGCACATCTGAAATAACATTGAGAGTAGTGTCAGCAAAGTAATAGTAGCAAGCCCAGACTTTTCAAACATTACAAACCCATTTAGAACTTCCAATTTTTTTGTGAATTCCACATGAACATGCAGATACTCTCTACATACTTGAAATTTTTTATCAATAAATATTTTTATTTGTGCGTACATAGTGACCATCTGCATGTACATGTATTTTCTCTCTCCAGATTTTAACAGAACTCCAAAATGATTTTCTTTTTGAACTTTTAAAAGCCAGGCTCCATGGATCCTGGGATCGAATTGTAGTTTCCTGATGCCATGCATCGCAATACAGATAGAAGGATAACAGTTTTATACCTTCCCGGGTCAATGAGCCATTTTTGTAGCATAGCATCACCATGTAACCATCCGGTTCAACAGGGTTGGGGAAAACATGGCCTTCAAGGCTTGGTTTAGCTTCGGCAGTAATCCCAAAAACCTAAAATACAATTAGGAGATAAGTATAACAGCAGCTTGAAAAAGAAAATACAACAAAACTGAAACAGGATCCTTGCAACTCACTGTGTCACTAGTACCAAGGCTGATTGCAAGATTGCCAGGTGTATTCAGTGTTAAACCTACAATAGATGCAATTGTCCAATGGAATGTTAATGATGAATAGAGGAAAGTAATAATCAGTTGCTGCTAATTGGGCTGTGATTGTTAAATGATACATAACAGCTGCATTGAAAATGACAACACCAGCAATTCATAAAAGAATCAAAGAAATGACAGTGAAGTACCTGCAAGGCTATTGGGATTGTCACCTGACCACTGAATAACCAAACAGTTCTTGTCAAACTGATGCCTGCAAATGCATATTGCATCAATAAACTTATGGGATGATGCTACAAATAATCTTCATTGCTTCTGCCATTAGGATTGCATTTGTTAAGACCATTAAGCTAGCTTACCTGTTAACAAATTATTTCTATAATATAGGGTGCCTAAAATCTAATTACTAATAATTCCCTTTGACAGCGAAAAAGAAAATTGACAGAAAATACTGGAGTTACAGATTTGCAGGTGTACACTTAATTACCAAGTGGCATAAAAAGAACGTAACCATATTTTTACAGATGCACCACAGAGTGCAGCAGTAAAACAATAACCCACCTTTCTACAAAATATGAAGAAATCCGACCTGCAGCTGCATATGCCGGTGCCAGATTTCCCAGCTTCTGTTCAAGATCAGGAGCAGTTGCCTGGAGGAGGAAGTGCACAATTTGATATTCTATTCTTAGAGAAATGTGAAATTTGTTTAAAATATTTTTTATATTCAAGCCATTCAAGATATCTGGTTGTAGCTAAACAGACAAGGGTCAAACCTCTAAAACAGCTTTTGACCAGGTCCTCTGGTTTATATCCATCAAGTTCATCCCAGCACCATCAGTTTCATCAATACTTGCATAGCATCCAGCAAGGATAGATGCCATGAATGAGCTCACCAAAGATATTCTCTCAGTATTTTCATAAATATGGGGTGCTGTTTGGTAGATCTTCCGTATCTGGGGCCCAGTGAATCTCTCATAGGCACGAGACCCTGTCAGCTTAGATAACTCCAATGCTCCTCCGACAGCATTTTCTATTTCTCTGCATTGCTTGGTGGTGCTACTGTCCATCCATATTGGCGAGTCCATGGTAGAAAAGGCATCCTTAAGCTGGGATAACAAGCTCTTACCAGGATCCAGGGAAGACAGTATAGCTTGACTACCCTTCTTCCAATAAACGCTGCCATGTTGTTGCCCACTCCCTGAAACAGCCACAACCTTACTGAAGTTGATCTTTGGTTTTAGTTTCTCAAGCAGCAGTTCCAAAGCCTCCACCCACATTATGGTTGGTGAATATATATGGCCGTCATCTGTAGGATCTCTGTAAACCCCACCCTCGGTTTTGTAGTGCGGTAATTCAGAGTCAAAATTAACAGTTTCAGAAGCGACTATTATTAACTCATTGCTGAGCACAGTAGCTTTCACAGACCTGTAACATAAGATTGCAGAATTAGATCCCACAATGGTGGTAAACTGCACAATTATCATGATAACAAAAGGAAAAAAGTACAAGCACATCTGAAGCCAATGGTGGGTGCATTGCCGGGTAAATAGATCAAGGCTTTATCAGCATGCGGCATCTAAAAGAAAAGAAACAGCATGCCCAAGATGCACCCTTGGTCTGCTGCCTGTGTATGGTTTAAAAGGAGTGAGGAACGTAGGTGATTAGCATGGACACCTGACACATAAGTGTCTGCATCTATAAAACCTCATATCTCATAATTAGATCTTCACACCGGCTATTCTCATTGTCATTTCAGGTTTTTCTGGATTCAATCTTGTGCAGAAAGCCGGAAACCTTTCAATTACGAACTTACAAAACATCTATCCGTGCGTACCACTGTCTTACTAACATCTTCAGTTAGGCACCACAAAATACTCCCTCCGTAAAGTAATATAAGAGCGTTTAGATCACTACTTTAGTTATCTAAACGCTCTTATATTAGTTTATAGAGGGAGTACTAGAGAACCAGGTAATCTTATCACCAAAGAGTACAATTCTACGCAACAACATTTCCTTTCCACAAAAGGCAGTTGCAATTCAACTTCACACCCCCTCGATCGGTCGCACCATCCCCATCGACCAGAACGAGGATCAGCATTCGATTCGCACGAACAAGTTACAGAAGACCCCGCGTCCAAACAGCCAAAAGCTACTGAAGAAAAGACCCAAGAAAAGGGATAAGAAGGGAGGACTCACTGAGTGGAGCTGTCCAGTCCGAGGAAGAGGGCCCCATCCGGGAGGGAGCTCCGCCCGACCATGGCTGCCGGTGACCGGTCCGCCTCGTCGGCACCCACGGAAATCCCCTGCTGCTCCGGGCACGACGGCAGGCGACGCGAGCCGGAAGGGGGAGGAATCAGACGGACCGTGGAGGGAGAGCAGGTAGCACTGAAAGTGGACTGATCGACCAACAAACAAACAAATAACCAGTAGGACTTGGTGGGATAAGGACGGCGTTATCCAGCTAGGATGAGATCAGGAGCGGCCATGCCGGAGCCATTCCGTTTCGGGTCGCGCGCAAGGATCGCTCGCGTCGTCATTATCTGCTCGTCCCTGCTGCTGCGTTCAGGTTTCATATTTTCCCGAGGGTGGGCATTTCTTTTCTTTGTTTCTTTTCTCTTTTCTGGATGGGTCTCACGTGTAGGTGACATGTTTTTACTAGGAATTTTCATTTTTCTCGGTTGGGTCCCATTTGTAAGGGACATGTAAGAGACTCTAGGAGAGTTCCCGTGTCTACCTGGTCGCCATAATAACCGCTATTGATAAAAAGATTTTGGCGGAAAAGATACTCTGGTATAGTAGGATCGTCATAATTTATGAAGCGTTCTTCATATATGAACTCTCAGTCGCCATATATGGCGACATATCACGGGGCGTTTTGATGGTTATGTGTGATCTTGTGTGGCGCGAAGAAGACTTCAGGTGGCCCCGACTTCACGTGGGATGGTAGAAGGTTGGGGAAAAAAATGTCTCATTGTGGAGCGGATCCCACGATCATGGAGGCAATAAATATTTAATTTTGTGTTTGCGCGTTGCCTCCGCAACCTTCATATTCATACGAAACGTGTTCCATATGCGATATGATTGTTGTTAATGTGACGACTCTGCTAGAGCTGCTCTAAGAGAAGAGAACAAATGATTTTAATTATACGCCCATCTGTAAGGAGGGGGCAAAATTGCCCTAGAAATGTATATGTCATGGTTAAAGGACTTTGAGTGACGGAACCGAGGCAACAGGAAAAACCATAAGAGCACCTACGTTGCATTCTTTTTCTTGCCTCTAAGACTGTCTGTAACAAAAAAAAACTGAGCACCATAAGCTAAGAAGTTGCCTTTAATGAATGAAATATTAACATCTCAACATGTAAACACATACAAGTGGAGAATTTTTCCATCAAATTGCACTACTGCGGAAAGGGCCTAAGATGACACATGTATTACACACCATTTGATCAAACTATGCGTGATGCACGAATTGCAAACGGTATGAAAATAAACTCTTGTGCCAGAAAACGAAACGTGTGTGATGACCCATCCATCGGGCACGTTTTGGTACGCAGACCGTGTGTGATAACGGCACACGAAAATTGTCCTCGTGCGTGTTCGATATGTTGTCATAACGCAGACGATTCTGGATTCGTAATTGTGGGTGTTGATTGGCAAACACTTTGCAAAAACTAAGTATGTGCAATGACTTAAAGTAGCGCACACGGTCGACTTCAAGATTACGTGTGTGTGCGCAACGAGTTTAGAGGTACATAGACGGGTTTTGAAGGACACTCGTGTGCGATAATTATAGATAGGTATACGATGTGAATTATGTGCTCTACAGGGAGCACAATCGAAGAAAATCAATTGTGTGCCATAATGTGAAAGACGCTGTTGATTTAGTATTATTAATCATTTGCGATTAGATCGACAAGAGAAACACACCCCAACCGTCTCCTCGCCGACAAGAATCTTTCGTGAAGCCTCTCCGGTCTCCCATCCTCCTCCCGCCGTCGTCGTCGCCGTCGTCTCCGCCCGCGACTCCTCGCCAGACGAGAGAACCTTTTCCAGAACTGGGAAGCTGCCCGTCCCTCCCTCCCGTCCCTCCCGTCCCTCCCCCGTGCGGTGGCGCCGCCCTGCACCGGGGAGCCCCCGCCCTCCTCCTACAGCCTCGCCCCTCCTCCGCTCCCCTCCGCCGCCGTCGCCCGGGGCGTCACAGGGCAAATATAGGTCTTTTTAGACATTTCAAATGGACCACAACATACAGATGTATATAGACATATTTTAGAGTATACATTCACTCATTTTGGTTCGTATATAATCACTTGTTGAAATCTCTGGAAAGACTTATATTTGAAAACGGAGGGAGTAGTTATTAGTGTCGTGTGGGATAGCACACCACTAGTAGCTTCGCTCCACTAATTGGCTCACTATTCCCTTCTCTTCTCCCTTCTTATTTTCTTCCTCCTCTCCCCTTCTTCTTCAAAGCTCCAACTTTCCCCATGATAATTAATTAGGGAAATTCCACCGCAGTTCATCAAATTGTCTGCAAATGTCCTGACAATGCTGCCCGGACACCTCTTGCCACCCAACATTGTACATCAATCGTCTGTGGCCCGATCCGGACGTCCAAAATTTGCCAAATTGGTAGCAAACTCATGGGAGGTTTTGGGAGTCTGGACGCTCGCCATGTCGAAGTCCAACACACCTGGGCATCCAAAACCCCTGAGCCCTTTACCCCACTCGCACCCCCCTTGCTCTGTATTCGCACCACCAAGATCACCGCTGTCGGAGTAATGGGCCACGGGTAGGCTAACCCGGGACTCAGGATCTTTTCAAGACATTGGGGCAGGCCGCGCCCCTCAAGACGAGTCCCAGACGGCGACTCCAAGACGAGCCGAGTCCCAGACGGCGACTCCAAGACAAGCCGACTCCAAGCAGGCGACCTCCAAGGAGGCCGACTATGGGAGTCGGCCCATGACCCTTCCCGAAGCCCGATGCGGGGTACGGTCATGACATGGCCGTTCCTCCCTGCCTACGAGAGGCTGGCATGGCTACAGTGAGCCATATCGCCGGAAGATCTCCGGCGAGGCGCGGCACTGTTGCCATGACTGCCCTGACCTCAGCCACAGTGCGTGACGCACTGTACCCACGACGCCGGCCTGTACGGCCCGAAGACCGCGGGGCCGCCTGTCAGTGGGTGGACCGAAGGCGGCCTGAGCGCCCCGAAGACGGCCCCGTGGGAGTCGGCCTCCCTGGAAGTCGGCCATCTCTCCTCCAGGGCCCCACGCGCCATTAACCAGATAAGATGGGGAATGGCGACAGTGACCGCCCGATAGACGGTGGCACTGTTGCCACGACCCAATGACCAAGCCTGCGTCATCAGGAGCGCCGCACAGTGTCAGGCCTGTCCGCGGGACCCACCAGTCGGTGGGCCCCAGAAGCCGGCGGGAAGGACGGCGGCCTAGGAGACAGGCGACTGGGGCCCACGCCCAGTCGGATTACCATTGTACCCCCGGGGGGTAGGCCTATATAAACCCCCCGGGGCACCCATGAAAAGGGTTCGGACCTTGATAGAGATAGACCAGATAGCACACGGAGGAGAGAACTAGCCTTGCTCTCTCTTGCCTCCCGATACAGCTCCAGGAGCACCATTTAGCCACCCTGCTTTAGTGATCATGCGGAGACCCCGCAGAGCAGCAGTAGGGGTGTTATCTCCCGGAGAGCCCCGAAGCTGGGTAAGATTCGCCGGCGTGCATGCCTACGCCTCATCCCGTTTCCAGGCACCACGTTCTACTCGTCGCCACCATGATAAGCCATCCTTTGGCATATGTCGCACCCAACCCCCGACATTTGGCGCCCACCATGGGGCAAGGTGCACCGTCGTCCGGAGACCTGTTCTGGACGGGAACCCTCTTCCTCCCTGGCGAGCACAGCCAGCCAGGCTCGCCAGACGGAGTCTGCATCGACACGCCGCCTGGCGCTGAGGCCGCCTGCGCCTCGAGCAGCCTCGCCGAACTTGTCGGCGAGGTGCGCCTCTCCGACGAGCCTACATCCGATGCAGGCACGGGTGGCCCCGAGAGCCTCCTCGCGGGCCTCCTTGACCAACTCCACGTCGCCGGCGAGCCTGCCGTGGACCTGGAGTCCGTAGGCTCCACCGACCCGATGCTGGTCGACTCCGACGCCGTGTCGCTTGACATTTTTCCCACCAACGTGGTGGTCTACAACGAGCCGCTTCCGTGCGAGGAGAGCGGCGGAAGCGCCGTCACGGAGGTGCTTGTCATCAGTCACGGCGAGCGCTCCGGCGAAGAAGCCCAGGACCCATTTGCTGCGGCCCTGCGAGACCTTACTGCGCCCATTCCAGAGGACGCAGACGCCGAGACGCTGGAGACACGCCGCCTTCAGATCATCGAAGGCACCCAGAAGCTGGCAAGCATGAGGCGCTTGTCAGAGGCATACCAGCGCGAGATGGATCGCGCCGTAGGCGGCTCGCCGGCTCTGACTGGGCTGAGTCGCCTAGGCGCGGCCATCGCCGACTTGTTCGGGGCAAAACGCCCCGTATACGCCACCCTAGCGGAGAACATCCGCGCCGCCCAAGCGGCGACTGACGAGCTGAAGAACTTAGAGGGCGAAGAGCGCCGTTTGATGATAGAGCGAGTCCAGCAACTCCTCGACGCGGTTGCTGCGCAAAACGCGGCTGGCAGCCGCGCAGACGTGCTGCAGCAGCCGAACGACGACTTGCCTCCCCGCCGAGATCAAGGCGCGACCTCTCGGACGCCGACTGGCGGAGTCCGCGGAAGAAAAGAAAAGGAGCCGGCTGTCAGTCACAGTCGGACCCACATCACCATCGAGCGTGACCAAGACGGCCGCCCAAGAGCAGTAGAGCGACGGGACGACTACATACCTCCCCCGCCCAGAAGAGAATGGCGAGTTTCCCCGCCGCCTGTTGAGCATCCGACTCTCGGAGGTCGCCTTGGCCGCCGAGAAGGAGTCGGAGAGAATGACGCCCGCCATTGGATCGACCGACTCCACCAATCTTCTGGCACTGGAAGAAGAAGACGAGCTGGGTCCGCCTTGCTTTGGGCCCCGCATCCGAGACGAGCCCTTCCCCAAAGGGTTCACGCTCCCCCGAGACACACCCAAGTACACCGGCTCCGTGAAGCCGGAGGACTGGCTGATAGACTACTCCACAGCCGTCAGCATAGCGAACGGCAACAAGCGAGTTGCCATGAAGTATGTTCTCCTCATGCTCCAGGGCACGGCCCGGACATGGTTGAATAGCCTAAAGCCCCGCAGCATCAACAGCTGGGTCGACTTCACTGAAGCCTTCATTCGCAACTTCACAAGCACGTACAAGCGACCTCCCAAGCCACGCCAGCTTTCCCTGTGCGTGCAAGGCCCTGATGAGTCAACTCGCGACTATCTCACGCGTTGGGGCGAGCTTCGGAACTCCTGCGAGGGCGTGCACGAGGTGCAGGCTATCGAGTACTTCACCGCCGGGTGCCGAAAGGGCACCCTCCTCAAGCACAGGCTCCTCTGCGATGAGTCAGAGACCCTCGACGAACTGCTAATCATAGCAGACAAGTACGCCACGGCCGACTCTTCCATGAAGACAGAGATCCAAGTCAGCGCTGCTGGCAAGGTGACCCCTCAGGCTCCCAAAACCCCGGCTGGAGACACCAGTCGGCGCCAACAGCAGAACGATAACAAGCGCAAGGTCCAACAGCCGACTTCCAATAGTCGGCAAGTGGCAGCAGTCGAAGATCAACAGCCGGAGGGGCAGCCTCCAGCCAAGCGGCAGAAAGGCGGCAAGTCCAATTGGTTGCCGGCTTTCTCCTATGAGCAGACTTTGGATGGTCCCTGCAAGTTTCACAGCAGCGCGAAACTGTCAAATCATACCACCCGGAAGTGCCACTGGCTCGCGAGAATCGCCAAGGAAGACGGCCTTACTCCACCGCCGCCTGCTGGGCCGCCGCCTCCACCGCCGCCCCAGCAGCCGGCGGCTCGGCCAGTCGGCGCAGTACAAGACGAGTTCCCAGATGAGCATGGAGCCTACGTGGTGTTCACCAGCGTGGCGGATGACCGGCGCAGCAGGCGCCAACAGCAGCAAGAAGTAAACGCAGTAGCAGCGGATGCCCCAGAGTTCATGCATTGGTTCGAGAGGCCTATCAGTTGGAGTAGAGCGGATCACCCAGAGGTGATGCCGAGTCCGGGCTCTTATGCCCTGGTCCTAAGTGCCACCTTGGCCACTGATAGGCGGGCCGCCCGCTTTTCAAGAGTACTGATAGATGGAGGCAGCAGCATCAACATCCTATACAAAGACACCATGGAGAAGCTAGGAATCAAGCGAAGACAGCTGCAGAGCAGCCGGACAGTGTTCCATGGAATTGTACCCGGCCTTTCCTGTTCGCCAATTGGCAAGATCCTGATAGACGTCCTCTTCGGAGACAAAGATCATTTCTGCCGAGAGCCGGTTTGGTTTGAAGTAGTGGACCTGGAAAGCCCGTACCACGCACTGCTTGGCCGACCTGCCTTGGCCAAGTTCATGGCGGTCCCTCACTACGCATACCTGAAGATGAAGATGCCGAGTTCCAAGGGGATTCTAACCGTGGCTGGCGACTACCGGAAGTCGTCCGCCTGCGCGGCTGAGAGCAGTCGGCTGGCCGAGTCCCTGGTGATCGCGGCAGAGAAGCGGCTCCTTGACCGGGTCGTGGCGATGGCCGGAAAGCAGCCAGAGATGTCGCCCGACCCCAAGGAGTCGGAAGCAGAAGGATCATTCAAGCCGGCCAAAGAGACCAAGAAGATACCCTTGGACCCGGAGCACCCAGAGAGATACGGTGTCATGGGCACTGGCCTCGACAGCAAATAGGAAGGCGAGCTCGTCGATTTCCTCCGTGAGAATCGAGACATCTTCGCATGGTCCCCCAAGGACATGCCAGGTGTACCGACGGAATTCGCCGAGCACAAGCTACACGTCAGGCCGGATATAAAACCTGTCAGGCAGCCCTTGCGCCGCCTGTCAGAAGAGAAGAGAAGAGTTGTTGGAGAGGAGATAGCCCGGCTTCTTGCGGCCGGCTTCATCATGGAAGTATTTTTTCCAGAGTGGCTGGCAAACCCGGTTTTGGTGCTAAAGAAGAACAAGCAATGGAGGATGTGTATCGACTACACAAGCCTCAACAAAGCCTGCCCAAAAGACCCGTTTGCCTTGCCAAGAATCGATCAGGTGATAGACTCCACAGCCGGATGCGAGCTGCTGAGTTTCCTAGACGCATACTCAGGATATCACCAGATCAAGCTGAACCCAGCGGACAGACTGAAGACCGCCTTCATCACGCCATTCGGAGCCTTCTGCTACCTGACAATGACGTTCGGCTTGAGGAATGCCGGCGCCACCTTCCAGCGTTGCATGCAGAAGTGCCTCCTCAAGCAACTCGGCAGGAATGCCCATGTCTATGTGGATGACGTGGTGGTAAAGACGAAGAAGTGTGGGACGCTGCTGGAAGACCTCAAGGAGACCTTTGAGAACCTGCGTCGATTCCAGATCAAGCTCAACCTAGAAAAGTGCGTTTTCGGAGTACCAGCCGGCCAGCTCCTTGGCTTCCTGGTCTCCGAACGCGGCATAAAGTGCAACCCCGTGAAGATCAAGGCCATCGAGAGGATGGAGGTACCCAGCCGACTGTTAGATGTGCAGAAGTTCACCGGCTGTTTGGCATCCATCAGCCGATTCATCAGTCGGCTGGGCGAGAAAGCTCTGCCCTTGTATCAGTTGATGAAGAAGACCACCTTTTTTGAGTGGAACCACAAGGCGGATGGGGCATTTCTCCAACTGAAGAAGATGTTGACTACTCCCCCTGTGTTGGCGGCTCCGACTCCCAAAGAGCCCATGCTCTTGTACATCGCCGCCACCAGCCGAGTAGTCAGCACAGTCATTGTAGTCGAGCGCAAGGAGGAAGGCAAGGCACTCCTAGTCCAGAGGCCGGTATACTACCTGAGCGAGGTACTGTCGACCTCCAAGCAGAACTACCCTCACTATCAGAAGATGTGCTATGGTGTGCATTTTGCCGCCAAGAAGCTGAAGCCTTACTTGTTGGGGAACGTAGCAGAAATTCAAAATTTTCCTACATGTCACCAAGATCTATCTATGGAGAAACTAGCAACAAGGGGAAGGAGAGTGCATCTACATACCCTTGTAGATCGCTAAGCGGAAGCGTTCAAGAGAAAGGGGTTGAAGGAGTCGTACTCGTCGTGATCCAAATCACCGGAGATCCTAGTGCCGAACGGACGGCACCTCCGCGTTCAACACACGTACAGCCCGGTGACGTCTCCCATGCCTTGATCCAGCAAGGAGAGAGGGAGAGGTTGAGGAAGACTCCATCCAGCAGCAGCACAACGGCGTGGTGGTGATGGAGGAGCGTGGCAATCCTGCAGGGCTTCGCCAAGCACCGCGGGAGAGGAGGAGTACTTGGGAAAGGGGGAGGGCTGCGCCAGAACTTGGGTGAAGCTCCCATGCGCCTCTCCACTATATATAGGGGTGGAGGGGCTGATTTCTTGCCCTCCAAGTCCATTGGGGTGTTGGCAAAGGTGGGAGGAAAGAAATCCCATCATTTCCTTCCCCACCAATTGTTATCCCCCCTTTTTAGGGATCTTGATCTTATCCCTTCGGGATATGATCTTATTCCTTCTAAGGGGGGATCTTGGTGCACCTTGACCAGGGGTGTGGGGCCTTGCCCCCACTACCCACGTTCATGTGGGTCCCCCCCATGCAGGTGGTCCCCACTCCAGAACCTTCTAGAACCTTCCCGGTACAATACCGAAAAATCCCGAACATTTTCCGGTGGCCAAAATAGGACTTCCCATATATAAAACTTTACCTCCGGACCATTCCGGAACTCCTCGTGACGTCCGAGATCTCATCCGGGACTCCGAACAACATTCGGTAACCACATACAAACTTCCTTTATAACCCTAGCGTCATCGAACCTTAAGTGTGTAGACCCTACGGGTTCGGGAACCATGCAGACATGACCGAGACGTTCTCCTGTCAATAACCAACAGCGGGATCTGGATACCCATGTTGGCTCCCACATGTTCCACGATGATCTCATCGGATGAACCACGATGTCAAGGACTCAATCGATCCCGTATTCAATTCCCTTTGTCTAGCGGTATTGTACTTGCCCGAGATTCGATCATCGGTATCCCGATACCTTGTTCAATCTCGTTACCGGCAAGTCTCTTTACTCATTCCGTAACACATCATCCCGTGATCAACCCCTTGGTCACATTGTGCACATTATGATGATGTCCTACCGAGTGGGCCCAGAGATACCTCTCCGTTTACCGGAGTGACAAATCCCAGTCTCGATTCGTGCCAACCCAACAGACACTTTCGGAGATACCTGTAGTGCACCTTTATAGCCACCCAGTTACGTTGTGACGTTTGGTACACCCAAAGCATTCCTACGGTATCCGGGAGTTGCACAATCTCATGGTCTAAGGAAATGATACTTGACATTAGAAAAGCTTTAGCATACGAACTACGATCTTTGTGCTAGGCTTAGGATTGGGTCTTGTCCATCACATCATTCTCCTAATGATGTGATCCCGTTATCAACGACATCCAATGTCCATGGTCAGGAAACCATAACCATCTATTGATCAACGAGCTAGTCAACTAGAGGCTTACTAGGGACATGGTGTTGTCTATGTATCCACACATGTATCTGAGTTTCCTATCAATACAATTATAGCATGGATAATAAACGATTATCATGAACAAGGAAATATAATAATAACTAATTTATTATTGCCTCTAGGGCATATTCCCAACAGTCTCCCACTTGCACTAGAGTCAATAATCTAGTTCACATCGCCATGTGATTAACACTCACAGGTCACATCGCCATGTGACCAACATCCAAAGAGTTTACTAGTGTCACTAAACTAGTTCACATCATCATGTGATTAAGACTCAATGAGTTCTGGGGTTTGATCATGTTTTGCTTGCAAGAGAGGTTTTAGTCAACGGGTCTGCAACATTCAGATCCGTATGTACTTTGCAAATCTCTAGGTCATATTGTAAATGCTGCTTCCACGCTCCACTTGGAGCTATTCCAAATGGTTGCTCCACTATACATATCCGGTTTGCTACTCAGAGTCATTCGGATGGGTGTTAAAGCTTGCATCGACGTAACCCTTTACGTCGAACTCTTTATCACCTCCATAATCGAGAAACATATCCTAATTCCTCTAAGGATAATTTTGACCGCTATCTGGTGATCCACTCCTTGATCACCTTTGTACCCTCTTGCCAGATATGTAGCAAGGCACACATCAGGTGCGGTACATAGCATACTATAGAGCCTACGTCTGAAACATAGGGGACGACCTTCGTCCTTTCTCTCTTTTCTGCTGTGGTCGAGCTTTAAGTCTTAACTTCATACCTTACAACTCAGGCAAGAACTCCTTCTTTGTCTGATCCATCTTGAACACCTTCAAGATCATGTCAAGGTATGTGCTCATTTGAAAGTACCATTAAGCGTTTTTGATCTATCCTCATAGATCTTGATGCTCAATGTTCAAGTAATTTAATCCAGGTTTTCACTTGAAAAACACTTTTCAAATAACCCTATATGCTTTACAGAAAATTCTACATCATTTCTGATCAACAATATGTCAACAACATATACTCATCAGAAATTCTATACTGCTCCCACTCACTTCTTTGGAAATACAAGTTTCTCATAAATTTGTATAAACCCAAAATCTTTGATCATCTTATCAAAGTACATATTCCAACTCCGAGATGCTTACTCCAGTCCTTAGAAGGATCGCTGGAGCCAGCATACCTTTTAGCATCCTTAGGATCGACAAAACTTTCTAATTGTATCACATACAACTTTCCTTACGAAGACTGGTAAGGAAACTCGTTTTGACATCCATCTGCCAGATTTCGTAAATGCAGCTAATGCTAACATGATTCCGACGGACTTAAGCATCGCTACGAATGAGAAAATCTCATTGTAGTCAACTCCTTGAACTTGTGAAAAAACTCTTTGCCACAAGTCGAGCTTCATAGACGGTGACATTACCATCCACGTCCGTCTTCTTCTTAAAGATCCATTTATCTCAATGGCTTGCCGATCATCGGGCAAGTCCACCAAAGTCCATGCTTTGTTCTGATACATGGATCCTATCTCGGATTTCATGGCTTCTAACCATTTGTCGGAATTTGGGCCCACCATTGCTTCTCCATAGCTTGTAGGTTCATTGTTGTCTAGCAACATGACCTTCAAGACAAAATTACTGTACAACTCTGAAGCAGTACGCATCCTTGTCACCCTACGAGGTACGGTAGTGACTTGATCCGAAGTTTCATGATCACTATCATAAGCTTCTACTTCAATTGGTGTAGGTGCCACAGGAACAACTTCCTGTGCCCTGCTACACACTAGTTGTAGTGACGGTTCAATAACCATATCAAGTCTCCACCATCCTCCCACTCAACTTTTCGAGACAAACTTTTCCTCAAGAAAGGACCCGATTCAAGAAACAATCCCTATTGCTTTCGGATCTGAATTAGGAGGTATACCCAACTGTTTTGGGTGTCCTATGAAGATGCATTTTATCCGCTTTGGGTTCGAGCTTATCAACCTGAAACTTTTTAACATAAGTGTCGCAGCCCCAAACCTTCAAGAAATGACAGCTTAGGTTTCTCTAAACCATAGTTCATATGGTGTCATCTCAATGGAATTACGTGGTGCCCTATTTAAAGTGAATGTGGTTGTCTCTAATGCCTAACCCATAAACGATAGTGGTAATTCGATAAGAGACATCATGGTACGCACCATATCCAATAGGGTGCAACTATGATGTTCGGACACACCATCAAACTATGGTGTTCCAGGCGGTATTAATTGTGAAACAATTTCCACAATGTCTTAATTGCGTGCCAAAGCTCATAACTCAGATACTCATCTCTATGATCATATCATAGACATTTTATCCTCTTGTCACGATGATCTTCAACTTCACTCTGATATTACTTGAACCATTCAATAATTCAGACTTGTGTTTCATCAAGTAAATATACTCAACATCTACTCGAATCATCTGTGAAGTAAGAACATAACGATATTCACTGCATGCCTCAGCACTCATTGGACTGCACACATCAAAATGTGTTACTTCCAACAAGTTGCTATCTTGTTCCATCTTACTGAAAACGAGGCTTTTCAGTCATCTTGCCCATGTGGTATGATTTGCATATCTCAAGTGATTCAAAATCAAGTGAGTCCAAACGATCCATCTGCATGGAGTTTCTTCATGCGTATACACCAATGGACATGGTTCGCATGTCTCAAACTTTTCAAAAACGAGTGAGTCCAAAGATCCATCAACATGGAGCTTCTTCATGCGTTTTACACCAATATGACTTACATGGCAGTGCCACAAGTAAGTGGTACTATCATTACTATCTTATATCTTTTTGGCATGAAAATGTGTATCACTACGATCGAGATTGAATAAACCATTCCTTTAGGTGCAAGACCATTGAAGGTATTATTCAAATAAATAGAGTAATCATTATTCTCCTTAAATGAATAACCGTATTGCGATAGACATAATCCAATCATGTCTATGCTCAACGCAAACACCAAATCTCGATGGTAGAGGGAGCGTGCGATGCTTGATCACATCAACCTTGGAAACACTTCCAACACATATCGTCAGCTCACCTTTAGCTAGACTCCGTTTATTCCGTAGCTTTTATTTCGAGTTACTAACACTTAGCAACCGAACCGGTATCTAATACCCTGGTGCTACTAGGAGTACTAGTAAGGTACACATTAACATAATGTATATCCAATATACTTCTATCGACCTTGCCAGCCTTCTCATCTACCAAGTATCTAGGGTAATTCCGCTCCAGTGGTTGTTCCCCTTATTACAGAAGCACTTAGTCTCGGGTTTGGGTTCAACCTTGGGTTTCTTCACTAGAGCAGCAGCTGATTTGCCGTTTCATGAAGTATCCCTCCTTGCCCTTGCCCTTCTTGAAACTAGTGGTTTCACCAACCATCAACAATTGATGCTCCTTCTTGATTTCTACTTTCGCGGTGTCAAACATCGCGAATACCTCAAGGATCATCATATCTATCCCTGATATGTTATAGCTCATCACGAAGCTCTAGCAGCTTGGTGTCAATGACTTTGGAGAAACATCACTATCTCATCTGGAAGATCAACTCCCACTCGATTCAAGTGATTGTTGCACTCAGACAATCTGAGCACAAGCTCAACGATTGAGCTTTTCTCCCTTAGTTTGCAGGCTAAGAAAATTGTCGGAGGTCTCATACCTCTTGACGTGGGCACGAGCCTGAAATCTCAATTTCAGCCCTCGAAACATCTCATATGTTCCGCGACGTTTCGAAAACGTCTTTGGTGCCTCAACTCTAAACCGTTTAACTGAACTATCACGTAGTTATCAAAACGTGTATGTCTGATGTTCGCAACATCCACAAACGACGTTTGGGGTTCAACACACTGAGCGGTGCATTAAGGACATAAGCTTTCTATTGTCCGCATAATCGCTACTGTCAACTTTCAACTATATTTTCTCTAGGAACATATCTAAACAGTGGAACTAAAACGCGAGCTTATGATATAATTTGCAAAGATCTTTTGACTATGTTCAGGATAATTAAGTTCATCTTATGAACTCTCACTCAGATAGACATCCCTCTAGTCATCTAAGTGATTACATGATCCGAGTCAACTAGGCCGTGTCCGATCATCACGTGAGACGGACTAGTCATCATCGGTGAACATCTTCATGTTGATCGTATCCTCCATACGACTCATGCTCGACCTTTCGGTCTTTGTGTTCTGAGGCCATGTCTGTACATGCTAGGCTCGTCAAGTTAACCCTAAGTGTTTTGCATGTGTAAAACTGTCTTACACCCGTTGTATATGATCGTAAGGATCTATCACACCCGATCATCACGTGGTGCTTCGAAACGACAAACTTTAGCAACGGTGCACAGTTAGGGGAGAACACTTCTTGAAATTGTTGTAAGGGATCATCTTATTTACTACCGTCGTTCTAAGTAAACAAGATGCATAAACATGATAAACATCACATGCAATCAAATAGTGACATGATATGGCCAATATCATTTTGCTCCTTTTGATCTCCATCTTCGGGGCTCCATGATCATCATCGTCACCGGCATGACACCATGATCTCCATCATCATGATCTCCATCATCGTGTCTCGATGAAGTTGTCTCGCCAACTTATTACTTCTACTACTATGGCTACCGGTTAGCAATAAAGTAAAGTAATTACATGGCGTTGTTCATTGACACGCAGGTCATACAATAAATAAAGACAACTCCTATGGCTCCTGCCGGTTGTCATACTCATCGGCATGCAAGTCGTGATTTCTATTACAAGAACATGATCAATCTCATACATCACATATCACTCATCACATTCTTCTTGGCCATATCACATCACATATCATACCCTGCAAAAACAAGTTAGACATCCTCTAATTGTTGTTGCATGTTTTACGTGGTTGCTATGGGTTTCTAGCAAGAACGTTTCTTACCTACGCAAAACCACAACGTGATATGCCAATTGCTATTTACCCTTCATAAGGACCCTTTTCGTCGAATCCGTTCCGACTAAAGTGGGAGAGACTGGCACCCGCTAGCCACCTTATGCACCAAGTGCATGTCAATCGATGGAACATTTCTCACGTAAGAGTACGTGTAAGGTCGGTCCGGGCCGCTTCATCCCACAATACCGTTGAAACAAGATTGGACTAGTAACGGTAAGCATATTGAACAAAATCAACGCCCACAACTACTTTGTGTTCTACTCGTGCAAAGAATCTACACAATAGACCTAGCTCTGGTACCACTGTTGGGGAACGTAGCAGAAATTCAAAATTTTCCTACGTGTCACCAAGATCTATCTATGGAGAAACCAGCAACGAGGGGAAGGAGAGTGCATCTACATACCCTTGTAGATCGCTAAGCGGAAGTGTTCAAGAGAACGGGGTTGAAGGAGTCGTACTCGTCGTGATCCAAATCACCGAAGATCCTAGTGCCGAATGGACGGCACCTCCGCGTTCAACACACGTACAGCCCGGTGACGTCTCCCATGCCTTGATCCAGCAAGGAGAGAGGGAGAGGTTGAGGAAGACTCCATCCAGCAGCAACACAACGGCGTGGTGGTGATGGAGGAGCGTGGCAATCCTGCAGGGCTTCGCCAAGCACCGCGGGAGAGGAGGAGTACTTGGGAGAGGGGGAGGGCTGCGCCAGAACTTGGGTGAAGCTCCCATGCGCCTCTCCACTATATATAGGGGTGGAGGGGCTGATTTCTTGCCCTCCAAGTCCATTGGGGCGTTGGCAAAGGTGGGAGGAAAGAAATCCCATCATTTCCTTCCCCACCGATTGTTATCCCCCATTTTTAGGGATCTTGATCTTATCCCTTCGGGATATGATCTTATTCCTTCTAAGGGGGGATCTTGGTGCGCCTTGACCAGGGGTGTGGGGCCTTGCCCCCACTACCCACGTTCATGTGGGTCCCCCCCATGCAGGTGGGCCCCACTCCAGAACCTTCTAGAACCTTCCCGGTACAATACCGAAAAATCCCGAACATTTTCCGATGGCCAAAATAGGACTTCCCATATATAAATCTTTACCTCTGGACCATTCCGGAACTCCTCGTGACATCCGGGATCTCATCCGGGACTCCGAACAACATTCGGTAACCACATACAAACTTCCTTTATAACCCTAGCGTCATCGAACCTTAAGTGTGTAGACCCTACGGGTTCGGGAACCATGCAGACATGACCGAGACGTTCTCCTGTCAATAACCAACAGCGGGATCTGGATACCCATGTTGGCTCCCACATGTTCCACGATGATCTCATCGGATGAACCATGATGTCAAGGACTCAATCGATCCTGTATTCAATTCCCTTTGTCTAGCGGTATTGTACTTGCCCGAGATTCGATCGTCGGTATCCCGATACCTTGTTCAATCTTGTTACCGGCAAGTCTCTTTACTCGTTCCGTAACACATCATCCCGTGATCAACCCCTTGGTCACATTGTGCACATTATGATGATGTCCTACCGAGTGGGCCCAGAGATACCTCTCCGTTTACCGGAGTGACAAATCCCAGTCTCGATTCGTGCCAACCCAACAGACACTTTCGGAGATACCTGTAGTGCACCTTTATAGCCACCCAGTTACGTTTTGACGTTTGGTACACCTAAAGCATTCCTACGGTATCCGGGAGTTGCACAATCTCATGGTCTAAGGAAATGATACTTGACATTAGAAAAGCTTTAGCATACGAACTACGATCTTTGTGCTAGGCTTAGGATTGGGTCTTGTCCATCACATCATTCTCCTAATGATGTGATCCTTATCAACGACATCCAATGTCCATGGTCAGGAAACCATAACCATCTATTGATCAACGAGCTAGTCAACTAGAGGCTTACTAGGGACATGGTGTTGTCTATGTATCCACACATGTATCTGAGTTTCCTATCAATACAATTGTAGCATGGATAATAAACGATTATCATGAACAAGGAAATATAATAATAACTAATTTATTATTGCCTCTAGGGCATATTTCCAACATTACTTTCAAGAGCACCCAATCACCGTGGTGTGCACGGCTCCGCTGGCCGAGATCATTGGAAGCCGAGACGCCTCTGGCCGAGTAGCCAAATGGGCTATAGATCTGGCTCCTTACACCATCTACTACCAGCCCCGCACCGCCATCAAGTCGCAAGCGCTGGCCGACTTCCTCGTCGACTGGGCCGAGACCCAGTACCTGCCGCCAGCGCCTGACTCCACCCATTGGCGGATGCATTTCGACGGCTCCAAGATGCGCACCGGCCTGGGAACCGGCGTCGTCCTCACCTCTCCTAAAGGCGACAAGCTCAAGTATGTGCTACAGATCCACTTCGCCACCTCCAACAACGTCGCCGAATATGAGGCGCTCATTCATGGGCTCCGGCTTGCCAAAGAGCTCGGCATTCGCCGGATCCTGTGCTATGGCGACTCCGACTTGGTGGTTCAGCAATCATCCAGCGACTGGGACGCCAAAGATGCAAACATGGCGAGCTACCGCTTCCTAGTGCAGCAACTCAGCGGATACTTCGAGGGGTGTGAGTTCCTTCACGTGCCAAGAAATGACAATGATCAAGCAGACGCCTTGGCACGAGTCGGCTCCACTCGCCAAGCAATACCTTCCGGCGTCGCTCTTCAGCGCCTCCTCAAGCCGTCTATCAAGCCTTCACCAGAGTCGGACTCCATCTTTGTGCCAGCCCCTCCAGAAGTAGTCGGATCCGACTCCAGAGCCCCAGCAGACGGCCCCAAGAAAACCACAGTTGAAGCCGGCCCAGGGACGCTTGAGCTCAGCCCGGGGACTGCGCCAGCCGACCCGGGGACTTCAGAGCCCGGCCCGGGGACTGCGCCAGTCGGCCCAGAGATTCCGTCAATCCAGCAAACGGACGCGGACTCCAACCCGCCGCCTCCCAGCCCGGCCACCCTTGTCCAAGTTGTTGTGATAGCAGTTGAAGAGATAGCAGCACCCTCATGGGCACAGCCCATCCTCAAGTTTCTAGCGAACAGAGAGCTGCCGACAGATGAGATCCTAGCTCGGCAAGTGCAATGCCGAGCAGCAGCATACACCATAGTCAACAGAGAGCTAGTCAGGCGCAGCGTCACTGGCATCTACCAGCGCTGCGTAGAGCCAGAACAAGGCCAAGCAATCCTTAGAGACATCCATCAGGGCGAGTGCGGCCACCATGCGGCTTCAAGAGCACTCATCGCCAAAGCTTTCCGGCACGCCTTTCTTTTGGCCGACTGCCCTAGAAGAGGCTAAAGAGTTAGTCCAAAAATGCAAGGGGTGCCAAATGTTCCGCTCCAAGCCACTTCAGCCGGCTTCCATGCTAAAGACAATCCCCATCGCCTGGCCCTTCGCAGTTTGGGGCCTGGACATGGTGGGACCATTCAAGACGGCCCGAGGTGGCCTAACTCATCTGCTTGTCGCGGTGGACAAGTTCACCAAGTGGGTGGAAGCAAAGCCCATCAAGAAGTTGAACGGGCCGACTGCAGTAACTTCCATCGCCGACATCACGGTGCGGTATGGCATACCGCACAACATCATCACCAACAATGGCACAAACTTTGCCAAGGGCGCCTTGGCCCGTTTCTGTGCGACGCAGGGCATCCGACTGGACTTAGCGTCCGTTGCCCATCCGCAGTCAAACGGCCAGGTGGAACGAGCAAACGGCCTCATCTTGTCCGGCATCAAGCCTCGACTGGTCGAACCACTCGAGCGTTTGGCCGGCTGCTAGGTCGAGGAGCTACCAGCCGTCCTCTAGAGTCTACGCACAACTCCAAACAAGTCAACCGGCTTCACGCCTTTCTTCCTTGTCTACGGTGCCGAAGCCGTCATCCCGACGGATGTAGAGTTCGACTCTCCACGAGTCACCATGTACACCGAGGAGGAAGCTGAAGAAGCACGCCAAGACGGCGTTGACCTGCTGGAAGAGGGCCGGCTGTTGGCACTCAGTCGGTCCAGCATCTACCAGCAGAGTCTGCACCGATATTACAACCGAAAGGTCAAGCCGAGATCGTTTCAGGAGGGCGACCTTGTGCTCCGGCTGATTCAGAGAACAGCCGGCCAGCACAAGTTGTCGGCACCTTGGGAAGGTCCCTTCATCATCAGCAAGGTGCTGGGCAATGGCTCCTACTTCCTAATCGACGCCCAGAAGCCTCGAGCGTGCAAGAGGGACGACTCCGGCAAAGAAACAGAGCGCCCGTGGAACGCAAATCTTTTTCGAAGATTTTACAGTTGATGCAGTATGTATCGCACTACCCCCTTTTTGTATTAAAGCACTAAAGACCTTGGGCCCCCCGAGACAAGCTCGGGGACTGCCTTTTTTGCCTGTATGATAAGAATCACGCTTCCGAATATGCTACTCTTTTTATCATACCGTCTGGCACCGGGTCCGACTAGTCGGCCCGGGGACTTGCCGTCTTGCGCTATGAAATGCTTCCTGCAGTCGGACAAGTAATGTGTTGCGCTCAAGCCGTCTCTTGTCGAAAGCCGCAGCTTGCAGAGCGACTGTCGGTAGACGGAGAACAAGCAAGAACGGGTGCACACACGAAAAATGGCTAAGGACCTAAAGCATATACATAGCTCAAGCCGGCTCCCAGCCTCTCTCTGCAGAGCCGACTCATAAGTAGTCAGGCTCGCTGACTTAACTTCTATCAAAGACAGCCGACTCTTGGATAGTCGGCCTGTCGCTTTCTAGCCGACTTGCTAAAGAAACTCTAAACGGCCAAGTACTTGCCTTCCTGAAGTAGCCGAGCACTTGACCCAGCGACAGTCCGCAGAGCAGCTGTCCAGACGGTAAGGCGGCAACAAGGGAAGGCGGCAAGGGAAAAAAGCCTAAGGAGCAATAAGCAAGGAAAGGCAGAAATCGGATAAATATTTACATAGGCCCTTGGCCGAATCTTCGAATAGAAGTTCAAGATACACCCCGCGGGTGGAACTGTTCGAATCTAACAAGTGTTCAAAAGATTACTAAAGACAGATAAACAAAGGCGGAAAAAGCAGCCTAGGAGGCGGTCTCCGGGGCCGGAGGATCGGAGGTGACGGCGGTGTCGGGTGCCGGGGCAGTCGGCTGGGCGGTCTCGGCTTGGTCGCCTCCAGTGGCAGTCGCCTTGTCTCCACGCGGCTCGTTGCTGGAGGCGCGATCGAGCTGAGGCTGGCCGCCTGCTCCGTCTTCTGGCACCTCCGCCTCGCCTCCGTCCTCCGCCTCGTCATCCTCCTCGGTGCTGGAGTCGATCACCTCCGCCGAGTCTTCGCCATACTCCGGGTTCATCCCAAACCAGTTCGGCAACACTTCCTCGCCGCCTTCAGCCCGCTCGGGCACGAAGACATTGGTGTTCGTGTACTCGGCGATGGACGCCACGCGCTCGACAAGGGCGCCCTCCACGGCCTCCAGCTCGGCCTGGGCTTCTGACTGGAACGTGGCCAGACGGTCCAGGTCCAGCCCTGGATACCACGCCTTGATGAACTCCAAGGCCCGGCGTGCTCCGGCCCGGGCCGAGGAGCCCTTCCAAGCCTCAAGACGGCCGGCGGTGACTTCCAGCCAATCGGCGGTCCGACTGGCGGTGCGCAGAGCCGGCATGTCCGGCCACAGGGCGGCAACCGCCTGGGCGCCGGCGCGCTGAAGCCGGCGCAGCATCCGGTGAGCCGGACGAAGATGGGCTTCGATGCTAAGGAGCTGCTCGTCGATGGTTCAGGGGGCATTGGCGGCGATCTCCTTGCCCTTCGCCCTTTGCGCCTCCCGAGCAGCCTCGATGGCCAGAGGGACTGCCTGTGAATGACCTGGAAAGAAGTCTACCAAGACAAAAAAGAAGAAAGTCGGAAAATCAGAAGTCGGCCTGACACAAGGACGGAAGTCCGAAGAAACGAAAGAAACTTACCATCAACGATGTCCTCGATCTCGTGGTAGCCGGAGGTCAGCATCGCCTCCCAATCGGTCCAAGCGGAGCGTTCGATCTCGAACTCGGCCATGAGAGCGGCCTCCCGCGTCTTGGCCTCGCCCTGTGCCTTCTGGAGTAGCTCCTTCTGCTCGGTCAGCTGCGCTGCTAGCAGGTCACGCTCCTTGGCGAGCTTGCCGCACTCCTCCTCCTTGGCACGCCGAGCGGTGTTGGCCTCGCCCAGCTGCTCTTGAAGAGCGGCGTTGTCACCTGAAGAACAAAGAAGAGACAAGCAAGTCGTCAGTAAAGTAGATCGCCGGGGAGATCCGGCCCGACTGCTCAGCAGTCGGCCCAAATCTCGGGGACTACAGCCCGCGGGTGCGCCAGCGTGCCCCCGCGAAGAAGGAAGAAAAGAGCTCACCCCGGCTTTCCACCAAGTCGGCGGTCCGCTTATTCAGCTCCTCGACATTGCGGTTGAAGGCAGTGGCGCGGAGGTTATGATACTCCTACAAAAAGCCGACAAAGACGAAGTCAGTATGTGGAACTTGCGAGAGGGAGTTCCGACCCGCCTGCTCAGCAGCCGGCCCGGAACTCGGGGACTACACCCAGTGGGTGCGCTGGCGCGCCCCCATAGAGAAAAACAAGAATCAGAAAGAAGAAGAAAACGTACTCGGACAGATGTCCACACTGCCAGATGCGCCCTGGTGTAGACTTGAAGGGCGTCGCTTTCCGCGCGCAGCTTCGTCTGGACGTCCAGGAGCGCTTGGTTCAGCGGTCCGGTGCCGCCTCCGCGCAACCACCCGGTGGGCGCGGCACTGGAGGTCTCGACATCCAGACTCGCCGAGCTGGCGGTGCCGGTTTCCCGAGCTCGCGGCGCCGAGGTCGTCCTCTCAAGCCGGCGGCGCACCGGCACGGCGACTTGAAGAAGCAGCCGCGCCTTGGCCTCGTCCGCGATCGGCGGATCCGACTGGCCCACCGGCTGTTTGCTGTGCGGCCTCCCAGACGGTGGCGGAGGCGGCGGAGGCGGCGCGAGGGTGTCCGAGCCTGAAGCCTAGCCACCCTCCTCCACGAGGGGGTTCTCGGTGCCGACCTCTCCGGTCTGCCCCGTGAACTCCGGAGCCGGCGGCGCCGACGACAATGGAGGGACGAGCATCGCCGATCAGTGACGTGCGGCCTCCTCAACACGCCGTTTCGCCGCAAGGGCGGCTTCGGCGTCCTCCAGCCTCTTCTGGGCATTGGCGGCCGCCTTCTCGGCCTGCGCCTTCTCCAGGCGGTCGGCCTCTTCCTCGTCGCGCTTCTCCTGCGCATTCCGCTCCGTCGCCTCCCGGAGGTCGGCGGCGGGATCGGGCCGCCGAGTGTTGGCAGATGTCTCTACCGACCCCATGACGGAGGGTACGGCGACTCTCTCTAGGGAGAGGGGAGCCCTGAAGTAGAACGGAGGGAGAATAAAGGAAAGTTCGGGCAGGATTCAGCAAAAGGAAACAAAGAGCATGAAGACTTACGGCGAGACTAGCGGCGGCCTTCTCACTTCCCTTCGGAAGCGGTTGGCCTTCGCGGCCGCCTCCTCCCATTTCGTCGCGGCGGCCGCCCCCTTGAACTTCTTCAATTTGCCGCCGGGCGCACTCGGCCCGGCGTGACGCCTCTTTGCGCCGCCTTGGCCGGCCAGGCCGGCTCTTGGCTGGTGGCGCGGGGCGACTTCGTCTGCATCATCATCAGGCCAGTCGGCGAAGGTGGCCGAGGGCCTGAAGCCGCCGTCTGCTCCTTCTCCGCCGCCTTCGGCGTCGGCTTCCAACGCCGCCGCCCCCAAGTCGGGGTCGTCAACGTCGCTGTCCGCGCGGTCAGAGACGTACTCGTGGGGCTGTCTCGTAGCGCCGGCGGCAGGCTCCATGAGGGGGTTCTAGCCAGAAGAAACCAACCAGAGTTAGAAGCCGGAGTCGGCTGCAAAGAAGACAAAACTACAGAGAAATATGACTTACCACTGGTGGGGGGTTGTCGCGCGAATACGGCTCCTTGTCGAACTGCCAGTCCTCTGTGAACTCGCAGTGCGCGATGTGGTTCACCAAGTTCGCCACCTCCTTGCGGGGCATCTCCTTGATGCTCATCCGACTCGGATCTCAGAGGCCGCTCATCTGACAGATCAGGTGAGGCCGGCCTTGGAGCGGGAGGACTCGGCGCGCCACGAAGGCGGCCAAAAGGTCGGATCCGACGAGGCCCTCCGACTGCAGCAAGACTCAGAGTCGCGCTACGGCGGCGGCTCCGGAGGGAGTCAGCGACTTGGCTCGGTGCGACCAGCTGGGGAGCCTCCCAGTCAAGGGAGCGGCATTGAAGGGCGGCAGGTTGACCCAGTCGCCGTTGCTGGAGAGTTTCTTCACGTAGAAGTACGAGCGCTGCCACATTTTCACCGACTTTATCAGCGAGATGGGAGGAAAGGGGTTGTCGGCTGTCGAGCGCCGCATCGCGACGTAGGTGCCGCACTGAGCCGGAATGCCAGCGACGTGCGTGCCGAGCTTCGAAGAGAAGAATTCTCCCCACAGCTCGAGGGTGGGGAGAACGCCGAGGAAGCCTTCACACAGAGTGGCGAAGGCGGAGAGCAGCACCACCGTATTTGGAGTAAGGTGATGTGGTTGAAGGCCGTGAAACTCCAAGGATGAGCGGAAGAAACCGCTCGCCGGCAGCCCCAGGCCGCGCATGAGGTGCGAGCGGAAGATGACCCGCTCGCCCACCTCCGGCCGGTCGGATCTCCCCCACCGGCACGGGGCGGGTGCGCACAAGGTCCGCGCTGGGGAGACGGTGGGTCTGTCGGAGGAACTCGATGTGTTCTTCCTCCACCTCCGAGCCGTCCCATACGCCAGAGCACACAGCGGGGGCTGCGGCAGAAGAAGAGCTCATCGCCGCGGGGAGGAAGTGTTCTCGCTCGACGGCGGGGGCGGGAGCAAGAGAAGGCAAGTGAGGCGGGGGAATGGGGGAGAGGGGTGCGCGTGCGGTGCCGCCCCGCTCCCCCCCCCCCGCCTATTTATAGCCCTGCGGGCTGAGGAGCCGAGGGGGCGGGCGTGGGATTAACTGCACGCGATGCCCCACGCCGCCCCACGATTCACCCCACGACGTTACTGCGCGCAGTAACAGCGTGGGGAAACTAACCGTCCACGGCCGCAATGGATCCGTTCGTTTGCCGAGGAACGGTAGTGGCGGGCCCTGCCTGACGGCCTGTCCCGTCACGCGCGTGGGTGAGCAGACTGTCCTCTCCACGTGGCGCCACACGATAGGGCCGCCTCGATGGCAGCAGGGAAGTGTATCGGATACGCCGCCCGTTTTCCTGCCGTGACTTACAAGCGACGGCCCCTCGCTAGAAAAGATCCGACTTTCAACAAGTCGGTTGGGAAGAAAACGGCCGCCGAGTTCCAGAGCCTGTGCGGGGAAGGATGAAGCTGTTGAAGCCCCACAAGGCGGAGTCCGCGGGGCTCCACCAGCTTCGGGGACTACTGTCGGAGTAATGGGCCACGGGTAGGCTAACTCGGGACTCAGGATCTTTTCAAGACATCGGGTCAGGCCGCGCCCCTCAAGCCGAGTCCTAGACAGCGTCTCCAAGACGAGCCAGTCCCAGACGGCGACTCCAAGACAAGCCGACTCCAAGCAGGCGACCTCCAAGGAGGCCGACTATGGGAGTCGGCCCATGACCCTTCTCGAAGCCCGATGCGAGGTACGGTCACGACATGGCCGTTCCTCCCTGCCTACGCGAGGCTAGCATGGCTACAGTGAGCCGTATCGCCGGAAGATCTCCGGCGAGGCACAACACTGTTGCCATGACTGCCCTGACCTCAGCCACAGTGCGCGACGCACTGTACCCACGACGCCGACCTGTATGGCCCGAAGACCGCGGGGCCGCCTATCAGTGGGTGGACCGAAGGCGGCCTGAGCGCCCCGAAGACGGCCCCGTGGGAGTCGGCCTCCCTAGAAGTCGGCCGTCTCTCCTCCAGGGCCCCACGCGCCATTAACCAGATAAGATGGGGAATGGCGACAGTGACCGCCCGATAGACGGCAGCACTGTTGCCACGACCCAATGACCAAGCCTGCGTCATCAAGAGCGCCGCACAGTGTCAGGCCTGTCAGCGGGACCCACCAGTCGGCGGGCCCCAGAAGCCGGCGGGAAGGACGGCGGCCTAGGAGACAGGCGACTGGAGCCCACGCCCAGTCGGATTACCATTGTACCCCCGGGGGGTAGGCCTATATAAACCCCCCGGGGTACCCATGCAAAGGGTTCGGACCTTGATAGAGATAGACCAGATAGCACAGGGAGGAGAGAACTAGCCTTGCTCTCTCTTGCCTCCCGATACAGCTCCAGGAGCACCATTGTAGCCACCCTGCTTTAGTGATCATGCCGAGACCCCGCAGAGCAGCAGTAGGGGTGTTATCTCCCCGGAGAGCCCCAAAGTTGGGTAAGATTCGCCGGCGTGCATGCCTACGCCTCATCCCGTTTCCAGGCACCGGCGACGTTCTACTCGCCCCCACCATGATAAGCCATCCTTTGGCATATGTCGCACCCAACCCCCGACAACCGCCATCGCTATACCACTCCGGTTACCGCCCGGGCCTTACCGGATCTCCGGTGCTCCACCTAGCAACTTTACACTTCCTCGTTGTTTGGATCTAGTCCTAGCCCAGGTAGTGTGCGCCCCCTGTCAGCGTCGTCCATGGCAGACACCATGCCTGACAAGTGTTTCGGCCAAATGCCATTGAGATTTCTTTTTACATTCTCGTTGTTTAACATGAAGCAAGCACGATGGTGGGTACTCGGTGAGAGAGGATGCATTGTTGCGCGATGAGTGATTGGCCACAAGTGCGGTGTTTGTAGGCATGAAGCAAAAGGGCATGATATTTTGGCAACATGTGCATTCTTAGTTTCACGAGCACAAGAACTGTGCGCCCTACAATTTGGATTTGATCAATGATCGCAATGTGAAGTCACTACTCCATTGGTAGTACACCATTTCAAACGCTAACATGAAGTATTGCGATGTTGTTGCACAAGTGGAAAGAAGGTGGCTAACGGGTGCATTTATCATGGATATCGTAAGTTTGCTTCTTGTTGCTCTACTTGTTGGTCAATTCATTCAATATTGCAACTTGATGATCACGTCATTGGATAGCTCAGAAGCGCCGCTGCATTGTATCAAAGGACGGCGGGCAAGCCCTTCACATTGATGCATTGTTGCATGAAGCTCAAGGGGCACAACATCTAGAATAACAACATGTGCCGACGAAGAAGTTAAATCTCGAGGAGAGGAAGCTTGAGATGAATGTTGTGAGGAGTATGGTTGATTTGGGATTGATGAATTGAAAATACTAGTTGTTGAGCCACGCTAACATAGCTGAGCCACACCCTCGCATCCCAACCCTTAAGCCGGTAGGAGCTCTGACAGAAACTTGTTGTTGAGCCATGCTACCGCATCCCAGCCCTTAAGCCGACATGAGCCTGACAAGCCTCGCGCTCCTATAGAGACGACCACCGCGCACCACCGAGTCCATGCGAGAGAGGAAGGAGAGGGTCCTGCCGCCACTAGTGCCACACGGGCTTCGTCCAATGGACGCCCTCCGGTCGCAACGGGAGTGGGCCAAGGATGAACCAAGCACCGGCGACAGAGCTATGTCTCATGCGATGTCACGGGAGTGATTTTTTTATTCCACCTCCAACAGTATGCATAATAGAACGTGAGAAAGAACCGCGTGTCGAACTGTAGCGCATGCATGAAGTCGAGAGAATAACCAACTCAAGGGGCACAACATCTATAATAACATGCGTCGATGAAGAAGCTAAAGCTCGAGGAGAGGAAGCTTGAGATGAAGGCCGCTATCGAGGGGTATGGATGAATTTGGGATCGGTGAATTTAAAAAACTTCTTGTTGAGCCACGCTATCTGTAGCGGGCCGCACCACTGCATCCCAGCCCTGAAGCTAGCAAGAGCCCTAACAAGCCTCGTGCTCCAACAAGACAACCACCACACGCCACCGAAGTCCATGAGAGAGAGGAAGGAGAGGGTCCGCCGCTGCCAGCGCCACGTGGGGCGAACGCCCTCCGGCCACAACGAGGAGGGGGATGGGCTGAGGAGCCGAACGCCGGCGGCGGAGCTAGGTCTCATGCGACTCACAACAGCAATGGGTTTATTATTATTATTATTATTATTATTATTATTATTATTATTATTATTATTATTATTATTATTATTATTATTATTATTATTATTATTATTATTATTTGTTTTATTTTTATTATTCCGCCTCCAACAGTATGCATGAAGTCTGAGAGAATGGCTAGGTTTTGGCTTCAATGAAGCTTACGAGCATATGAATATATGAGGAAAACAAATAAAGCTTTGGATTACAATCTTACGTGCATATTACGTGCATATTATTATTTGTTTTATTATTATTCCGCCTCCAACAGTATGCATGAAGTCTGAGAGAATGGCCAGGTTTTGGCTTCAATGAAGCTTACGAGCATATGAATATATGAGAAAAACAAATAAAGTTTTGGATTACAATCTTACGTGCATATTATTATTTGTTTTGTTTTATTTTTATTATTCCGCCTCCAACAATATGCATGAAGTCTGAGAGAATGGCCAGGTTTTGGCTTCAATGAAGCTTACGAGCATATGAATATATGGGAAAAACAAATAAAGTTTTGGATTACAATCTTACGTGCATATTACGTGCATATTATTATTTGTTTTGTTTTATTTTTATTATTCCGCCTCCAACAGTATGCATGAAGTCTGAGAGAATGGCCAGGTTTTGGCTTCAATGAAGCTTACGAGCATATGAATATATGGGAAAAACAAATAAAGTTTTGGATTACAATCTTACGTGCATATTACGTGCATATTATTATTTGTTTTGTTTTATTTTTATTATTCCGCCTCCAACAGTATGCATGAAGTCTGAGAGAATGGCCATGTTTTGGCTTCAATGAAGCTTACGAGCATATGAATATATGGGAAAAACAAATAAAGTTTTGGATTACAATCTTACGTGCATATTATTATTTGTTTTATTTTATTTTTATTATTCCGCCTCCAACAGTATGCATGAAGTCTGAGAGAATGGCCAGGTTTTGGCTTCAATGAAGCTTACGAGCATATGAATATATGGGAAAAACAAATAAAGTTTTGGATTACAATCTTACGTGCATATTACGTGCATATTATAATTTGTTTTGTTTTACTTTTATTATTTCGCCTCCAACAGTATGCATGAAGTCTGAGAGAATGGCCAGGTTTTGGCTTCAATGAAGCTTACGAGCATATGAATATATGGGAAAAACAAATAAAGTTTTGGATTACAATCGTACGTGCATATTACATTCATATTATTATTTGTTTTGTTTTACTTTTATTATTCCGCCTCCAATAGTATGCATGAAGTCTGAGAGAATGGCCAGGTTTTGGCTTCAATGAAGCTTACGAGCATATGAATATATGGGAAAAACAAATAAAGTTTTGGATTACAATCTTACGTGCATATTACGTTCATATTATTATTTGTTTTGTTTTATTTTTATTATTCTGCCTCCAACAGTATGCATGAAGTCTGAGAGAATGGCCAGGTTTTGGCTTCAATGAAGCTTACGAGCATATGAATATATGGGAAAAACAAATAAAGTTTTGGATTACAATCTTACGTGCATATTACGTGCATATTATTATTTGTTTTGTTTTATTTTTATTATTCCGCCTCCAACAGTATGCATGAAGTCTGAGAGAATGGCCATGTTTTGGCTTCAATGAAGCTTACGAGCATATGAATATATGGGAAAAACAAATAAAGTTTTAGATTACAATCTTACGTGCATATTACGTGCATATTATTATTTGTTTTGTTTTATTTTTATTATTCCGCCTCCAACAGTATGCATGAAGTCTGAGAGAATGGCCAGGTTTTGGCTTCAATGAAGCTTACGAGCATATGAATATATGGGAAAAACAAATAAAGTTTTGGATTACAATCTTACGTGCATATTACGTGCATATTATTATTTGTTTTGTTTTATTTTTATTATTCCGCCTCCAACAGTATGCATGAAGTCTGAGAGAATGGCCATGTTTTGGCTTCAATGAAGCTTACGAGCATATGAATATATGGGAAAAACAAATAAAGTTTTGGATTACAATCTTACGTGCATATTATTATTTGTTTTATTTTATTTTTATTATTCCGCCTCCAACAGTATGCATGAAGTCTGAGAGAATGGCCAGGTTTTGGCTTCAATGAAGCTTACGAGCATATGAATATATGGGAAAAACAAATAAAGTTTTGGATTACAATCTTACGTGCATATTACGTGCATATTATAATTTGTTTTGTTTTACTTTTATTATTTCGCCTCCAACAGTATGCATGAAGTCTGAGAGAATGGCCAGGTTTTGGCTTCAATGAAGCTTACGAGCATATGAATATATGGGAAAAACAAATAAAGTTTTGGATTACAATCGTACGTGCATATTACATTCATATTATTATTTGTTTTGTTTTACTTTTATTATTCCGCCTCCAATAGTATGCATGAAGTCTGAGAGAATGGCCAGGTTTTGGCTTCAATGAAGCTTACGAGCATATGAATATATGGGAAAAACAAATAAAGTTTTGGATTACAATCTTACGTGCATATTACGTTCATATTATTATTTGTTTTGTTTTATTTTTATTATTCTGCCTCCAACAGTATGCATGAAGTCTGAGAGAATGGCCAGGTTTTGGCTTCAATGAAGCTTACGAGCATATGAATATATGGGAAAAACAAATAAAGTTTTGGATTACAATCTTACGTGCATATTACGTGCATATTATTATTTGTTTTGTTTTATTTTTATTATTCCGCCTCCAACAGTATGCATGAAGTCTGAGAGAATGGCCATGTTTTGGCTTCAATGAAGCTTACGAGCATATGAATATATGGGAAAAACAAATAAAGTTTTAGATTACAATCTTACGTGCATATTACGTGCATATTATTATTTGTTTTGTTTTATTTTTATTATTCCGCCTCCAACAGTATGCATGAAGTCTGAGAGAATGGCCAGGTTTTGGCTTCAATGAAGCTTACGAGCATATGAATATATGGGAAAAACAAATAAAGTTTTGGATTACAATCTTACGTGCATATTACGTGCATATTATTATTTGTTTTGTTTTACTTTTATTATTCCGCCTCCAACAGTATGCATGAAGTCTGAGAGAATGGCCAGGTTTTGGCTTCAATGAAGCTTACGAGCATATGAATATATGGAAAAAACAAATAAAGTTTTGGATTACAATCTTACGTGCATATTACGTTCATATTATTATTTGTTTTGTTTTACTTTTATTATTCCGCCTCCAATAGTATGCATGAAGTCTGAGAGAATGGCCAGGTTTTGGCTTCAATGAAGCTTACGAGCATATGAATATATGGGAAAAACAAATAAAGTTTTGGATTACAATCTTACATGCATATTAAAATAGAAAAAAACATTTTTGGTCTTAGAGGGGCTTGAACCCTCAACCTGCGGTTGATAAGACCGTCGCTCTAACCAATTGAGCTACAAGACCTCAACATGTATGTCTATTTTTTATTAAATATTGAATATGTATTACAGACTTACGTGCATAATAATTTTAAAAAAGATTGGTCTCGGAGGGGGTTGAACCCTCAACCTGCGGCATATAAGACCGATGCTCTAACCATTGAGCTACGAGACCTCTCGAATATGTTTATTTTTAAAATTTATTAAAAATTAAATAGTTATTGGGTTGAGTGGTTAACCAATACTCTCCTACGTATACTAGGGAAACATATTAAGAGCAGTAGTTTAATTGAGTTTATAATAAAGAAAACGAGGTGCAACTGGGCAACGGGACCTCTACGCTTCTAACCATACGACAAAGAAACAAGGGAACGGGTTAGGGAGATTAATAACACAAGTTGATATTTTGGTTCGTAAATTAATCTCCACACGACTGGTTCCTGATTGCGTTCGCGAGAGCATATATATAATTCGAACTACGAGTATTTCATCTGCATTGTTGATCGAGTTAAGCAAGCACCATCCGGCCAGCCAACGATCTTACCCTGCTTCGTCCTCTGTTTATACTTTTCTTTTCTGCTGGCCATCGTATCCCTTCCGTGGGAGAGGGATCGCGGCCGATCGTTCCGAAGCTTGATGCATTCCCCCCCCTCCCCCCCCCACACACACACACGTCGTCTTCTTTGAGGCGACCCGGGGGAAACCCTAACCGCCGCCGCCACACCCCTCCTTCCCCTCCGCCACCGCCAGAGGTGTGCGCCGATGTGCGCTCGATACTGATGAAGGTGGCGGCGGGGGATCCGGCGGCTCCACGTAGCGTGGAGGGCCTCGGCATCCGGGACGGCGGCCTCGGGCGGACAACGCGGGGTGGCCCTGGCGGCGGGCCATTCCTGCTGGAGCTGGTGAGGCGCCTCCCTCGGTCTCGAGGGTGGCGAGGAGGCATCGGTCCCTGGTCGCTGATGTGCCGTCTTCCCCGCGCAGTTGACGCCGCCAGATGCAACCCACCCTCTCCGCCACGATCTGCTCCTTCCATTGCCAGATCCGGGTCCTAGTGGCTTAGGCCATTCTTCCCGGGCGCCGACAGAGCGAATCTCGTCAAGCAGGGTTGGATCCAGGGGAAACCCCTGGCCGGCGCTACAACCTCACCATAGGCGACACCCTGGGCGTCGTTCCCCTCCTTGGAGGCTATGGTGTGGATCCTTCTCCCCCTCCTTCCGTCCCCTGCTAGGTGAAAGCCTAGGCCCCCTGATTCGGCCGGCGACGACACATCCGTGCCGTGTTCCTTCTTGGAGGTGCAGCCCGGGGATCGTAGGGGCGGCAAGAGAGTCTGGTTGTGGATGTGATGGTGGCGGGTGACAGCTAGGCTTTGTGCTTCAATGCATTTTCTTCAATTGCTCATCGTTGTTATCCTTGTTTGCTGCAACTGTGGCCGATAGCTCTTGCCCTTCGGTGTGGCTTAACCGTGGATGATGACGGTGCTCGGAGTGATGTGTTCTGAGCTTGCGGGTCTGCTCCTAGTTTCTTCTCCATATGCAGCTTGGACGTCTTCCATCTGGGTTCTCGGGTGAACCGAGCTGTCGGCTGCCGGTGCGGCATCCTTTGAACCAGGATGAGAGGGCAGGGGTCCTTTGCAGCGGCAGTTCCAAAGGAGGCGGTCCATTTCTGTCTTCGAGTTCTAGGTTTTTTTTTTGAGATGTTGTTGTTGTTGTTGGAGATGCCCTAAGGGGAAACCCTACCTGCTCGGGCACGGAGCCCCCTCCCCCCTCATCTTGCCGCCACCAAATTAAAGGAGCTCACGTGCAGGGAGTTTCGTTGTGTCCCTCATTATGAAATTGTAGGAACACTCTCTAATGTGGTTCAGTCAAAAAAATACAAGCAAGAAATATGAAAATGAAAGAAAAACACTCCTAGAAAGAGTTTTGCAGATTTAATGTACTTTTTTTTTGCATTGGCATGTCGAAAAACAACTTTATCCACGTAGAAGAAAAATCCTCCTAGAAAGAGTTTTGCAGATATTTTTTTGGCATTAGCATGTCGAAAAAACAACTTTATCCACATAGAAGAAATTGTTTACCAAAAACAGTTGCAAGTACACAATGTACTAAAACATATCTATGTGTAATTGCCTTCGGAACTTTATAAGCATAGTTCTGTTTCCTTGTTTGATGAGCCCACGCTCGAGTGCACTATAATGTCAAAACATATAATGCTTGAAAAAACAATTGGAAACAAAATATCTACGCATGTCATAATGTCCAAAGAAATTATGTGTAATAATGTACGAAAGGAAAAGAAAATGAAGATCAAAATACAGTACCCCACTAGATGCAACTAAGAAAGGTACAGAATAAAAAGAGAAAATTTGATAGAAGCTAAGCACCAACGAACAAAGTGTTTTCTCAGAGAATGGTTGTACAAGTGGCTAACTGAGGATGGAGTCTCATAGGAGTTACTTAGAAACAGATACATGCACTCCAAGACTTTATCTCAGACTCTGCTGAACCAACGGACTCGCCTTTCTAGAAAGGCTTGATGAGAGACAAAATGTTTTTTCTCGTCGTGGTGCTTTCGACATAGGAGGTGGACATACTATTAGATTTTGGGAGAACACGTAGTTGGGAGATGCTTCTCTAGCTTTACAATATCCCTATATTTACAATATCATCCAGTGGAGTGAAGTTCCAATATCATCCAAGTGACTACGAATTTCATTTATTGTATTTCGACAAAGTTAATATGAAACAAAATTGTTTTGTAAGAAAAATATGACGATACTATTTTGGTACATGTTAAGAGTCATTCATACATCAAAGACTATGTAAAGTCAAGCGCGCCTTACATTTTGGGAAGGAGAGTACATAATATTCGTGGTAAATTACCTAATATGTCTGCCGATCAAGTCTCTCGATCGCTTGCCTCATCTTACATAGCAACAAGCCAACAACACTCATCGTATCATTTTCTCCCTTCCAGGGGTGTAACCAAGCCCCGGCTGCTCGGTCCACGACCTAGGGTGTGGCAGCGAAACGTTTCATTGGTTTATTTTTTAGGGGTAGTTACTATATATAACTACTGTAGCTCTAAGGGATGGCATGGGTCATGGGCTAAGCGTATCTACACAATTTCTCCCCCACCATCTTCTCCCTCAGTCCCTCACCATCCGTTGCTCCACGTTGCCCATCGTCCTTTGCTTCCATGGCAACCCACTATCTCCTGCCTCCGTTGCAGCACTAGCTTGTCACAGTGCCTCCTTTGTCACTGCCACAAATAGCTCTTCACAATGCTTCTTCCCTGCTATCCTTTGCCCCTACCAATGCCCATTGTTCCTCGCCTGTACATATGAAGGTAACAACTATCATGGACAACCTCATGCTGAATCTCGAGTTGGACCTCAAAATCAAGCCCTCCACCATGCCATAGCTAGGGAAAGATGGCGATGCCGAGCCGTCGGGGAAATGAGTTTGGGCTCACTAGTTCCCGCGATAGTGGTGTTTCGACGAGATGGATTCGTCCTCGATGAGGCCAAGGCGACGACATCAACATCTATTTTCTGTGATTGTATAAGGTTAGCTTGTTTATATTTTTTTGATGTCATGTATGGTGTTTTGGTTAGCACTTAGCAACAAGCTCATGTATGTATGTTGTTGCATTCATACTACAAAATTGTTTCATGTTGTTGCATTCATGTTGCCTTGTATGTTGTATGTGTTGTAAATGATGTTTCTCAATGATTTGTTGCAACCAACGAGGATTTGTTCATGCATTAAAAAGGTTGCTCCAATGTTGTTGCATTCATGCTTGAAATGTTGCAATGCATTTGCATTTTTTTTCACACTGCAAAATAGATTGTGGTGTTCTTGCATATGTGTAAGAAAATGATGTGCATGGGATTTGTGCGGTTTAGCGAGCAAGCGCACCAGAATCAGCTTTTAAATAGATTGAATAAAGGGCAATTGGAACCGAAACAAAATCGAACAAAATGGAGTATGCTAGAATGATACTTCTATCAGACTCAAGATCTCAAGCATGGACTTACTCCACGTAGGAAGCACCAAGATACGCATGAACACCACATCCACATCGATCTTGCCTCTGCAAGACATCAATCCTTCAACATGAGCTTGGGAAGCAGGGTCTATGAGTTACAACCGTTTCACTGGCAGACACCATCTCATTGAGTAGAGATGACCGAGTAATCGAATCAAGCTCGAACAAAGCAAAACATCGAGTAACAAAATAAATTGGGCCGGATGTGTTTCTCAGCGTCTTATTCAGAGTACATGTCAAGGGCACTTCTACAGGAAGGCTGGAAATTTTTGTGGCGGCCTCGGATCCTAGTAGTTGCTGGTGTAGAATTTCTTCAGGAACTCGGAGCTCCCTTGGTCCTTTTCCAGGTCCTGCACCAGCCCCTTGTGGCCAACCACATATTGCCCGATGATGTGGTGGCGCTGCTTCGCGTGCTCGGTGATGTTGTTCAGCTCCTCCATCCCGTTGAAGAGAAGCATATCAATGACCTGTTTGTTCGCACGCAAGTCAGCACAAATTAGCAGAGATGTACAATCAGATTGGGGGAGATAGAAATGCTTTCCTGGCATTGTGGTGCCATTACAGTGATATAAGAATGGCTGCTAGATGTTTCAGAGGCCAGTGCTAGATTGTATATGAGGTCTCATTGTATAATGCAGACCACAGATGGTATGGAATAGAAATATTGAAGTGTGTTGACAAGCACTCTAGCAAAGGGCAAAATTAAGGTGTTCAATAAGGAAGTGCAAACTGAAGTTTCTGCAAACTTTCGGCCCCAAATTCGATGCAGGGACACAGATAATATAACTTAGTATCACCAAGATGGCAGAATTTTTGTTATAACTGTAGGTGAAAAATTAAATACATATTTTATCGATCCTTCCTACTCAATCCCCAAGTCCACTGGAATATAGAAAACAATAAAGAATAATCCTAAATCTAAATGCCTACTCACTAACCTGAAATTAATTTAGAATGTTGAGTGCAAGGTTCAGGCGAGGAACCAAATCATATTCAATGCAAATTCCAACTAAAGTCAGCACATGCTACTTGTCCAAAGGAGAGGCAAAAAGATAATTAAGTAAAATAGGCCTATAGGATAGCAAAACAAAATTGTTATGATCGAATATGAGTGCTGAGAACCAGACTTGAGCACTCTTACTCAATCAAACTGGTCAAGCCCAGTAAGCGCAAATATGATCTAGTTACAACTCCAGCTAAATATCAGAAAATTACGTACAAACATTTTCCATCGCAATTGCACACAGCTGATAGCAAGTTGGCATTAAACAATCTCCTTTGGATGAAGATCACAGTATTGTGCATCCAAATGGACTAGGATTGACAGCTTCTAGTGAAAGCAATAAAAAATTATTAAATTATTACACTATCATCTAGAAATTATAACACTTGGCTCGCAGACAACTTGGTTGTCTGTCCATGGGGCCATAGTTGCCATGAACCTGGGTAGACCTCCAAAGTCAGGAGTAAAATAATTAGGACTGAAACTCTAGCTGGTGAATATATCTTCAAGAATGCCAATTTAACCCAATTCTTCGGTTTCTCCAAGTTACTAGTGATATGATTAAGCAGGAGGATAATCAAGTTAGTTGACTTGTTACAAAATATGAATCTACCTTAAGACTCAAGCTTAACTTGCAACCAACATTGTGTAGTTGTGAATGCTATATGTTTGTGACTGAAATTTGTGTATGATAAAGTATGTACTCTATATCTTATTCCATCATGTCTGATACTCATACAAATCCTGATTGATATGTCAATCATTTCTTGTACGAAACGGGTATAATGCTATTGTTACATGATTAACTACTGCTAAATTTGGAAGCCATTATGATTTCATTTCAAATGATACATTTGATTTCTTCTGATATAACTTAAGAGTTATGTCCTATATCGAAGTATCCTCACATCATAAGGTAGCTCATAGACTAGAGGCTGGAAATTTACGGAGCTTATATTTCATGGTTTACACTGCCTGTGATACTACTCTAGAACCTGGAGGCACCAAATGTTGGTCTACGTTTTGTTTTAGCTTAGAAGGTATGAACAAATTGTGTGGTTCCTGTCATCTATTCGTGGTCAATAATGTCAATCAATTTATGAGGATACTGGTCTAATTTACGGTTAACTGCTTTTTCCCCATCAGATCTAGAACCACACTGTATAACCATGCCTAGCTACTTACATAGCCAGTGGTGAAGCATATAATGAAATTTGGCACCTATTCTTGCGCAGAAGCAGCAACAGAACACAATTAAATAATTGAATACAATACAAAAGGACCTTCCTACTTCCACAATGGGTAATCAACCCCAAAAACAGTACAAAGAAGCAGCTAGGAACCGGGTTCTTAGAAGCATATAAACAAGCACAGATAAGCATTTTACGGACGTTGTAGCCTCTGGCTAATCCAGAAATCCAGGGCAGTGAGCACCTTCTTGCAGGCCGACCCATAGGTGGACAAAATACTACCTACAAAGTCTGGTTGCTAGTCCTGGAAGGACAGGGTTGCCACACTGCAGTCAAGTGCCACTAGAACACAAGGAGTTGTCAGCCCGTAATCCTGCGAAAATTACCAGCAAGGTCAACTGCTACCTACCCATCCAACAAGGCGTACCGATTATGGATCGGCGATTCCCAGCCCCCCAAGGAACATATACTGTATCAGATTTTCGCAGAGAGCGTCCCCTCGGAAGGATCGGACACGGACTGGATCGAAGAGGATGGCAACGCGCTCGTTCTTCGTTCTATAACTATCCATTTGCGAGAGGCGGATCGAAATGGGATTGGGGGGGGGGGGGGGGGGGGCACCTTGGGGTCGGAGACGCCCTGGTTCTTCCGGATCTGCTGGGATATGCTGGCGCGGAGCTGGGCGGGGGTCACGACGTCGTCGAGGTTGTAGATCTCCATGATGGAGGGGATGGCGCGGCAGGCGTCCCTGAAGAAGTCGAACACGCGGTGCCGCGCCTCCGCCATCGACGCCGAGTTCGGCGGAACCTTCACCGCGCGCATGGTGAACGCCATCTCTTCGCCCGGACCCCGCTTCGCCGCCTATCTCCGGCCGCCGCCCTCTCGCTCGCCGCCCGTCCTCAGGTGGCTCCTCCGCTTGGTGGTGGTGGTGGGATGAGGCTCGGTGCTCTCCGCCAGGCAAATGTTCTCCTGTCGATAGCGGGCCGTCCGCGTCTACCTCGAGATGGTGGATGGAGATGGGCTGCGTGAGCACTAGGGCCTTGAAGTCGACCAGCACAAGACTAAAGGCCCAGTTAGCTTTCACACCCAGCAACACTCACTTTTTTTTTTGAATGCCAACCCCAGCAACACTCACTTGCTTTGCCTTCGAGTAAACTTACCAACTTCTCACAAAATTTACTACGACATCCCAGGGGTACCAGATTTAAGTACATGAACAACAGAGAATTCTACGATTGTCCGATGGACAGTTACACAAGTACCTAAGGTAACAATTTCGTGGCATTTCCTCGATCTCTTCTCTCACCAAAATTGTGAAACTTTTGCAAGTGAACCAATAATTTAATCGACGTGTACTAATAGTAATCGTAGTCGATATCATATATATTGTACTACTCGGACACATACACAGGCGTGTACTTGGACGTCGGGTATAATCCCAATATGATCCAGCGTGGGTGTGGGTGGAGAGGTACTCTGTGTTCATTCCTGATATGTTTGGTGTCCCAACTACCGATGTTATGTGGATCTGAGTTGCTGAAGCAGGAGGGATCGACTTCCCAATATAGGACACCATATTTTCCTGTATTAAGTTGGTGTCTGTCGACCAGTGTGCTCGCCGTCTCTTCATGAGTTTCGGCTTCGACACCTGGGTGTACTGCATCGACGAACGTAGTCCTTGTGACAGTCGCCGCCCGTTTTCCCATCCACCTTTGAAGATTTCCATCCTAGTTGTGTTTGAAGGCATGACTTGTATCCCACGCTGTGCTCGCGCCATTTTATCTCGATTTACTGTTGTAGCTATCGTTTATTTTCCAGTACTAGTAAGCGTGCACGTGCAACACGTATTGCCTAATGTTACAATAATATGCGAAAATTCATTTTCCTCCCAAACAAGCTACTACATTCACATTTCAGACTAATAGTATCCTTCTTATTCTATGAATCTTGAATAACATAGTCAAGTACTCAGTTACAATTACTATTTTTTTCTTTCTATCTATTATAGATCTACGGTAATATGATTATTTTCTTACAAGTCCAACTTTCCATAATCTTCTTTCTATTTTGACGTCATCGTCTCAACCAACGCCACTAAGAGCCACAACTCGATGAAGTAGGGGAACAACTGCTCTAAGCAACATAGCAATGTACCCATTTAATTAAATAAATGACTTGGCAGTGTTCTAAATAAAATGACATGGTACTATTATTATAAGTGAAATAATAAATTTTAGCACATCATCATGTATCAAGATGAGAAGTTGGAAATTCAATTCGGCTCCCGGGAGCACGTGCTCCTGGGCCCAAAAATAATTTTTGAAATGTCAAAAAAATCAAGACCATTTTTTCTGTGTTGTTTGTCACATCCAAATGCCACCTACAAATTTTGAGGCAAAACAAATGTCACCCCAAATTTGTTTTTTTTTTCACCGACGAAACACTGCTATTCCGTTCCGCATGAAAATCGCCAAGCATGTTTCCGACACTAACACTAACAACCACAACAAATTTCAGAATTTTTTGAAAACATTTACTATATTTTTTCGCGTTACCGTTCACCCGGGAGCACATACCTGGGAGCATGTGCTCCCGGGTGCCAAAACACCCCTCCCGATGAGAAGTGAACTATGAAGAAAAAAATTATTTGTGCTTGATGAGCTTGGATAGGTAGTTGCATATTCAATATCAGCGTGACAGAACAACAATAGTTGGCCTTCAGCAACAACAATCTCTTCCCACACAACCTCCATTCTTGTAGCCCGCCAAAAAGAAATGTTGAACTAACAAAACCCTATTTGACTAAAAGTTTAGCAGATGACTACGAAGGTAGGAGTAGTAGTGAAGTTTTATAGAAGAAAACGAATGGTGAATACATATCTACAAATAGGCATCAACATCAACGCAAGGCTTCATGAGGAAAATTGTAGCAGAATGAAGTGAGCATCAACATATATCGAGCAAAACAAAAATGAACATTTCAATACCAAAGGAAAAAAAAGTTGGTTTGCCTTATACTATAGATTTGTTTAACTAAAAGGGAAAACATAGCTGGTTGGCATTGTATTTCAGTTCTGAAGGGCTAATGTTGGGTAACAGATCCACATATCTGCTAACCTATATCCAAGAAGTCTACTGGCACATCGAACTATTAATAAGTAAGTAGTGCTGACAGATACACGACCAGTTAGACACTCAACACTAACATGCACCAGCGAATTAGTCCCGGATCTAACACAAGATCAAACATTAACATGATCATAGCGTTGTTTCAGCTTGCTCTTCATCTTCAGATGTAGCTTCCAGGGGAGCAGGGAGTATGCACTTCAATTTAGTGACACAATACTATAGTTCAACCTCAGGATTGTATCGTGGAGACAAGGCGAGTACCTACATAAGAGATCAACCAATATTTACTCAACTTGAACCTAACATAAAGAAGCAAGAGGCTGCTATCACTAATGAAACATGTATACATGAAACCTCATTATTCTTGAAATCTGTCACATGTACTCCCTCTGTTCCGATTTAGTCGTCGTGGTTTTAGTTCAAATTGAACTAAAACCACGATGAGTAAATCGGAACAGAGGGAGTATAGAATAGTGGACCTTAACGCCGTGCTAAATGACTGTCTTTTAATTGAGAAACGAACTCATTTTCTCCATCCACTTAGTTCAGCAGTTCAATCAATCTACAAGAATTGCATGTGTGAATTTATTAAAGGCAGAAACACATCGTCAACCACCATCGGATCTAGATACCCTTGTGTGTTTGTATTATCAAATCACAGAAACATAAAGAGAATTACTTTGCTAGAAGCCAAATTGCTTGTTCCCGATCTTATACACGACCAAGTTTAGATAGGAGAACGTATATACCTTTACATGGAGGATGCAGATGAAGGAAATCCTAAAGTGGCTCGAGACACCTCGGCATCCTCTTCAACGCCCTCCTCACGTACGCATGGCGCTAGGGTCTGGATGTCGAGGAAGCACGGCAGGGAGGAGAGGCGCGGCGCGGCGCGGCGCCGCAGGGCCGGGAAGCGTGACAGGATGGGAGGGGCCATCTCCTCCTACCCCATGTCGCTCGGGTCATCTGAGGCGAGATCTTGAGGTTGTGGCACGTCGGTGAATACCGGAGGCGGTGGCGGCAGCGGCGGCCTGCGCTCGCATCCAGCAGAGGAGGAGCGGTGGGGGCCGGCTGGAACGGTGGGGGCGGCGGCATGCTCTCGCGTGCGTCCGAGGAAGATTGGTGGCGGCTCATCCGCGTGGTGGTTGTGGCGTTCGCTCGCGCCCGTCAACAGCGTAGCCTGGTGCGTTGTATGCCTACTGCCTAGCGAACAGTTTCTTTTTTTACTGCGTCATTGTAGTGTCTGTTGAAGGAAATATGACCTAGAGGCAATAATAAAGTTATTATTTATTTCCTTAATTCATGATAAATGTTTATTATTCATGCTAGAATTGTATTAACCGGAAACTTAGTACATGTGTGAATACATAGATAAAACATTTAGTCCCTAGTATGCCTCTACTTGACTAGCTCATTAATCAAAGATGGTTATGTTTCCTAACCATAGACATGTGTTGTCATTTGATGAACGGGATCACATCATTAGGAGAATGATGTGATGGACATGATCCATCCGTTAGCTTAGCAATATGATCGTGTTAGTTTTATTGCTACTGCTTTCTTCATGACTTATACAAGTTCCTCAGACTATGAGATTATGCAACTCCCGAACACCGGAGGAACACTTTGTGTGCTACCAAACATCACAACGTAAAAGGTTGATTATAAAGGTGCTCTACAGGTGTCTCCGAAGGTGTTTGTTGGGTTGGCATAGATCGAGAATTCGAGATTAGGATTTGTCACTCCATGTTTCGGAGAGGTATCTCTGGGCCCTCTCGGTAATACTCATCACTATAAGCCTTGCAAGCATTGTGACTAATGAGTTAGTTGCGGGATGAAGTATTGCGGAACGAGTAAAGAGACTTGCCGGTAACGAGATTGAACTAGGTATTGAGATACCGACGATCGAATCTAGGGCAAGTAACATACCGATGACAAAGGGAACAACGTATGTTGTTATGTGGTTTGACCGATAAAGATCTTCGTAGATATGTAGGAACCAATATGAGCATCCAGGTTCCGCTATTGGTTATTGACCAGATACGTGTTTCGATCATGTCTACATAGTTCTCGAAGTCGTAGGGTCCGCACGCTTAACGTTCGATGACGATTGGTATTATGAGTTTATGTGTTTTGATGTACCGAAGGTAGTTCGGAGTTCCGGATGTGATCACGGACATGACGAGGAGTCTTGAAATGGTCGAGACATAAAGATTGATATATTGGACGACTATGTTTGGACATCGGAATGGTTCCGAATGAGTTCGGGCATTTACCAGAGTACCGGGGGGGTTACCGGAACCCCCCGGGGAGTGTATGGGCCTTATTGGGCCTTAGTGGAAGAGAGGAGGAGGCGGCCAGGTGGAGCCCCCCCAAGCCCAATCCGAATTGGGTGGGGGGGCCGCCCCCCTTTTCCTTCCCTCTCTCTCCCCCTTCCTTCCTCTCCTACTCCAACTTGAGAAGGGGGAATCCTACTCCCGCTGGGAGTAGGACTCCCCTCTTGGGCACGCCATAGAGGGCCGGCCCTCCCTCTCCTCCACTCCTTTATATACGGGGGAGGGGCACCCCTTAGACACAAGTTAACAATTGTTTAGCCATGTGCGGTGCCCCCCTCCACAGTTACACACATCGGTCATATCGTCGTAGTACTTAGGCGAAGCCCTGCACCGGTAACTTCATCATCACCATCACCACGCCGTCGTGCTGACAAAACTCTCCCTTGGCCTCAACTGTATCAAGAGTACGAGGGACGTCCCCAAGTTGAACGTGTGCTGAACACGGAGGTGTCGTACATTCGGGGCTTGAATCGGTTGGATCGCGAAGATGCTCGACTACATCAACCGCGTTAACTAAACACTTCCGCTTTTGGTCTACAAGGGTACGTGGACACACTCTCCCCTCTTGTTGCTATGCATCACATAGATAGATCTTGCATGATCGTAGGTTTTTTTGAAATTACCGCGTTTCCCAACAGTGCCATCCGAGCCAAGTCTATGCGTAGATGTTATATGCACGAGTAGAACACAAAGAGTTGTCGACGATAATAGTCATACTGCTTACCAGCATGTCATACTTTGATTCGGCGGTATTGTTGGATGAAGCATCTCAGACCGACATTACGCGTACGCTTACGCGAGACTGGTTCTACCGACGTGCTTTGCACATAGGTGGCTGGTAAGTATCTGTTTCTCCAACTTTAGTTGAATCGAGTGTAGCTACGCCTGGTCCTTGTTGAAGATTAAAACACCACACTTGACGAAAAATCGTTGTGGTTTTGATGTGTAGGTGTCGTGGAATTAACACGTCAGATGTCCTAGCGGAAGGACTTAGTCGTGGAGCCATCACAATGAGATTAGCAAAAAGGGGTTAAACCGGACAAAGGACACTGGGAGTTTACACTGGTTCGTTTGTAACATCCCAAATTTTCAATTTGGAATGTTATACATAGATAGTCATTGCATATCATATTTTTGTTGCATTGTTGGCTCGATCCTAGAAATTCTACGCAACTCAAGGACCCACAGAGAGAGTTGGGGATTTCGTTATTTTCTTATTTGAGTTTTCTCAAAATTTGAAAATAGGATCATTGACTTTATTGATTTTATCTTCAATTATTTCTACTACCAAAATTTCAGAGAGGGAATAAAATGACTTTCCCAAAATAAAGAAATAATGAAGATTTAATAAAAAAATCAAATAAGATTTATTTTGGAGTTTTTCGCCTTTTATTTGGATTTAGGAAAAATGCGCATTTTTCAAAATTGCATTTAGGCCCCAAATAAATGTTCATCTTGTCCGGCTTGATTTTATAAGCCGGGGAAAATTTGTTTCGGGATTTTTGGAGTCAGTTTAGTATTTCTTTTTATTTTTCTTCTGCGTGGAATTATTTAAAAAAAACACGAACTGCCTTTGGGCCGTGCCCGAGCGGGACTCCGCTCGGGGGCACTTATAAATAGCGCCGCCCCGAGCCCCCCAGGCCCGTCAGCCGCCGCCGTCCCAACCCACTCGCCGCCGCCGGCGGCCCACGCCCCGCCCGAAACCCTAACCCTAATCCGCCGCCGCCGCTAGATCCGCCGCCCGCCGCCGCCGCCTGCCGTCGCCGGAGCCGCCGCCGGACCCCCCCCCCCCCCCGCCGCCGCCGCCGACCCCGCCGACCCAGCCGCCGAGGTTCGCCGCCGCCTCGTTTTTCTTGCCGCCGTTTTTTCTCAAAAACCGAGCGGTTTTTCTTCGGTTTATTTTTATTAGATCGGTTTTTTTCGGTTCGTTTAATTAGCGAGCGTTCGCTCGTTCGTTCGTTTTGACAAATGTGTTCGTCAGATTAGTTTAGTTAACGAACGTTCGTTCGTTAACCCGTTCATCGTTTTTCTTTTTCTCGGATTTAATCCGCGATTTTTCTGATCGCGATTCCTGATCCGATTTTCGTTTTAGTTTAACTTTTCGCTCGTTCATCGGAATCAGGTGATTCAAGCGCCTGGAGTTTCATCTCGAAACCCTCTTTCCGAATAATCAACTTAAACAAGTTTTTGCTTCTATAAAAATTGACTTAGATCCAGATTAGTAAAACGAAGCTGTTTTCTTTCGTCGTTTGACTTTCGTTGCTATGTTTGATTTGATTCTTTTTGCAAACCGAAGTTCTTAAGTTGAACTTTCGGGTTAGATCTCTTATTCGAGTTTTACCTGTGCATTAGATGAGTACTTAATGTATGCTTATTTGTTTGTCTGTGATAGAATACCCGGAGTGCGCCGCTTGTTACTTCGAGTCTCTAGGTTTCGCGGATCATCAGCAAGGCAAGTAACACTTTGATCATACCTTTTCTACTACCCAGTTTTATGCATTAGATCAATCCTCAAACATTGCATGATTAGGATCTAATTAAATTGTGGGTTATGGGAAGTAGATGAGGTAGTACCTATTACCTGTTTTATTATCAAACCTTTGGGAGTTACTTCTACGTTTGCTTATTATGCCACGCTATGCTAGTAGACGTGGATTGGGTGAGTGTATCCATGACAGATGTGAGTTTGTTAATTTAATGGTTTATTTAAGGTGGCAACTTAAACACACATCTGGGTGGATTGAGGCACCTGGTTTCCAGGACTTGCCTGTTTCTCTTCGGACCGCCACCCAGGTTCAAAGGGATCATAAGATTATTCATGCTAGAAACTTCCGTGTGCAGCCACATGCTATTATGGGCTCTAGCATAGTTGACTAAGTCGTGCGAACTCTTACAGGGTAGACTAGCAGATGTAGGGGATGTAGGTTGGTACGGTCTACCCTCTACGTAAGGTGCAAGCGCTTCTGAAAGACTATGTCTCGGTCATCCGTTTCTCAAACACCATGTAGTGCGAGAAACCAAGCGGAGGAGATCGAGTTATGTGGGGAAAAGTGCGCAAACCTCTGCAGAGTGTATAAACTAATCATGGTTAGCCGTGTCCCCGGTTATGGACATCTTGAGTATCTAGTACTTGGATATCATGTGAATCTCATCATGTTACTCTAATTAATATTGTTGGGATGTTAATGAGTACTTTTAATTGGGATTGAGAATGTTGTCCACCATTCTCAATGTTTAACAACCACCATGATAGTTAACTAAATTTATTCCTTTGTAGTAGGGAAAAATTGGCTTTATGCAAAACTGTAACCATAGAGCTTTCCACCAGCCAAATATGCATGTAGTATAGCTTAATTCATTGTTATTCTCTATGTGTTACATTGCCAGCATATTCCATGTGCTGACCCGTTTTTCGGGCTGCAACGTTTCATGTTGCAGACTTTTCAGACGACGAGTAAGGTGCTTTTAGGTCGTGGTTCTATACTCAGTGATGCCGTTGGAGTTGATGGACTCGCTTATCTTCCAAGTCTTTCGCTGTTATCGTTTTTAGATGGCCTTAAGCCATATTTATTTCAATAAGTTCTCTCTTGAGACATTCGATGTAATAAGTGTGTGATTGCTACTCTGTTATAAATCCTCCAAGTACTGTGTGGTGTCAGCATTACTGATCCAGGGATGACACTGAGCACAGAGATCAGACTGTTTGAGGTCTGGTCGCTACAAAGATGGTATCAGAGCACACGCTGACTGTAGGACACGGCCACTAAGCTAAAGCCCTAGATCACTACTCTTTCTTCTCATTTTTGACTCCTCATCTTTTCTATTCTTTAGGATGGCAGATGCAAGGATCAAGTTCACACAACCAGATGAAAACTCACCTTTTGGATATCACTTGAAGGAAGCCACTAGATACCTGAACATAGGAGTACCAAGCTTCACCGGGACCTTCAACGCCACTTTACCCGAAGAGGAGCGCTGGATGATTCAAGTCTACATTCCAGGAAGGACATTTGCACCAATCATGGAGCCAATAGAGTTTAACTTTGATGCACCAACATGGAGCCTAGGAAAGAGCATGGAAGCTCACATCACCATGGGATGAATTGGAGAAGTTTACCACAACGATCTCAAGAATACTATCTACCAGATTTGTGGGCGCCGAGATGAGCATTGGGAGATGATCACCACCAGGAAGGACAGATCAATTGCAGCTTATATTCAGGAGTTAAACCAACACATCCGACGCCAGGAGAATCAGATGTGCACAGATATGGAGGATCTGCAGAAGGCTATGACCAAGATCAAGGAGCTAGAAGAAGAACTCAAGGCTACACGTAAAGACTATATGGAAGAAATCGTCGCTCTAGTAAGACAGAACGACGACCTTAAGGAGAAGATTGGAGTATTCATGGGAGGATCAGCACCCAGAGGAGAAGAGGATGAACCTACTTGTCCAGATAATTATATCATCATCGACGACACCGACTCGGATCCCGACGACAGCGATGATGACTATGTTGATGAAGCTGGAGCAGATATCATGGAATCTTCATCGGAGCAGTTTTTCTAGTTGACCACCATAACAGTAGTAGAATTTTCCACCATTTAATTAGTTTTAGTCCAAGCACTTTTGTAACGATAGTTAGACCGTTGTATGCCCTTGTTTGAATTGATTGGAGTGATATTGTATGCTTTTGTCTCATGTGCATATGGGTAGTGTTATCTCACTAGACCTCATTCTATTCTTCACTCTCGTCTCTTCTTTAAACCCTCAGATGCCTCCGAGACGCGACCCCGAGTTTGTTTTCCCGCTAGAGATCACTCAGTTGATTCAGCAGCAGAATGCCTTGATTCAAACATTGGTACAGAACCATGGCAACAACAACAACAACAACCCACCACCACCACCACCTGTTGACCATCTGGCACGTTTCTTAAGGCCGAATCCGCCGGTGTTTTCCAGTAGCATCGAGCCGATAGTAGTAGATGATTGGCTCCGTAAGATAGGGAGGGAGTTGACCACTGCAGGATGTACAGATGAGGAAAAGGTGAAGTTTGCCGCACATCAGCTTGACGGACCCACAGCAGCATGGTGGGAGAATTTTACATCCACTTACCCTGTAGACACTGTCACATGGAATCAGTTTCAGCAAGCTTTCCGTACTGCCCATGTTTCAGCAGGAGCTATGGCCATGAAGAAGCGTGAGTTTTGCAACTTACGCCAAGGAGGACGGACAGTTGGCCAGTATGTGGATGATTTCAGTAAGCTAGCACGTTATGCCCCAGATGACGTTGCTACGGATGAAGCTAAGCAGGAGAAGTTTCTAGAAGGACTGAATGATGAGATGAGCATGCAGTTGATGGTAGCCACTTTCAATAACTACCAGGATTTAGTAGATCGTGCTCTTATGATTGAGGGAAAGCAGCAGCAGATTGACAATCATAAGAGGAAGTATGGACAGGGGAAGTACAATTCTGGAGCTCAGCAGAAACCTTACCCCAAAGTCAGGAGGGCAATTTCAGCATACTCACGGAGGAGGCAGCTCGCACAATCATAATGGCACCAAGAATGGAAACGGGAATGGAGGAAGCAATGGACAAAGCCGCACCAACCCGTCAACACCATCCAAGGTAGACCTGAGCCATATCACTTGTTATAAGTGTCGTAAGACTGGGCATTATGCAAATGAATGTCCAGAAGCCCAAAATGGTAATGGCAATGGAAGCTCAGGAAAGAAGCCGAACCCTTTCAACAGGGGGCAAGTGAACCACATTACCGTGGAGGAGGTTGAAGCTCAGCCAGACGCAGTAATAGGTAAGTTTTTGGTTAAGACATTTACTGCAGTTGTTCTTTTTGATACTGGTGCTTCGCATTCATACATATCAAGGGGATTTGTGGATAAATATAAACTACCAACCCAAGCCCTTAGGTCACCCATGCTAGTAACCTCACCCGGAGCAGAGTATATGGCTAGTGTATGGTGTGATCGACTGCCATTAAGGATTGGACACCATGTATTTCCCTCGGACCTAATAGTTCTGGAATCACAAGGTTTGGATGTGATATTAGGCATGGATTGGTTATCGAAGTATGGAGGGAATATAGTTGCGCCAGTAAGTCGATTTTGCTTACCACCCCTGAAGGAAGAAGAATCAAGTATGTATCACAGCATGAGCCGAGAAGAGCACATGTAAATTCCTTATCAGGAGTTGTGCATGAGGAAGTACCAGTGGTAAGGGATTTCCCCGATGTATTTCCAGAAGAGTTGCCAGGCATGCCACCGGATAGAGACATTGAGTTCCTAATTGAACTACTGCCAGGCACTGGGCTGATATCCAAGAGACCGTACAGGATGCCAGCCCAAGATTTGGAGGAAATTAAGAAGCAGATTAAGGAGTTGTTGGACAAAGGTTTTATTCGCACAAGTTCTTCGCCTTGGGGATCGCCAGTACTTCTAGTGGAGAAGAAGGATGGATCGTTAAGGATGGTTGTGGATTATCGCGGATTGAATGAAGTAACAATCAAGAACAAGTACCCACTACCAATGATCAATGATCTGTTTGATCGGTTGCAAGGAGCTAAGGTGTTCTCCAAGATCGATTTGCGATCAGGGTACCATCAGTTGAAGATTCGGGAGCAAGATATACCGAAGACGGCTTTTACCACCAGGTACGGGCTGTATGAGTACACCGTTATGTCATTTGGTCTGACCAACGCCCCAGCCTATTTTATGAACATGTTGAACAAGGTGTTTATGGAGTTTTTGGATAAGTTCGTCGTGGTGTTCATTGATGATATGTTGGTTTACTCGAAGAATGAAGAGGAACATAAGGAGCACTTGCGTTTGGTACTCGAGAAGCTCAGAGAACATCAGCTATACGCCAAGTTCAGCAAGTGTGAGTTTTGGCTGAAGGAAGTTGGATTTCTCGGACATGTTATATCCGGAGAAGGTATCGCAGTAGACCCCACTAAAGTTGTCACTGTGACAAACTGGGAAGCACCAACAACAGTTGGAGAAATCCGGAGTTTCCTTGGACTCGCAGGATACTACCGGAGATTCATTGAAAATTTCTCGAAGATTGCGAAGCCTATGACAGAATTGTTGAAGAAGGATACCAAGTTCATTTGGACTGAGGAGTGTGAGGCTAGTTTCCAAGAGTTGAAGAAACGTTTGGTTACCTCACCAGTATTAATTTTGCCAGATCAGACCAAGGATTATGAAGTGTATTGCGACGCTTCACGTCGAGGACTTGGAGCAGTGCTTATGCAGGAGGGAAGAGTTGTTTCGTATGCTTCACGACAGCTTAAGCCTCATGAGATGAATTATGCTACTCATGATTTGGAGTTAGCAGCTGTAGTGCACGCGCTGAAAACTTGGAGACACTTCCTCATTGGAAATCATTGTGAGGTGTACACGGATCACAAGAGTTTGAAGTACATCTTCACGCAGAAGGAGTTAAATCTCAGGCAGAGGAGATGGTTGGAGCTTATTAAAGATTATGATATGAGATTGCATTATCACCCCGGGAAGGCTAACGTTGTAGCAGACGCGTTGAGCCGTAAGGGCCATGTCAACACCCTAATGATCGGAGGTTTACCACAAGAATTAGCGGAGGAATTCCGGGAGCTATGTTTGGAAATACTTCCAAGAGGCTTCGTAGCAGCATTGGAGATTCAGTCTACTTTGATGGATAAAATCAGAGAAGCTCAAAAGACAGATAAGGAAGTTGCTTCCATTAAGGAAAGGATGAGCAAGGGAAAGGCTAAAGGATTTCGTGAGGATGAGCACGATACCTTATGGTTTGAGGACCGTGTTTATGTGCCCAATGACCCGGAGATCAGGAAGTTGATTCTGCAAGAGGCACATGATTCACCATATTTGATTCACCCCGGAAATACCAAGATGTATTTAGATTTGAAGGAAACTTTTTGGTGGACCGGAATGAAGAAGGATATTGCAGAGTATGTAGCAGTTTGTGATGTATGTCAGAGGGTGAAGGCAGAACATCAGAAGCCAGCAGGATTGTTACAACCATTGCCTATACCCGAATGGAAGTGGGATAAACTAGGCATGGATTTCATCACGGGATTGCCCAGGACCCGTTCAGGCTATGACTCGATTTGGGTTGTAGTCGATCGTTTGACGAAGGTAGCTCATTTCATTCCAGTAAAGACTACCTACAGCAGTGCCAAATTGGCTAAGATATACATGACAAGGATTGTATGTTTGCATGGAGTTCCGAGGAGTATCGTATCAGATAGAGGAACCCAATTCACCTCAAAGTTCTGGAAGCAGTTGCACGAAACATTGGGAACCAAGCTGGAGTTTAGCACATCTTTCCATCCACATACAGATGGACAGACTGAGAGAGTCAATCAGATTTGGAGGATATGCTTAGAGCTTGCGCCTTGGATTATGGATCAAGTTGGGATGGCAACTTGCCATACGCAGAGTTTTCTTACAACAACAGTTATCAATCCAGTTTGAAAATGGCCCCCTTTCGAAGCCTTGTATGGAAGGAGGTGTAGAACCCCGTTGTTGTGGGATGAAGTAGGAGATCGCCAGTTGTTTGGACTGGATTTGATTAAGGAGTCTGAAAAGAAAGTAAAGTTAATTCGCGATAGGCTCAAGGTAGCCCAGTTAAGGCAGAAAAGCTATGCGGATTCAAAACGCAAGGGGACAGAATATGAAGTCGGAGATAGAGTTTATCTTCGAGTATCTCCGCTTCGAGGAGTTAAGTGTTTTGGAGTTAAAGGAAGGTTAGCGCCACGTTTTGTGGGGCCATACAAAGTTTTGGAACGCATGGGAGAAGTAGCGTACAAGTTGGAATTACCCGAGGGATTGTCAGGTGTTCACGACGTGTTCCATGTTTCACAGTTGAAGAAGTGTCACGCAGAGATGGCTGATATACCACTGAGAGATACAGTGCCTCTGGAAGCGATCCAGTTGAAAGATGATTTAACCTATGAAGAGAAACCAGTTAAGATTCTGGAATATGCCAGCCCAGTTACCCGCAGTAAGGTTATCAAGTTTTGCAAAGTTCAGTGGAGCCACCACACCGAGGAGGAAGCCACCTGGGAGCGAGAGGAAGATCTGCTCAAGGCCCACCCTCACCTATTTGCTAGCCAACCCGAATCTCGAGGGCGAGATTCATCTTAAGGGGGGTAGGTTTGTAACATCCCAAATTTTCAATTTGGAATGTTATACATAGATCATCATTGCATATCATATTTTTGTTGCATTGTTGGCTCGATCCTAGAAATTCTACGCAACTCAAGGACCCACGGAGAGAGTTGGGGATTTCGTTATTTTCTTATTTGAGTTTTCTCAAATTTTGAAAATAGGATCATTGACTTTATTTATTTTATCTTCAATTATTTCTACTACCAAAATTTCAGAGAGGGAATAAAATGACTTTCCCAAAATAAAGAAATAATGAAGATTTAATAAAAAAATCAAATAAGATTTATTTTGGAGTTTTTCGCCTTTTATTTGGATTTAGGAAAAATGCGCGTTTTTCAAAATTCCATTTAGGCCCCAAATAAATGTTCATCTTGTCCGGCTTGATTTTAGAAGCCGGGGAAAATTTATTTCGGGATTTTTGAAGTCCGTTTAGTATTTCTTTTTATTTTTCTTCTGCGCGGAATTATTTAAAAAAAACGCGAACCGCCTTTCGGCCGTGCCCGAGCGGGACTCCCCTCGGGGGCACTTATAAATAGCGCCGCCCCAAGCCCCCCAGGCCCATCAGCCGCCGCCGCCCCAGCCCACTCGCCGCCGCCGCTGGCCCACGCCCCGCCCGAAACCCAAACCCTAATCCGCCGCCGCCGCCAGATCCGCCGCCCGCCGCCGCCTGCCGTCGCCGGAGCCGCCGCCGGACCCCCCCGCCGCCGCCGCCGACCCCGCCGACCCCGCTGCCGAGCTTCGCCGCCGCCTCGTTTTTCGTGCCGCCGGTTTTTCTCAAAAACTGAGCGGTTTTTCTTCGGTTTATTTTTATTAGATCGGTTTTTTTCGGTTCGGTTAATTAGCGAGCGTTCACTCGTTCGCTCGTTCTAACGAACGTGTTCGTCAGATTAGTTTAGTTAACAAACGTTCGTTCGTTAACCCGTTCGTCGTTTTTCTTTTTCTCGGATTTAATCCGCGATTTTTCTGATCGTGATTCCTGATCCGATTTTCGTTTTAGTTTAACTTTTCGCTTGTTTATCGGAATCAGGCGATTCAAGCGCCTGGAGTTTCGTCTCGAAACCCTCTTTCCGAATAATCAACTTAAACAAGTTTTTGCTTCTGTAAAAATTGACTTAGATCCAGATTAGTAAAACGAAGCTGTTTTCTTTCGCCGTTTGACTTTCGTTGCTTTGTTTGATTTGATTCTTTTTGCAAACCGGAGTTCTTAAGTTGAACTTTCGGGTGAGATCTCTTATTCGAGTTTTACCTGTGCATTAGATGAGTACTTAATGTATGTTTGTTTGTTTGTCTGCGATAGAATACCCGGAGTGCGCCGCCTGTTACTTCGAGTCTCTAGGTTTCGCGGATTATCAGCAAGGCAAGTAACACTTTGATCATACCTTTTCTACTACCCAGTTTTATGCATTAGATCAATCCTTAAACATTGCATGATTAGGATCTAATTAAATTGTGGGTTATTGGAAGTAGATGAGGTAGTACCTATTACCTGTTTTATTATCAAACCTTTGGGAGTTACTTCTACGTTTGCTTATTATGCCATGCTATGCTAGTAGACGTGGATTGGGTGAGTGTATCCATGACAGATGTGAGTTTGTTAATTTAATGGTTTATTTAAGGTGGCAACTTAAACACACATCTGGGTGGATTGAGGCACCTAGTTTCCAGGACTTGCCTGTTTTTCTTCGGACCGCCACCCAGGCTCAAAGGGATCATAAGATTATTCATGCTACGTGTGCAGCCACATGCTATTATGGGCTCTAGCATAGTTGACTAAGTCGTGCGAACTCTTACAGGGTAGACTAGCATATGTAAGGGATGTAGGTTGGTACGGTCTACCCTCTACGTAAGGTGCAAGCGCTTCTGAAAGACTATGTCTCGGTCATCCGTTTCTCAAACACCATGTAGTGCGAGAAACCAAGCGGAGGAGATCGAGTCATGTGGGGAAAAGTGCGCAAACCTCTGCAGAGTGTATAAACTAATCATGGTTAGCCGTGTCCCCGGTTATGGACATCTTGAGTATCTAGTAATTGGATATCATGTGAATCTCATCATGTTACTCTAATTAATATTGTTGGGATGTTAATGAGTACTTTTAATTGGGATTGAGAATGCTGTCAACCATTCTCAATGTTTAACAACCACCATGATAGTTAACTAAATTTATTCCTTTGTAGTAGGGAAAAATTGGCTTTATGCAAAACTGTAACCATAGAGCTTTCCACCAGCCAAATATGCATGTAGTATAGCTTAATTCATTGTTATTCTCTATGTGTTACATTGCCAGCATATTCCATGTGCTGACCCATTTTTGGGCTGCAAGGTTTCATGTTGCAGACTTTTCAGACGACGAGTAAGGTGTGTTTAGGTCGTGGTTCTATACTCAGTGATGTCGTTAGAGTTGATGGACTCGCTTATCTTCCAAGTCTTCTGCTGTTATCGTTTTTAGATGGCCTTAAGCCATATTTATTTCGATAAGTACTCTCTTGAGACATTCGGTGTAATAAGTGTGTGATTGCTACTCTGTTATAAATCCTCCAAGTACTGTGTGGTGTCAGCATTACTGATCCAGGGATGACACTGAGCACAGAGATCAGACTGTTTGAGGTCTGGTCGCTACATCGGCCCCTTGTAGTGAAGGTAAAAGCCTACGATCCAGTTGTTATGGGATTGATTGATCTTGATGAGCAGGGAGCGAATCCGCTTTACCTATCTCTCGAGCTGTTGTCTCTTGTCCCTGAACCGCCGCCGGGTCATCCCTTTATATACATAGGTTGACGCCCGACCGGTCTACAGAATCCGAGGCCGGCTCATACAAGTGTCCGGCTCGGTTTCTTCCTTTCCCTAACTTACAATACAAGTTATACATCTATGGCAGTTTACTACTATGGGCCCTAATCCGCCATTGGGCTCTGGGCCTCTAAGCTTCAATGGTAGAGCGTCATACTCCTTGTCTTCATGGGCTTCAATATAGATGAGCATAAACCGGCCCCTCCTGGGCGGTTTACACTCAGTAGTTATATCCCCAACATTAGGCCCCAAATTGATTTGAACCTGTTCATGTCAATCTTCAACACTTAGAAAAAATTCCCTGAACATCTTCCTATGATTCTTGTAAACTGCCATGACATCTTCTCCATGTGAGCTCGGTAAACCGTCATGACGTCATCTTCTAAAATTGCAGTAAATCGTCATGACGCCATCTCTGTATAAAAAACTCATAAATATTTCCCTTTATTAATTGATTTCCGAAGATCGAGGCAACAGCTGTGCCCCATTTCCCCCTTCGAGCTCCTCGATTCCCGCGCTTGCCTACTTATCCATTCGTCTTATAAATAGGCCCAGGGGTCTTTCCCTTTTCCCCTTCCGTGCCTCTTCTTCCTCCTCTCGGCGCTCAAGCCCGAAAGCTCCACCGCCGCCCTCGACCTTCAAGTGCTGCATCATCCCTGGCCGCTACATCGACCTGAACGTACCAGAGAACCACAACCCTTCTCCGCCTATCCTGTGAAGCCGGCAAGCCTTCTTTCTGCAACCCTAGATCCACATTAGGGTTTCATGTCTTTATTGGTGTTCATCAGTGTTCATCGGTGTTTTACTGCTTTCTCTTACTGCCCATTGTATCCTGATGAACTTAATATCTTTCTTGTGCGGCCGAACCTATAGTTTACTTTTCCTCACCATAGCGTCCTTTCGCCTATGAACAGATCCCATCTGAATCTTTTTCTGTTCTGCTGTCGCCATTTTAAGGCTTTGAATTTTTCCTTTTCCTGAACTGCGCTAGATCTGTAATTATTATACCAACTTGTAGAACCTGTTTGCATAGCACTTTGCAATTTTTAGATCTGTCTTCTTCCATACCACTATAGGCGGTTTAACCTTTAGAAAATAATAATCCACCAGGTACCATTAGCCCTCACGTAAACCGCCATCTTTCCTTTAAACATCAATATCCGGTTTAACATGCACACATGCTCTGACTAAATCCCCCGGTTTGACACCGGTTTATGCATTTTTACCTTGAACCGTGAACCGGTATTTGAACTTCCTTTACAGCTTGTCACCAAAAAATGGCCAAATAGTTCTCCTCTTGCAATTGGGTTCCTTCCCGGATTACAGAAGAGCAACTCACTGGGTATGTTCTGACTGGCGCTTTAGCCAAGAAAGAGGTCATTCATTGGAGAGTACCTGGTACGGAAAATCCCCCTGAACCTCAAGAGAAGTAGTTGTGTTTATGCAGCATCTGGACCGAGGGTTTAGCCCTCCCGGATCAATTTTTTTTTGTGATGTACTTGCCAACTTCCAACTCCACCCTCACGACATTGGACCGAACTCTGTGTCCAACATTTGCAACTTCCAAGTGTTCTGTGAAGTTTATCTGCAAGAAGAATCGACTGTTGAACTTTTCATAGACTTCTTCCACTTGAACCGCCGTACTGAATTTACTGACGGCCCCAATACTGAACTTGGTGGGGTGTCGATTCAAAAAAGGAAAGAAGTCAATTTTCCTCATGCCAAACATCACAGCCACCCCAAGGATTGGAATCAGACGTGGTTCTACTGCCGGAACACTGCTCCTACTGATGAAAATCCTCTGCCGGGTTATCGTGCTTACCGACTTAGCAATGAGCATCCACTGCCTCAACGGCTTACTGCCAGAGAACGACAAACATATGCACCACAGCTTGCTAAGCTCCGGGATCTTATGGCAAATGGTTTAACTGGTATTGACCTTGTCCGTTGCTGGGTTTCATGGGGTATCTTGCCCTTAAGCCGTCACACCAGATTAATGAATGGATATACTGGAGATGTCAAGGATCCTCAACGGCACACTGAAATACAGATGACTAATGATGAGATCACCGAGTCCGTTAAGAAGATGTTAGATGAACCGATATCTGAGTGTAGCAAGACTGGGCTGCGTCCCTTTTATGCCTCCAACAAACCGCCAGCTGTAAGAATTTATCTTTCTGCTTTTAATCTGTCCCCCCTTTAACACTTTCTGATAAGCTTGTGTTTATCCTTACAGGCCAAAGATCCGTTCTGGAAGAAGAAAACTCCAGACAAATCGGCAAAACCTCAAGACAAACCGGTGAGAGCACCTCATGCTAAGAGCAAGGCCACAAAGAGGCCAGCAAAGAAGAAAACTGCCGAGTCCTCTGATCCGCCCGAAGATGTTGATGACTCGGAATCAGAGGTAGAACTTGACTCCCTTGGTTCATTTTTCGTGCATCTTATTGACAATGATCATTATCAGGATGATGCGGAAGCCAGCCGTGCTGATCATGTAGACGTAATTCCCCTATCTTCTGAGTCAGATCTTGTACCAGTACGCAAAATCTATCGCGCAGTCCGGAAAGTGAAACGTTTACATCCTCCCACTCATTTGGATCCATACTTTGCTTTGAAGACACAACACCCTGAAGCTCGTCGCACAACTCGGCACAGTGGCCAACAGGTTACCTTCTCTGGTTTACCAGACACACCGGTTCGGAAATGCCGCGCAGAGGTCTCTTGTTCTTCAAATAAATCTTATCCCTTGGTGGGTTGCTTCAGATACCCTCTTAATCTGCCTGATTCAAATTATCAGGGAACTTCCAATTCATCTTCTGGCGACTCATCAACCACATAGCTGCTTACCCTTAAGACCATCACTGGGTAAGTATAATTATTTTAGCTTTGCTTTCTTTACGCCAGTTTACCATATTAACCTTTGTTTTGTTACTTGCAGTGCCAAAGCCCGCCTCAGCAAAAAAGCCAAACTAAGTGCTCCCACTGAGGAGAATCTGTCCTTTGAACCGGAGAGGACCTCAGAAGCTGCTGATGAAGATACTGATATTGCCCTGGATGATCCTGTGCCACAAGGTCAGGACACTTATGTTGATCCACCGGAAGTTAACCCGGCAAGTCCTCATGCTGATCCGCCAAGACCAGCTGCCAATCCACCAAGTCCAGCTGCTAATCCTCCAAGCCCAGCAAAAGCCGCCGCCAAACCGTCCAACACAGATGAGATTGTTGATGGCAAGACCGATGATGTGGTGATTACCGGTTTTGGCCACACTTCTCCTGGCAACCCAGTCGCTTTGTCAAAGCACAGTGCCAAAGTGGAATCTGCTGCTATGGAGAAAGGCAAATGGAAGACTGATTTGTCAAGCTGTGCTCATCTCAATGCTCAGGAACTTCACTCTGGATATCTAAACCGCCTGTATACAAGTCGTGATTATGAGGCCAGTTTAGTCAATTTGATGAAGGAGCGCTATGAGGTAACTTCCATTCAAAATACTTTATAAATTTTTCTTTGTACTGTATATCAACTCCATTGTAGCCCCCAAGGGACGGTTTTATCTCTTCAAGATGAACCGGGACTTTAGATAAAAAAGACTTCAACTCTGTAGCCCCCAAGGGCCGGTTTAACTCTTCAGGATGAACCGGGACTTTCTGTTGCAAAGCTTGTCCTTGTTGAATTCCTTCACCTCTGTTTTTTCTAATAAATTGCGCATTAGCCCCCAAGTGCCAAGAGTAACACTTGTATTGAGCCTTGGGACTTAAAATATCAGTCAAAAAGAAGCAATCCGCATTAGCCCCCAAGTGCCAAGTGTATAACTTGTTATGTGCTTGGGACTTTTGAGAAAATATTAACACTTATTATCTGTCTGTTGCAGGCTGACTTGAGCAATAGGATTCGCAAATCGCCGATCTTCAGGAAAACATCAAGTCCCAGCAGGCAGAAACCTCCAAAGCCAAACACGAATTGAAGGGCACTTTAACTGCCATGGAGCAATTAAAGGATGGTTTCAAAAGTGAGCGGGCTGACTGGGAAACTGAGAGGGCTGCTCTGTTAAAGCGGGCTGAGGATGCTGAAGCGGCTCTTAAACCGGTGGCAGAGGAGCTAACTGGTTTAAAGTGTCATGTTAATGCTATGACCTCTGCTATATTTGGTAAGTATTCTTCTCAAGAGCCTTTCTTAACATCTTTGATACTGCCGGTTTAACAGTAAATTCTTAAACCGTTTCAGGTAGTTGTGTTGCTCATCTGGGCCCGGACATGCGGATGAAGCTGAAAGCAGCCTATGCTTTGATAGAGAAACTGTATACCAGTGCTCAACGAATCATCTATGCAGCTTCATACAATAAACCGCCGCCAACCTTGATCAAGGATACCTTGACCAAACTATCGATGACACTTGCCCAGATAGAGGAGGTAAAGCTATCTGCTGCAAGGGCTGGCGCTTTATCAGCACTGACGCGGGCCAAAGCATGGATAGCTGATCTTGATCCGGAAGATATCGGACAGGGCTATCCTAGCCAACAAGAAGATGGGTCAGAATTTGACAGTGAAGCCCTCAAGGCCTTGACCAAGGAGATGCGCCCACTTGCAAGCAAATTTGCTGAAGAAGTTGACTTGTCTGTCCATCGGTCCAGCTATGAGGCGGACAACAAACGGGTTGATGCAGCTGTGAAAGAAGTGCAGAATCTTATCCCGCCAATCCGTAAGCACACCTATGTGAAAGTGCTAGTTATCGACTAGAGGGGGGGTGAATAAGCGATTTTTATGAAAGTCTTGAAAACATGAATGTTTCGAAGACAAACACGAAAACAGGACCTATAAACATGCAGCGGAAGATAAACTACACTAGACAAGCCATAGTTAGATAAGTATGAAACTAAAGCACGATGACTAATGGCAGCTAGGTAGTAGGATCAGGATGGAAGATAGTACGAAGCAAATCAGAACAAGTTGTCACACAGTGAAGTCAAACAGGCATAGCAATCAGGCAATGACTTCACAAAGACGAACTGTAAGTAAGGAGAGTAAGAGATAGAACCAGTGCATTGTGAAGACAAGGATTTGTTCGACTAGTTCCAGTTGTTGTGACAACTGTACGTCTGGTTAGGGAGGCTGAGATTGAACTCAGAAGACCGTGTCTTCACCTTATTCCCCTTGAGCTAAGGACACACAGTGCCCGCCCAATCACTCTGGTAAGTCTTCAAGGTAGACTTCCAAACCTTCACAGACTTTGTTCACCGGCAATCCACAATTACTCTTGGATGCTCAGAATGCGACGCCTAACTGGTTGGAGGATTCACAGTACTGAAGTGTAACAAGTATCCAGATCATGTGGACAGAAAGACTTCAGTGATGCCAAACACTCTTTGAGCTCTGGGTGTTTTGGGCTTTGTCCTCACAAGGATTTCTCTCTCAAACTCTTCAGAGGTGGGTTGCTCTCAACGAAAAAAAGCCGTGCACTAACTCTAAGCAGCCACCAATTTATGGTGTAGGGGGTGGGCTATTTATAGCCACTGGGCAACCCGACCAGATTTGTCCGAAATGACCCTGGGTCACTAAGGAACTAACACGTGTCACAACGGTCAGATTTCAAACACAGGCGACAGCTTGACTTGGGCTACAAGTAAAGCTGACTTATCCGACTCTGGATAAGATTTGCTCTCATTGTCTTTGCTCGAAGACACAGGATTTTGGTTGAGCATCACTTCAGTCACTCTGACTTTGTTCACTTGGACCCCACTTAACAGTGCCGTGGTTCCTATGACTCAACAAAGAAGAAAAGAAATAGCAAAACTACTAAGTCTTCGTGCTCCATAGTCTTCACTCAATGTCTTCTTCTGTCATAGTCTTCAATGTGAATATCTTCACGTACCACCATTATCTTCAATGTCTTCATACATTTTTAGGGGTCATCTCCGGTAGGTAAACCAAATCAAGGAGGGACCACTACCTGTGTTATCCCGCCAATCCGTAAGCACACCTATGCGCCTGATGTTGAACCGTCCAATCTTATAAGCGATGAAGCTGTCTTCCGAGCCTTAACCGGAATTGATTGGTCCACTATTGACTTCCAGCCACTGGATGGGGAGGAGGAGGTTGAACCGACGCGAGATGATCCATCAACTTCACGTCAACCTGGTGACAAATCATAATCCGGCAGCCGGCTTTATTTCTGCATAGTGCATTCTGGGCAACAAACAATTATTCTTTTGAGCATCAAAGCGCCTTGTAATAGGCTAGTTGAAATACTTTGATATTCTGCCATCGTGCACTGCTACCTGACACTATGTAATCTGGCATGATTGTTGCTATGCTTGCTTCATGTGCCTTAGTACTTTTTATAAAATCCTGCCTTCTACATTTGAAAAACTTAAACATGCCCTGGCGGTTTACCGCCGGACGGGTTATGATACCCAATACAGAACCAGAGTTTTTATAACCAAGGTTGTAAAGTAATGAAATATGAAATACATCATACCTGTGATATTGAATCACATCATTGGTTTACCAACTTGTGTAGTAAGGGTGATAACCCAAATCTTGAGTGTTTGAAAACTCCCACCATGTTTTGCTGGTGCATAATAAGCCATGTCGGGTTATGATAAACACCGGATGACCATCTTGGCGACTTATAGTCAATGCCAGACTGGATTAAGAAACGCCGGTTCATAATTGATTATGTGCTAACAGCTGATAACTGAAAGCTACGCCGGGTTAAGAAACACCGGGTCGGTGTAATGACTTATAGTCGGGCTGGGTCAATAGACGCCGGTTTAACTCATAACCTTATCAAAAGAGATAAAACTTTGCAAGAACAAAATCAAATAAAAACTTGTAGTCGAGGCTTTTCAAGGGCTGCCAGGCCCAAATTCGAGGCTTTTCATGGGCTGCCAGGCCGCTGAGTTAAACCATTTGACAAAGTCTTTTAAGATGGGCCTCCAATTAACCAATCGTCGTTTTAACTTTAACAAGTTCAGGGTCTGTATAAGATTGACTTGTCAAATGTTCGGCGGGTCATACCAGGATTACCTGGACAAGAGTGGCTTACTTGATGAAGGCAGGTTAACCCGGGGTTTTAGGTGAATACACTAGTCTTCCAAGCCGTGGATTGATAGCCAATTACAAGGGTCCTTTCAAACTCTTTGTTGCTTTGCACAAAGAGCCACCAAGTAACTTTGTGAGCTGTGCTCAATGGGTGCCTATGTTTGAGATGTGCTTTAGCAACAAAAACTCTCTTTGGCCCCTTGGGTGTGAAGCTCCCAAGCTTTGTTATGGCATGAAAGCCGGTTTAATGGATGAATAGGACGTCGCTTTATAAGCAGAAGCCCCCTTGTAACCAAGAAATATTTGAAGAACGGCAGAGGCCCTGCTTGTAGCAAGGATGCCGGTTTATTATATTGATCATAATATATACATTGTCAAAATATGTACATAATGAGAGCCTATGGCTCAGGTGTAGTAAGGCCGTAGATGAGGTATATTCGACGGCCGACGGGTCTCCTCCTCCGATTTGCGTGAGTCTTTGTGCTCTCGAACGTCGATGAGGTAGTATGATCCATTGTGCAGATTCTTGCTGACCACAAAAGGCCCTTCCCAAGGTGGGGATAACTTGTGCATATCGGTCTGATCCTGGATGAGCCGGAGCACTAAGTCGCCTTCTTGAAAGGTTCTTGTTTTAACCCGGCGGTTGTGATAATGCCGCAGGTCTTGCTGATAAACCGCCGAACGAGCAAACGCCATGTCCCGTTTTTCATCTAACAGGTCCAGTGCTTGCTCATTGTCTGCTTCAACATAATTGGCAACCTGGGGCGAGTCATGACGAATGTCACTTGGGAGTACCGCCTCTGCCCCGTAAACCATGAAGAAAGGTGTATAACTCGTAGATCGATTTGGGGTGGTGTTTATGCTCCATAACACAGATGGTAATTCCTCCACCCAACAACCCGACGTTCTCTTCAAAGGAACCATAAGCCGGGGCTTGATACCCTTCAAGATTTCTTAATTAGCTCTCTCAGCTTGACCATTAGACTGGGGGTGAGCCACGGACGACACATCCAAGTCGGATGTGCTCTCGTTGACAAAAGTCCTCCATCTCGCCTTTGGAGAGATTCGTGCCATTATGTGTGATGATGCTATGTGGAAAATCGAAGTGGAAGATCACCTTTTTGATGAATTGAACCGCCGTGGCCGCGTCACACTTGCTTACTGGCTCCGATTCAACCCACTTAGTAAATTTGTCAACCGCCACCAATAGGTGGGTCTTCTTATCTTTGGATCGCTTGAAGGGCCCTACCATATCAAGCCCCCAAGTAGCAAACGGCCAAGTGATTGGAATTATTCGTAGCTCCTGAGCCGGAACATGAGCTCGTCGTGAGAATTTCTGACAACCGTCGCACCGCCTCACCAAGTCCTTAGTATCATCATGAGCTGTCAGCCAATAGAAGCCATGACGAAAAGCTTTAGCAACCAAGGATTTTGAACCGGCGTGATGACCACAGTCTCCTTCATGGATCTCATGTAGAATCTCACGGCCTTCTTTAGGAGAAACATAGCGTTGGAACACACCTGAGACCCTGCAATGGTGTAACTCGCCATTGTGAATAACCATGGACTTAGATCGCCGGATTATCTGCCTGGCCAAAACCTCATCCTCTGGCAACTCGCCCGGTTCATATATGCCAAATATGGAACCATCCAATCTGGAATAATACGTAAAGCGGCCACCAATTGTGCCTCCGGATCAGGAACAGCGATGTCCTCCTCTGTAGGCAACTGAACTGACGGGTTGTGCAAGATATCCAGAAAGGTATTGGGTGGCACCAATTTACGTTGAGATCCCAGCTGGCTTAAAGCATCTTCTGCCTCATTTTTGCGCCGATTGATGTGCTCAACTTGATAACCCTTGAAGTGACTAGCGACAATATCCACCTCTCATCGGTAAGCTGCCATGAGTGGATCCTTGGAATCCCAAGTACCTGAAACTTGCTGGGCCACTAGATTAGAGTCCCCAAAGCATCGGACCCTGCTTAAGTTCATTTCCTTAGCCACTGGAAGCCCATGGAGTAAGGCCTCGTACTCAGCTGCATTGTTAGTACAAGGAAACATTAAGCGTAGAACATAACGAATTTTATTACCTCGAGGGGAAGTAAAAACAACTCCAGCCCCCGAGCACTCCAATTGCTTGGACCCATCGAAGTGGATAGTCCAGTATGTGTTGTCCGGTTTGTCTTCCGATGTTTGCAACTCAGTCCAATCATTGATGAAATCCACAAGAGCCTGGGACTTGATAGTTGTTCGAGGCATATATATCAAACCGTGTGGTCCAAGCTCAATAGCCCACTTAGCAACCTGGCCAGTTGCCTCCTTGTTCTGGATTATATCCCCCAAAGGAGCAGAACTAACCACTGTGATGGGATGGCCTTGAAAGTACTGTTTAAGCTTCCGACTTGCCATGAAAACCCCATACACCAGCTTCTGCCAATGCGGATACCTTTGCTTTGACTCAATGAGCACTTCGCTGATATAATAAACCGGCCTTTGAACCAGGTATTTCTTCCCAGCCTCCTTGCGTTCCACCACAATAGCTGCGCTGACAGCCCGGGCATTAGCAGCCACATATAACAATAGTGGCTCCTTATCAACCGGAGCAGCAAGAACTGGCGGTTCAGTCAACTGCTTCTTTAAGTCCTCAAACGTCGTATTAGCAGCATCACTCCAGACAAAATTGTCTGTCTTCTTCAACATCTGATACAGAGGGATCGCCTTCTCTCCCAACCTGCTGATAAACCAGCTCAAAGCCGCAATACGACCCGCCAGACGTTGAACATCATTGATACACGCCGGTTTAGCCAGAGATGTAATAGCCTTGATCTTTTCCGGATTAGCCTGAATGCCCATGTTGGACACCAGTAAACCCAAGAGCTTGCCAGCCGGTACACCAAAAACACAGTTAGCCGGATTGAGCATCATCTTATAAACCCTCAAGTTATCAAAAGTTTCCTGTAAATCAGTTATGAGCGTCTCTGCTTTCCTGGATTTCACCACAATATCATCCACATAAGCATGAACATTACACCCAATCTGATTATGGAGACAATTCTGCACACACCGTTGATAAGTCGCCTGAGCACTCTTGAGCCCAAAAGGCATAGATACATAACAGAAGGCTCCAAAAGGAGTTACAAAAGTTGTCTTCTCTTGGTCCTTAATGGCCATTTTGATCTGATGGTAACCGGAATAAGCATCCAGGAAACTTAAACGCTCACAACCCGTCGTAGTATCAATGATTTGATCAATACGAGGGAGGGCAAAGGGATCAGCTGGACAAGCTTTGTTCAAATATGTGTAAATCCACACACATCCACCAAGTGCCGTTTTTTTAAGTACCAGCACCGGATTAGCCAACCACTTAGGGTGAAATACTTCCACAATGAACCTTGCCGCCAATAGCTGGGCTACCTCTTCACCAATGGCCTTATGCCTCTCTTCGTTAAAGCGGCAAAGAAACTGTTTGACCGGTTTGAACTTCGGATCAATATTAAGACTGTGCTCAGCGAGTTCCCTCGGTGCACCCGGCATGTCAGAAGGTTTCCATGCAAAGATGTCCCGGTTCTCATGGATGAACTCGATGAGCGCGCTTTCCTATTTCGGATCCAAGTTGACGCTGATGCTGAACTGCTTGGATGAATCGCCAGGAACAAAATCAACCAATTTAGTCTCATCAGCCGATTTAAACTTCAAAGCCGGATCATGCTCTGTAGTGGGCTTCTTTAGAGAAGTCATATCTGCCAGATCAACATTGTCCTTATAGAATTTCAATTCCTCCGTTGCACAAACCGACTCAGCATAAGCCGCATCACCTTCCTCACACTCCAGAGCAATCTTGCGGCTACCATGAACCGTGATGGTCCCCTTATGACCCGGCATCTTGAGCTGCAGATAAACATAACACGGCCTTGCCATGAATTTAGCATAAACTGGCCGTCCAAACAGGGCATGGTACGGACTTCTGATTTTAACCACTTCAAAGGTCACCGTCTCGGATCTTGAATCATGATCATCTCCAAAAACCACCTCCAGAGTTATCTTACCGACCGGGTAAGCCGATTTACCAGGCACCACACCGTGAAAAATGGTGTTTGACGGTTTAAGATTCTTATCTGTTAACCCCATACACCGAAAGGTTTCATAATACAAGATATTGATACTGCTCCCTCCATCCATGAGCACTTTGGTGAGTTTATAACCTCCAACTTGCGGTGCAACCACCAAAGCTAGATGGCCAGGATTATCAACCGGGGGCGGATGATCCTCCCAACTCCAAACAATAGGTTGTTCAGACTAGCGCAGGTAACGGGGTACTGCTGGTTCAACAGAATTTGCTGCCCTTTTATGGAGCTTCTGATCCCGCTTGCATAGACTAGTAGTGAAGACATGGTACTGTCCACCATTTATCTGCTTCGGGTTGCTCTGATAACCCGACTGCTGCTGATTCCCCTGATTACTCTGCTGATTGTGACCACCTTGGTTGTTCTGGTTGCCCTGATGATTCTGAAATCCTGAGTTTGAACCGCCACCGCCGTAACCCGGCCCGTAAGACCCTGGACCTGAACCGGCAGACGGACCCTGATCGTACCGGAAGAGATTAGAGTTTTTGAATTCCTTCATAATGAAGCAATCCTTCATGAGGTGCGTGGCTAGAACCTCCTTCTTTCCGTGCTTTGGGCAGGGCTGGTTTAACAGGCGCTCCAGATTCATGCCTCCACCACGCTGGGGCGGTTTACCCTTACAGCGATGCGCATTACCCTGCATGTTGGTGTTAGCCACAAAATCCGAATTGTCCGCTTTACGCTTACCATTGTTCCCGTGGCTCGCCTGGTTATGCTATCCCTTTGTGCCGGCATTCTTCTTCCCCTTCTCCGGCTTCTCTTCGTCAGAATCGGGATCCTTGGTATTATCAGAATCAACATATTTAACCAGAGCTGCCATGAGCGTTCCCATGTCGTTGCAATGACGCTTGATCCGTCCCAACTTCATCTTCAGCGACTTAAACCGGCAATTGCCCTCCAATGTCATGATTGCCGTATCAGCATTGATGCGGCCCGACGAATGCAGGATTTCTGAAACCCGGCGCATCCAATGAGTTGTTGATTCGTTCTCTCCTTGGACACAAGCAGCCAGATCCACAATAGACATGGGTTGTTTGCATGTATCCTTGAAGTTTGCTATAAACCGGGCCTTCAACTCATCCCACGAACTGATCGAGTTAACGGGCAGGCTCTTTAACCAGGTGCGAGCCGTTCTGTCTAACATCATGGTGAAGTATTTTGCACACACCGCTTCATCCACATCCAACATCTCCATTGCCATCTCATAACTTTCAACCCACGCCTCGGGGGGTTGATCGGCGATGTAATTAGGCACTTTATGCGGACCCTTGAAATCCTTGGGCAGCCGCACATTACGCAGAGCCGGGGTGAGGCATGGCACCCCCCAAGAGCTAAAAGCCAAACCACGTTCAACTGATGTCGCTGGTTGAACTGGAGCGGGTTGATGATTCAGGTACTGTGCCGCCAACTGTGCCGCTAACTCTGCCTCTCGTCGTGCTCTGCCATTGTTTACCACATCCTGAGCATTCATACCGCCGCGCGCCGGATTAGACCCTCGAGGGGCATCATGATGCCGCACACTGCTTGACACAGCCGGTTCATCCATGTGCCTGCTATAGCTCTTGCTCGGACGGGGGGTTGAATGTATTCTGTCTCGGCTGTAGGAATAAGCCTGCTGCTGCACGACAGCGGTTTGAAGAAGATCCCTGGCCCGTCGCGTCTCAACCACTGCCAGTGAATCACCCTCCATCGGAATAGCTGCCAAGTGAGACGCCGCGACAATCATGTTATCCAAAGGACTAGAGAAATAACCTGGCGGCGTTGGTACGTATTGCGGCGGGTTGTCCGTCCGTCGAGGCGGGTCCATCACACGTGGCTGATCCGGCGCCGCCCCAGGTGCCTCGGTCCGGTTTACTGCTGCCGGATTCCTAGGCCCGGCTCCTGGCGTATTGAAGAGATTCATTCCTTCGTAAATCGGCGGCAGACGAGATCGGTACTTCCTCCTCATTACTTCGTTTGACGCGTTCGATCCAACATAAGCCGGTAATTCTGCGCCTGGATCTGCTGTGATTGGGCCTCTAAAGCGGCCCGCTCTTCAGTCATCCTGGCCACCTCAGTCGCCAAGTCCGCCTTGGCCTGAGTTATCTGATCCTTCAGTTTTGTAACCTCCGCATTATGCTGATCTTGGGTCTCTGGGGTGACTGTCGTGGTCAACAATGTCGTCAAAGCATCCAGTAAACCGGCAAGAACTTGAGCCGGCCGGCGCGCAGGGCCTCCTGCCCCGGTTGCCGATCCGGAAATCATTGCTGCTGCAGATGAAGATTGCAAGGTGGGTTGTGTACCGGCCATGAAGATTGCAACCCGGTTCGGCGGTCCAAAGGGGTCTGGAATACTGTCTGATAACCTTGTGTTTATCTTACAGGCCAAAGATCCATTCTGGAAGAAGAAAACTTCAGACAAACCGGCAAAACCTCAAGACAAACCGGTGAGAGCACCTCATGCTAAGAGCAAGCCCACAAAGAGGCCAGCAAAGAAGAAAACCGCCGAGTCCTCGGATCCGCCCGAAGATGTTGATGACTCAGAATCAGAGGTAGAACTTGACTCCCTTGGTTCTTTTTTTGTGCATCTTATTGACAATGATCATTATCAGGATGATGCGGAAGCCAGCCGTGTTGATGATGTAGATGTAATTCCCCTATCTTCCGATTCAGATCTTGTACCAGTACGAAAAATCCATCGCGCAGTCCGAAAAGTGAAACGTTTACATCCTCCCACTCATTTGGATCCATACTTTCCTTTGAAGACACAGCACCCTGAAGCTCATCGCACAACTCGGCACAGTTGCCAACAGGTTACCTCCTCTGGTTTACTGGACACATCGGTTCGGAAACGCCGCGCAGAGGTCTCTTGTTCTTCTAATAAATCTTATCTCTTGGCGGTTGCTTCAGATACCCTCTTAATCCGCCTGATTCAAATTATTAGGGAACTTCCAATTCATCTTCTTGCGACTCATCAACCACACAGCTGCCTCCCCTTAAGACCGTCCCTGGGTAAGTATAGTTATTTTAGCTTTGCTTTCTTTACGCCAGTTTACCATATTAACCTTTGTTTTGTTACTTGCAGTGCCAAAGCCCGCCTCAGCAAAAAAGCCAAACTGAGTGCTCCCACTGAGGAGAATCCGTCCTTTGAACCGGAGAGGACCTCAGAAGCTGCTGATGAAGATACTGATATTGCCCTGGATGATCCTGTGCCACAAGGTCAGGACACTTATGTTGATCCACCGGAAGTTAACCCGGCTAGTCCTCATGCTGATCCGCCAAGCCCAGCTGCCAATCCACCAAGTCCAGCTGCTAATCCTCCAAGCCCAGCAAAAGCCGCTGCCAAACCGTCCAACGCAGATGAGATTGTTGATGGCAAGACTGATGATGTGGTGATTACCGGTTTTGGCCAAACTTCTCCTAGCAACCCTGTCGCTTTGTCAAAGCACAGTGCCAAACTGGAATCTGCTGCTGTGGAGAAAGGCAAATGGAAGACTGATTTGTCAAGCTGTGCTCATCTCAATGCTCAGGAACTTCACTCTGGATATCTAAACCGCCTGTATACAAGTCGTGATTATGAGGCCGGTTTAGTCAATTTGATGAATAGCGCTAGGAGGTAACTTCCATTCAAAATACTTTATAAATTTTTCTTTGTACTGTATATCAACTCCATTGTAGCCCCCAAGGGCCGGTTTTATCTCTTCAAGATGAACCGGGACCTTAGATAAAGATGACTTCAACTGTGTAGCCCCCAAGGGCCGGTTTAACTCTTCAGGATGAACTAGGACTTTCTGTTGCAAAGTTTTTCCTTGTTGAATTCCTTCACCTCTGATTTTTCTGATAAACTGCGCATTAGCCCCCAAGTGCCAAGAGTAATACTTGTATTGAGCCTTGGGACTTAAAATATCAGTCAAAAAGAAGCAATCCGCATTAGCCCCCAAGTGCCAAGTGTATAACTTGTTATGTGCTTGGGACTTTTGAGAAAATATTAACACTTATTATCTGTCTGTTGCAGGCTGACTTAAGCAATAAGGATTCCAAAATCGCCGATCTTCAGGAAAACATCAAGTCCCAGTAGGCAGAAACCTCCAAAGCCAAAGACGAATTGAAGGGCACTTTAACTGCCATGGAGCAATTAAAGGATGGTTTCAAAAGTGAGCGGGCTGACTGGGAAACTGAGAGGGCTGCTCTGTTAAAGCGGGCTGAGGATGCTGAAGCGACTCTTAAACCGGTGGCAGAGGAGCTAACTGGTTTAATGTGTCATGTTAATGCTATGACCTCTGCTATATTTGGTAAGTATTCTTCTCAAGAGCCTTTCTTAACATCTTTGATACTACCGGTTTAACAGTAAATTCTTAAACCGTTTCAGGTAGTTGTGTTGCTCATCTGGGCTCGGACATGCGGATGAAGCTGAAAGCAGCCTATACTTTGATAGAGAAACTGTATACCGGCGCTCAACGAATCATCTGTGCAGCTTCATACAATAAACCGCCGCCAACCTTGATCAAGGATACCTTGACCAAACTATCGATGACACTTGCCCAGATAGAGGAGGTAAAGCTATCTGCTGCAAGGGCTGGCGCTTTATCAGCACTGACGCGGGCCAAAGCATGGATAGCTGATCTTGATCCGGAAGATATCGGACAGGGCTATCCTAGCCAACAAGAAGATGGGTCAGAATTTGACAGTGAAGCCCTCAAGGCCTTGACCAAGGAGATGCGCCCACTTGCAAGCAAATTTGCTGAAGAAGTTGACTTGTCTGTCCGTCGGTCCAGCTATGAGGCGGACAACAAACGGGTTGATGCAGCTGTGAAAGAAGTGCAGAATCTTATCCCGCCAATCCTTAAGCACACCTATGTGAAAGTGCTAGTTATCGACTAGAGGGGGGGTGAATAAGCGATTTTTATGAAAGTCTTCAAAACATGAATGTTTCGAAGACAAACACGAAAACAGGACCTATAAACATGCAGCGGAAGATAAACTACACTAGACAAGCCATAGTTAGATAAGTATGAAACTAAAGCACGATGACTAATGGCAGCTAGGTAGTAGGATCAGGATGGAAGATAGTACGAAGCAAATCAGAACAAGTTGTCACACAGTGAAGTCAAACAGGCATAGCAATCAGGCAATGACTTCACAAAGACGAACTGTAAGTAAGGAGAGTAAGAGATAGAACCAGTGCATTGTGAAGACAAGGATTTGTTCGACTAGTTCCAGTTGTTGTGACAACTGTACGTCTGGTTAGGGAGGCTGAGATTGAACTCAGAAGACCGTGTCTTCACCTTATTCCCCTTGAGCTAAGGACACACAGTGCCCGCCCAATCACTCTGGTAAGTCTTCAAGGTAGACTTCCAAACCTTCACAGACTTTGTTCACCGGCAATCCACAATTACTCTTGGATGCTCAGAATGCGACGCCTAACTGGTTGGAGGATTCACAGTACTGAAGTGTAACAAGTATCCAGATCATGCGGACAGAAAGACTTCAGTGATGCCAAACACTCTTTGAGCTCTGGGTGTTTTGGGCTTTGTCCTCACAAGGATTTCTCTCTCAAACTCTTCAGAGGTGGGTTGCTCTCAACGAAAAAAGCCGTGCACTAACTCTGAGCAGCCACCAATTTATGGTATAGGGGGTGGGCTATTTATAGCCACTGGGCAACCCGACCAGATTTGTCCGAAATGACCCTGGGTCACTAAGGAACTAACACGTGTCACAACGGTCAGATTTCAAACACACGCGACAGCTTGACTTGGGCTACAAGTAAAGCTGACTTATCCGACTCTGGATAAGATTTGCTCTCATTGTCTTTGCTTGAAGACACAGGATTTTGGTTGAGCATCACTTCAGTCACTCTGACTTTGTTCACTTGGACCCCACTTAATAGTGCCGTGGTTCCTATGACTCAACAAAGAAGAAAAGAAATAGCAAAACTACTAAGTCTTCGCGCTCCATAGTCTTCACTCATTGTCTTCTTCTGTCATAGTCTTCAATGTGAATATCTTCACGTACCACCATTATCTTCAATGTCTTCATACATTTTTAGGGGTCATCTCCGGTAGGTAAACCAAATCAAGGAGGGACCACTACCTGTGTTATCCTGCAATTCTCACAAACACATTAGTCCCTCAACCACATTTGTCGTCAATACTCCAAAACCAAACTAGGGGTGGCACTAGATGCACTTAGAATCTCCCCCTTTTTGGTGATTGATGACAAACTGGTTGAAGTTTTCAATGGGGATATAAATATGTGAAATTGTAAAGGATGAGGTATTGTCTTCGTAAGTAGCAAAAGGCTCCCCCTGAAGATGTGCATATAAATAATTTGCTTTTGGAATGCAAATGCACATGGCAGGTTCTACTTGTGGAGATCCTCTTCAACTTATGAAGACAATTCATCATGCATGATCTGATGTAACAAAGATAATGACACGCATAATGAAAAATGGACGTCTGCAAAATGATTTAAGTGCGGAAGTTATCGTCGCGCATGCGGAATTTATCATCGCATCACAAAATAGCAAATAAGTAGCAGACGACCATTGAGTTTAAGTGTTACAACTCAGAGAACCAAATGTATCAAAAGCAAGAGTTGTAAACACTAGGCAAAATATAATGCAACCGCCCATTTGAACCCGCTTGAAGACTATTGAAAGTGCTAGTTATCGACTAGAGGGGGGTGAATAGGCGATTTTTATGAAAGTCTTCAAAACGAGGAAGTTTCAAAGACAAACAATAGAAATGACCTAATTGATATGCAGCGGAAGATAAACTACAAGAAGCAAACCATAGTCAAGTATGCAATGATGTGAAAGTACAAAGACTAATAGCAGCTTAGTAGTAAGGATCAGGATGGAAGATAGTATGAAGCCAACCAACGATAGTAGTCAAGCAATGAAGTCAAACATGTATGACAAATAGGGAATGACTTCATGAAGACAAACTCTAAGTAAAGGGAGAGAGAGGATAGAACCAGTCAATTGTTGAAGACACAGGATTTGTTGGACCAGTTCCAGTTGCTGTGACAACTGTACATCAGGTTAGGGAGGCTAAGATTCAACTCAGAAGAGCGCGTCTTCACCTTATTCCCCTTGAGCTAAGGACACACAGTCCCCGCCCAATCACTCTGGTAAGTCTTCAAGTTAGACTTCCGAACCTTCACAGACTTCATTCACCGGCAATCCACAATGACTCTTGGATGCTCAGAACGCGACACCTAACCGGCTGGAGGATTCACAGTCCTCAAGTGTAATAAGTCTTCAGGTCACACAGATAGAAAGACTTCAGTGATGCCTAACACTCTTTGGCTCTGGGTGTTTGGGCTTTGTCCTCGCAAGGATTTCTCTCTCTCAAAGGCTTCGAGGTGGGTTGCTCTCAAACGACAAAAGCCGTGCACTAACTCTGAGCAGCCACCAATTTATGGTGTAGGGGGTGGGCTATTTATAGCCACTAGGCAGCCCGACCTGATATGTCCGAAATGACCCTGGGTCACTAAGGAACTGACACGTGTTCCAACGGTCAGATTTCAAACACACACGACAACTTTACTTGGGCTACAAGCAAAGCTGACTCATCCAGCTCTGGATAAGAATTGCTCTCATTGTCTTTGCTCGAAGACATAGGATTTGGATTGGGCATCACTTCAGTCATTCTGACTTTGTTCACTTGGACCCCACTTAACAGTACGGTGGTTCCTATGACTCAACAAAGAAGAAAAAGGAAACAGCGAAATGACACAGTCTTCGCGCTCCATAGTCTTCACTCAATGTCTTCTCATGTCATAGTCTTCAATATGAATATCTTCACATACCACCATTGTCGTCAATGTCTTCATACATTTTTAGGGGTCATCTCCGGTAGGTAAACCGAATCAATGAGGGACACTACCTGCGTTATCCTGCAATTCTCACAAACGCATTAGTCCCTCAACCAACTTTGTCGTCAATACTCCAAAAACAACTAGGGGTGGCACTAGATGCACTTACAATCTCCCCCTTTTTGGTGATTGATGACAAACTGGTTGAAGTTTTCAACGGGGATAAAGTATGTGAAATTGTAAAGGATAGGGTATTGTCTTCATAAGTGGCAAAGGCTCCCCCTGAAGATGTGCATATAAGTAATTTGCTTTTGGAATGCAAATGCACATGGCTGGTTGTACTTGTGGAGATCCTCTTCAACTTATGAAGATAATTCATCATGCATGAAATGATATAACTAAGAGAATGACATGCATAATGAAAAATGGACGTCTGCAGAATGATCTAAGTGTGGAAGTCATCATCGCACATGCGGAATTTATCATCGCATCACAGAAAAGCAAATAAGTAGCAGACGACCATCGAGTTTAAGTGTTACAACTGAAAGAACCAAATGTATCAAAAGTGAGAGTTGTAAACACTAGGCAAAATATAAAGCAACCGCCCATTTGAACCCGCTTGAAGACTATCAAACTCATATGCTTCTCCCCCTTTTGTCAGTAAGGACCAAAAAGGTTTGAAGACATAGAGCATCTACTCGTTCCCATGAGGAGTAGGTGAAGCAGCAGGGTTGTCGTTGTTGTTTGGCGGCGCAGACGAACTTGGTGCAGTGTTGATGCGTGCAGAAGTAGGGGGCGGTGAAGTAGCATCGTCTTCATCATCGATCACTTTGGCATTCACAGTTGCCGCGGAGGAAGAATAGTCAGAGTCTTCAAGGGATGGAGTTCGACGTAGGACAGCATTCTGTGGAGGAGTGGAGTCAAACTTGAATCTTTCAGTGAAGCCATCGTCTTGAAGATCTTCTTCAGTACTAAGTAGGGTCAAACTCTTCCATGATCGCCGACAGGTCTCATGAGTGACAAAAGCATTCTTGGTGGCAAGATTTTGAATGCGATTGACGTCCACCAAGAGGCTTTGCATCTGTTGCTTGAGCCAAAAGTGATGCTTGTCTTGTTTCTGATGCAGTGCCACAAGAAGTTCTCGGTCATTTAGAACGCGAGAGAGCTTCTTAGGCCTTTGGGAAATTGTGCTCTCAGTAGCTTCAGTTTGTGCACGGTGAGGCAGACAAGTGTTCCCAGCCATTGGATAGACACGAGTTACTGCTTGGACTCCTTCCATGGGTTGAGTGAAGCTTTGGTGATCAGCATTTTGAAGACAAAGAGGCTTCTTGGCAGGCTCAGGGTATATGGCTTCAACTGACATATCAACCTCTGGTAGAAAGATCAGATGATTGCGAGCAGAGGGCTGATAGTCGATAGTAGAGTGTAGCTTGAAAGGTGCATGACCCATGGAGCATAGAATTTCAGGCCTAAAAGGTCAGATCCAGACGCAGCCAGCTACCGGATGAAGAATTCTTGTGTATTGAAGCTGATGCCATTGAGGATGTAAAAGACCAATGTCTTCATGGCTCGTTCAAGTTTTGCAGCTGATGAATGCCCTTTGATAGTCCATAGAGTTCGCCTGATGATGTGATATATTGTGCGAGGCAGATACTCAAGGTCATCAACAAAGAACTCCTTTGGGTATTCAGCGTCAGGTGGCAGAGGCTTCATCATGCTCAACATCTGGCTCATGTTGGGCTCTGGCTTGTGGAAGATGCTCTCCAGTGCATTGCGGGGGAGTTGACAATCAGGTTCGAACAGCTCTCCGGGAGTGGGTAGGCCTATAAGCTCAATGATGTCAAGAGCTTTGGCTTCATGATGAACATTTCCGGTCATCCACTCAAGAACCCATGTCTTTGTATCCCTGTTGTAGCCGCGAATGTGGGGGGTAGCATAGAATTGAAGCAAAAGTTCCTCATTCCAATGTTCTTTGTCTGTTATAAAGCTGAGGGGTAATAGCTTCGCTGCTGATAGCTCCAGAAACGATTAGATGATATTCTTGGCTTTGAGTAGGGGTTCTTGGCGCTGTCAAAGAAGGTGTTGTGGGCTTTGAAGCCATTTGCATTGAAGGACCCAGTAGAGGTGGCAGTACCTGGGAACCTTGGCAGTCTTGGCTTTGGTTTCTGGACCAGAGGCCTATGCTCAACATGATAATCAAACTGAGGACCAGAGGCATTAGGCCGAGGGACCAGAACGGGCCATTTGACAGTGATCAACTGACCATGGCTGTATGCTTGCTCAATTGTATGAGGCTTTGGTGGCGGACCAGGAGCAGTGGCAACAGCAGAGGCGTCAGGCTACACAACAGATGCTTCAGGAGCAGTTGCATCATTGGCTTCTGGCACATTGGTTGGTGCAGGCTTCACATCTGCATCAGCCATGACTACGTCATTGGCTTCATTTGTGTTGGTGGTGGCAGCCTCAAGATTTTCAACCTCCACTTGATGAGCTGGAGGGTCGGGCACTGGCACGTTCACATCAGGAACATCTTCTTCAATAATGGGGGGAGTAGGGACACGTTCGTCTTCTTGTTTGTCATCGGCTGATGCAGCCGGATTGTCTTTAGTAGCTTTGGCTTCAGACACGGAGACATTCACAGTTGGAGTGGCTTCTGGAAACACTTGACGTGCAACAGATTGGTGGTGCACTTCTCCTTCTGGAACGCTCGAAAGAGGGACTTGAGGCCTTGGTCCTTTGCGAAGCCTGCGTAATGCTGGCGATGCCTTTGGAGTTGGAGTTGGCTGGGCCTCAAAGTCATCTTCTTCTTCTTGCACAGGTGGTGTGACTTGTTGTTGTTGGGGAGTACTTGGGGAGTCTTGTTGTTGTGGGTTATCAGCCCATGATGCATCCTGAGCAATTGGCGTTAGAGGATGACCAATGCTGATGAGTTTGCTGTTCGTGAGAACAGGTGATGATACCAAGTTGTGTTCGATCTGAGGAAGAACTTCATCATCTTCAACATTGTCATTGTGACCAATGTCTTCAGCAGCGGTGGGATCAACTGCTGGAATGTCTTTAGCTTCATGAGCCTCTGTGGAAGCAGGCTCATGAACTATCATCCGTCGTTCTTGGTGTTCAGATGCAGGGCGAACCATTGAAATAGGTTCAACAACTAAGGGCTCTGTGGGAGTAGCCCGATTCTTCTTGGTTTTTGCGCTTCTTCTTGGAGGGAGCAACATCAGAGGCTTCAGTATTTTTCCTTTTTCCGGCTTCAGCCTCGGCAGCCCTCGTTTTCTTCTGTTCTGAAGCGGTTGACCCGACCTTTGGCTTCGAGCCAGTCATGCTGCTTGGGAAGACTATGCGAGGTTCTTCCTACCTTGAAGGTGCATATTGGTCAGTTGATAGCTTCTTCTTCTTCTTTGCAGCCATTCTGGGGTCAATGCCAGGACGACCAAGAGCCTTGCGCTTCTCAGCCTCATTGTAGGCTAGCACACACTTGTCAGCCAGACTTTTCATGCACTCACGAGAGCCTCTAGCTTCTTTGCACTTCTTGAGAAATGCTTCTTTGAGCTCGTGCAGCATGATCTTGAAGTTTTTGACATCTTGCACGCTGAGCCTTGCCACATGCTTCTTGAACTGAGCTTTCTCATAGTCGATCTTGTGCTTCAGCTCAACGATGCGCTGAGCAAGAGCTAGCTCAGAAGCAATGGCGCCATTGAAGGAGACGCTGAGGCCAATGGGAAGTTGCAGATCTTCAAAGCTGAGATTTGGGGTGTCAAACCACTCATCAATGAAGTTATGGATGATTGCCACATCGAAGAGAGGCAAATCATTGAAGATCTCTGCTTCTTCCTTGCTCTTGATCAGTTGCTCAAGATCTTCATCGCTGGATAGATCAATGTGCTCTTCTCGCAGAATGGCAGCAGGAGTCAATGTCTGATCAGTATGCTTGACGATTTTCTTTTTCTTCTCCGTCTTCTTGGAGATACGTGACAGATCTTCATACTGCACACTGTCTTTAGGAGGTGCAGTGGCCAGTGGCTTCGCACGTGAAGCTTTTGGAGGAGCAGCTGATCTTGAAGCCTTTGCCTTCTTTGGCTTCTGCGGCTTTGGAGGAGGAGCTGGGGCTTCATTAGTGTCAGCATCATCATCAGAATGATCCACTTTGGCACCTTGGACCAAGATGTGAGTGATGAGGCCATCAAGGTTGCAGAAGGGACCGATGACATTGGATTCTGCATCACGTGAGCCGTCAGCACGGGGAGACCAGGGTTGAAGTCTAATCCCAATGACTTCTTGTTTTCCTTGGCCGATGCCTTTGCGTGCTGGAAGTTGCGCTTGAAAAGATTATTGTCACAACACCAGAGCAATGACGATGAGTCGGCATTGTCAGGCTGAGGTCCACAGACCATACAAGGATAGAAACCCTGTGCAATAGCTTCAGCTCTGTTCTTGGGTTGAAGGCCTCGATAGAGAATATCACCCCAAGGACTTTTGATAGCGTTCTTCTCAGTGTATTCCTAGGTCACAAACTTGTATTTGAACCATTGTTCAGCCCAATATCGTCGAATCCATTGGATTCGTGTCTTGCGCTGATGATAATTCTCTTCAGGATCTGTCTTGTAAAGCTCTGCAAGGTCATCAGGGAAATCTCTTGATGTTCCCCCACGACGCTGTCTGCCACCCTTCCTTACTGATTTCTCTGCAGCCATGAACTTCAAACTGAATGGCTTCAACACGTTCAAAGGATTCAAAGGCTTCGCTTGCTGGACAAACAGGAACTGGCTTCGGGAGAGTTAATGTGATGCTGTAAGAATTCTGCAAACGAATGCAGACTATGAGAACCAAGGGATTCTCCCACGGACATGTACCTGTGACAGCATTAGAGATGCGAGGGAAGGGGAAGAGGTCATATGCATTCTCAGAAGATTTTGAAGATAAATCAGTTTGAAGACATTGACCTCATGATGCTAAGACATTCACTTATATGTTGAGAGTTGGTTCCAGATTTGTACGAATCCGTGAATAAGTACAAGTGAGGAATCTAACTAGATATGAAGCTTAAGTGAATATACTAGGCAGTATGAGATGCAGACAGGATAGATCTAACATTGTATAGGCAGAAACCAATTTTGGTAAACAGGATGAATCTTTGAGGATCAAAAAGATGGTAAAAATAGAGTTGTATTTACCACATGAAGAACTGCTAGATGGGATGAACAGGAGACCGAGCAGTTCAATCCACCGTGCCCTAACTTGGCGACGAAGGACACCTACGGCGGCGGCGGAGAGGACGATGTCCGCGGCCGGTGTGAGGACGGCGTTGGAGAAGTCACGGCAGCTAAGCGCTTCGTCGCCGGCGTCGTCGAGAGCTAGCGGTGGCGCTAGGGTTTTGACGAGGTGGAGAGGTGGAAGAAGATTTTCTTTACCGCAGGAGACATGTATTTATAAGGAAGTGTGCGGCACAACGCAATTACGCAGGTGCCCCTGGCGGTTCACATCTGAGGGCCATGTGGCAAGCATGCAACATACTCAGAGTTGTCCCATGTTCCCACGCCCGCCAGGTTTGTCGGATGGTGGTTCCGCTTCTCCGGATTTCAAACAATAAGGATGAATCATTTAAAACAGACTTAATGTTTGTCTCTGTGTCTTCTGCTAACAAGGACGCAGAGAAGACATTCGACAGTTTCAATAGGATGCATATGATTTGGACAGATAGAGTTTGAGATAGAAAGCATAGAGAGATTAGGGTCCGATCACATTCACTTAGTTCAAAAGATTCAACTAGGAAGACATAGCTATAAGTGAATGCTGTAGAGGACAGAACACTAGCATACATATCAGAAAGCAATCAAATCAACATAGTGAAGAAAATCATGAAGATAAGTTGAAATTGAAGACAAACCAAATGCGAAGACATTGCAAAAATAACGCCATGAGTGAAACACTTCAAACCGAAAAATTTGGTGGTGGCGTTACCCACCGTATAGGAAGTATTAGACCCAGACACGGCGCACAATTATCGTGGCGCTCCGAAGTCAAATTCCACGTTAATGTATTCACACTCAGAATGTAAGTCTTCATTGATTGAAGATATACTTTACTTCGTGTGTTGCACATCTAAGTCATTAACATGCATAAGTGTTAGGATGTGTGCCTGATCACAGAACATTTGAGGATTCCAAGATATTTAGCTCACACCGTAACTTGCAAAACCTTTTCTCATCCAAGGGCTTTGTGAAGATATCTGCCAGTTGCTCTTTAGTGTTGATGTGAATGATGTCAATATCTTTCTTCATGACATGATCTCTGAGAAAGTGATGACGAATTTCAATGTGCTTTGTCTTCGAGTGCTGGACTGGATTGTTGGCAATCTTGATGGCGCTTTCGTTGTCGCAAAAGAGAGGTACTTGTTTCATACTGATGCCATAGTCCTTGAGAGTTTGCTTCATCCATAGAAGCTGAGCGCAGCAAGATCCAGCAGCAATGTATTCAGATTCAGCAGTTGAGAGTGATATACAGTTCTGCTTCTTTGAAGACCAATAGACGAGTGATCGTCCCAAAAAGTGACATGTGCCTGATGTAGACTCGCGATCCACCTGGTCACCAGCATAATCAGCGTCCGAGAATCCAACCAGATCAAATTTTGAGCCCTTTGGATACCATAATCCGAGTGTCGGGGTGTAAGCCAAATATCAAAGAATTCGCTTCACAGCTAAGTCATGCGATTCCTTTGGTGCCGCTTGGAATCGAGCACACATGCAAATACTAAGCATAATATCTGGCCTAGATGCAAATAGGTAAAGTAAGGAACCAATCATGGAGCGGTATACCTTTTGATCGAACTCTTTACCATTGTCGTCGGGACCCAGATGGTGTTTGGCTGGCATTGGCGTCGTGTAACCTTTGCAATCTTCCATTCCAAACTTCTTCAGACAATCTTTGAGGTATTTCTCTTGAGATATGAAGATGCCATTCCTTTGCTTACGAATTTGAAGACCAAGGAAGAACTTTAGCTCACCCATCATGGACATCTGATATTGCTCTTGCATCATGTATCCAAACTCATCACTATACTTCTGGTTGGTGCAGCCGAAGATAATGTCACCCACATATATTTGGCACACAAACAGTTCACCATCATATGTCTTCATGAAGAGTGTGGGATCGAGGGATCCAGGTTTGAAGCCTTTGCTCTTCAGGAAGTCTTTGATCGTATCATACCAAGCGCGAGGAGCTTGTTTGAGGCCATACAGTGCTTTGTTTAGCTTGTACACCATATCAGGATGTTTTGGATCTTCAAAGCCAGGTGGTTGAGCAACGTATACTTCTTCTTCAATCTTGCCGTTGAGAAATGCACTCTTCACATCCATTTGATATAGCAAGATGTTGTGGTGGTTAGCATAGGCTAGCAGTATGCGAATAGCTTCAAGCCTAGCCACAGGAGCAAATGTTTCATCAAAGTCAATTCCTTCAACTTGAGTATATCCTTGAGCCACAAGACGTGCTTTGTTCCTGATGACTTGACCATGCTCATCTTGCTTGTTTCGATATATCCATTTTGTGCCAATAATGTTATGCTTGCGAGGGTCAGAATGCTTGACAAGTTCCCAAACATTGTTTAGCTTGAACTGTTGAAGTTCTTCTTGCATAGCTTGTATCCATTCAGGTTCCATAAAGGCTTCAGCAACTTTCTTGGGTTCTGATATTGACACAAAAGAAAAATGCCCATAGAAATTTGCTAACTGTGTTGCTCTTGAGCGGGTAAGTGGACCAGGTGCATTGATGCTATCAATTATCTTCTCAATTTGTACTTCATTTGCTACTCGAGGATGAACTGGACGAAGACTTTGCTCTTGCTGATCATTGTCATCGTTGGGAGGATTGTCTTTAGTTTGAGCATTGTCTTCAGGTTGGTTAGGTGCAGAAATGATAAGTTCCTCTTCAGGCTGTGCTTCAGAAGGCATGATTTCACCAGTTCCCATCAGCTTGATAGATTCACTAGGTGGAGCTTCGTCTAGTGTACTTGGTAGGAGCTCTATTTGTTAACCATTGGTTTCATCAAATCGCACGTCCACAATTTCGACGATCTTGTAGAGATAGAGGTTGAAGACTCTGTAAGAGTGCGAGTCCTTTCCGTAACCGAGCATGAAGCCTTCGTGAGCTTTAGGTGCAAATTTTGACTTGTGATGGGGATCCTTGATCCAGCACCTAGCTCCAAATACTCTGAAGTAGCTGACATTTGGCTTCTTGCCAGTAAGGAGCTCATAGGATGTTTTGTTCAGAAGCTTATGGATGTAAACTCGGTTGATGATGTGATATGATGTATCAATAGCTTCAGGCAAGAACTTTCTTGGTGTCTTGTACTCATCGAGCATTGTTCAAGCCATCTCAATGAGGGTTCTGTTCTTGCGCTCTACGATGCCATTTTGCTGAGGTGTGTATGGAGCAGAGAACTCATGAGTGATTCCCATTGTATCCAGATAAAGATCAAGTCCGGTGTTCTTGAACTCAGTGCCGTCGTCACTTCTGATATGCTTGATCTTGACGCCATAATTGTTCATGGCTCGATTGGCGAAGCGTCTGAAGACATCTTGCACTTCAGTCTTGTAGAGAATTATGTGCACCCATGTATATCTTGAGTAGTCATCAACAATGATGAAGCCATAGAGACAAGCAGTAGTTGTGAGGGTAGAGTAGTGGTAGGGCCAAATAAGTCCATGTGTAACAACTCGAAGGGTTGAGATGTCGTCATGATTGTCTTCGAGGGATGCTTTCCCCTAGTCATCTTTCCAGCTTTGCAGGCACCACACAAATGATCCTTCTTGAACTTGACACCCTCGATGCCTATGACATGCTTCTTCTTGGCAAGTGTGTGCAAGTTCCTCATGCCAGCATGCCCCAGCCTCCGATGCCAGAGCCAGCATTCTGAAGCTTTTGCAAGAAGACATACGACAAGCTGTGGACCTGCTGAGAAATCTACCATGTATAGATCATCTTTCCGATACCCTTCAAAGACTAGAGATTTGTCAGATTCCATTAGTACAAGGCAACGATATTTTCCGAATAGCACAATCATGTTCAAGTCACAAAGCATCAAGACAGACATTAAGTTGAAACCAAGGGATTCAACAAGCATCACTTTATCCATGTGTTGATCCTTTGAGATTGCAACTCTACCTAGACCCAATACCTTGCTTTTACCAGTGTCAGCAAATGTGATGTAACTCTTGTCTGATGGATGTAAGGTTGAGTCCATGAAAAGACTTCGATCACCGGTCATATGATTAGTGCATCCACAGTCCATAATCCATTCTGAAGCATGAGGTGTCATACCCTACAGTACAGTTAGGAGGATAGGCTTCACAAAGAGTGTTGTGAAGCATAAGCATTTGACGCACACGAGGATTATCACAGCTTAGATCAAGGTTAGGACTCATAGTATGACTATTTTATCATGCGTCCCTTAATGTGTTTTAGGTCCCCAGCAATAGCATCAGACGCCTTTGATTACAGGCTGGAGACCTTTCCCTGCAAGAGAAAGTTAATTCTTCTTCAGCACCCACATCTTCAGGGGTGGCTTAGAAGCAATGAGTCTAAGTGCAGCTTCTGAGAACTTCGGCTTTGGAGCCCTAGCAAATAGCCTTGCAGGAGATGAATGATACTCATATGAATAAGCAGAAAAGTTCTTAGTTCTATGAACATAGCGGTTTGAAGACACACGCTCATATTCATAAGTCTGAGTATGGTTTCCCTGCAAAACATTGGCGTTAGGGTGACTCAGGTGAGTCCTATATCTGTATGAAGCCTTTGGGCCATCTGAAGCCATAGGTCTAGGGTTTGTCTTCTTCCTTGGTGGTGTCATGATGACATTCACAGGAAGATTCTCAATACACTGCTTAGGTACCCAGATCTTCTTCACAGGTGGTCCATGCCTGCAGTTAGTACCAATATACCTGGCAAACACTTCACCATTCTGATTCTTAAACAGTTTATAGTTTGCATCAAAGGATTCATCAATGATGATAGGGTTAGCGCAAGTGAAACCAGATAAGGTGGATGGATCTACTGAAGGTTCCTTTGCAGCAACCCATGTGGTTTTGGGGTACTGCTCAGGCTTCCAGTACGACCCATCAACATTCATTTTCCTCTCGAACCCAACACCCTCTTTCCTAGGGTTTCGGTTCAGAATCTGCTTTTTGAGGACATCGCAAAGTGTCTGATGTCCTTTCAGACTTTTATACATCCCTGTTTCAAGCAATGTCTTCAACCTAGCATTTTCATCAGCAATAGTAGTGGTATCCTCCACAGAGGGGTTAGTTACCACATCAATAGTTGAAGACAATGCAACAGTAGCAGCAGTGGAACATTCAGCAACAGAGGTAGCGTTATCACGCTCAATGCATTTTAGACATGGTGGTTCAAATCCATCCTGAGTGGGACTGATCTGTTGAGCAAGTAATGAATCACGCTCTTTCTGAAGATCTTCGTAATCCACTCTTATCTTTTCAAGATCTTGCTTTCTTTGAAGACATTCAGAAGAAAGCTTCTCGTGATCAGACAAGAGAGCATTATGTTGATCTTGAAGGGCGTCAAACTTGGAATGAAGTCTCTGAAGACTCTCAGCCAATGCTTTTGACTGATCCATTTCTTCACCCAACATATCATCGCTCTTACCAAGCATGTTTTGAACCTTTCCAAGGCTCTGTGTTGTTTAGTGGCAAGGGAAGCAAGTTTGACATAGCTGGGGCCAAATTCATCACCTGATTCATCATCACTAGTTTCAGAGAGGTAGCATTCAGTTACCTTAACACCCCTCGCCATGAGGCATGGTGAAGATGATGGCGATTCAGGTGCAAAGGTCATCTCTTTAAGAGACTCCTTGTAATCCTCAAACCAAGGATCATGACAAGTACGATGACCTTCATAGACCTCAGAAAGCCGGTCCCAGATTAGCTTCGCTTGATTGAGGTGCATGACGTTCCTGAACTGATTTCGGGACAAACAGGAGCAGATGACATCCTTTGTCGTGGGGTTCAGTAGAGTGTACTTGCGAATGTCATCGGCCTCCGCCATCTTGCATAGATCGGTAAGACCAATCTTAGTGATGGTCCACAGTTTGCTACCCATAGCCATGAGTCGCTTCTTCATCATGGCCTTCCACCGAGGATACTCATGACCGTCAAAGGTGGGGCAAGATATGTTCCTCAATCCTGCAGTCGACAAAGCTGAAACTCCAGGTGGTTAAACCGAATCACATAGAACAAGGGAGTACCTTGCTCTAATACCAATTGAAAGTGCTAGTTATCGACTAGAGGGGGGGGGGGTGAATAGGCGATTTTTATGAAAGTCTTCAAAACGAGGAAGTTTCGAAGACAAACAATAGAAATGACCTAATTGATATGCAGCGGAAGATAAACTACAATAAGCAAACCATAGTCAAGTATGCAATGATGTGAAAGTACAAAGACTAATAGCAGCTTAGTAGTAAGGATCAAGATGGAAGATAGTATGAAGCCAACCAACGATAGTAGTCAAGCAATGAAGTCAAACAGGTATGACAAATAGGCAATGACTTCACGAAGACAAACTCTAAGTAAAGGGAGAGAGAGGATAGAACCAGTCAATTGTTGAAGACACAGGATTTGTTGGACCAGTTCCAGTTGCTGTGACAACTGTACATCTGGTTAGGGAGGCTGAGATTCAACTCAGAAGACCACGTCTTCACCTTATTCCCCTTGAGCTAAGGACACACAATCCCCGCCCAATCACTCTGGTAAGTCTTCAAGGTAGACTTCCGAACCTTCACAGACTTCGTTCACCGGCGATCCACAATGACTCTTGGATGCTCAGAACGCGACGCCTAACTGGCTGGAGGATTCACAGTCCTCAAGTGTAATAAGTCTTCAGGTCACACAGATAGAAAGACTTCAGTGATGCCTAACACTCTTTGGCTCTGGGTGTTTGGGCTTTGTCCTCGCAAGGATTTCTCTCTCTCAAAGGCTTCGAGGTGGGTTGCTCTCAAACGACAAAAGCCATGCACTAACTCTAAGTAGCCCCAATTTATGGTGTAGGGGGTGGGCTATTTATAACCACTAGGCAACCCGACCTGATATGTCCGAAATGACCCTGGGTCACTAAGGAACTGACACGTGTTCCAACGGTCAGATTTCAAACACACACGACAACTTTACTTGGGCTACAAGCAAATCTGACTCATCCAACTCAGGATAAGATTTGCTCTCATTGTCTTCGCTCGAAGACATAGGATTTGGGTTGAGCATCACTTCAGTCATTCTGACTTTGATCACTTGGACCCCACTTAACAGTACGGTGGTTCCTATGACTCAACAAAGAAGAAAAAGGAAACAGCGAAACGACACAGTCTTCGCGCTCCATAGTCTTCACTCAATGTCTTCTCATGTCATAGTCTTCAATATGAATATCTTCACATACCACCATTGTCGTCAATGTCTTCATACATTTGTAGGGGTCATCTCCGGTAGGTAAACCGAATCAATGAGGGACACTACCTGCGTTATCCTGCAATTCTCACAAACGCATTAGTCCCTCAACCAACTTTGTCGTCAATACTCCAAAACCAACTAGGGGTGGCACTAGATGCACTTACAACTATGAACTCATAGCTTCTCCCCCTTTTGTCAGTAAGGACCAAAAAGGGTTGAAGACATTGAGCCTCTACTCGTTCCCAGACGGAGTAGGAGAAGATGCAGGGTTGGTGTCGAGGTTTGGCGGTGCAGACGAACTTGGAGCAGTGTTGATGCGTGTTGGAGGTGGCGAAGTAGCATCATCTTGATCATCGATCACACGAGCATTCACAATTGCAGCAGAAGAGGAGAACTCCGAGTCTTCAAGAGATGGAGTGCGCTGCAGAACAACATTTCTGGGCGGAGTAGAATCAAACTTGAATCGTTCTGAGAAGCCATCTTCCTGAAGATCTTCCTCAGCACACATAAGCGTCAGCCCTTTCCATGTGCGTCGACAGGTTTCATGTGCGACAAAGGCATTATTGGTTGCAAGATTGCGAATGCGATTGACGTCAGTCATGATGCTCTGCATCTGGCGCTTGAGCCAATCATGATGCCTATCCTGTTTCTGATGCAGGCCAACGAGAATCTCTCGGTCATCGAGAACACGAGATTGCTTTCGAGGCCGTTGAGCAATTGTGCTGTTGGTGGCTTCAGTTGGGGCACAGTGAGGTGCACGTGTACTACCAGCCAACGGATAGACTCGAGTGGCAGCCAGCACACCTTCAATGGGCTGAGTGAAGCTCTGTCGATCAATGTTGTGAAGATAAAGTGGCTCCTTGTCAGGCTCTGGATAGATGGCTTCAACAGACATATCTGAAGGAAATATGCCCTAGAGGCAATAATAAAGTTATTATTTATTTCCTCATATCATGATAAATGTTTATTATTCATGCTAGAATTGTATTAATCGGAAACATAATACATGTATGAATACATAGACAAACACAACGTCACTAGTATGCCTCTACTTGACTAGCTTATTAATCAAAGATGGTTATGTTTCCTAACCATAGACATGTGTTTTCATTTGATTAATGGGATCACATCATTAGGAGAATGATGTGATTGACATGACCCATTCCGTTAGCCTAGCACTTGATCGTTTAGTATATTGCTATTGCTTTCTTCATGACTTATACATGTTCCTGTAACTATGAGATTATGCAACTCCTGTTTACTAGAGGAACACTTTGGGTGCTACCAAACGTCACAACGTAACTGGGTGATTATAAAGGAGTACTACAGGTGTCTCCAAAGGTACATGTTGGGTTGGCGTATTTCGAGATTAGGTTTTGTCACTCCGATTGTCGGAGAGGTATCTCTGGGCCCTCTCGGTAATGCACATCACTATAAGCCTTGCAAGCAATGTAGCTAATGAGTTAGTTACGGAATGATGCATTACATAACGAGTAAAGAGACTTGCCGGTAACGATATTGAACTACGTATTGGATACCGACGATCGAATCTCGGGCAAGTAACATACCGATGACAAAGGGAACAACGTATGTTATTATGCGGTTTGACCGATAAAGATCTTCGTAGAATATGTTTTGCCAATATGGGCATCCAGGTCCCGCTATTCGTTATTGACCGAGAATAGTTCTAGGTCATGTCTACATAGTTCTCGAACCCATAGGGTCCGCACGCTTAATGTTACGATGACAGTTTTATTATGAGTTTATAAAGTTTTGATGTACCGAAGTTTATTCGGAGTCCCGGATGTGATCACGGACATGACGAGGAGTCTCGAAATGGTCGAGACATAAAGATTGATATATTGGACGACTATATTCGAACACCGGAAGTGTTCCGGGTGATTTCGGAGAAAACCGGAGTGCCGGAGGGGTTACCGGAACCCCCCGTGGAAGTATTGGGCCTTAGTGGGCCTGAGGGGAGAGAGAGGGCAGCAGCCCAGGAGGTGGCGCCCCCCATGAGGAGTCCGAATTGGACTAGGGGAGGGGGCGCGGCCCCCCTTTCCCTCTCCCTCTCCCTCTCTTTCCTTCCCCCTTCCTCCTTCCTAGTGGGACTAGGAAAGGGGAGTCCTACTCCCACTAGGAGGAGGACTCCCCCCTCCTTGGAGTGCCCCCTAGGGCCGGCCGGCCTCCCCCCTTGGTCCTTTATATACGGGGGCAGGGGGCACCCTAGAGACACACAAGTTGATCTACGGATTGTTCCTTAGCCGTGTGCGGTGCCCCCCTCCACCATATTCCACCTCGGTCATATCATCGCGGAGTTTAGGCGAAGCCCTACGCCGATCGAACATCATCATCGTCACCACGCCGTCGTGCTGATGGAACTCATCCCTGACGCTTTGCTGGATCGGAGCCCAGGGATCGTCATCGAGCTGAACGTGTGCTGAACTCGGAGGTGTCGTACGTTCGGTACTTGGATCGGTCGGATCGTGAAGACGTACGACTACATCAACCGCGTTGTCATAACGCTTCCGCTTACGGTCTACGAGGGTACGTGGACAATACTCTCCCCTCTAGTTGCTATGCCATCACCATGATCTTGCTTGTGCGTAGGAATTTTTTTGAAATTACTACGTTCCCCAACAGTGGCATCCGAGCCAGGTTTTATGCGTAGATGTCATATGCACGAGTAGAACACAAGTGAGTTGTGGGCGATACAAGTCATACTGCTTACCAGCATGTCATACTTTGGTTCGGCGGTATTGTGAGATGAAGCAGCCCGGACCGACATTACGCGTACGCTTACGCGAGACTGGTTTCACCGTTACGAGCACTCGTGCTTAAAGGTGGCTGGCGGGTGTCTGTCTCTCTCACTTTAGCTGAATCGAGTGTGGCTACGCCCGGTCCTTGCGAAGGTTAAAACAACACTAACTTGACGAACTATCATTGTGGTTTTGATGCATAGGAAAGAACGGTTCTTGCTAAGCCCGTACCAGCCACGTAAAATTTGCAACAACAAAGTAGAGGACGTCTAACTTGTTTTTGCAGGGCATGTTGTGATGTGATATGGTCAAGACATGATGCTATATTTTATTGTATGAGATGATCATGTTTTGTAACCGAAGTTATCAGCAACTGGCAGGAGCCATATGGTTGTCGCTTTATTATATGAAATGCAAACGCCCTGTAATTGCTTTACTTTATCACTAAGCGGTAGCGATAGTCGTAGAAGCAATAGATGGCGTAACGACAATGATGCTACGATGGAGATCAAGGTGTCGCGCCGGTGACGATGGTGATCACGATGGTGCTTCGGAGATGGAGATCACAAGCACAAGATGATGATGGCCATATCATATCACTTATATTGATTGCATGTGATGTTTATCCTTTATGCATCTTATCTTGCTTTGATTGACGGTAGCATTTTAAGATGATCTCTCACTAATTATCAAGAAGTGTTCTCCCTGAGTATGCACCATTGCAAAAGTTCTTCGTGCTGAGACACCACGTGATGATTGGGTGTGATAGGCTCTACGTTCAAATACAACGAGTGCAAAACAGTTGCACACGTGGAATACTCAGATTAAACTTGACGAGCCTAGCATATACAGATATGGCCTCGGAACACGGAGACCGAAAGGTCGAACGTGAATCATATAGTAGATATGATCAACATAGTGATGTTCACCATTGAAACTACTCCATCTCACGTGATGATCGGACATGGTTTAGTTGATTTGGATCACGTAATCACTTAGATGACTAGAGAGATGTCTGTCTAAGTGGGAGTTCTTAAGTAATATGATTAATTGAACTTAAATTTATCATGAACTTAGTACCTGATAGTATTTTGATTGTCTATGTTTGTTGTAGATAGATGGCTCGTGCTGTTGTTCTGTTGAATTTTAATGTGTTCCTTGAGAAAGCAAAGTTGAAAGATGATGGTATCAATTAAACGGACTGGGTCCGTAACCTGAGGATTATCCTCATTGCTGCATAGAAGAATTACGTCCTGGAAGCACCGCTGGGTGCCAGGCCTGCTGCCGATGCAACTGACAACGTTAAGAACGTCTGGCAAAGCAAAGCTGATGACTACTCGATAGTTCAGTGTGCCATGCTTTACGGCTTAGAACCGGGTCTTCAACGATGTTTTGAACGTCATGGAGCATATGAGATGTTCCAGGAGTTGAAGTTAATATTTCAAGCAAATTCCCGGATTGAGAGATATGAAGTCTCCAATAAGTTCTATAGCTGCAAGATGGAGGAGAATAGTTCTGTCAGTGAACACATACTCAAAATGTCTGGGTATAATAATCACTTGATTCAACTGGGAGTTAATCTTCCTGATGATAGTGTCATTGACAGAATTCTTCAATCACTGCCACCAAGCTACAAGAGCTTCATGATGAACTATAATATGCAAGGGATGGACAAGACTATTCCCGAGCTCTTCGCAATGCTAAAAGCCGCGGAGGTAGAAATCAAGAAGGAGCATCAAGTGTTGATGGTTAACAAGACCACCAGTTTCAAGAAAAGGGGCAAAGGGAAGAAGAAGGGGAACTTCAAGAAGAACAACAAACAAGTTGCTGCTCATGAGAAGAAACCCAAGTCTGGACCTAAGCCTGAGACTGAGTGCTTCTACTGCAAGCAGACTGGACACTGGAAGCGGAACTGCCCCAAGTATTTGGCGGATAAGAAGGATGGCAAAGTGAACAAAGGTATATGTGATATACATGTTATTGATGTGTACCTTACTAATGCTCATAGTAGTACCTGGGTATTTGATACTGGTTCTGTTGCTAATATTTGCAACTCAAAACAGGGACTACGGATTAAGCGAAGATTGGCTAAGGACGAGGTGACAATGCGCGTGGGAAATGGTTCCAAAGTCGATGTGATCGCGGTCGGCACGCTACCTCTACATCTACCATCGGGATTAGTTTTAGACCTAAATAATTGTTATTTGGTGCCAGCGTTAAGCGTGAACATTATATCTGGATCTTGTTTGATGCGAGATGGTTATTCATTTAAATCAGAGAATAATGGTTGTTCTATTTATATGAGTAATATCTTTTATGGTCATGCACCCTTGAAGAGTGGTCTATTTTTATTGAATCTCGATAGTAGTGATACACATATTCATAGTGTTGAAACCAAAAGATGCAGATTTGATAATGATAGTGCAACTTATTTGTGGCACTGCCGTTTAGGTCATATCGGTGTAAAGCGCATGAAGAAACTCCATACTGATGGGCTTTTGGAATCACTTGGTACTTGCGAACCGTGCCTCATGGGCAGGATGACTAAAACGCCGTTCTCCGGAACTATGGAGCGAGCAACTGATTTGTTGGAAATCATACATACTGATGTTTGTGGTCCAATGAATGTTGAGGCTCGCGGCGGGTATCGTTATTTTCTCACCTTCACAGATGATTTGAGCAGATATGGGTATATCTACTTAATGAAACACAAGTCTGAAACATTTGAAAAGTTCAAAGAATTTCAGAGTGAAGTGGAAAATCATCGTAACAAGAAAATAAAGTTTCTACGATCTGATCGTGGAGGAGAATATTTGAGTTACAAGTTTGGTTTACATTTGAAACAATGCGGAATAGTTTCGCAACTCACGCCACCCGGAACACCACAACGAAATGGTGTGTCCGAACGTCGTAATCGTACTTTACTAGATATGGTGCGATCTATGATGTCTCTTACTGATTTACCGCTATCGTTCTGGGTTTATGCTTTAGAGACGGCCACATTCACGTTGAATAGGTCACCATCAAAATCCGTTGAGACGACGCCTTATGAACTGTGGTTTGGCAAGAAACCAAAGTTGTCGTTTCTTAAAGTTTGGGGCTGCGATGCTTATGTGAAGAAACTTCAACCACATAAGCTCGAACCTAAATCGGAGAAATGTGTCTTCATAGGATACCCAAAAGAGACTATTGGGTACACCTTCTATCACAGATCTGAGGGCAAGATTTTCGTTGCTAAAATCGGATCCTTTCTAGAGAAGGAGTTTCTCTCGAAAGAAGTGAGTGGGAGGAAAGTAGAACTTGATGAGGTAACTGTACCTGCTCCCTTATTGGAAAGTAGTTCATCACAAGAACCGGTTCCTGTGACAACTACACCAATTAGTGAGGAAGCTAATGATATTGATCATGAAACTTCAGATCAAGTTTCTACTGAACCTCGTAGGTCTACCAGAGTAAGATCCGCACCAGAGTGGTACGGTAATCCTATTCTAGAAGTCATGTTACTTGACCATGATGAACCTATGAACTATGAAGAAGCGATGATGAGCCCAGATTCCGCAAAATGGCTAGAGGCCATGAAATTTGAGATGGGATCCATGTATGAGAACAAAGTATGGACTTTGGTTGACTTGCCCGATGATCGGCAAGCCATTGAGAATAAATGGATCTTTAAGAAGAAGACTGACCCTGATGGTAATGTAACTGTCTATAAAGCTTGACTTGTTGCGAAAGGTTTTCGACAAGTTCAAGGGGTTGACTACGATGAGACTTTCTCACCCGTAGCGATGCTTAAGTCTGCCCGAATCAGGTTAGCTATTGCTGCATTTTATGATTATGAAATTTGGCAAATGGATGTCAAAACTGCATTCTTGAATGGATTTCTGGAAGAAGAGTTGTATATGATGCAGCCAGAAGGTTTTGTTGATCCAAAAGGTGCTAACAAAGTGTGCAAACTCCAGCGATCCATTTATGGACTGGTGCAAGCATCTCGGAGTTGGAATAAACGCTTTGATAGTGTGATCAAAGCATATGGTTTTATACAGACTTTTGGAGAAGCCTGTATTTACAAGAAAGTGAGTGGGAGCTTTGTAGCATTTCTGATATTATATGTAGATGACATATTATTAATTGGAAATGATATAGAATTTCTGGATAGCATAAAGGGATACTTGAATAAAAGTTTTTCAATGAAAGACCTCGGTGAAGCTGCTTACATATTGGGCATCAAGATTTATAGAGATAGATCAAGACGCTTAATAGGACTTTCACAAAGCACATACCTTGATAAACTTTTGAAAAGGTTCAAAATGGATCAGGCAAAAAAAGGGTTCTTGCCCGTGCTACAAGGTGTGAAGTTGAGTTAGACTCAATGCCCGACCACAGCAGAAGATAGAGAGAAAATGAAAGATGTTCCCTATGCTTCAGCCATAGGCTCTATCATGTATGCAATGCTGTGTACCATACCTGACGTATGCTTAGAAATAAGCTTGGCAGGAAGGTACCAAAGTAATCCAGGAGTGGATCACTGGACAACGGTCAAGAACATCCTGAAATACCGGAAAAGGACTAAGGATATGTTTCTCGTATATGGAGGTGACAAAGAGCTAGTCGTAAATGGTTATGTCGATGCAAGCTTTGACACTGATCTGGATGATTCTAAATCGCAAACCGGATATGTATTTTTATTAAACGGTGGAGCTGTAAGTTAGTGCAGTTCTAAACAAAGCGTCGTGGCGGGATCTACATGTGAAGCGGAGTACATAGCTGCCTCGGAAGCAGCAAATGAAGGAGTCTGGATGAAGGAGTTCATTTCCGATCTAGGTGTCATACCTAGTGCATCGGGACCAATGAAGATCTTCTGTGACAATACTGGTGCAATTGCTTTGGCAAAGGAATCCAGATTTCACAAGAGGACCAAGCACATCAAGAGACACTTCAATTCCATCCGGGACCAAGTCCAGGTGGGAGACATAGAAATTTGCAAGATACATACGGATCTGAATGTTGCAGATCCATTGACTAAGCCTCTCTCACGAGTAAAACATGATCAGCACCAAGACTCCATGGGTGTTAGAATCATTACTATGTAATCTAGATTATTGACTCTAGTGCAAGTGGGAGACTGAAGGAAATATGCCCTAGAGGCAATAATAAAGTTATTATTTATTTCCTCATATCATGATGAACGTTTATTATTCATGCTAGAATTGTATTAACCGGAAACATAATACATGTGTGAATACATAGACAAACACAACGTCACTAGTATGCCTCTACTTGACTAGCTTATTAATCAAAGATGGTTATGTTTCCTAACCATAGACATGTGTTGTCATTTGATTAATGGTATCACATCATTAGGAGAATGATGTGATTGACATGACCCATTCCGTTAGCCTAGCACTTGATCGTTTAGTATATTGCTATTGCTTTCTTCATGACTTATACATGTTCCTGTAACTATGAGATTATGCAACTCCCGTTTACCGGAGGAACACTTTGGGTGCTACCAAACGTCACAATGTAACTGGGTGATAGGTGTCTCCAAAGGTACATGTTGGGTTGGCGTATTTCGAGATTAGGTTTTGTCACTCCGATTGTCGGAGAGGTATCTCTGGGCCCTCTCGGTAATGCACATCACTATAAGCCTTGCAAGCAATGTAGCTAATGAGTTAGTTACGAAATGATGCATTACGTAACGAGTAAAGAGACTTGCCGGTAACGAGATTGAACTAGGTATTAGATACCGATGATCGAATCTCGGGCAAGTAACATACCGATGACAAAGGGAACAACGTATGTTGTTATGCGGTTTGACCGATAAAGATCTTCGTAGAATATGTAGGAGCCAATATGGGCGTCCAGGTCCCGCTATTGGTTATTGACCAAGAATAGTTCTAGGTCATGTCTACATAGTTCTCGAACCCGTAGGGTCTGCACGCTTAACGTTACGACGACAATTTTATTATGAGTTTATAAAGTTTTGATGTACTGAAGTTTGTTCGGAGTCCCGGATGTGATCACGGACATGACAAGGAGTATCAAAATGGTCGAGACATAAAGATTGATATATTGGATGACTATATTCGGACACCAGAAGTGTTCCGGGTGATTTCGGAGAAAACCGGAGTGCCGGAGGGGTTACCGGAACCCTCGGGGAAGTATTGGGCCTTAGTGGGCCTGAGGGGAGAGAGAGGGCAGCAGCCCAGGAGGTGCCCCCCCATGAGGAGTCCGAATTGGACTAGGGGAGGGGGCGTGGCCCCCCTTTCCCTCTCCCTCTCCCTCTCTTTCCTCCCCCCTTCCTCCTTCCTAGTGGGACTAGGAAAGGGGAGTCCTACTCCCACTAGGAGGAGGACTCCTCCCTCCTTGGCGCGCCCCCTAGGGCCGGCCGGCCTCCCCCTTGCTCCTTTATATACGGGGGCAGGGGCACCCTAGAGACACAGAAGTTGATCTACGGATCGTTCCTTAGCCGTGTGCGGTGCCCCCCTCCACCATATTCCACCTCGGTCATATCGTCGCGGAGTTTAGGCGAAGCCCTGTGCCGGTAGAACATCATCATCGTCACCACGCCGTCGTGCTGACGGAACTCATCCCTGACGCTTTGCTGGATCGGAGCCCGGGGATCGTCATCGAGCTGAACGTGTGCTGAACTTGGAGGTGTCGTACGTTCGGTACTTGGATCGGTCGGATCGTGAAGACGTACGACTACATCAACCGCGTTGTCATAATGCTTCCACTTACGGTCTACAAGGGTACGTGGACAATACTCTCCCCTCTCGTTGCTATGCCATCACCATGATCTTGCGTGTGCGTAGGAATTTTTTTGAAATTACTACGTTCCCCAACAATATCAACATCTAGCAAGAAGATAATGTGGTTGCGTGCAGATGGCTGATAGTTGAAAGCAGTGTGAAGCTTGATCAGACGCATGATCCATGGAGCATAGAACTTCAATCCAAAAATGTCAGATCCTGATGCAGCAAGTTGGCAGATGAAGAATCTTATGCATTGAAGCTTTTGCCATGAAGAATATGGAAGACCAATGTCTTCATTGCACCTTCTAGCTTAGCCTGTGGAGAATGTCCTTTGATAGGCCAGAGAGTTCGCCTTATGATGTGATAGATCGTGCGTGGCAGATACTCAAGGTCTTCAACAAAGAACTCCTTAGGATATTCTGCATCTGGAGGCAATGGCTTCATCATGCTCAGCATCTGGCTCATGTTGGGTTCTGACTTGTGAAAGATGCTTTCCACAGCTGCAGTGTGAAGCTGACAACCAGGTTCATAGAGATCACCTGGAGTGGGAAGGCTAGTAAGCTCAATGGCATCAAATGCTTTGGCTTCTTGATGGACATTTCATATCATCCACTCAAGGACCCAAGTCTTAGGATCCCTGTTGTAGCCTCTGATATGCAGAGTGGCGTAGAATTGGAGCAACAACTCTTCATTCCAGTGCTCCTTATCTGTGACAAAATGCAGTAGGCCAGCCTCTCTAAAGCAATCGAGGGCTTCTTCTAAGCAGGGCAGGCCAGCTATGGCTTCAATGTCAAGGCGCATATGTGGAAATATGCGACCTTGGTTGTACAGAATGCATGAATAGTAGCTGCACTGTTGATAACTCCAGAACCGACCAGATGAAATCTTGGGCTTGGTGTAGGGGTTCTTGTCTTGTCGCTATCGAATAAGGTGTTGTGTGCAATGAAGCCGTTTACATTGAAGGATCCTGGCGAAGTGGCAGTACCTGGGAATCTGGGCAGTCTTGGCTTTGGCTTCTGAACCTGAGGCCTGTGCTCGACATGGTAATCAAATTGAGGACCAGCAGCAGGTGGAGGAATCAGAATAGGCCATCTGATAGTGACAAGCTGGCCATAGTTGTATGCTTGCTCGATAGTATGTGGCCTTGGAGGCGGAACAGGAGCAGTGGCATTGACTTCAGGCTGCAGATTTGTGTCAGGTGTAGCATTGACTTCATGGGCTTCATTTGCTTCATTGGCCACTGGTGCATTGGCCACTGGAGGCTCCACATTAGCGTCGGCCATGACAACGTCATTGGCTTCAGGAATGTCATGTGTGGCAGCCTCAGGGTTCTCACCCTCCACTTGAGTAGCTGGAGGTTTTGGCATAGACTGGTTCTCTTCATGAACTTCTTCTTGAGTTGTAGGGGGAGTAGAGACACGCTCTTCTTCTTGTGTTACTCTGGCTGATGCAGCCGGAGGGTCTTCAGCAACATTGGCTTCAGACGTAGGGACCGTCACAGAAGGATTGTCTTCAGGGAACACTTGACGTGCCACTGAGCTTGACAAGTTGGAGCCCTCTTCTGTGATGGTGGTCATGGAGGTAGATGGCTTCAGGCCTTTGCGAAGCCGTTGGAATACGGGCGACGCCTTTGGTGATGGTGATGTCTCCATGTAGTTGTCATCATTTGACATGGGGCTGATGACGGGCACACTTGACGGCTGGGGTGTACTTGGTGAGTCTTGATGTGGGGTAGCTTGCTGGGGGTGATCAGCCCACGATGCATCTTGTGAGATTGGCGTCAAAGGACGACCAATACTTATGAGCTCACTTTTATCTTGAACAGGCGATGATACCGTTGGGCGCTCGATCTGAGGAAGAACTACACCATCTTGAGCAACATCTTCAGTCGCGATGGGGTCGACGACTGGAACATCTTGAGCTTCAGGAGCCTCTGTGGAAGCAGGCTCATGAACATTCATTCGACGCTCTTGGTTTGCAGACGGAGGGGGAACAAAAGCAAGGGGTTCAACCACAAGGGGCTCTGTTGGAGCAGCCCGATCTCTTCTCTTGGTCTTTCTCTTCTTAGGGGTGGTTCTTCATTAGTGGTGCGCTTGGTTTTCCGCTTCCTGGCTTCGGCTTCAGCTGCCTTGGTTTTCTTCTGTTCAGAAGCCACTGAAGGAGCCTTGGGCTTCGAGCCGCTCATGCTGGCAGGGAAGACAATGTGTGGTTCTTCCGGCCGTGGTGCTTCAGTGTTGGCTTCAGATGACTTCTTTTTCTTGGCAGCCATTGAGGGTTCAATGCCAGGGCGGCCAAGTGCTTTGCGCTTTTCAGCTTCATTGTAGGCTTGAACGCATTTGTCAGCGAGTGCTTTCATGCGCTCTCTTGAGCCTTTGGCTTCCTCGCTTTCTTTCGAAACGACTCCTTGAGGTCATTGAGCATCACCTTCAACTTTTGCACATCAACAACATTCAGCCTGGCGACATGTGATGTCTACTACACAACCTTCTTCTTGTAGACGTTGTTGGGCCTGCAAGTGCACAGGTTTGTATGACAGTAACAAATTTCCCTCAAGTGGATGACCTAAGGTTTATCAATCCGTAGGAGGCGTAGGATGAAGATGGTCTCTCTCAAGCAACCCTGCAACCAAATAACAAAGAGTCTCTTGTGTCCCCAATGCACCCAATACAATGGTAAATTGTATAGGTGCACTAGTTCGGCGAAGAGATGGTGATACAAGTGCAATATGGATGGTAGATAAAGGTATTTATAATCTGAAATAAAAAAAACAGCAAGGTAACTAATGATAAAAGTGAGCGTAAACGGTATTGCAATGATAGGAAACAAGGCCTATGGTTCATACTTTCACTAGTGCAAGTTCTCTCAACAATAATAACATAGATAGATCATATAACAAGCCCTCAACATGCAACAAAGAGTCACTCCGAAGCCACTAATAGCAGAGAACAAACGTAGAGATTATGGCAGGGTACGAAACCACCTCAAACTTATTCTTTCGGATCAATCTATAAAAGAGTTCATACTAGAATAACACCTTAAGACACAAATCAACCAAAACCCTAATGTCACCTAGATACTCCATTGTCACCTCAAGTATCCGTGGGCATGATTATACGATATGTATCACACAATCTCAGATTCATCCAACCAACACAAAGTACTTCAAAGAGTGCCCCAAAGTTTCTATCGGAGAGTCAAGAACGTGTGGCAACCCCTATGCATAGGTTCCCAATGTCACGAAACCCGCAAGTTGATCACCAAAACATACATCAAGTGGCACATGATAACCCATTGTCACCAAAGATAATCACGGCAAGACATACATCAAGTGTTCTCATAAAAGACTCAAATCCGATAAGATAACTTCAAAGGGGAAACTCAATTCATCACAAGAGAGTAGAGGGGGAGAAACATCATCAGATCCAACTACAATAGCAAAGCTCGGGATACATCAAGATCGTGCCATAGAGGGAACACGAGAGAGAACATGAGAGAGAGAGAGAGATCAAACACATAGCTACCGGTACATACCCTCAGCCCCGAGGGTGAACTACTCCCTCCTCGTCATGGATAGCGCCGGGATGATGAAGATGGCCACCGGTGATGGGATCCCCCCTCCGGCAGGGTGCCGGGAAGGGCTCCCGAGAGGTTTTTGGTGGCTATAGAGGCTTGCGGCGGCGGAACTCCCGATCTATCTTCTGTTCTGGAAGTTTTAGGGTACGTAGGTATATATGGGTGAAAGAAGTACGTCGGTGGACCGAAGGGGGGGCCACGAGGCAGGGGGCGCACTCCCCACCCTCGTGGGCACCTCGCTTCTTCCCTGATGTGCACTCCAAGTCCATCGGGTGGCTTTCCTTCCAAAATTAACTTCTCCAATTGATTTCGTTCCGTTTTGACTCCGTCTGATATTCCTTTTCCTCGAAACACTAAAATAGGCATAAAACAGCAAATCTGGGCTGGGCCTCCAGTTAATAGGTTAGTCCCAAAAATAATATAAAAGTGGATAATAAAGCCCAATATTGCCTGAAACAGTAGATAAAGTAGCATGGAGCAATAAAAATTATAGATACGTTGGAGACGTATCAAGCATCCCCAAGCTTAATTCCTGCTCGTCCTCGAGTAGGTAAATGATAAAAAGAGAATTTTTGATGCGGAGTGATACTTTGGCATAATTTCAATGTAATTCTTCTTACTTGTGATATGAATATTCAGATCCAAAAGATTCAAGACAAAAGTTCATATTGACATAAAGAATAATAATACTTCAAGCATACTAATCAAAGCAATCATGTCTTCTCAAAATAGCATGGCAAAAGAAAGTTCATCCCTACAAAATCATATATTTAGGCTATGCTTCATTTTCGTCACACAAAGATGTTCCCAACTTCTATACCACCGATGACAAGCCAAGCAATTGTTTCATACTTAAATAATCTCAAACTTTTCAACCTTCACGCAATACATGAGCGTGAGCCATGGATATAGCACTATGGGTGGAATAGAATATGATGATGGGGATTGTGTGGAGAAGACAAAAAAGGAGAAAGTCTCACATTGACGGGGATAATCAATGGGCTATGGAGATGCCCATTAATTGATGTCAACATGAGGAGTAGGGATTGCCATGCAACGGATGCACTAGAGCTATGAATGCTCAACAAAAGTAAACTAGTGCGTGTGCATCCAACTCACTTGCTCATGAAGACCTAGGGCATTTGAGGAAGCCCATCGTAGGAATATACAAGCCAAGTTCTATAATGAAAAGTTCCCACTAGTATAAAAATACAACTTATGAGACTCACTACATGAAGAACAAGGTGCTACTTTGAAGCACAATATATGAGACTCACTACATGAAGAACAAGGTGCTACTTTGAAGTACAAGTGTGGAAAAGAGATAGTAGCATTGCCCTTTTTATATATTTTCTTTTTTTGGGCCTTTCTTTTTTTTGCCTTTCTTTTTTTTTTCTTTTTTTTTGTTTGGGCAATGCTCTAATAATGATGATCATCACACTTCTATTGATTACAACATAAGGATTACAACTCGAAACTTAGAACAAGATATGACTCTATATGAATGCCTCCAGCAGTGTACCAGGATGGTGCAATGAATCAAGAGTGACATGTATGAAAAATAATGCATGGTGGCTTTGCCACAAATACGATGTCAACTACATGATCATGCAATGGCAATATGACAAAAGTAATGTATGTCATGAATATGATGATGGAAGTTGCATGGCAATATATCTCGGAATGGCTTATGGAAATGCCATGATAGGTAGGTATGGTGGCTGTTTTGAGGAAGATATAAGGAGGTTTATGTGTGATAGAGCGTATTGTATCACGGGGTTTGGATGCACCGGCGAAGTTTGCACCAACTCTCAAGGTGAGAAAGGGCAATGCACGGTACCGAAGAGGCTAGCAAAGGCGGAAAGGTAAAAGTGCGTATAATCCATGGACTCAACATTAGTCAAAAGAACTCATTTACTTATTGCAAAAATTTAGAAGTCATCAAAAACCAAGTACTACGCGCATGCTCCTAGGGGGATAGATTGGTAGGAAAAGACAATCGCTCGTCCCCGACCGCCGCTCATAAGGATGCACAAGCCAGGTATACTTCATGTTTCAAATTTGTTACACAACTTTAACCATACGTGCATGCTACGGGACTTGCTAACTTCAACACAAGTATCTCTCAAATTCACAACTACTCAACTAGCATGACTCTAATATCACCATCTTCATATCTCAAAACAATCATCAAGCATCAAACTTCTCTTAGTATTCAACACACTCATAAGAATTCTTACAAATCTTGTAGGATTAGCATATTAGGATTGTTTAAGAAAATTACCATGCTATTTAAGACTCTCAAAATAATATAAGTGAAGTATGAGAGTTCATCTATTTCTTCAAAATAAAACTACCACCATGCTCTAAAAGATATAAGTGATGCACTAGAGCAAATGACAAACTACTCCAAAAGATGTAAGTGAAGATCAATGAGTAGTCGAATAATTGTGCAACTATGTGAAGACTCTATAACATTTAAGAATTTCAGATCTTGGTATTTTATTCAAATAGCAAGCAAAGCTAAAGAAAATGACATTTCAAGGATAGCACAACTCATGTGAAGAAGCAAAAACTTAGGCTCAACCGATACTAACCGATAGTTGTTGAAGAAGAAAGGTGGGATGCCTACCGGGGCATCCCCAAGATTAGATGCTTGCGACTTCTTGAAATATTATCTTGGGGTGCCTTGGGCATCCCCAAGCTTGAGCTTTTGTGTCTCCTTAATTCCTCTCATATCATGGTTTCTCTTTTTATCAAAAGCTTCATTCACAACAAACTCAACAAGAACTCGTGAGATAGGTTAGTATAAACCAATGCAAAACCTTATCATTTTCTACTGTAAAAAATCACTAAAATTATTATTCAACATTGACTACTAAATGCCTCTGCATATTTAATACTGCTATCCTCAAATAGAATCATTAAACAAGCAAACATATGCAAACAATGCAACCATAACAACAATCTGCCAAAACAGTACAGTCTATAAAGAATGCAAGAGTATAAATACTTCCCTGACTCCAAAAATTATGAACTAAAATTCCTACTGTAATAAATTTATCATAGCTCAATATGCAAAAATATTCAACATTATACCATGCTCTGACTTTTCTAGGAAATTTTTGCAACAGCGGTAAACTTTCTGTTTTCAAACAGCAACATGTATACTAGCAAAATAAGCATGGCAAAGGCTATCCTTGACTTCTTTATTGAAACTAAAGATGCAAAACATTAATATAATTAACATAAAGCAAATACTAACAAGATAAAATGACGCTCCAAGCAAAACACATATCATGTGGTGAATAAAAATATAGCTCCAAGTAAAGTTACCGATGAACGAAGACGAAAGAGGGGATGCCTTCCGGGGCATCCCAAAGCTTAGGCTCTTGGTTGTCCTTGAATATTACCTTGGGGTGCCTTGGGAATCCCCAAGCTTAGGCTCTTACCGCTTCTTATTTCATATTCCATCGAATCCTTACCCAAAACTTGAAAACTCCACAACACAAAACTCAACAGAAAACTCGTAAGCCCCGTTAGTATAAGAAAATAAAACCACAACTTAGGTACTGTAATGAACTCATTCTCAATTCATATTGGTGTAATATCTACTGTACTCCAACTTATCTATGGTTCATACCCTTCGATACTACTCATAGATTAATCAAAATAAGCAAACAACACATAGAAAACAGAATCTGTCAAAAACAGGACAGTCTGTAGTAATCTGTATCAAACGTATACTTTTGGAACTCCAAAAATCCTACCAAATTAGGAAGTTCTAAGAAATTAGTGTACCAATCCAGATCAAAAAGTATCAGATCAGAATCACATTTGTTTGAATTAACAAAACTAATTTACTGGGTGCAAAAGTTTCTGATTTTCAGCAGGATCAACACAACTATCACCGTAAGCTATCCTAAAGGTCTTACTTGGCACTTTATTGAAACAAAAGCTATAAAACATGATTACTACAGTAGCACAATCATGTGGACACACAAAAACAGTAAGTATAATTATTGGGTTGTCTCCCAACAAGCGCTTTTCTTTAATGCCTTTTAGCTAGGCATGATGATGACAATGATGTTCACATAAAAGATAAGAATTGAAACATAATGGGAGCATCATGAAGCATATGACTAGCATTTTTAAGTCTAACCCACTTCCTATGCATAGGGATTTTGTGAGCAAACAACTTATGGGAACAATAATCAACAAGCATAGGAAGGTAACACAAGCATAGCTTCAAGAATTTAATCACATAGGGAGGAAACTTGACATTATTGCAATTCCTACAAGCATATATCCCTCCCTCATAATAATTTTAAGTAGCATCATGAATGAATTCAAAAATATAACCAGCACCTAAAGCATTCTTTTCATGATCTACTAGCATAGAAATTTTATTACTCTCCACATAAGCAAAATTCTTCTCATTCGGAATAGTGGGAGTATCATAAGAGACTTGAATACTATAAATTGTTTCCACATTAAAAGAGTAATGTTCAGAGAAAGGGCACTCATAATCATGACAAGTTTTATAAATATAATCATCACTACTCTTTATAACATAAGTTTTATCACAATAATCATCATAAGTAGCAACTTTGTTCTCATCATAATCGATTGAAACCTCTTCCAAGATAGTGGATACATCACTAAATAAAGCATGGCCTCTCCAAATCCACTTTCATAAATATTATAAGATTCAACATCCTCCAATATTGTGGGATCACTACTTTCTAAAGTTGACACTCTTCCAAACCCACTTTCATAAATATAATCATCATAGGTAGAAGGCATGCTATCATCATAACTACTTTGCATATCAAAACTTGAGAGGCTAAAAATATCATCATTATTAAACATAGCATCCCCAAGCTTGGGACAAACATTAATTTCAGCAAATATATTCTCAAATATGTCATCCTCATCAAACATAGCTTCCCCAAGCTTGGGCCTTTTCATATCATAAGCATAATCACTCTCATCATTAATAGTATGGATAGCACCAATAGTATAGCAATTATTATATTCTTACAAGCAAGTGCCAAAAAGATTTTCAAGATCATAAGAAGTATCATTATCTTCCCAATCATAATCATCACAACAAGCAATAGGCAAAATGAGATCATCGTCAAGTGTATCATCTTCATTTTCATGAGGCACAACAATAATAGGAGCAACTTTATTTGGGAGAGATACCTTTTTACCTCTCTTCCTTTTTCTTTTCTTCTTCTTCACCTCATGTGTGGGTTCAATCCTCTTTTTGGAGCTCCTTATTAATGAGATTTGTTGGATAGAAGACTCCTCCTCGTTACCTGATTCATCATAAGAAACAATAGGAGGATATTGGGAAGTCTCTTCCCTTTCGTTAGCATTCTCTTCATCTTCTATTTGTTTTCTTTTCTTTATGTAATTGGCAATATTAGGATTTTCAATGCAATTCACCGCACAATACATATAAATTTCTTCTAGATTAAAATGAACAACTTTATCAAGGACAAATTTTGGAATATCCTTAATTCTACGTTTAATTTCTTCATAACCCAAGAGCAAACTAAGTTCATTATGATGTGCAAGGGAAATAAAGTCATCACAATTTTTGGACACGATACGCTCATGAAACAATTTGCATTGGGTACTAAAATGATCACGTTCATTGCAAAGTTCACAAGTAGGGCTAAGAAAAGATAAATTTTCAGCACATTCATCTAGCTCTTCTTGCAACAATTTGGTTTCTAAGTACTTATGCCTCTTGCAATATCTATTTTCCCTATTTGGTGTGTACTTATAAACCCAATGCACTCCACAAAAATTGACATGTTTATAGGAAGCATTTTCATCATAACTAGTGCAATCATCATTAGCATCATGGATATTCAAAGAATTCATACTAACAACATTGAAATCTTGCTCATCATTCAAATATTTAGTGCCAAACAATTTAGAGATTTCTTCTTCTAGCACTTGAGCACAATTATCCTTTCCATCATACTCACGAAAGATATTAAAATGCTGAAGCGTATGAGACAAACTTAATACCATTTTTTTTAATTTTCTTTTATAAACTAGACTAGTGCTAAAACAAGAAACAAAAAGATTCGATTGCAAGATCTAAAGATATACCTCCACTTACCTAGCCTCCCCGGCAACGGCACCAGAAAAGAGCTTGATGTCTACTACACAACCTTCTTCTTATAGACGTTGTTGGGCCTGCAAGTGCACATGTTTGTAGGGCAGTAGCAAATTTCCCTCAAGTGGATGACCTAAGGTTTATCAATCCGTAGGAGGCGTAGGATGAAGATGGTCTCTCTCAAGCAACCCTGCAACCAAATAACAAAGAGTCTCTTGTGTCCCCAACACACCTAATAGAATGGTAAATTGTATAGGTGCACTAGTTCGGCGAAGAGATGGTGATACAAGTGCAATATGGATGGTAGATAAGGGTATTTATAATCTGAAATAATAAAAACAGCAAGGTAACTAATGATAAAAGTGAGTGTAAACGGTATTGCAATGATAGGAAACAAGGCCTAGGGTTCATACTTTCACTAGTGCAAGTTCTCTCAACAATAATAACATAGATAGATCATATAACAAGCCCTCAACATGCAACAAAGAGTCACTCCGAAGCCACTAATAGCGGAGAACAAATGTAGAGATTATGGTAGGGTACGAAACCACCTCAAAGTTATTCTTTCGGATCAATCTATAAAAGAGTTCGTACTAGAATAACACCTTAAGACACAAATCAACCAAAACCCTAATGTCACCTAGATACTCCATTGTCACCTCAAGTATCCATGGGCATGATTATATGATATGCATCACACAATCTTAGTTTCATCCAACCATCACAAAGTACTTCAAAGAGTGCCCCAAAGTTTCTATCGGAGTCAAGAACGTGTGCCAACCCCTATGCATAGGTTCCCCATGTCACGAAACCCGCAAGTTGATCACCAAAACATACATCAAGTGGCGCATGATATCCCATTGTCACCACAGATAATCACGGCAAGAAATACATCAAGTGTTCTCATAAAAGACTCAATCCGATAAGATAACTTCAAAGGGGAAACTCAATTCATCACAAGAGAGTAGAGGGGGAGAAACATCATAAGATCCAACTACAATAGCAAAGCTCGGGATACATCAAGATCGTGCCATAGAGGGAACACGGGAGAGAACACGAGAGAGAGATCAAACACATAGCTACTGGTACATACCCTTAGCCCCGAGGGTGAACTACTCCCTCCTCGTCATGGATAGCGCCGGGATGATGAAGATGGCCACCGGAGATGGGATCCCCCCTCCGGCAGTGTGCCAGGAAGGGCTCCCGAGAGGTTTTTGGTGGCTACAGAGGCTTGCGGCGGCGCTCTCGATCTATCTTCTGTTCTGGAAGCTTTAGGGTATGTAGGTATATATGGGTGAAAGAAGTACGTCGGTGGACCGAAGGGGGGCCACGAGGCAGGGGGCGCGCCCCAGGGGGGTGGGCGCGCCCCCCACCCTCGTGGGCACCTCCCTTCTTCCCCGACGTGCACTCCAAGTCCATCGGGTGGATTTCCTTCCAAAATTAACTTCTCCAATTGATTTCGTTCCGTTTTGACTCTGTCTGATATTCCTTTTCCTCGAAACACTGAAATAGGCATAAAACAGCAAATCTGGGCTGGGCCTCCAGTTAATAGGTTAGTCCCAAAAATAATAGAAAAGTGGATAATAAAGCCCAATATTGCCTAAAATAGTAGATAAAGTAGCATGGAGCAATCAAAAATTATAGATACGTTGGAGACGTATCAACATGCTTCTTGAAATGTTCCTTCTCGAAGTCAATCTTTTGCTTCAGTTCAATGATGCGCTGAGCTAGAGCAAGTTCAGGAGCAATGGCGCCTTGAAAAGCAACGCTGACGCCAATGGGAAGATGAAGGTCATCAAAGCTGAGATCCTGATTATCAAACCACTCATCAATGAAGTTCTTCAGAATGTTTACATCAAAGAGAGGCAGATCGTTGAAGATCTCCGCCTCTTGCTTGCTCTTGATCAGCTGTTCTAGAGCATCTTCACCAAATTTTTCATCTGAAGACAAGTCAATGGGTTCAGATTCATTCCTCAGAATGGCAGCAGGCGTCAGTGCACGACTCAGTTTCTGAGCTGGTGTCTTCTGTGGCTTCTCACGCCTCTTGGAGATGCGAGAGAGATCTTCAGAGTTATTTCTTGGATCAGAAGGGGCAGTTGCCAATGGCTTCACTGTTGAAGCTTTTGGAGCAGCAGATGATTTTGAAGATTTAGACTTCTTTTGCTTCTTAGGCTTTGGAGGAGGAGCTGGAGCTTCGTCGGTGTGAACATCATCATCAGAATGATCCACTTTTGCACCTTGAACTGCAATGTGAGTGATGAGGCCAGCAAGATTGTAGAAGGGGCCAATCATGTTCTCATTGCCTTCACGGGTGCCATCGTCCCGAGGTGAGGAGGACCAGGGTTGAAGTCAAGCCCTAGATCCTACTTGTTTGTTGCAGCTGAGTTTTTGGCGAACTGGTAGTTGCGCTTGAATAGACTGTCTTCATGACACCAGAGTAGTGAAGACGGGTCAGCATTCTCAGGCTGTGGTCCGCGCACCATGCAAGGATAGAAGCCTTGCTCAATAGCTTCAGCCTGATTCCTGGGTGGAAGATTTCTGTATAGAATATCACTCCAGGGTGCCTTGATGGCATTCTTCTCTGCATATTCCTTGGTGATGAAGCGGTATCTGAACCATTCTTCAGCCCAATATCTGCAAATCCATTGGATTTGATTCTTGCTTTCAGTGTAGGTTTCCTCTTGATCAGTTTTGTACATCTCATGCAAATCTGGAGGTAGGTTCTTGGAGGTGTCACCACAATGCTGTCTGCCTCCCTTTCTTGCTGACTTTCCAGTTGCCATGAAGTGTAAACTGAAAGGCTTCGGTACTTGCAATGGCTTCAAGTGGCTGGACTAACAGGAACTCGCTTCAGGTGAGTTGATGTGACTCTGCAAGAATTCTGCAAATGAATGCAGACTATGAGAACCAAGGGATTCTCCCACGGACATGTACCTGTGACAACATTAAAGGTGCGAGGGAAGGGGAAGAGGTCATATGCATTCTCAGAAGATTTTGAAGATAAATCAGTTTGAAGACATTGACCTCATAACGCGAAGACATTCACTTATATGATGAGAGTTGGTTCCAGAGTTGTACAAATCCAAGAATAAGTACAAGTGAGGAATCTAACTTGTGAAGAAGCATAAGTGAATATACTAGGCAGAATATGAGATGCAGAAAGAGATAGATTCATGTTCGAAGATCTAGAAACCACTTTTGGTAGAAAGGGATGAATCTATCAGATCAAAAAGACGGTAAAAAGTAAATTTTTATTACCACACGAACAACTGCTAGACGGAGCGAAGATGGATGCCGAGCAGTTCAATCTCCCATGCCCTAACTTGGCGATGGAAGACACCTACGACGACGGCGGAGAAGACGAGGTCCGCGGCCGGCATGAGGACGGCGTCGAGGAGGTCGCGGAAGCTAAGCGCTTCGTCGTCAGCGTCGTTGAGAGCTAGCATAGGCGCTAGGGTTTGCGAGAGATGGAGAAGGAGGAAGAAGGATTTTAACCGAGACGAGACAGGCATTTATAAGGATAGAGACAGCACAACGCAATTACGCAGGTGCCCCTGGCGGTTCACATCTGATGGACACGTGGCGAGCATGCAACTCATTGAAATTTGTTCCACGTCCCACGCACGCCTGGATAGTCGGGGCGGTCGTTCCGAATTCTCCGGGTTTCAGGCAAAAAGGATATGTCATTAAAGCTAGATATAAATGTTTGTCTCTGTATCTTCTGCTGACAAGGACGCAGAGAAGACATTCGACAGTTTCAACAGAATGCATATGATTTGGATAGATAGAGCTTGAGATAGAAAGCATAGAGAGGTTAGGGTCCGATCACATTCACTTAGTTCAAAAGATTCAAACAAGAAGACTTAACCATAAGTGAATGTTGTAGAGGATAGAATACAATATATATATATATATATATATAACAGAGTAAATCCAAATCAGTAATTATGAAGTCAACTTAATGTTGAAGTTAAATCAATAGCGAAGACTTTGCAAATGTGACGCCATGAGGAAACACTTCAGAAGATTTTGGTGGTGGCGTTACCCACCGTATAGGAAGTATTAGACCCAGACACGGCGCACAATTATCATGGCGCTCTGAAGTCAATTTCCATGTTAATGTATTCACACTTAGAGTGTATGTCTTCATTGATTGAAGATATACATTACTTCCTGTGTTGCACATCTAAGTCATCAACTTGCATAAGTGTTAGGATGTGTGCCTAATCACAGGACATTAGAAGATTCCAAGATATTTAGCTCACACTGCAACTTGCAAAAACTTTTCTCATCCAAGGGCTTAGTGAAGATATCAGCCAACTGCTCTTCTGTCTTGACGTGAATTATATCAATATCTTCTTTCATAACATGATCTCTGAGAAAGTGATGACGAATTTCAATGTGCTTTGTCTTCGAGTGCTGAACTGGGTTATTGGCAATCTTGATGGCGCTTTCATTATCACAATAGAGTGGCACATGCTTCAGATGGATGCCATAGTCCTTAAGAGTTTTCTTTATCCACAGAAGCTGAGCGCAGCAAGATCCAGTAGCAATGTATTCAGATTTAGTAGTTGAGAGTGATACACAATTCTGCTTCTTTGAAGACCAACATACAAGAGATCGACCCAGAAAGTGACATGTGCCTGATGTAGACTTGCGATCCACCTTGTCACCAGCATAGTCAACATCTGAAAATCCAACCAGATCAAACTCTGAGCCCTTTGGATACCTTAATCCTAGTGTTGGGGTGTAAGCCAAATATCGAAGAATTCGCTTCACAGCTAAGTGATGCGACTCCTTTGGTGCCGCTTGGAATCGGGCACACATGCAAACACTAAGCATGATATCTGGCCTAGATGCACATAAGTAAAGTAAAGAGCCAATCATGGAGCGGTAGACCTTTTGATCGAAATCTTTACCATTGGCGTCGGGGCTTAGATGACTTTTGGATGGCATTGGCGTCGTGTATCCTTTGCAGTCTTGCATTCCAAACTTCTTCAGACAATCTTTGAGATATTTTTCTTGTGATATGAAGATGCCGTTGCGTTGCTAACGGATTTGAAGACCGAGAAAGAACTTCAGCTCTCCCATCATGTACATTTGATACTGTTCTTGCATCATGTAACCAAATTCATCATTGCATTTCTTGTTGGTGCAACCGAAGATAATGTCATCCACATAGATTTGGCACACAAACAGTTCACCATCATATGTCTTTGTGAAGAGAGAGGGATCTAGAGAACCAAGTTTGAAGCCTTTGCTCTTCATGAAGTCTTTGAATGTGTCATACCAAGCACGAGGGGCTTGTTTGAGGCCATACAGTGCCTTGTTGAGCTTGTATACCATATCAGGATGTTTTGGGTCTTCAAAGCTAGGCGGTTGTGCAACATACACTTCTTCTTCAGTCTTTCCATTGAGAAAGGCACTCTTCACATCCATTTGATACAGAAGGATGTTATGATGATTTGCGTAAGCTTGCAATATGAGAATGGCTTCGAGCCTAGCCACTGGAGCAAATGTTTCATCAAAGTCAATTCCTTCAACTTGTGTGTATCCTTGAGCAACGAGCCGAGCCTTGTTCCTGATTACTTGACCATGCTCGTCTTCTTTGTTGCGATATATCCATTTTGTGCCTATTATGTTGTGCTTGCGAGGATCAGGACGCTTGAAAAGTTCCCATACATTATTCAGCTCAAACTGTTGAAGCTCCTCTTGCATAGCTTGAATCCATTCAGGTTCCGTGAAGGCTTCAGCAACTTTCTTGGGTTCAGAGATTGAGACAAATGCAAAGTGCCCACAGAAATGTGCTAGCTGTGTTGCTCTTGAACGAGTGAGTGGACCAGGTGCATTGATGTTATCGATTATCTTCCCAATTTGTACTTCATTTGCAACACGAGGATGAACTAGACGAGATTTTGCTCCTGCTGATCATTGTCATCAGTTGGGGGATTGTCTTCAGGCTGAGCAATGTCTTCAGGTTGATCAAGTGCATAAATAATGAGTTCCTCTTCAGGCTGGGCATCTGATGGTATGATCTCTCCTGTTCCCATAACCTTGATTGATTCACTGGCAGGTACTTCATCTAGCACATTTTGCAGGTGCTCTCTTTGCCAGCTGTTAGTTTCATCGAACCGCACATCCACAGTTTCAACCACTTTATAGTGAAAGAGGTTGAAAACTCTGTAGGAGTGCGAGTCCTTTCCATAACCAAGCATAAAACCCTCATGTGCTTTTGGTGCAAATTTTGAAGTGTGATGTGGATCCTTGATCCAGCACCTAGCACCAAATACTCTGAAGTAGCTTACGTTTGGCTTCTTACCAGTTAGAAGCTCATAGGATGTTTTCTTCAGAAGCTTGTGAAGATAAACACGGTTGATGACATGGCATGCAGTATCAATGGCTTCAGGCCAGAATGTTCTTGGAGTCTGGTATTCGTCAAGCATCGTCCGAGCCATCTCAATAAGGGTTCTGTTCTTACGCTGCATGATGCCATTCTACTGAGGTGTGTAAGGAGCAGAAAACTCATGAGTGATGCCTAAGGTGTCAAGATAGAGGTCGAGGCCTGTGTTCTTGAATTATGTGCCGTTGTCACTCCTAATGTGCTTGATCTTGATGCCATAGTTGTTCATGGCGCGGTTGGCGAACCGTCTGAAGACATCCTGCACTTCAGTCATGAAGAGAATTTTGTGCACCCAAGTGTATCTTGAATAATCATCAACAATAATGAAACCATAGAGACAAGCAGTAGCAGTGAGAGTAGAGTAGTGAGTGGGACCAAACAAGTCCATGTGGAGCAACTCAAAAGGTCGAGATGTAGTCATGATTGTCTTTGAGGGATGCTTGGCCCTTGTCATCTTCCCAGCTTCACAAGAACCACATAGATGATCTTTCTTGAAATTGACGTCTTCGATGCCTATGACGTGCTTCTTCTTGGCGAGAGTGTGTAGGTTCCTCATGCCAGCATGCCCTAGCCTCCGATGCCAGAGCCAGCACTCTGAAGACTTGGCTAGAAGGCATACGGCCATCTGTGGTCCTGCTGAGAAATCTAACATGTACAGATCATCTTTCCTGTACCCTACGAAGACTAGAGACTTGTCAGATTCCATTAGTACGAGGCAACGATATTTTCTGAATAGAACAATCATGTTTAAGTCAGAAAGCATTGAGACAGACATTAAGTTGAAACCAAGGGATTCAACAAGCATCACTTTGTCCATGTGCTGATCCCTTGAGATTGCAACTCTACCTAGGCCCAATACCTCGCTTTTACCAGTGTCAACAAATGTGATGTGACTTTTATCACATGGACGTAAGGTTGAGTCCATGAGAAGACTTCGATCACCAGTCATGTGGTTAGTGCATCCGCTGTCCATAGTCCATTCTGAAGCACGAGGTGTCGTACCCTACAGTGCAGTTAGGAGGATAGGCTTCACAAAGAGTGTTGTGAAGCATAAACATTTGACGCATAAGAGGATCATCAAGGCTTAGATCATGGTTAGGACTGATAGTATGACTGGCAAGCGATTCAGATATGAAATACATAGTAAGACTATATGGGCATTTTATCTTGCGTCCCGTAATGTGTTTTAGGTCCCCAGCAATAGCATCGGACGCCTTTGATTTCAGGCTGGAGACCTTTCTCTGCAAAAGAAAGTTAATTCTTCTTAACCACCCACATATTTAGGGGTGGCTTAGAATCAATGAGTCTAAGTGCAGCATCTGAGAATTATGGCTTTGGAGCCCTAGCAAATATCCTTGCAGGAGAAGCATGATACTCATATGAATAAGCAGAAAAGTTCTTAGTTCTATGAACATAGCGGTTTGAAGACACGCGCTCATATTCATAAGTCTGAGTATGGTTTCCCTGCAAAACATTGGCGTTAGGGTGACTCAGGTGAGTCCTGTATCTGTATGAAGCCTTTGGGCCATATGAAGCCATAGGTCTGGGGTTTGTCTTCTTCCTTGGTGGTGTCATGATGACATTCACAGGAGGATCCTCAATACGCTGTTTAGGTACCCAGATCTTCTTCATAGGTGGTCCATTCTTGTAGTTAGTACCAATATACCTGGCAAACACTTCACCATTCTGATCCTTAAACAGTTTATAGTTTGCATCAAAGGATTCATCAATGATAATAGGGTTAGCGCAAGTGAAACCAGATAAGGTGGATGGATCTACTGGAGATTCCTTTGCAGCAACCCATATGGTTTTGGGGTGCTGCTCAGGCTTCCAGTATGACCCATCAACATTCATTTTCCTCTCGAACCCAATACCCTCTTTTCTAGGGTTTCGGTTCAGAATCTGCTTTTTGAGGATATCACATAGTCTCTGATGCCCCTTGAGGCTTTTGTACATGCCTGTCATGTACAATTCCTTCATCCCTGCATCATCAGTGATACTTCATTGTCCTCAGATGAGGAATTAGTGACAGCAGAGACATATGAAGAATTTGCAGCATTAGAAGCATTTGAACATTCAGGTGAATAATTAGTAGTTTCACGTTCAATGCACTTCAGACATGGAGGAACAAATTCTTCCTGTGTAACGCTGATTTGTTGAGCAAGTAATGAATCTCACTCCTTCTGAAGATCTTCATAATCCACTCTTAGCTTTTCAAGATCTTGCTTTCTTTGAAGACATTCAGAAGAAAGTTTCTCGTGATCAGACAAGAGAGTATTATGTTGATCTTGAAGGGCGTCAAACTTGGAATGAAGTCTCTGAAGACTCTCAGCCAATGCTTTTGACTGATCCATTTCTTCACCCAACATATCATCGCTCTTACTAAGCATGTTTTGAACCTTTTCCAAGGCTCTTTGTTGTTTAGTGGGAAGGGAAGAAAGTTTGACATAGCTGGGGCCAAATTCATCATCTGATTCATCATCACTAGATTCAGAAAGGTAGCATTCAGTTACCTTAGCACCCCCTGCCATGAGGCATGGTGAAGATGATGACGATTCAGGTGCAAAGGTCATCTCTTTGAGAAACTCCTTGTAATCCTCAAACCAAGGATCATGATGAGTACGATGACCTTCATAGACCTTAGAAAGCCGGTCCCAGATTAGCTTCGCGTGATTGAGGTGCATGACGTTCCTGAACTGATTTCAGGATAGACAGGAGCAGATGACATCATTCGCTGTGAGGTTCAGTAGAGTATACTTGCGAATGTCATCAGCCTCCGCCATCTTGCATAGATTGGTAAGACCAATCTCTTCATCATGGCCTTCCACCGAGGATACTCATGACCGTCAAAGGTGGGGCAAGATACGATCCTCAATCCATCAGTCGACATAGCTCAAACTCCAGGTGGTTAAACCGAATCACATAGAACAAGGGAGTACCTTGCTCTGATACCAATTGAAAGTGCTAGTTATCGACTAGAGGGGGGGTGAATAGGCGATTTTTATGAAAGTCTTCAAAACATGAATGTTTCGAAGACAAACACGAAAACAGGACCTATAAACATGCAGCGGAAGATAAACTACACTAGACAAGCCATAGTCAGATAAGTATGAAACTAAAGCATGATGACTAATAGCAGCTAGGTAGTAGGATCAGGATGGAAGATAGTATGAAGCCAATCAGAACAAGTCGTCACACAGTGAAGTCAAACAGGCATAGCAATCAGGCAATGACTTCACAAAGACGAACTGTAAGTAAGGAGAGTAAGAGATAGAACCAGTGCGTTGTGAAGACAAGGATTTGTTCGACTAGTTCCAGTTGCTGTGACAACTGTACGTCTGGTTGGGGAGGCTGAGATTGAACTCATAAGACCGTGTCTTCACCTTATTCCCCTTGAGCTAAGGACACACAGTCCCCGCCCAATCACTCTGGTAAGTCTTCAAGGTAGACTTCCAAACCTTCACAGACTTCGTTCACCGGCAATCCACAATTACTCTTGGATGCCCACAACGCGACGCCTAACCGGCTGGAGGATTCATAGTCCTCAAGTGTAACAAGTCTTCAGATCACGCGGACAGGAAGACTTCAGTGATGCCAAACACTCTTTGGGCTCTGGGTGTTTTGGGCTTTGTCCTCACAAGGATTTCTCTCTCAAACTCTTCGGAGGTGGGTTGCTCTCAACGACAAAAGCCGTGCACTCACTCTGAGCAGCCACCAATTTATGGTATAGGGGTGGGCTATTTATAGCCACTGGGCAACCCGACCTGATTTGTCCGAAATGACCCTGGGTCACTGAGGAACTGGCACGTGTCACAACAGTCAGATTTCAAACACACGCGACAGCTTGACTTGGGCTACAAGTAAACCTGACTTATCCGACTCTGGATATGATTTGCTCTCATTGTGTTGGAGTAATGGGCCACGGGTAGGCTAACCCGAGCCCCAGAACCTTTCAAGACATCGGGGCAGGCTGCGCCCCGCAAGTCCAAGAGGCGACTCCAGACAAAGCCGAGTCCAAAAGGCGGCTCCAGATAAAGCCGAGTCCAAGAGGCGACTCCAGATAAAGCCGAGTCCAAGAAGGCCGACAATGGAAGTCGGCCTGCAACTCCAACCACTCCGTTATTTTAAGGGCAGGCATGGCCACAGTGCGCCGTACCAACGGAGATCTCCATCTGGCGCGGCACTGTTGCCATGCCGGCCCTGACATCAGCCCTTGGGGGCGGAGCCCTGTACCCACGACGACCAGTCTGTACGGCCTGAAGACGGCGGGGCCTACCAATCAGCGAGAATACTGAAGACAGCAAGAGCGCCAAGAGTCGGACCCGTTGGGAGTCAGCCCCCAAGAGTCGGCCGGCCCCTCCCACGGGTCCCACACGCCATTAACCAGACACGACAGGGGAATGGCAACAGTGATCGCCCGTCAGGCGGCAGCACTATTGCCATGACCCCATGACCAAGCCCGCGTCATTAGAAGCACGGCTACAGTAATCTGCAGCCGGCACGACCCGCCCGTGGCGGGCCCGGGCCGATGTCCTGTATCAGGCCAGTCGGCGGGACCCACCAGCCGGCAGGCCCCAAGAGTCGGCGGAGAAGACAGCGCCTGAGAGACAGATGGCTGGGACCCGCACCCAGCCGGTTTTACCATTGTAACCCTGGGGGGTAGGCCTATATAAACCCCCCAGGGCACCCATGCAAAGGGTTCAAACCTATTAGCACTAGACAGACCACACAGGGAGGAGGGAGCTAGCCTTGCCTTCTCCTACCTCCGGAAACAGCTCTAGGAGCAACCTTGTATTCACATCGCCTTAGTGACCATGCGGAGACCCTGCAGAGCAGCAGTAGGGGTGTTATCTCCTCGGAGAGCCCTGAAGCTGGGTAAGATCCACCGGCGTGCATGTCTTCGCCTCATCCCGCTTCCAGGTACTGGCGACGTTCTACTCGCCCCCACCATGATAAGCCATCCTTTGGCATATGTCGCACCCAACCCCCGACATTTGGCGCCCATCGTGGGGCGAGGTGCACCATCGTCTGAAGATCTGTTCTCCACGGGAACCCTCTTCCTCCCTGGCGAGCGCAGCCAGCCAAGCTAGCCAGACGGAGTCTGCATCGACGCGCTGCGCGGCGCTGAGGCCGCCTGTGCAGCGAGCTGCCTCGCGGAACTTGTCGGCGAGGTTCGCCCCTCCGACGAGCCTGCATCCAACGCAGGCACGGGTGGCCCCGAGAGCCTCCTCGCGGGCCTCCTCGACCAACTCCATGTCACCGGCGATCCTGCCGTGGACTTGGAGTCCGTAGGCTCCACCGACCCGATGTTGGTCAACTCCGACGCCGTGTCGCTTGACACTTTTCCCACCAACGTGGTGGTCTACGACGAGCCGCTCCCTCACGAGGAGAGCGGCGGAAGCACCGTCACGGAGGTGCTCGTCATCAGTCACGATGAGCGTTCTGGTGAGGGAGCTCATGACCCGCTCGACGCGGCACTTCAAGACCTGACTGCGCCTATTCCAGAAGACGCAGATGCCGAGACGCTGGAAACACGCCGCCTTCAGATTATCGAAGGCGCCAAGAAGCTGGCCAGCATGAGGCGTTTGTCAGAAGCCTACCAGCGCGAAATGGATTGCGCCGTGGGCGGCTCGCCGGCTCCGACTGGGCCTAGCCGCCTAGGTGTGGTCCAACAGCGCGGCGCGACCATCAGCAACCTGTTCGGGGCCAATCGCCCCGTGTACGCCACCCCTGCGGAGAACATCTGTGCCGCCCAAGCGGCGACTGACGAGCTGAAGAACTTCGAAGGCGAAGAGCACCGCATGATGATGGAGCGAGTCCAGTAGCTCCTCGACGCGGTTGCTGCGCAGAACGCAGTCGGCGGCCGCACGGAGGCGCCGCAGCAACCAAACGACGACTTGCCTCCCCACCGAGATCAAGGCGCGACGTCTCGGACGCCGACTGGTGGAGTCCGCGGAAGGAAAGACAAAGAGCCTGCTATCAGTCACAGTCGGACTCGCATCACCATCGAGCGCGACCAAGAAGGCCGTCCGAGAGCAGTGGAGCGGCAGGCCGACTATCTGCCTCCCCCACCAAGAAGATAACAGCGAGTTTCCCCACCGCCTGTTGAGCATCCGACTCTCGGTGGCTGCCTTGGCCGCCGAGAGGGAGTCGGAGAGAATGACGCTCGCCACCGGATCGACCGACTCCACCGATCCCTGGCGCTGGAAGAAGAAGATGAGTTGGGTCCGCCCTACTTTGGACCCCGCATCCGAGACGAGCCTTTTCCCAAAGGGTTCACGCTCCCCCGAGACACACCCAAGTACACCGGCTCCATGAAGCCGAAAGATTGGCTAGTTGATTACTCCACGGCCGTCAATATAGCGAACGGCAACAAGCGAGTTGTCGTGAAGTATGTTCCACTCATGCTCTAGGGCACGGCCCGGACATGGTTGAACAGTCTGAAGCCCCGCAGCATCAACAGCTGGGTCGACTTCACCGAAGCCTTCATCCGCAACTTCACGAGCACATACAAGCGACCTCCCAAGCCACGCCAGCTTTCCTTGTGCGTGCAAGGCCCTGACGAGTCAACACGCGACTACCTCACACGCTGGGGCGAGCTTCGGAACTCCTGCGAGGGCGTGCACGAGGTGCAGGCTATCGAATACTTCACCGCCGGGTGCCGAGAGGGCACCCTCCTCAAGCACAGGCTCCTCTGCGACGAGCCGGAAACCCTCGACGAACTGCTGATCATAGCAGACAAGTACGCCACAGCCGACTCCTCTATGAAGACACAGATTCAAGTTAATGCGACTAGCAAAGTGGCCCCTCAGGCTCCCAGAACTCCAGCCGGAGACACCAGTCGGCGACAACAGCAGAACGACAACAAACGCAAGGCCCAGCAGCCGACTTCCAGCAGTCGGCAGGTTGCAACAGTCGAAGATCAACAGCCGGAGGGGCAGCCTCCGGCCAAGCGACAGAAAGGCGGCGAGTCCAACTGGTTGCCGGCCTTCTCTTACGAGCAGACTCTGGATGGTGCCTGCAAGTTCCATAGCGGCGTGAAGCCGTCAAACCATACCACCCGAAAGTGCCACTGGCTTACCAGAATCGCCAAGGGAGACAGCGTCCTTCCCCCCCTCCCGCCTGCTGGGCCGCCGCCCCAGCAGCCGGCTGCTCGCCCAATCGGCGCAGTACAAGATGAGTACCCAGAAGAGCATGGAGCCTACGTGTTGTTCACCAGTGTGGCCGATGATCGACGCAGTAGGCGGCTGCAGCAGCAAGAAGTGAACGCCGTGGCATCGAGTACTCCAGAGTTTATGCATTGGTCCGAGAAGCCTATCAGTTGGAGCAGAGCAGATCACCCAGAGGTGATGCCGAATCCGGGCTCCTATGCCTTGGTCCTTGGTGCCACCTTGGCCACTGATAGGCGGGCCGCCCGCTTTTCGAGAGTGCTAATAGACGGAGGCAGTAGCATCAACATCCTGTACAAGGACACTATGGAGAAGTTAGGAATCAAGCAAAGACAGCTGCAAAGCAGCCGGACTGTGTTCCACGGCATCGTACCTGGCCTTTCCTGCTCACCAATCGGCAAGATCCTGATAGACGTTCTCTTTGGAGACAAAGATCATTTCCACCGAGAGCCAGTCTGGTTTGAAGTGGTGGACCTTGAAAGCCCATACCATGCGCTACTTGGCCGACCTGCACTGGCCAAATTCATGGCGGTTCCCCACTACGCCTACCTCAAGATGAAGATGCCGAGTTCTAAAGGGATCCTGACTATCGCTGGCGACTACAGGAAGTCGTCCACTTGCGCGGCTGAGAGCAGTCGGCAGGCCGAGTCCCTGGTGATCGCAGCTAAGAAGTGGCTCCTTGATCGGGTCGTGGCAATGGCCGGAAAGCAGCCAGAGATGTCGCCTGACCCCAAGGAGTCGGAAGCTGAGGGTTCGTTCAAGCCGGCCAAAGAGACTAAGAAGATACCTTTGGACCCGGAGCACCCAGAGAGGTACGCTGTCATGGGTGCAAACCTTGACAGTAAATAGGAAGGCGAGCTCGTCGATTTCCTCCGTGAGAATCGAGACATCTTTGCATGGTCCCCTAAAGACATGCCAGGTGTACCGACCGAATTCGCCGAGCACAAGTTACATGTCTGACCTAATGTAAAGCCCATCAGGCAGCCCCTGTGCCGCCTATCAAAAGAGAAGAGAAGAGTTGTTGGAGAAGAGATAGCCCGGCTCCTGGCGGCCGGCTTCATTATGGAGGTATTTTTTTCCAGAGTGGTTGGCAAACCCGATCTTGGTGCTGAAGAAAAACAAGCAGTGGCGAATGTGCATTGATTACACAAGCCTCAACAAGGCTTGCCCCAAGGACCCCTTTGCTTTGCCAAGGATCGATCAGGTGATAGACTCCACAGCCGGATGCGAGCTGTTGAGTTTCTTAGATGCATATTCAGGATATCACCAGATCAAGCTGAACCCGGCAGACAGACAGAAGACCGCCTTCATCACGCCGTTCGGGGCCTTCTACTAGCTGACCATGACGTTCGGCTTGAGAAATGCCGGCGCCACCTTTCAGCGTTGCATGCAGAAGTGCCTCCTCAACCAACTCGGCCGAAACGCCCATGTCTACGAGGATGATGTAGTGGTGAAGACGGAGAAGCGTGGGACATTGCTGGAAGACCTCAAGGAAACCTTTGAGAACCTGCGCCGATTCCAGATCAAGCTCAACCCTGAGAAGTGCGTTTTCGGAGTACCAGCCGGCCAACTCCTTGGCTTCCTGGTCTCTGAACGCGGTATAGAGTGCAACCCTGTGAAGATCAAGGCCATCGAGAGGATGGAGGTACCCAGCCGACTGCTAGATGTGCAGAAGTTCACCGGCTGCTTGGCGTCCATCAGCCGGTTCATCAGTCGGCTGGGCGAGAAAGCTCTCCCTTTGTATCAACTAATGAATAAGACCACCTTTTTTGAGTGGAACCACAAGGCGGATGAAGCATTTCTCCGACTGAAGAAGATGTTGACTACTCCCCCTATGCTGGCGGCTCCGACTCCTAAAGAGCCCATGCTCCTATACATCGTCGCCACCAGCCGAGTAGTCAGCACAGTCATTGTAGTCGAACGCAAAGAGGAAGGCAAGGCGCTCCCTGTCCAGAGACCGGTATATTACCTGAGCGAGGTACTGTCGACCTCCAAGCAGAACTACCCTCACTACCAGAAGATGTGCTATGGTGTGCATTTTGCTGCCAAGAAGTTGAAGCCTTACTTTCAAGAGCATCCAATCACAGTGATTTGCACAGCTCCGCTGGCCGAGATCATCGGGAGCCGAGATGCTTCTGGCCGAGTAGCCAAATGGGCCATAGAGTTGGCTCCCTACACCATCTACTACCAGCCCCGCACCGCCATGAAGTCGCAAGCGCTGGCCGACTTCCTCGTCGACTGGGCCGAGACCCAGTACCTACCGCCAGCGCCCGACTCCACCCATTGGCGGATGCATTTCGACGGCTCCAAGATGCGCTCCGGCCTAGGAGCCGGCGTCGTCCTCACCTCCCCTAAAGGCGACAAGCTCAAGTATGTGCTGCAGATCCGCTTCGACGCCTCCAACAACGTCGCCGAATACGAGGAGCTCATTCACGGGCTCCGGCTTGCCAAAGAACTCGGCATCCGCCGGATCCTGTGCTATGGCGACTCTGATTTGGTGGTCCAGCAGTCATCTGGCGACTGGGATGCCAAAGATGCAAACATGGCAAGCTACCGCTTCCTGGTGCAGCAACTCAGCGGATACTTCGAGGGGTGCGAGTTCCTTCACGTACCAAGAAATGACAACGACCAAGCAGACGCCTTGGCACAAGTCGGCTCCACCCGCCAAGCAATACCATCCGGCATCGCTCTTCAGTGCCTCCTTAAGCCATCTATCAAGCCTTCACCAGAGTCAGACTCCAGCTTTGTGCCGGCTCCCCCCGAAGAAGTCAGATCCGACTCAAGAGCCCCAGCAGACGGCCCCAAGAAAATCACGGACGAACCCAGCCCAGGGACTTCGGGACCTGGCCCAGGAACTGCGCCAGTCGGCCCGGGGACTTCGTCAATCCAGCCAATGGCCGCAGACTCCAGCCCACCGCCTCCCAGCCCAGCCGCCCTTGTCCAAGTCGCGGTGGTGGCAATTGAAGAAATAGCGGCACCCTCATGGGCACAGCCCATCCTCAAGTTTCTAGTGAACAAAGAGCTGCCAACTGATGAAATCTTGGCTTGGCAAGTGCAACGCCGAGCGGCAGCCTACACCATAATCAACAGAGAGCTGATCAGGCGCAGCGTTACTGGTGTCTACCAGCGCTGCGTGGAGCCAGAGAAAGGCCAAGCAATTCTCAGAGACATCCACCAAGGCGAGTGCGGCCACCATGCGGCTTCAAGAGAACTTGTCGCCAAAGCCTTTCGGCACGGTTTCTTCTGGCCGACTGCCCTGGAAGAGGCCAAGGAATTAGTCCAAAAATGCAAGGGGTACCAGAAGTTCTGCTCCAAGCCGCTTCAGCCGGCTTCCGCGCTGAAGACAATCCCCATCGCCTGGCGCTTTGCAGTTTGGGGCCTGGACATGGTGGGACCATTCAAGACGGCCCGAGGCGGCCTAACTCATCTGCTTGTCGCGGTGGACAAGTTCACCAAGTGGATAGAAGCAAAGCCCATCAAGAAGTTGAACGGTTCGACTACAGTGACTTTCATCGCCGACATCATGGTGCGGTACGGCATACCGCACAGCATCATCACCGACAATGGCACAAATTTTGCCAAAGGCGCCTTGGCCCGTTTCTGCGCGACGTAGGGCATCTGACTGGACTTAGCGTCCGTTGCCCATCCGCAGTCAAACGGCCAGGTGGAGCGAGCAAACGGCCTCATCCTGTCCGGCATCAAGCCTCGACTGATCGAACCACTCGAGTGTTCGGCCGGCTGTTGGCTTGAGGAGCTGCCAGCCGTCCTCTGGAGTCTGCGCACGACTCCAAACAAGTCAACCGGCTTCATGCCTTTCTTCCTCGTCTACGGTGCCGAAGCCGTCATCCCGACGGACATAGAATTCGACTCCCCGCGAGTCACCATGTACACCAAAGAGGAAGCAGAAGAAGCACGTCAAGACGGCGTCGATCTGCTGGAAGAGGGCCGGCTGTTGGCACTCAGCCGGTCCAGCATCTACCAGTAGAGTCTGCGCCGATACTACAACCGGAAGGTCAGCCGAGATCTTTCCAAGAGGGCGACCTTGTGCTCCGGCTGATTCAGCGAACAGCCGGCCAGCACAAGTTGTCAGCGCCTTGGGAAGGCCCCTTCATCATCAGCAAAGTACTGGGCAACGACTCCTATTACCTAATCGACGCCCAGAAGCCCCGAGCACGCAAGAGGGACAACTCTGTCAAAGAGTCGGAACGACCATGGAACGCAAATCTTCTCCGAAGATTTTACAGTTGATGTAGTATGTACCACGCTATACCTTGTATTAAAGTACCGAGACTTTGGGCCCCTCGAGACGAGCTCGGGGACTGCCCTTTTTGTTATCTGTATGATAAGAATTATGCCTTCGAGTATGCTACTCTTTGTTATGCCGCTTGGCGCCGGGTTCGACTAGTCGGCCCGGGGACTTGCCGTCTTGTGCTATGAAATGTTTCCTGCAGTCGGACAAGTAGTGTGCGGCGCATAAGCCGTCTCCTGTCAGAAGCCACAGCTTGTAGAGCGACTATCAGTGGGCAGAGAGTAAGAAAGAATAAGCGCCCTCACGAAAAATGGCTAAGGACTCAAAACATAAGCATAGCCCAAGCCGGCTTCCAGCCTCTCTTCGCAGAGCCGACTCTTGAATAGTCGGCTGGACGCCTTCTATCCAACTTGTTAAAAAACTCTAAAAAAGGCCAAGTACTTGCCTTCCCTAAGGTAGCCAAGCATTTGAACCAGCGGCAGTCCGCAGAGCGGTTGCTCGTCTGGCAAAGCGGCGACTATGGAAAGGCGGCAAAGGAAAAGGCCAAAAGAGCAATGAGTAAGGAAAGATAGAAGACGGATGGATATTTACATAACATAGGCCTCTGGCCAAGTTCAAGATACACCCCGCGGGTGGAATTGTGCAAATTGACAAGTTCTTCAAGACTATGAAAGTAGATAAAGTAAAAACAAGACGGCAGCCTAGGAAGCAGCAGATGGGTTCGGAGGATCGGTGGAGACGGTGGTGTCAGACGCCAGAGCGGCCGGCTGGGCAGTCTTGGTTTGATCGTCTCCTACGGCGGCTGGTCTAGTCGGACGCGGCTCGTTTCTGGAGGCGCGGTCGAGTTGAGGCTGGTCGTCCGCTCTGTCTTCTGGCGCCTCCATCTCGCCCCCGTCCTCCCCCTCGTCTCCCTCCTCGGCACTGGAGCCGATCACCTCCGCCGAGTCCTCGTCGTAGTCCGGGTTCATCCCAAACCACTCCGGAGGCACCTCCTCGCCGTTCGCGGCCCGCTCAGGAACGAAGACACTGGTGCCGGTGTAGTCGGCGATCGCCGCCGCACGCTCAACGAGGGCACCTTCCACAGCCGCCAGCTCTGCCTGGGCCTCTGGCCGGAGTGCGGCCAGCCGGTCCAGGTCTCGCCCTGGATACCAAGCCTTGACGAATTCCAAGGCCCGGCGTGCTCCAGCCCGGGCCGAGGAACCCTTCCAAGCCTCAAGACGGCCAGCTGCGACCTCCAGCCAGTCGGCAGTCCGACTAGGAGTGCGCAGGGCCGGCATGTCTGGCCACAGGCCAGAGATCGCCTGGGCCCCGGCACGTTGAAGCCGGTGTAGCAGCTGATGGGCCGGCCGCAGACGAGTCTCGATGCTCAGGAGCTGCTTGTCGACGGTCAGGGGAGCGTTGGCGGCGATCTCCTTGCCATTCTCCCTCCGCACCTCGCGATCAGCCTCGATGGCTCGAGTAACCGCCTGCGAGTGGCCGGGGAAGAAGTCTGCCAAAACAAGAAAGACGCAAGAATCAGGAGTCGGCACGACTTACAGTCGGCGGCTCGAAGAAAGAAGCAAAAGGAAACTCACCGTCGACAATGTCTTCGATCTCGTGGAAGCCGGAGGTCAGCATCTCCTCCTTGTCAGTCCAGGAGGAGCGCTCGACTTCGAACTCGGCCATGAGAGCGGTCTCTCTCTTCTCCGCCTCGTCCTGTGCCGCCTTAAGCAGCTCCTTCTGCTCTGCCAGCTGTGCGGCCAGCAGGTCACGCTCCGTGGCGAGCCTGCCGCACTCCTCCTCTTTGGCGCGTAGGGCGGTGCTGACTTCACCCAGCCGTTCCTGAAGAGCGGCATTGGCCTCTGAAGAACAAAGAGAAAGGACATTAAGTCGTCAACAAGGAAGGTCGCCGGGAAGATCCGGCCCGACTGCTCAGCAGTCGATCCGAATCTCGGGGACTACAGCCCGTGGGTGCGCCAGTGCGCCCCCGTGAAAAAGAAGAAAAACTCACTCCGGCTCTCCGACAAGTCGGTAGTCCGCTTCCCCAGCTGCTCAACGTTGCGGTTGAAGGCGGTGACGCGGAGGTTGTGATACTCCTGTGATAGACAATCGGACAAAGACAAAAATGAGGAACTCGCCAGATTGAGTTCCGAGCCGCCTGCTCAGCAGCCGGCCCGAAACTCGGGGACTACACCAAGTGGGTGCGCTGGCGCGCCCCCACAGAGAAGAACGAGAAAAGACAAAGTCAAAAAATAAAGCATACCCGGATAGACGCTCGCGACGCCAGATGCGCCCTGGTGCAGCTCTGGATGGCTTCGCCTTCAGCTCGCAGTTTCGCCTGCACGTCCAGGAGCGCCTGGTTCAGTGGACCGTCGCCTCCTCCTCGCACCCACCCAGTGGGCGCGGCGCTTGTCGCCTCAGCGTCTGGGATGGCCGAGCTGGCGGCGCCGACTTCCAAGGGGCGGGGCGCCGAAACCGCCTTCTCAAGGCGGCGGCGAGCTGGTGAGGCGACTTGAAGGAGCAGCCTCGCCACCGCCTCGTCCTCAGTCGGCGGCACTGACGGGCCTGCTGGCTGCTTGCCGTGCGCGCTTCTCGATGGCGGTGGAGGCGGCGGCGGCGGCGTGACCGTGCCCGATGCAGAGGCCTCGCCACCGTCCTTCTCCATGATGGGGTGCTCCCCGCCGACTTCTCCAGTCTGCCCCGTGAACTCCGAGGGCGGCGACGCGGAGTTCAGCGGGACGACAATCAACGCCGATTGGTGATGGGCGGCCGCCTCAGCCCGCTGTCTTGCTGCGGCAGCGGCTTCAGCTTCCTCCAGCTTCTTCTGGGCGGAGGTCGCCGCTTTCTCGGCCTTCGCCTTCTCCAGACGGTCGGCCTCTTCCTCGTCATGCTTCTCCCGCGCGTTGTGCTCCGTCGCCTCCCGAAGGTCGGCGGCGGGGTCAATCCGCCGAGTATTGGCGGACGTCTCGGACGATCCCATGACAGAGGGGACGGCGACCCTCTCAAGAGAGAGAGGGGCCCTGAAGCAAAGAAGGGAATGAAAAAGACTTGGAAAAGATTCATCGAAGGAAACAAGACGAAGGCAGTGAACACTTACGCAGAGACTAGCGGCGGCTTCTTCACTTCCTTACGGAAGCGGTTGGCCTTCGCGAACGCCTCCTCCCGCTTGGTCGTGGCGGCCGCCCCCTTGAACTTCTTCAGCCAACCGCCAAGCGAACTCGGCGCGGCCCGGCGCTTCTTCGCGCCGACTTGGCTGGCCAAGCCAACGGAGGAACTCGCGCCCGGATGGCCGGCTTTCGGTTGGTGGCGCGGGATGACTTCCCCTTCGGCGTCGTCTTCTGGCCAGTCGGGGAAGGTCGCCGAGGGCCGAAAGCCGCCTTCCACTCCCCCTCCTCCGCCTTCGGCGTCGGCCTCCATTGCCGCCGCCCCCAAGTCGGGGTCGTCGACATCGCTCTCCGCTCGATCTTGAGCATACTCGCGGGGCGGTCCCGTGGTGCCGGCTGCAGGCTGGATAAGGGGGTTCTGACACAGAGAAAACCAAGGAGGTCAGAAGTCGGATTCGGCTGTAAAGACAAACAGAAGAGCAAGATATACAACTTACCACTGGCGGGGGGTTGGCGCGCGAGTACGGCTCCTTGCCGAACTGCCAATCTTCCATGAGCTCGCAGTTCGCGATGTGATTCACCATATTTGCCACCTCCGCGTGGGGCATGTCCCAGGTGCTCATCCGACTCGGGTCTCGGCAATCGCTCATCTGACAGATTAGATGAGGTCGGCCTTGGAGTGGGAGGACTCGGCGCGCCACTAAGGCGCCAGCAAGTCGGCTCCGACCAGGCCTTCCGACTGCGTCAGCACCCGGAGTCGCGCGATGGCGGCGACACCGGCAGGAGTCAGCGTCTTGGCCCGATGGGACCAACTGGGAAGCCTCCCAGCCGGCGCGCCGGCTTCATAGAGCGGCAGGTTGACCCAGTCGCCGTCCGTGGCAACGTTCTTCACATAGAAGTACGACCGCTGCCACATCTTCACCGACTTGATTAGCGCGGTGGAGGGGAAGGGGTTGTCGACGGTCGACCTGCGCATGGCGATGAAGGCGCCGCATTGAGCCGGCACGCCGGCGACGTGCGTGCCGAGCTTGGATTGAAAGAACTCTCCCCACAGCTTGATGGTGGGGAGAACACCGAGAAAACCCTCGCACAGGGTGGTGAAGGTGGCCAGCAACACCACCGTGTTTGGAGTGAGGTGGTGCGGCTGAAGTCTGTTGAACTCCAAGAAAGAGCGGAGGAAGCCGCTCGCCGGCAGGCCCATGCCGCGCATGAGGTGCGAGCGGAAGATGACCCGCTCGCCCTCCTCCGGTGCCAGCCTTATCTCCCCCTCTGGCGCGGCGCGGGCTCGCACCAGGTTCGTGCCGGGGAGCCGGCGCGTCTTGCGGAGGTGCTCGATGATGTCGTCGTCCACCATAGAGCCGTCCCACACGCCGGAGCAAACGGCAGGAGCCGCAGCGGAGGAGGAGCTCATCGCTGCGTGTGCGGCGTGGCGTGGTGCGGCGAAGGCAAGAAGAAGAAGAGGCAGGAGGATGTGGGGGAGCAGGGAAGAACGAGCGCGTGCTTCGCTGTCCCGCTCCCCCCGCCTACTTATAAGCCCGAAGGCTGAGAAGCCGATGGGGCGGCGTGGGATTAACTGCGCGCGAGACCCAAATTATCGCACCACGATTTACCCCACGAAGTTATTGCACGCGGTAACGACGTGGGGAACCCAACCGTCCGCACGGCCGCAACGGATCCGTTCGCGCGCCGAGGCACGGTAGTGGCGGGCCCCGCCTGACGGCCTGTCCCGTCACGCGCATGGGCAGGCAGGCTGCCCCTGCCACGTGGCGCCGCGCGACGGGGCCGAGGCGGGCGACCGCAGGAAGCGTATCAGGCACGCCGCCTAGTTCCCGCCACGGCTTTCGAACTCCTTGGGGAGCGAGACGGCCCTCGGCGAGTCCGGTTCCAGCTAGTCGGTTTGAAGCAAGACGGCCCTCTGTGAATCCAACTCCAGCCAGTAGGCTTGAAGGAAGATGGTGAGCAAGGCCTAAATCCCACTGCCGGAACAATGAAACTGTTGAGGCCCGCGACATATCACCCTCGGAGCCTCACCAGCTTCGGGGACTACTATCGGAGTAATGGGCCACGGGTAGGCTAACCCAAGCCCCAGAACCTTTCAAGACATCGGGGCAGGTTGCGCCCCGCGAGTCCAAGAGGCGACTCCAGACAAAGCCGAGTCCAAGAGGCGGCTCCAGATAAAGCCGAGTCCAAGAGGCGACTCCAGTTAAAGCCGAGTCCAAGAGGCGACTGCAAGAAGGCCGACTATGGAAGTCGGCCTGCAACTCCAACCACTCCGTTATTTTAAGGGCAGGCATGGCCACAGTGCACCGTACCAACGGAGATCTCCGTCTGGCGCTGCACTGTTGCCATGCCGGCCCTGACATCAGCCCTTGGGGGCGGAGCCCTGTACCCACGACTGCCAATCTGTACGGCCCAAAGACGGCGGGGCCACCAATCAGCGAAAATACTGAAGACAGCAAGAGCGCCAAGAGTCGGACCCGTTGGGAGTCGGCCCCCAAGAGTCGGCCGGCCCCTCCCACGGGTCCCACACGCCATTAACCAGACACGACAGGGAAATGGCAACAGTGATCGCCCGTCAGGCGGCGACACTGTTGCCATGACCCCATGATCAAGCCCGCATCATTAGAAGCACGGTTACAGTAATCTGCAGCCGGCACGACCCGCCCGCGGCTGGCCCGGGCCGATGTCCCGTATCAGGCCAATCGGCGGGACCCACCAGCCGGCGGGCCCCAGGAGTCGGCGGAGAAGACGGCGCCTGAGAGACAGACGGCTGGGACCCGCACCCAGCCGGTTTTACCATTGTAACCCTGGGGGGTAGGCCTATATAAACCCCCAGGGCACCCATGCAAAGGGTTCGAACCTATTAGCACTAGACAGACCACACAGTGAGGAGGGAGCTAGCCTTGCCTTCTCCTACCTCCGGAAGCAGCTCTAGGAGCAACCTTGTATTCACTTCGCCTTAGTGACCATGCGGAGACCCCGCAGAGCAGCAGTAGGGGTGTTATCTCCTCGGAGAGCCCTGAAGCTGTGTAAGATCCGCCGGCATGCATGTCTTTGCCTCATCCCGCTTCCAGGCACCGGCGACATTCTACTCGCCCCCACCATGATAAGCCATCCTTTGGCATATGTCGCACCCGACCCCCGACACATTGTCTTCGCTCGAAGACATAGGAGTTTTGTTGAGCATCACTTCAGTCACTCTGACTTTGTTCACTTGGACCCCACTTAATAGTGTCGTGGTTCCTATGACTCAACAAAGAAGAAAAGAAACAGCAAAACTACTAAGTCTTCGTGCTCCATAGTCTTCACTCAATGTCTTCTTCTGTCATAGTCTTCAATGTGAATATCTTCACGTACCACCATTATCTTCAATGTCTTCATACATTTTTAGTGGTCATCTCCGATAGGTAAACCGAATCAAGGAGGGACTACTACCTGTGTTATCCGGCAATTCTCACAAACACATTAGTCCCTCAACTACATTTGTCGTCAATACTCCAAAACCAAACTAGGGGTGGCCCTAGATGCACTTACACTATGCCCCTGACGTTGAACTCCAATCTTATAAGCGACGAAGCTGCCTTTCGAGCCTTAACCGGAATTGATTGGACAACTATTGACTTCCAGCCACTGGATGGGGAGGAGGAGGTTGAACCGACGCGAGATGATCCATCAACTTCACGTCAACCTGGTGACGAATCATAATCCGGCAGCCAACTTTATTTCCGCATAGTGCGTTTTGGGCAACAAACAATTATTCTTTTGGGCATCAAAGCGCCTTGTAATAGGCTAGTTGAAATACTTTGATCTTCTGTCATCATGCACTGCTACCTGACACTGTGTAATCTGGCATGATTGTTGCTATGCTTGCTTCATGTGCCTTAGTACTTTTCATAAAATCCTGCCTTCTGCATTTGAAAAACTTAAACATGCCCTGGTGGTTTACCGGCGGACGGGTTATGATACCCAATACAGAACCAGAGTTTTTATAACCAAGGTTGTAAAGTAATGAAATATGAAATACATCATACCTGTGATATTGAGTCACATCGTTGGTTTACCAACTTGTGTAGTAAGGGTGATAACCCAAATCTTGAGTGTTTGAAAACTCCCACCATGTTTTGCTGGTGCATAATAAGCCATGCCGGGTTATGATAAACACCGGATGATCATCCTGGCAACTTATAGTCAATGCCATACCGGATTAAGAAATGCCGATTCATAATTGATTATGTGCTAACAGCTGATAACTGAAAGCTACGCCGGGTTAAGAAACACCGGGTCGATGTAATGACTTATAGTCGGGCCGGGTCAATAGATGCCGGTTTAACTCATAACCTTATCAAAAGAGATAAAACTTTGCAAAAACAAAATCAAATAAAAAATTGTAGTCGAGGCTTTTCAAGGGCTGCCAGGCCCAAATTCAAGGCTTTTCATGGGCTGTCGGGCCGCTGAGTTAAACCATTTGACAAAGCCTTTTAAGATGGGCCTCCAATTAACCAATCGTCGTTTTAACTCTGACAAGTTCAGGGTCTGTATAAGATTGACTTGTCAAACGTTGGACGGGTCATACCAGGATTACCTGGACAGGAGTGGCTTACTTGATGAAGGCAGGTTAACCCGGGGTTTTAGGTGAATACACCAGGTTTCCAAGCCGTGGCTTGATAGCCAATTACAAGGGTCCTTTCAAACTCTTTGTTGCTTTGCACAAAGAGCCCCCAAGTAACTTTGTGAGCTGTGCTCAATGGGTGCCTATGTTTGAGTTGTGCTTTAGCAACAAAAACTCTCTTTGTCCCCTTGGGTGTGAAGCACCCAAGCTTTGTTGTGGCATGAAAGCCGGTTTAATGGATGAATAGGACGTCGCTTTATAAGCAGAAGCCCCCTTGTAACCAAGAAATATTTGAAGAATGGCAGAGGCCCTGCTTGTAGCAAGGATGCCGATTTATTATATTGATCATAATATATACATTGTCAAAATATGTACATAATGAGAGCCTATGGCTCACGTGTAGTAAGGCCGTAGATGAGCGATATTCCATGGCCGACGGGTCTCCTCCTCCGATTTGCTTGAGTCTTTGTGCTCTCGAACGTCGATGAGGTAGTGTGATCTGTTGTGCAGATTCTTGCTGACCACAAAGGGCCCTTCCCAAGGTGGGGATAACTTGTGCATATCGGTCTGATCCTGGATGAGCCGGAGCACTAAGTCGCCTTCTTGAAAGGTTCTTGTTTTAACCCGGTGGCTGTGATAACGCCGCAGGTCTTGCTGATAAACCGCCGAACGAGCCAACGCCATGTCCCGATTTTCATCTAACGGGTCCAATGCTTCTTGACGTGCTTGCTCATTGTCCACTTCAACATAATTGGCAACCCGGGGCGAGTCATGACGAATGTCACTTGGGAGTACCGCCTCTGCCCCGTAAACCATGAAGAAAGGTGTATAACCTGTAGATCAATTTGGGGTGGTGTTTATGTTCCATAACACAGATGGTAATTCCTCCACCCAACAACCCAGCGTTCTCTTCAAAGGAACCATAAGCCGGGGCTTGATACCCTTCAAGATTTATTGATTAGCTCTCTCATCTTGACCATTAGACTGGGGGTGAGCCACGGACGACACATCAAGTCGGATGTGCTCTAATTGACAAAATTCCTCCATCTCGCCTTTGGAGAGATTCGTGCCATTATCTGTGATGATGCTGTGTGGAAAACCGAAGCGGAAGATCACCTTTTTGATGAATTGAACCGCCGTGGCTGCGTCACACTTGCTTACTGGCTCCGCTTCAACCCACTTAGTAAATTTGTCAACCGCCACCAATAGGTGGGTATTCTTATCTTTGGATCGCTTGAAGGGCCCTACCATATCAATCCCCCAAGTAGCAAACGGCCAAGTGATTTGAATCATTCGTAGCTCCTAAGCCGAAACATGAGCTCGTCGTGAGAATTTCTGACAACCGTCACACCGCCTCACCAAGTCCTCAGCATTAACATGAGCTGTCAGCCAATAGAAGCCATGATGGAAAGCTTTAGCAACCAAGGATTTTGAACCGGCGTGATGACCACAGTCTCCTTCATGGATCTCACGTATAATCTCACGGCCTTCTTCAGGAGAAACACAGCGCTGGAACACACCTGAGAGATTGCAATGGTGTAACTCGCCGTTGTGAGTAACCATGGACTTAGATCGCCAGATTATCTGCCTGGCCAAAACCTCATCTTCTGGCAACTCGCCCCGGTTCATATACACAAAATACGGAACCATCCAATCTGGAATAATACGTAAAGCGGCCACCAATTATGCCTCCGGATCATGAATAGCGAGGTTCTCCTCTGTAGGCAACTGAAATGACGGGTTGTGCAAGATATCCAGAAAGGTATTGGGTGGCACCGGTTTACGTTGAGATCCCAGCCGGCTTAAAGCATCTGCTGCCTCATTTTTGCGCTGATCGATGTGCTCAACTTGGTAACCCTTGAAGTGACCAGTGACAATATCCACCTCTCGTCGGTAAGCCGCCATGAGTGGATCCTTGGAATCCCAAGTACCTGAAACTTGCTGCGCCACTAGATCGGAGTCCCCAAAGCATCGGACCCTGCTTAAGTTCATTTCCTTAGCCACTTGAAGCCCATGGAGTAAGGCCTCTTACTCAGTTGCATTGTTAGTACAAGGAAACATTAAGCGTAGAACATAACAAATTTTATCACCTCGAGGGGAAGTAAGAACAACTCCAGCCCTCGAGCCCTCCAATTGCTTGGACCCATCGAAGTGGATAGTCCAGTATGTGCTGTCCGGTTTGTCTTCCGGTGTTTGCAACTCAGTCCAATCATTGATGAAATCCACAAGAGCCTGGGACTTGATAGCTGTTCGAGGCATATATCTCAAACCATGTGGTCCAAGCTCAATAGCCCACTTAGCAACCCGGCCAGTTGCCTCCCTGTTCTGGATTATATCCCCCAAAGGACCGGAACTGACCGCTGTGATGGGATGGCCTTGAAAGTACTGTTTAAGCTTCTGACTTGCCATGAAAACCCCATACACTAGCTTCTGCCAATGCGGATACCTTTGCTTTGACTCAATGAGCACTTCGCTGATATAATAAACCGGCCTTTGAACCGGGTATTCCTTCCCAGCCTCCTTGCGTTCCACCACAATAGCTACGCTGACAGCCCGGGCATTAGCAGCCACATATAACAATAGTGGCTCCTTATCAACCGGAGCAGCAAGAACCGGCGGTTCAGCCAACTGCTTCTTTAAGTCCTCAAACACCGTATTAGCAGCACCACTCCAGACAAAATTGTTTGTCTTTTTCAACATCTGATACAGAGGGATCGCCTTCTCTCCCAACCTGCTGATAAACCAGCTCAAAGCCGCAATACGACCCGCCAGACGTTGAACATCATTGATACACGCCGCTTTACCCAGAGATGTAATAGCCTTGATCTTTTCCGGATTAGCCTCAATGCCCATGTTGGACACCAGAAAACCCAAGAGCTTGCCAGTCGGTACACCAAAAACACACTTAGCCGGATTGAGCATCATCTTATAAACCCTTAGGTTATCAAAAGTTTCCTGTAAATCAATTATGAGCGTCTCTGTTTTCCTGGATTTCACCACAATATCATCCACATAAGCATGAACATTACGCCCAATCTGATTATGGAGACAATTTGGGACACACCGTTGATAAGTCGCCTGAGCACTCTTGAGCCCAAAACGCATAGATACATAACAGAAGGCTCCAAAAGGAGTTATAAAAGTTGTCTTCTCTTGGTCCTTAATGGCCATTTTGATCTGATGGTAACCGGAATAAGCATCCAGGAAACTCAAACGCTCACAACCCGCCGTAGCTTCAATGATTTGATCAATGCGAGGGAGGGCAAAGGGATCACCTGGGCAAGCTTTGTTCAAATCTGTGTAATCCACACACATCCGCCAAGTGTCGTTTTTAAGTACCAGCACCGGATTAGCCAACCACTCAGGGTGAAATACTTCCACAATGAACCCTGCCGCCAATAGCCAGGCTACCTCTTGACCAATGGCCTTACGCCTCTCTTCGTTAAAGCGGGGAAGAAACTGTTTGACTGGTTTGAACTTCGGATCAATATTAAGAGTGTGCTCAGCGAGTTCCCTCGATACACCTGGCATGTTAGAAGGTTTCCATGCAAAGATGTCCCGGTTCTCACAGATGAACTCGATGAGCGCGCTTTCCTATTTCGGATCCAAGTTGACGCTAATGCTGAACTGCTTGGCTGAATCGCCAGGAACAAAATCAACCAATTTAGTCTCATCAGCCGATTTAAACTTCAAAGCCGGATCATGCTCTGTACTGGGCTTCTTTAGAGAAGTCATATCTGCCGGATCAACATTGTCCTTATAGAATTTCAATTCCTCCGTTGCACAAACCGACTCAGCATAAGCCTCATCATCTTCCTCACACTCCAGAGCAATCATGTGGCTACCGTGAACCGTGATGGTCCCCTTATGACCCGTCATCTTGAGCTGCAGATAAACATAACACGGCCTTGCCATGAATTTAGCATAAACCGGCCGTCCAAACAGGCCATGGTACGGACTTCTGATTTTAACCACTTCAAAGGTCACTGTCTCGGATCTCGAATCATGATCATCTCCAAAAACCACCTCCAGAGTTATCTTACCGACCGGGTAAGCCGATTTACCAGGCACCACACCGTGAAAAACGGTGTTTGACAGTTTAAGATTCTTATCTGTTAACCCCATACACCGGAAGGTTTCATAATACAAGATATTGATACTGCTCCCTCCATCCATGAGAACTTTGGTGAATTTATAACCTCCAACCTGCGGTGCAACCACCAAAGCTATATGGCCAGGATTATCAACCCGGGGCGGATGATCCTCCCGACTCCAAACAATAGGCTGTTCAGACCAGCGCAGGTAACGGGGTACTGTTGGTTCAACAGAATTTACTGCCCTTTTATGGAGCTTCCGATCACGCTTGCACAGACTAGTAGTGAAGACATGGTACTGTCCACCATTTAACTGCTTCGGGTTGCTCTGATAACCCGACTGCTGCTAATTCCCCTGATTACTCTGCTGACTGTGACCACCTTGGTTGTTCTGGTTGCCTTGATGATTCTGAAATCCTGAGTTTGCACCGCCACCACCGTAACCCGGCCCGTAAGACCCTGGACCTGAACCGCCAGACGGACCTTGATCGTACCGGAAGAGATTAGAGTTTTTGAATTCCTTCATAATGAAGCAATCCTTCCAGAGGTGCGTGGCTGGAACCTCCTTCATTCTATGCTTTGGGCAGGGCTGGTTTAACAGGCGCTCCAGATTCATGCCTCCACCGCGCTGGGGCGGTTTACCCTTACGGCGCTGCGCATTGCCCTACATGTTGGTGTTAGCCACAAAATCTGAATTGTCCGCTTTACGCTTACCATTGTTCCCGTGGCTCGCCTAGTTATGCTGTCCCTTTCTGCCAGCATTCTTCTTCCCCTTCTCCGGCTTCTCTTCGTCAGAATCGGGATCCTTGGTATTATCACAATCAGCATATTTAACCAGAGCGGTCATGAGCGTTCCCATGTCGTTGCAATGACGCTTGAGCCGTCCCAACTTCATCTTCAGAGACTTAAACCGGCAATTGCCCTGCAATGTCATGATTGCCGTATCAGCATTGATGCGGCCCAATGAATGCAGGATTTCTGAAACCCGGCACACCCAATGAGTTGTTGATTCGTTCTCTCCTTGGACACAAGCAGCCAGATTCACAATAGACATGGGTTGTTTGCACGTATCCTTGAAGTTCGCTATAAACCGGGCCTTCAAGTCATCCCATGAACTAATCGAGTTAACGGGCAGGCTCTTTAACCAGGTGCGAGTCATTCCGTCTAACATCATGGTGAAGTATTTTGCACACGCCGCTTCATCCACATCCAGCATCTCCATTGCCATCTCATAACTTTCAACCCACGCCTCGAGGGGTTGATCGGCGGTGTAATTAGGCACTTTACGCAGACCCTTGAAATCCTTGGGCAGTCGCACATTACGCAGAGCCGGGGTGAGGCATGGCACCCCCCAAGAGCTAAAAGCCAAACCACGTTCAACTAATGCCGCTGGTTGAACCGGAGCGGGTTGATGATTCGGGTACTATGCCGCCAACTGCGCCGCTAACTTTGCCTCTAGTCGTGCTCTGCCATTGTTTACCACATCCTAAGCATTCATACCGCCACGCGCCGGATTAGGCCCTCGAGGGGCATCATGATGCCGCACACTGCTTGACACAGCTGGTTCATCCATGTGCCTGCTGTAGCTCTTGCTCGGACGGGGGTTGAATGTATTTTGTCTCGGCTGTAGGAATAAGCCTGCTGCTGCACGACAGCGGTTTGAAGAAGATCCCTGGCCCGTCGTGTCTCAACCGCCGCCAGCGAATCACCCTCCATCGGAATAGCTGCCAAGCGAGACGCCGCGGCAATCATGTTATCCAAAGGGCTAGAGAAATGACCTGGCGGCGTTGGTATGTATTACGGCGGGTTGTCCGTCCGTCGAGGCGGGTCCATCACCCGTGGCTGATCCGGCGCCACCCCAGGTGCCTCGGTCCGGTTTACTGCTGCCGGATTACTAGGCTCGGCTCCTGGCGTATTGAAGAGATTCATTCCTTCATAAACCAGCGACTGACGAGACCGGTACTTCCTCCTCATTACTTCGTTTGACGTGTTCTGATCCAACATAAGCCGGTAATTCTGCGCCTGGATCTGCTGTGATTGGGCATCTAAAGCGGCCCGCTCTTCAGTCATCCTGGCCTCCTCTGCCGCCATGTCCGCCTTGGCCTGAGTTATCTGATCCTTCAGTTTTGTAACCTCCACATTATGCTGATCTTGGGTCTCTGGGGTGACTACCGTGGTCAAAAATGTCGTCAAAGCGTCCAGCAAACCGGCAAGAACTTGAGCCGGCCGGCACGCAGGGCCTCCTGCCACGGTTGTCGATCCGGAAATCATTGCTGCTGCTGATGAAGATTTCAAAGTGGGCTGCATAACCCCACGATGGGCGCCAACTGTCGCCATCGGAATAGCCCCCAATCCGGCCGTCTTGCAATTGGTACAGCGACTCGGTTTCGCCAGTGGATGATTCGCCATCTGAGTAGATGGCTGTCTCACCATTGGACACCGGTTCAGATCCTGCACCATGGATGAATCCTACGAACGCATGTTTCATGGCAGGCTGAACCCGGGCAGGGCTCGCATGCTGAGCCATCTCGATGAGGTCAGTGAAGATGTCCGGCTCAGGGCCTGGTTTGCCGATCTTGCCGATGAAAATGTGAATTCTGCCAAAGGGGACCCGGTACCCGTACTCAATTGAGCCGGCCTTGGGGCCCCATCCTGCATCGTCGATGTAGAGCTTGCCGCGACGACTCTTGGTCATCCGGCCAACCGCGTACCCTTTGAGTCCTTCAAAGTTGCCCTTTAAGAACTCAAAACCATCGTGCGATAGCCCCATGGTGGGCGCCAACTGTCGTGAAATTAACACGTCAGATGTCCTAGCGGAAGGACTTAGTCGTGGAGCCATCGCAACAAGATTAGCAAAAAGGGGTTAAACCGGACAAAGGACACGGGGAGTTTATACTAGTTTGGCCCCTTGCGGTGAAGCTAAAAGCCTATGATCCAGTTGTTGTGGGATTGATTGATCTCGATGAACATGGAGCAAATCCGCTTTACCTATCTCTTGAGCTGTTGTCTCTTGTCCCTGAACCGCCGCCGGGTCGTCCCTTTATATACATAGGTTGACGCCCGGCCGGTCTACAGAATCCGAGGCCAGCTCATACAAGTGTCCGGCTCGGTTTCTTCCTTTCCCTAACTTACAACACAAGTTATACATCTATGGCGGTTTACTACTATGGGCCCTAATCCGCCATTGGGCTCTGGGCCTCTAAGCTTTAATGGTAGAGCGCCATAATCCTTGTCTTCATGGGCTTCAATATAGATGAGTGTAAACCGGCCCCTCCTGGGCGGTTTACACTCAGTAGTTATATCCCCAACTGTAGGTAAGAACGGTTCTTGCTAGAAGCCTGTAGCAGCCACGTAAAACTTGCAACAACAAAGTAGAGGACGTCTAACTTGTTTTTGCAGGGATTGCTGTGATGTGATATGGTCAAGCATGATGTGATATAAATTGTTGTATGAGATGATCATGTTTTGTAACAAAGTTATCGGCAACTGGCAGGAGCCATATGGTTGTCGCTTTATTGTATGCAATGCAATCGCCATGTAATTGTTTTACTTTATCACTAAGCGGTAGCGATGGTCGTAGTAACAATAGGTGGCGAGACGACAACGATGCTACGACGGAGATCAAGGTGTCGCGCCGGTGACGTTGGAGATCATGACAATACTTCAGTGATGGAGATCATGAGCACAAGATGATGATGGCCATATCATGTCACATATTTTGATTGCATGTGTTGTTTATCCTTTATGCATCTTATTTTGCTTAGAACGTCGGTAGCATTATAAGATGATCCCTTACTAAATTTCAAGGTACAAGTGTTCTCCCTGAGTATCCACCGTTGCTACAGTTCGTCGTGCCGAGACACCATGTGATGATTGGGTGTGATAAACTCTATGTTCACATACAACGGGTGCAAGCTAGTTTTGCACACGCGGAATACTCGAGTTAAACTAGACGAGCCTAGCATATGCAGATATGGCCTCGGAACACTGAGACCGAAAGGTCGAGCGTGAATCATATAGTAGATATGATCAACATAGTGATGTTCACCATTGAAAACTACTCCATCTCACGTGATGATCGGACATGGTTTAGTTGATTTGGATCATGTGATCACTTAGATGATTAGAGGGATGTCTATCTAAGTGGGAGTTCTTAAGTAACATAATTAATTGAGCTTCAATTTATCATGAACTTAGTACCTGATAGTATTTTGCATGTCTATGTTGTTGTAGATCAATGGCCCATGCTACCGTTCCTTTAAATTTTAATGTGTTCCTAGAGAAATCAAAGTTGAAAGATGATGGCAGCAACTATACGGACTGGGTCCGTAACTTGAGGATTATCCTCATTGCTGCATAGAAGAATTATGTCCTGGAAGCATCATTAAGAACGTCTGCCAGGCGTGCTGCAGATGCTACTGATGTTGTTAAGAACGTCTGGCAGAGAAAAGTTGATGACTACTCGATAGTTCAGTGTGCCATGCTTAGAATTTGGACTTCAAAGACGTTTTGAACGTCATGGAGCATATGAGATCTTTCAAGAGTTGAAGTTAATATTTCATGCAAATGCCCGAGTTGAGAGATATGAAGTCTCCAACAAGTTCTACAGCTGCAAAATGGGGGAGAATGGTTCTGTCAGTGAATACATACTCAAAATGTCTGGGTATCATAATCACTTGACTCATCTGGGAGTTGATCTTCTAGTTGATTGTGTCATTGACAGAGTTCTTCAATCACTGCCACCAAGCTATAAAGGCTTCTTGATGAACTATAATATGCAAGGGATGGACAAGACTATTCCCGAGCTCTTCGTGATGCTAAAGGCCGCAGAGGTAGAAATCAAAAAGGAGCATCAAGTGTTGATGGTCAATAAGACCACTAGTTTCAAGAAAAAGGGCAAAGGGAAGAAAGGGAACTTCAAGAAGAATGGCAAAAAGGTTGTTGCTCAAGAGAAGAAACCCAAGTCTGGACCTAAGCTGAAACTGAGTGCTTCTACTGCAAAGGGACTGGTCACTGGAAGCGAAACTGCCCCAAGTATTTGGCGGATAAGAAGGATGGCAAAGTGAAAGGTATATTTGATATACATGTTATTGATGTGTACTTAACTAATGCTCGCAGTAGCGCCTAGGTATTTGATACTGGTTGTGTTTCTCATATTTGCAACTCGAAACAGGGGCTATGGATTAAGCGAAGATTGGCTATGGACGAGGTGACGATGCGCATGGGAAATGGTTCCAAAGTTGATATGATCGCAGTCGGCACGCTACCTCTACATCTACCTTCAGGATTAGTTTTAGACCTGAATAATTGTTATTTGGTGCCAGCGTTGAGCATGAAGATTATATCTGTATCTTGTTTGATGCGACATGATTATTCATTTAAATCAGAGAATAATGGTTGTTCTATTTATATGAGTAATATCTTTTATGGTCATGCAGCCCTGCTGAGTGGTCTATTTTTATTGAATCTTGATAGTAATGATACACATATTCATAGTGTTGAAGCCAAAAGATTGAAGTTTAATAATGATAGTGCAACTTATTTGTGGCACTGCCATTTGGGTCATATCGGCATAAAGCGCATGAAGAAACTCCATACTGATGGACTTTTGGAATCACTTGATTATGAATCACTTGGTGCTTGCGAACCGTGCCTAATGGGCAAGATGACTAAAACTTAGTTCTCCGAAACAATGGAACGAGCTACTGACTTATTGGAAATAATACATACCGATGTGTGAGGTTCAATGAGTATTGATGCTCGTGGTGGATATCGTTATTTTCTCACCTTCACAGATGATTTGAGAAGATATGGTTATATCTACTTTATGAAGCATAAGTCTGAAACATTTGAAAAGTTCAAAGAATTTCATAGTGAAGTGGAAAATCATCGTAACAAGAAAATAAAGTTTCTATGATCTGATCGTGGAGGAGAATATTTGAGTTACGAGTTTGGTCATCATTTGAAACAACATGAGATAGTTTCACAAGTAACGCCACCTAGAACACCACAGCGAAATGGTGTGTCCGAACGTCGTAACCGTACTTTATTAGATACAATGCGATCTGTGATGTCTCTTACTGATTTACTGCTATCGTTTTGGGGTTATGCTCTAGAGACTGTTGCATTCACTTTAAATAGGGCACCATCAAAATTCGTTGAGACGACACCTTATGAACTGTGGTTTGGCAAGAAACTAAAGTTGTTGTTTCTTAAAGTTTGGGGTTGCGATGCTTATGTGAAAAAGCTTCAACCTGATAAGCTCGAACCCAAATCTGAGAAGTGCGTCTTCATAGGATACCCAAAGAAACTGTTGGGTACACCTTCTATCACATATCCGAAGGCAAAATATTTGTTGCTAAGATTGGATCCTTTCTAGAGAAGGAGTTTCTCTCGAAAGAAGTGAGTGGGAGGAAAGTAGAACTTGATGAGGTAACTGTACCTTCTCCCTTATTGGAAAGTAGTTCATCACAGAAATCAGTTCCCGTGATTCCTACACCAATTAGTGAGGAAGCTAATGATGATGATCATGAATCTTACAATCAAGTTGTACCGAACCTCGTAGGTCTTCCAGAGTAAGATCCGCACCAGAGTGGTATGGTAATCCTGTTCTGGAAGTCATGTTACTAGACCATGATGAACCTATGAACTATGAGGAAGCGATGATGAGCCCAGATTCCGTGAAATGGCTTGAGGCCATGAAATCTGAGATGGGATCCATGTATGAGAACAAAGTGTGGACTTTGGTGGACTTGCCCGATGATCGGCAAGCCATAAAAAATAAATGGATCTTTAAGAAGAAGACCGACGCAGACGGTAATGTTACTATTTACAAAGCTCGACTTGTTGCAAAAGGTTTTCGACAAGTTCAAGGAGTTGACTACGATGAGACTTTCTCGCCCGTAGCGATGCTTAAGTCTGTCTGAATCATGTTAGAATTGCTGCATTTTATGATTATGAAATTTGGCAAATGGATGTCAAAACTGCATTCCTGAATGGATTTTTGGAAGAAGAGTTGTATATGATGCAACCAGAAGGTTTTGTCAATCCGAAGGTTGCTAACAAAGTGTGCAAGCTCCAGCGATCCATTTATGGACTAGTGCAAGCCTCTCGGAGTTGGAATAAACGTTTTGATAGTGTGATCAAAGCATGGATATGGTTTTATACAGACTTTTGGAGAAGCCTGTGTTTACAAGAAAGTGAGTGGGAGCTTTGTAGCATTTCTAATCTTATATGTAGATGACATATTGTTGATTGGAAATGATATAGAATTTCTGGATAGCATAAAGGGATACCTGAATAAAAGTTTTCCTATGAAAGACCTTGGAGAAGCTGCTTACATATTGGGCATCAAGATCTATAAAGATAGATCAAGACGCTTAATTGGACTTTCACAAAGCACATACCTTGATAAAGTTCTGAAGAAGTTCAAAATGGATCAGTCAAAGAAAGGGTTCTTGCCTGTGTTACAAGGTGTGAAGTTGAGTCAGACTCAAAGCTCGACCACCGCAGAAGATAGAGAGAAAACGAAAGTCATTCTATGCTTCAGCCATAGGTTCTATCATGTATGCAATGTTGTGTACCAGACCTGATGTATGTCTTGCTATAAGCATAGTAGGGAGGTACCAAAGTAATCCCGGAGTGGAGCACTGGACTGTGGTCAAGAACATCCTGAAATACCTGAAAATGACTAAGGATATGTTTCTTGTTTATGGAGGTGAAAAAGAGCTTGTCGTAAACGGTTACGTCGATGCAAGCTTTGACACTGATCCGGATGACTCTAAGTCATAAACTGGATACGTATTTTTATTGAATGGAGGAGCTGTCAGTTGGTGCAGTTCCAAGCAGAGCGTCGTGGCGGGATCTACGTGTGAAGCGAAGTACATTTCTGCTTCGGAAGCAGAAAATGAAGGAGTTTGGATGAAGGAGTTCATATCCGATCTAGGTGTCATACCTAGTGCATCGCGTCCAATGAAAATCTTTTGCGACAATACTGGTGCAATGCCTTGGCAAAGGAATCCAGATTTCACAAGAGAACCAAGCACATCAAGAGACTCTTCAATTCCATCTGTCATCAAGTGTCGGAAGGGGACATAGAGATTTGCAAGATACACACAGATCTGAATGTGGCAGAATCATTGACTAAGCCTCTCTCACGAGCAAAACATGATCAACACCAAAGCTCCATGGGTGTTAGAATCATTACTATGTAATCTAGATTATTGACTCTAGTGCAAGTGGGAGACTGAAGGAAATATGCCCTAGAGGCAATAATAAAGTTATTATTTATTTCCTTAATTCATGATAAATGTTTATTATTCATGCTAGAATTGTATTAACCGGAAACTTGTGTGAATACATAGACAAAACATATAGTCCCTAGTATGCCTCTACTTGACTAGCTCGTTAATCAAAGATGGTTATGTTTCCTAACCATAGACATGTGTTGTCATTTGATGAACGAGATCACATCATTAGGAGAATGATGTGATGGACATGACCCATCCGTTAGCTTAGCATTATGATCGTGTTAGTTTCATTACTACTGCTTTCTTCATGACTTATACAAGTTCCTTAGACTATGAGATTATGCAACTCCCGAATACCGGAGGAACACTTTGTGTGCTACCAGACGTCACAACATAAAAGGGCAATTATAAAGGTGCTCTACAGGTGTCTCCGAAGGTGTTTGTTGGGTTGGCATAGATCGAGATTAGGATTTGTCACTCCGTGTTTCGGAGAGGTATCTTTGGGCCCTCTCGGTAATACTCATCACTATAAGCCTTGCAAGCATTGTGACTAATGAGTTAGTTGCGGGATGAAGTATTACGGAACGAGTAAAGAGACTTGCCGGTAACGAGATTGAACTAGGTATTGAGATATCGATGATCGAATCTCGGGCAAGTAACATACCGATGACAAAGGGAACAACATATGTTGTTATGCGGTTTGACTGATAAACATCTTCATAGAATAAGTAGGAACCAATATGAGCATCTAGGTTCCGCTATTGGTTATTGACCGGAGACGTGTTTCGGCCATGTCTACATAGTTCTCGAACCCGTAGGGTCCGCACGCTTAACGTTCGATGACGATTGGTATTATGAGTTTATGTGTTTTGATGTACCGAAGGTAGTTCGGAGTTCCGGATGTGATCGCGGACATGACGAGGAGTCTCGAAATGGTCAAGACATAAAGATTGATATATTGGACAACTATGTTTGGACATCGGAATGGTTCCGGATGAGTTCGGGCATTTACCGGAGTACCGGGGGGTTACCAGAACCCCCCGGGGAGTGTATGGGCCTTATTGTGCCTTAGTGGGAGAGAGGAGGAGGCGGCCAGGTGGAGGGCGCGCCCCCCCCCCCCCAAGCCCAATCCAAATTGGGTGGGTGGGCCGCCCCCCCCCCCCCCCTTTCCTTCCCTCTCTCTCCCCCTTCCTTCCTCTCCTACTCCAACTTGGGAAGGGGGAATAATCCTACCCCCGCTGGGAGTAGGACTCCCCCCTTGGTAGCGCCATAGAGGGCCGGCCCTCCCCCTCCTCCACTCCTTTATATACGGGGGAGGGGGCCCTTAGACACAAGTTGACAATTGTTTAGCCGTGTGCGGTGCCCCCCTCCACAGTTATACACCTCGGTCATATCGTCGTAGTGCTTACGCGAAGCCCTGCGCCGGTAACTTCATCATCACCGTCACCACGCCGTCGTGCTGACGAAACTCTCCCTCGGCCTCAACTGGATCAAGAGTACGAGGGACGTCCCCGAGCTGAACGTGTGCTGAACGCGGAGGTGCCGTACGTTCGGTGCTTGGATCGGTTGGATCGCGAAGACGTTCGACTACATCAACCGCGTTAACTAAACGCTTTCGCTTTCGGTCTACGAGGGTACGTGGACACACTCTCCCCTCTCGTTGCTATGCATCACATAGATAGATCTTGCGTGATCGTAGATTTTTTTTAAATTACCGCGTTTCCCAACAGGTGCGGGCCGCGGAGTTCCATATTTTCCTCCCCTGGTGAAGCACGGTTAGTCATTCGTAATTGTTAAGCGTACCACATAAAGATATTAAATCAATAATGACTGTTAGATTGAAAATTATGGGCCTAATCATGTTGTGCTGATTGGTTCCTGCGGGTTTGTGGGACTAATTCCGGGATGCACGTAAGAAAGTTCTTGTTTGATTGTTTAATAGTAGTGTAGATGTAGATCACGTACGCATGGCGCTAGGGTCTGGATGTCGAGGGAGCACCGCAGGGAGGAGAGGCGCGGTGCGGCGCGGCGCCGCAGGGCCGGGAAGCGTGACAGGATGGGAGGGACCATCTCCTCCTACCCCATGTCGCTCGGGTCATCCGAGGCGAGATCTTGAGGTTGTGGCACGTCGGTGAATACCGGAGGCGGTGGCGGCGGCGGCGGCCTGCGCTCGCATCCAGCAGAGGAGGAGCGGTGGGGGCCGACAGGAGCGGTGGGGGCGGCGGCCTGCTCTCACGTGCGTCCGAGGAAGATTGGTGGCGGCTCATCCGTGTGGTGGTTGCGGCGTCCGCTCGCGTCCGTCAACAGCGTAGCCTGGTGCGTTGTGTGCCTACTGCCTAGTGAACAGTTTCTTTTTTTACTGCGTGATTGTAGGGGCTACGGGCCGCGGAGTTCCATATTTTCCTCCCCCGGTGAAGCACGGTCAGTCATTCGTATTTGTTAAGCGTACCCCATAAAGATATTAAATCAATGATGACTGTTAGATTGAAAATTATGGGCCTAATCGTGTGGTGCTGATTGGTTCCTACGGGGTCGTGGGACTAATTACAGGGTGCACGTAAAAAAAAATTTGTTTGATTGTTTAATGGTAGTGTAGATAGTGTAGAAGTGTAGATTTAATAGTAGTGTAGATTAGGACGCCGGTGTCCGGATCAGAATCTGATCCATGTATCCTTCTAATTTATTAGTTTTATTATCCTTTGTACTTTGTCAAGAATTAGATATTATGCCAATATAATGGACGAGTTAACGGATTCCTTTTTCCAGCACTACATCTCCATGATTTCTCTGTCCTATTCGACGAGTTTTATATGAACACGCGATCACATGTCGTGCTATATGTGTTTCCCGTGCTTTTCTTTTTTCCGAATGTGTTCTTCTCATTTGCCCCAATGGCTTCAGAAACTGACTCTACAGATGTTCATTCTGTATCATGAAATAACAACATGCTCCTCGCATTTTCCCTATGGCTTCTACCGGTTCTCCCTCTCTTTTCTTCGCCAATCAAACATTCTTGATGGCAAACAATGCGTTGGTTAACAATTGTATTCCAGCCAAAACGTCTAGAGCAGACAACACACTGGTATACGTACAGTAATAATCTGGAGAAAATAAAGTAGGATTTTTTTTTTAGATGATAGTATATAGTCACAACCGGAAGTGGGAGACACAATTTTAAACTTGGTAACGGAGCTAAATACAATTGTCTGACACAGGCCGCAGAGCCAAAATTGTATTATGTCAATCCCATAAAATGTCTTCTCATGCCTTTTTTATTGCAGCAAATTGACGGACCATCATTATTTTTAGTATGTATTATATGCGATTAATGTACAGTGAAACGAAAAAAAACAATAAGATCGGAAATTCGTTGGTGCTCCCGGAAGCGCACGCTCCTGCACAAAAAAAAAAATCAAAGTGTGAAAAAATTCCAAACAAAATTTGAGGCATACACCTTGACATTATATGTATACAGGTCGGTTAGCTACTAGACTATCCCACCCTGCCCCTTGTACCAAGAGATCAAAGAAATAGAAAAGCCCACGAGCAACACACCCCTGTAGCTATCATGCAAGTCTTCCCGATCTGTTTCTTAGTTGGTCAAGTTGACGCGATCGAGTGTTTCCGTGGAGGTTGATCCGATTAGAGCCGTTGACGTGCGTACGTCTAAAGCTAAGACGTACACGTACCGCAAGCTAGCCAAGAATCAATCAAGATATCATGCAAATCTCTTCGTATCGTAACTTAATAGGTAATTAATTGATGAGAACTGGTCAGCCATAGAAGAGTCTGAAGATACGTACCGACGCTTGGTTGACAATTGAGATTCTATTTCCTGACAGATAGATTAATTAATTCTTCTCTTGATACGACCGCGTGTAATTTAAGAACGATACCTGTGTGTTTGCTTGTTAGACTCGCCACAGTAAAAAAAAAGTAACTTGAACTAATAACATCTATACTTTATTAGTCTATATCACTACCTCTGTAGTGAGGAGTAATATATATATGTATGATGTCATATAACTTTTGAAAAGGCTATGAGGAAGCCTGGCAACTTCGTCGCAGCGCACCAGACCGAGGAAACAGCGACCGCTTGAACCAAGTCCGCCGCAGCGCCGACTCGCATGAAAATCTCCCGTAGCAACTCCAGGTCTCCAAGTACAGCTTCCAACGAAGAGCAAACAACCATTGTGGCCCTAGACACTAGCTCAGGAGCGGGAGAGAGGATATGTGGGCAACTGCAGGCAAGAGACGAAGTGGGGAAAAAAAATTATATGAGACCCACATAAAATTTTGGGCATCAAATGGTAAAATAGCCATCACCTCCTCGATCGGCTCATGCACGGGAAAAAAATCCATCAAAGTGTTTCTAGATCTAGAGATGGGGACGGAAAAAGTTTTCCCACCAAGTTTTAAGTTGAGGTCATCGAGTGTCGGAGCATCTACGCGGAGCTTTTCTGTGGATGCCCGATCAAAAGATCAAAGTCGTGGACCTCGAAAACGTGAAAGTCTAGGAAGGCATCAACATCTCCATGCATTATGCATACACCGTGTAGAATTCCAAACCCTTCAAGGATGAGTCAGGATGGACTTTTAGGATTTATCGGTTGGGGCCAGAGATCTTTGCCTAGAATGGTTAGCGAAAGAAGTTGAGATGAGGTTATCTCCTACCGTGGGATTGTATAAGGGAAAAGTAGTGGCTGAACCTCAGCTCGGTGCACCAACATAAGAGCATCTCCAACGGCCGCACAAAAATTCCGCGCCCAATAAACGTTATAGCGCGTCATTGTAGCATTTTTAAAGCGCCGGGACCAACTCTGCTTTAGCAGGTGCCCAAAAACGCACGCCCAGAAAGTAGACAGTGCAAATTGTGAAGCGCGCGCAATCCGGCGCCCCAAATATGTTGCGCGCGGTAGCGTTTTTCAACGCGCGCGCAAAAACTTTTAGCACTACAGCTTCTGCTGGAGCTGTCCGGCGCCCAAAAAGAAAAAATTTTAGTGCGCGGAACTCTTTTTGGGCGCCTGTTGGAGATGCTCTAAGAAAACATAGCAAAACATTTCTAAAAATTCTAAAACTTTATGGAAATGATCATGAATAAATGTTATGGGGCTTTTGTAAAGTTTGATGGTCAAATATCATACCACTGTACACAAAAGATAAAATTATAAAGGGGCGTCATCTTTTGCAGGAGCTCTATCAAACGAGGAAACCAAAACAGCCCAGCCTGTTTTCCAAAAAATGGTTCACCGAAGGTAGGCGTAGGCAATAGCATGCACAGGGGATATGGAGCTTTACTGCAATGGGGGTGAAGTGGATTAGTATAGGTCAGATTAGACACAAAACATGTACTATTAAACTCTTCATACTATTATATTCTAATAACTTTGCGGAATTGGTCTCTACCTCCACCGTTTCCCTTTTTCGTGTACGGAACTTATTGGCCAGTTGTGTAACCATTTCTTCAACTATGACAGATGATGTTTAAACTATATATACAGTTGCCGCCTTCTATATATATAGCACGCATCTCCCGCTCACAGCCATAGTTGCCACTCCTGCATCAATCATGGCAAGGACACCGAGGACGACAATTTTACACCTTGTCCTAACCCTCTGCATCATCTCGGCCCAAAACACGCCCTCTTTGGCTTCCACTGCAATCGATGAATTCCTTGGCTGCATCTCCGCCGACATCCCGTCTCGCCTCATCCAGACCCCGGCAACCCCGTCCTACTCTGCCCTCCTGCTGTCCACCGCCTGGAACCTCCGCTACATCCTGCCGGACACCTCGAAGCCTATAGGAATCATCGCGGCCACCGAGCACGCCCACGCGCAGACCACCGTGCGCTGCGGCCGCCGCCACGGCGTCCGCGTCCGCGTGCGCAGCGGCGGCCACGACTACGAGGGCCTCTCCTACGCCTCCGTCCACCTCCACAACCAGCCCTTCGCGGTGCTGGACCTCGCCGCTCTCCGGGCGATCCACGTCGACCCGGCGCGTGCTGAGGCGTGGGTCGAGTCCGGCGCCACCGTCGGCGAGCTCTACTACGCCGTCGGCGCCGCCAGCCGCTCGCTCGGGTTCCCGGCCGGCTCGTGCCCCACCATGGGCGTCGGTGGCCACCTCAGCGGCGGCGGGTTCGGCTCGCTGGCACGCAAGTACGGCCTCTCCGCCGACAATGTCCTCGACGCCGTCGTCGTGGACGCCAACGGAAGGCTGATGAACAGGAGCACCATGGGGGAGGACCTCTTCTGGGCTATCTGTGGCGGAGGCGGCGAGAGCTTCGGCGTCGTGCTGTCGTGGAAGGTGCGGCTAGTCGCCGTGCCGGAGACCGTCACGGTGTTCAGCATCATCCGGTCAAGGAACCAATCTGCCATCGAATTGGTTACCAAATGGCAAGAGATCGCGCCGGTTTTACCTCAAAACCTCTACCTCCGCGTGCTCGTGCTGAACCAGCAGGCTACTTTCCAGGCGTTGTTTCTTGGCCGGTGCGGCTGCCTCCATGGGCTCATGCAAGACCGCTTCCCTGAGCTTGGAATGACGAAGCAAAGCTGCCAGGAGGTGAGCTGGGTCCAGTCCACGGTCTTCTTCGGCTTCTCCACGACGTCCATACCAGCGGAGCAGCTCCTCAACAGGAGCAGCAATCCGCGCTACTATCTCAAGGCCAAGTCCGACCACGTGCAAGAACCCATTCCAAGGGACGTGTGGGAGAGCATATGGACGGCGTGGCTCGAGAAGCCCGAGGCCGCGCTGCTCATGCTGGACCCTTACGGCGGCTTGATGAGCAGCATCTCGCCGTCGGAAACGCCGTTCCCGCACCGGCAGGGGAACCTTTACCAGCTCCAGTACTACTCGTTCTGGTACGAGAACGGGACGGCAGCAGCGGAGAAGCGAATGCGCTGGGTCAGGGGACTGTACAGGGAGATGGAGCCTTACGTGTCCAAGAACCCAAGGGCTGTGTATGTCAACTACAGGGACCTTGACCTCGGGACGAATGAGTTGGACGGTAACGTGACGAGCTATGAGAAGGCCAGAGTCTGGGGAGAGAAGTATTTCAAAGGAAATTTTAAGAGGCTGGCAGCTGTGAAGACCATGGTGGATCCCGATGATTTCTTCAAGAATGAGCAGAGCATCCCTCCTCTTCCCGCTGCCAAAATATAGATTCCGTTTGATCTGATATGGGCGCTTTCATTTCTTTGGAGTGTGCAGTGCTCGTGATTGCCTTTGCATGTCTTAGCGGTTTCGTCTTTGAGACTCGTTAATTTTGGTCTCTATGGCTAAAATCGTGCGTCTTGGTGATGTGACGTGTTTATAATCATGGTTGGAATAAAAAGAAACGTGTATTGTGTCAAGTTTATGAAAAATAATAAATAAAATGGAATGATATTGTCCCTTTGTCCAAACTGTGACTGAGCTCTTCGCTGTGATAGGTGTGTCCTTGCACGAAAGGCACTACACGGACACGCAATCAAATGTGCATGCTAGAGCATCTACACCAGGACTTAGACAAATCCGCCTCCCTAAAGTTTAGTACGGTACGAGTTGACCCCGACACTGATAAGCATCCTTGATTCTACTCGAGTACCCATAGGGTTTGTAAATATGACTCCAGTTAAGACAACAATTACATCGTCTCGTCTAGCGATTTTAAAATATGTCCTTTTCTCTTAAAGAGAATGGAAGCATTTCACTTCCCTGAATATAGAGTTCGTGGTGCATATGTCCACAAGGCACATTTCATCTTTCATCAGATTGACCCCCCTAGAAATCCATATACAGACTTGAAGATCCTCAATATGAAAATTGTTGTCAGACATATAAAATACATACAAATGTGGTGTACCAAAGTGCTGATACAATATATTGTAATATACAGTATACCATGACAACAATAATTATGTTCTTATTAGAACATCAGAAATGTACATAAATTATATTGACCACTCAGGAGATTGAGAGACTAGACAAAGTCTTCAACCATGTTAGTTGAGTCGGGTTGATGGTTGAAGTGGGCTTCAAACCTTTGCCCTTGAGGTCCTTTGTGTCTCAGGGATTGCTGATGCATAAGAGCCAAATGCTGAGATCTGGATTGATATAATACCTTACGATGTATAAGGCAACATATTTTTTCTGTTAGCAGTGTGCCTCCGACTAGAGGTGAATCCACGGGTCTTGGGTTGCACACATTATCTCATGAGACACAAGAGCGATCATGATCTCCATGGCCCAGGTGGGGCAGTGGTGGCCATTAAGAGCGTATGCCTCAAATTTTGTAGCCATCGATTACCAGAGATAATTAATTTACGGTCACTAAATTAAAAACCATCATGGTTAGTGTTGTAATAGAACTGCAAATATTTGATACTCAAGTGAATAACTTGAAAAATTCTCAACCTCAAAATGCGCAAACATAACACATTGAAGATCACAAAGATCTCACAGTAATAGGCTGCATAATCTGACAATGTGAGTAGATGCGCATGTTTCTATTACCTTGTGTATGTTAGCAATTTAAAAATAAAAGAAATACACGCTGGAGGTAATCGCTTGTCGAGATTGACACAACGTAGACCTCACAGTAATAGTTGATAGTCTGCAAATGAGCACTAGATCCAACTCATTATCTTGTGATTCCAAATACAATGGGGGAAATATAACTCAAAAAATTGCAAGTTTGATATACGAGATAAATTAATCTCAACCGCAAAAACATGTTTTTGAGAATTTGATGTGGTAAACACATGGAACATGTCAAGTATCAACATGCACACATTTCTGGAGTTTTGAAACTCAACAGAAAATTGGTTAAACGCATAACACTAGTAGTTGGACCATGTTGACACGAATTAATCGCAAGACTTATACACACGAGCCTACTATGGAAATAGATAAAGCCGCAAGGGCTAAAGTGTATAACTCGCGAAGAGATAAGGCTCACGGCCTTTCCATGCGAGGTTAAAAAAACGAGACCAGCCCGGGCTATACTAGCATGTTGGTATTTTTTATAAAAGAAAACTCCGTGAGCACCAAACGCTCAAGCCGAGACTTGAACCCTGGTAGGCTGGTTGTGAACTCCCGCGCCTTGTTAACTGAGCTACGCTCAGTTCTCTGCATGTGAGGTTACGAAACGAAGGATTCGTCTTGGCTCACGCCGCCGTCTACGGACGCTGCCGCATTGCTGGTCTTGCCGCATGCCGGCCATGAGCGGCTGTGGCCATCGTAGGCCGTCACATCCATTCGTTGCTAGGGTCCGTGGATGCGCAGGGAGCCGCTAGGCCGAGCTTCGGAGGTCGGGTCGAGGCCGCCGCGTGCTGTGTTGCGCCGGAGCGATGACCCACGAATGAGCACCAGAGGGCGCCACCTCCAGGACCAGCATCAAGGCCGGACTACGCATCGCAGCTGGTAGCGCCACATCCCCGGCAACCGCTTTGGACGCTGGGAACGCGGTCGCAGCTGGTAGCGCCACATCCCCGGCAACCGCTTTGGACGCTGGGAACGCCGCGTAGGGCGAGCCCGACTTTAGGACCGTGGCTGCGGGCCGGACTACGCATCGCAGCTGGTAGCGCCACATCCCCGGCAACCGCTTTGGACGCTGGGAACGCAATCGCAGCTGGTAGCGCCACATCCCCGGCAACCGCTTTGGACGCTGGGAACGCCGCGTAGGGCGAGCCCGACTTTAGGACCGTGGCTGCGGGCCGGACTACGCATCGCAGCTGGTAGCGCCACATCCCCGGCAACCGCTTTGGACGCTCAGAACGCGGTCGCAGCTGGTAGCGCCACATCCCCGGCAACCGCTTTGGACGCTGGGAACGCCGCGTAGGGCGAGCCCGACTTTAGGACCGTGGCTGCGGGCCGGACTACGCATCGCAGCTGATAGCGCCACATCCCCGGCAACCGCTTTGGATGCTCGGAACGCTGCGTAGGGCGAGCCCGACTTTAGGACCGTGGCTGCGGGCTCTGCTTGCCATCTCCGATGGCTGCCGCCACGCGAAGGTCGGGTGTGTTAAACACCAGTTGTAGCGTGACAGGAGGTTACATTACTTGCGCATTGCGCATAGATATTAGGTAGTTAGGAGAGAGCTTTATCTTAACCTAGAGTTCTTATCTCTATCTCTTTCCTCCTTCCCAAGATTGTAATTCAAACTCCTGTATGTGTTATCCAGGGAGGTGCGCCCCTGTCTTTATAACACGCAGCAGCGCTCCCACGAAGGGTAAGACGCTTTCGCCTATTCGCACATGGTATACAGAGCCTCCTCTTCCAAACCCTAGCTGCTCCATAGTCCAAAGCCATGTCTTCCTCCAGCGCCGCCCCAAGCAATCTAGGTTAGGTCACGGAGAAGCTCTCCCGGACGAATTACGTCCTGTGGCAAACCCAGGTTACGCCGCAGCTCAGGGGAGCCGGGCTCTTCGGCTACGTCGACGGAACGATGCCGGAACCCACCCCCCTCCTCGTCACCAAGGACAAGGAGGGCAAGGAGTCGTCGACGCCCAATCCTCTCCACCCCATCTGGGTGAGGGAAGATCAACAAGTGCTCGGCTACCTCCTCAACAACCTCTCCAAAGAAGTGCTGATCGCGGTGACCACGGTCACCACCGCGCACGCCCTCTGGGTGGCGCTTGCAGGCATGTTTTCCTCTCAATCTTTGAGCCGTGTTAACAATATTCGCACTGCCTTGATCAATGCACAGAAGGGCACCCAATCGGTTGCTGCATATTACGCTCATATGCGTGGCCTTGCGGATGAACTCGCCGCGGCTGGCAAGCCCATCCAGGACGATGAGTTCATCTCCTACCTGCTACATGGGCTGGACATGGACTACCAGCCCCTCGTCTCCGCCCTCGATGCCCGTGTCACGCCGATCTCCATCGACGAGCTGTACTCCATGCTGAGCAACTTCGATCAGCGTGTGGCACAGTTTCACAACTCCGGCGGCGGCTTCAAATCTTCGGCCAACGCCGCCACTCGCGGGCGCGGCGGGTACTCCTCGCGCTCTCGTGGTCCTCCCCGACACAAGGGCAAGCAAGGTGGTGGCAGCTCCAGCAACTCCTCTCGCGGCGGACGTCCCAACTTCACCAACAACAGGGGCCGTCGCGGCGGGGGCGGCAGCGGTGGCGGCTCGGGCAGGTCATGGCCCGATGCAGTACGCTGCCAGATTTGCGGCAAGCCGAGCCACACGGCCAAGGATTGTTGGTATCGCTTTGATGAAGACGATGCCTCCTCGGATGAAGATGACAAGGTAGCTGCCGCCACCGACGGGTCATATGGTGTTGATACAAATTGGTATCTTGACAGTGGTGCTACCAACCACCTCACGGGAGAACTTGAGAAGGTGACTCTTCGTGAGAAATATCATGGCAAAGACCAAATTCACACGGCAAGTGGTGCAGGTATGAGGATAAATCACATAGGTCATTCAGTTATACATACCCCCTCTCGTAAGATTCATCTTAGAAAATTTTTGCATGTCCCTAGTGCCAACAAAAATCTTCTCTCCGTTCATCGCATTACCATTGATAATCATGTATTCATTGAATTCCATCCTTTCTTCTTTTTGATTAAGGATCAGGCCACGAGGAAAATTCTCTATCGAGGTAGATGTATTCGAGGGCTTTACCCGTTGATTCCGGAGTTTAGAAGATCAAATAAACAAGCTTGTGGTGCTATCAAGATCTCTTCCACACGATGGCACGATCGTTTAGGACATGCATCTTTTTCTTTAGTTGAACGTTTGCTTAGGAAAAATAAGCTCCCGTTTGTTGGTGAGCAAAATCTTGAAACTATTTGTGATTCTTGCCAAAGAGCAAAATGTCATCAATTACCTTATCCTATATCTACTAGTGTTTCTACTCAACCGTTGCAATTAATATTTTCTGATGTTTGGGGTCCTGCTCCCACCTCGGTTGGTCGACACACATACTATGTTAGTTTTATTGATGACTATAGCCAATTTTCCTGGATTTATCTTCTCAAGAAAAGATCCGATGTTTTTCAAGTGTTCAAAAATTTTCAAGCACTTGTAGAACGTAAGTTTGACAGCAAAATTATTGTTGTCCAATCCGACTGGGGAGGGGAGTATGAGAAGCTCAACTCCTTCTTTCAAACCCTTGGCATATCCCATCATGTGTCATGTCCTCACGCTCACCAACAAAACGGGTCGGCCGAACGCAAACATAGGCATATAGTTGAGGTTGGTCTAGCTCTCCTTGCCGGCGCTTCTATGCCCCTTAAATTTTGGGATGAAGCTTTTCTCACGGCAGTTCACATTATCAACATGCTTCCTAGATGAGTTATCAACAATGACACACCCACCGAGCGACTTCTTCATGTCAAACCCGACTACACATCACTTCGTGTATTTGGGTGCGCCTGTTGGCCTAATCTCAGACCCTACAATTCTCGCAAGCTCATGTTTCGCTCCAAACAGTGTGTTTTTCTCGGATATAGCTCTCAACACAAAGGGGTCAAATGTCTAGATGTCTCCACTGGTCGAGTTTACATATCTCGTGATGTTGTATTCGATGAAACCAAGTTTCCCTTTGCTGATTTACATCCAAATGCCGGTGCTTTACTTCGGAAAGAAATTCTTCTTTTGTCTCCAAATCTAACCGGCCTTGCCAATGGGGAGTATAATTCTGATGATACTACTGTGACTAACCCTCTCACCACGTTACATGAGTTATGTGATACAGGAAGCCATGTTGCAGAAAACGGAGTTGGAAATAATGAAGAAAATCGCCCAACAGGGCCATATTTCATGTGCCAGGATTTGGGGAGCAAATCTCCCTTGGGATTGGAGCCGGCAGGCGCGGCAGACCCGCCAGCAGGATCCGCTCCGGGATCGCCGCTCGCAGATCGCCCAGGCGGATCTCCCTCAGATTCCGCGCCCGAATCGTCTGCTTCTCCCGCTGCGTCCGACCGTTCGCCCGAAGGTGGTCCCGCCTGCGCCACGCGGCAGCCAGCGGCTGGAGGCGCCGGCCCGCACTCGCCAGGGCCCGCAGGCGGTCGCTTTCCGCCTCAACCCGTCTGCTACAAGCGGCGGGATGTGCGTCGCCCAACTGGCTCGGGCCCAACGGGCCCCACACCTGGCGCACGCGGGGGATCGGCACCATCATTGCTGCGGCACGAGCCCTGTGCGGCGGGATCCTCTGTGGCGCGTGTGCCTTCGCCACCTGCTGCTGCCTCGTCTACTCCGTGCACAGAGGATCCGGCCTCTGTCTCTGGTACGGCAGCAGTGGATCCCACAGAATCTGCTCCGGGATCAGCATCTGCAGCACCTACGGGATCTTCTGTGCCGGAGCCAGCTATGTCACGACGCACTCGTCTCCAACAGGGGGTAATACATCCAGTAAATTACAAACGCATGTCAAAATTTGGTATGATCTGCTCCACAGGTGAACCAGGTAAACCATATTCACTTGAGGAAGCTCTTGGTGATGAAAATTGGAAACAAGCAATGAAAGAAGAATACATGGCCTTAAAGAGGAACAACACATGGCACTTAGTCCCTCCACGGAAAGGTAAAAACCTTATTGACTGCAAGTGGGTTTTTAGGATTAAGAGAAAATCTGATGGCACTATTGATCGTTACAAAGCAAGACTTGTAGCAAAAGGTTTTAAACAACGGTATGGCATAGACTATGAAGACACTTTCAGTCCAGTTGTAAAAGCTGCTACTATCCGTCTTGTGTTATCCATTGCTGTTTCCAGGGGATGGAGTCTCAGACAGCTAGATGTTCAGAACGCGTTTTTGCATGGTGTTCTGGAAGAGGAAGTGTACATGAAACAACCTCCTGGGTTTGAAAATAAGAATGCACCTTCTCATGTATGTAAACTTGACAAAGCCTTATATGGATTGAAGCAGGCTCCTCGAGCATGGTACTCACGGTTGAGTCACAAAATGCAAGCACTTGGTTTCATACCTTCAAAGTCTGACACTTCCTTGTTCATTTATAACAAGTGCAACACTCATATATTTGTTCTTATCTATGTTGATGATATTATTGTCACAAGTTCATCTAATGAGGCTATCACAGGCTTGTTGAAGGATCTAAGTGCAGAATTTGCTCTCAAGGACCTTGGAGACTTACATTATTTCCTAGGGATAGAAGTGAAGAAACATGATAATGGTCTTCATCTCTCTCAGGAGAAGTATGCAACAGATTTGGTAAAAAAGGCTGGTTTGCAAGGATGTAAAGCCTCACCTACTCCATTATCAAGCTCAGAAAAATTATCCCTTACAGAAGGGCAGCCTTTGGATCAAGATGACAGCACAAGATACAGAAGTTTGGTAGGTGCGCTTCAATATTTGACACTTACACGGCCTGATATCTCCTTTGCTGTTAATAAAGTCTGTCAGTTTCTTCATGCACCCACCTCAGTTCATTGGACTGCTGCAAAGCGTATAGTTAGATATGTCAAGAATACTCTCAATGTTGGATTGAATTTCAGTAAGTCATCATCTACCCTTTTGAGTGCTTTCTCAGATTCTGACTGGGCAGGCTGCCTGGATGACAGGCGGTCCAATGGTGGCTTTGCAGTATTTTTTGGTCCAAACTTAATTTCATGGAGTGCAAGAAAGCAGGCAACTGTTTCTAGATCCAGTACTGAGGCAGAATACAAAGCTTTGGCAAATGCAACAGCTGAGATCATATGGGTGCAATCACTTCTGAAGGAACTTGGTGTAAGAAGTACTCAAGTTCCATGTCTATGGTGTGATAGTCTGGGTGCTACATATCTTTCTGCCAATCCAGTTTTTCATGCTAGAACTAAACACATCGAGATAGATTTTCACTTTGTCAGAGAACGAGTGGCTCAGAAGAAACTTGATATACGTTTTGTGCATTCCAAGGATCAGATAGCAGATGGGTTCACAAAGCCTCTTCCCACACGAAGCTTTGAAGACTTCAAGCATAATCTCAACTTGATGAAGTTGTGATTAAGGGAGGGTGTTAAACACAAGTTATAGCGTGACAGGAGATTACATTACTTGCGCATTGCGCATAGATATTAGGTAGTTAGGAGAGAAGTTTATCTTAACCTAGAGTTCTTATCTCTATCTCTTTCCTTCTTCCCAAGATTGTAATTCAAACTCCTGTATGCGTTATCCAGGGAGGTGCGCCCCTCTCTTTATAACACGCAGCAGCGCTCCCACGAAGGTAAGACGCTTTCGCCTATTTGCACAGGGTGGAGAGAAGCGTGCCCCACGCACGCTGGAGGGCGTCGCCGCTGACGAACGGCCGAGAGCCGTCGTCTCCAGTGCTGCCACACCGGAAGACTTTGCGGCTCGCCGTTGCTTGGCCGCCTCTGTTCGCTGGGGTTGAGAGCCACGCCGGCAATCACCGAGATCCTGCCGAGGACACCGTCTTCGCTTATCTGGAAGGAGGGCCGCCAGCCTCGCGTTGGAGGCTGAGTAGCATCGCCGAGAGCGCTCGCGCTGGCCGCAGTGTGACGGAGGGCGCAAGCGTTGTGCTTGTTGTCAGTCCCGGCCATTGGATCTTGCGTCAAAGGGCATGAACACGTGGTGCCCCCAGACGATGTGGTCCATCGCCGCCATCTCTGCCTTAGGCCGGTGTGATGCGGTGTGCAGCCGCCGTCTCTGCCGGTTTCCTCTCTGGCATTTTCTCTCAATAGAGTGTGCTGATAACGTGTTACAAAACTAGAGAAAATAGACAGAGATGTAAAAGTGAATGGTGTCTCTTTCGTTGACGGTGATGCTTATATACAAGTTGGAGGGACGCATCTGTTCCATACGGATGCGACGGTTAGCATTAGTGCTAATTGACCGACCGAGGGAAGATTTACCGCATAACTAACACATGTTAATTAACTCTAACAAAATTTACCACTGCGGCTGCTACACAGCTCATCCAGCGAAGGCCAAATTTGATGTTTTGAACCTTTTGCAAAAGCTTAGCCGAATCCGGCCCTGGCTCAAAAAAAAATCAGGATCTGACCCTTTTCCTACTGCGGGGGTCGATGACAGTAGGGTATACTAGCCTACCGCCGAGGCCCCTGGCGGGCCCTACCACCAAACATTCACTGTATTTGATACTTGAAAATTATTTGCGGCAGGGTGTGCATCCCTACCGTGTAGGCTCTTATACCACACTCTTATACCCTACCGTCATCGACTCTGGCGGTAGAAAAAGGATCAGATCTAAAAAAAAAATCAGTCTAGGGTCAACTTCGGCTAAACTTTCACAAAGGGTCAAAACACGAATTTTAGCCCCAGCGAACCCACACACCAGGATGAGCCCGTTCCTAAATAGTATAAATCTTTTTAGAGATTCCACCATGGCCTACATACGGAGCAAAATGAATTAATCTACACTCTACAATATGTCTATATATATCCATATGTACTTTGTAGTAGAATCTCTAAAAATACTTATATTTAGATACGGAGGGAGCAGAAAACATCTGCCACAGCCCACAGGCCCATAAAACAGTACGGAGGTCCACATTCCAGCCAGAGCAAACCTCCTGCTAGCCTGAGCGTCGCCCAAGATAGCGACGCATAAACTTGAAGAAGACAAACATCACCGATACAATTCAACAGCTACGTAGGTTACTATAATAAGGCAGTCCAGTATTAAGCCCGTACACATACACCACACTGGAAGGTAGGATGGTTTTGCCCATCTAGTACACAAATACATATATTAACAGCTCCAGTGGCGTCGTCATCAGGCCTCTTCTTCGATCAGCAGCTTGGCTACTGTTAAGATCTACTCCCTCCGTTCCTAAATATAAGTCTTTGGAGACATTCCACTATGGACCACATACGGAGTAAAATGAATGAACTACACTCTAAAATGCATCTATATACATCCGTATGTTGTCCATAGTGAAATCTCTACAAAGACTTATATTTAGGAACGGAGGGAGTAGATAAAACTTCTTCACCTTACCTTGGCTATTGGAAAGAGACATCATGCATCTCCCAGCGGTAGGAAGGAAGAGGTCCCCTGTTACCAGAAGCATAGCCATGATTACTACTGGTTTCCAAACAATTTCTACTCCCTCCGTTCCCAAATATTTGTCTTTCTAGGCGTTTCAAATGGAAACAACGTACAGATGTATGTATATATATTTTAGAGTGTAAATTCACTCATTTTGCTTCGTACGTAGTCACTTGTTGAAATCTCTAGAAAGACAAATATTTGAAAACGGAGGGAGTAGGAAATAAACATTTCTCACAGTTCGGACCATAAGCAATGATCCTATAGACCATAACCAACAGTGTCAAACTATGAGAGGATATTACCTTGCATAGTATTGACAATATGTAACCCTCTTCAAATTTCATGTTTGAAACACACAAGGGTTCTGCATATGCAAAAAGCGCAGAACTACTAGCAAGAATGACCATGTTGAAGAAGTAATCTTAATGAAAGGTTCACTCCATGTCTATACTGTCTAAAAGAGGACCATGTCAGCAAACACAGGCTTTCAGTACTGCTTTTACCTCACTAGGTGTTGGATGAGACTGCGAAGGAGGTGAATCAATGGTTGATGGCTCCACTGCTATTGTTGACAGATGGCTGGGGTACCTGAAATCATAGGCAACAGCTGATAGTAAGATGATGGAAAAACAGACACCTAGGCAACACATAAAAAAAGTAGCACATCACAGCATAGCAGAAATAGATAATTTCATCTTTGTTGCTTATTATATTCCAATGAACTCCAATAATGAATATAACAGTTTAGTTGCTTTTAGGCTTGATTACATATTTTTAAACTTGGTGCCCATAGGTTTTTTCTTCCTCTTTTTACATTCAAAACACATAATACAAAATTGCACAGAACATGTCAACCCATCAACCGTAACAGCACATGTGAGAGTTACTACCAACAAAATGTATCTTGCGAGTAATTTTTAACACGTGAAGATGGTCCGTTCCAGGGCTACAGAGCTACAGGTCAATAGAGGAGATAGCAGCATATCATAAGCTTCACCAATGTTTTTACCTCATGAGGTCCAAACTCACTGCTATAAGTGAAAAGCCGTTTTAATGGTGGTGGCTGCTGCCACAGTGGCTGGTTGTTGTGACGACCATGTACAGGGGCAAACGATGCATAACCAGGGCCACATGGTCCATCTGGCTTGTTGAAGTATTGCCGCGCTGGCTGGAATGGTACATTCTAATTAATCTTTCTTGATGATGATAAGAAAATAGACAACTGTGAAACAGGGTATATGGAATACGACATAGCATATTGTTTTGGGGCCACAATGACTGCCCAGGGGGATAGCATGGCGCATCCCACTTTTTGAAGCACTGCTGTTGTGTCTGTAAATGGTGCATTCTAATTAATCTTGCTGAACGGTTAAGGGAATATGGATTGGAAACAGGGCATATAGGATTGCCAACTATCAATGCATGGCAAAGCGAACAACAGCACAAGGACGATATTCACAAAAGCAAATTCACACGGATCTCGGCCAAATATACCTTCCGCTCTTTCTTCCGCTCTAGCTCATGCTCTATCTCCTGCTCTAGCTCCAGCACCTTCTCGTCAAGCTGCTGCTCGCATCGCCAATAAAAGAGAAAGTGAGAGAGAGAAATCGGATGAGCCACTGATAATAAATAGAACGCAAATTAGACTGCCGTCGCGGAACCTTCCGCAGATTGTTTTCAATAGGATGGACCTGGGAAATATGATCATTCTGCATAATACTCCCAACAGCATTTCGTGCACGCTTGTTTTTCTGAGCCCATTCCCAAGGCCTGATGAACAGAAAGTCAATTAGGCAAGAGATCAGGTAAAACTAATTGGCGAATAGCCATCAAATTATAGAATGAATTGATCTAAGTCGGATCATAGGTGCCCAGGCCTTAGGAGAAGAGAGGTTCCGAAGAGAATAAGAAGCTTGCCTTTGGATTTTGCTCCTTGGTTCGCAGGAATTGAGCTCACCCACACAGATCTATGCACAAAAGAGATGGCAAGTTACTTGGCAAAAATTCTTTCTTTGAAATAAAAAGTGGTGCAAATTACTTACTGAGGAGTTGCTTGGATGATTTGCAGAGCTGCTAGCCTCCTCTGGGATCTTGCGACACGCTGAGACTTCAGTGCCTACAAGAACCGCCAAATTCATAAGCAACACCATACTCACAATCCTGGGTTTTCTTAGGGAACTGGCAAATATGCAGAAAACACACAAAGCAATATGCAGGCATCAGGCAGCCATCAAGTGGCTCCAAACAGCCCCCAGGTTAATTTGCCAAGGCAGGCAGTCACAAGAAGAACATAATAACTAAGTAGATAAGGACTGTAAGCATTGCATAGGCATGGCGAACAATAAGAGCAGCTAACAGTTACCTGGAGTCATATCCAGATGGCGGGACAATGTACAGGCAAAGAAAGGATGTTGAGGGTCATAGCGAAGTTCGTAATAAAAATCATCCGGAAGATAATACTTTCCAATTGCTTTCACTGCCTTGTTTCCCAAGTCAACAGCGGCCACCCATCCATCCTGAATACTAGGTTCCAACACAGATTTGAGATAAAGCATATCGTCACCATCCGGGCTCAGGATGGGGAAAGCTGAGTAGAGGTCCCCCAATGTCAACTTTTTGCCCAGCCCGGGCAACAAAGACGAATGCACTGATCCGTCGTCAACCAAGATGTCAGCGACATCAGCAGCGCATGTCTGGCGCCAACAGTTAGATGAAACTGTCCGAGTCCATGTGACAGCCCTACAGGCACCCCCAAAATAGAGCTGCTTGGAATTCCAATCCTCTTTGCGCTCGAGCGACATGATCAAGTCCGAATCGTAGACAAAACCCTCCTTGTCGCTCTGGATTCCAGGAGCAAGATTCTCCATCTCAATAAATTTGAGCACGCCATCAACGCATGTGAGATCCCGAAACCACCAGAGATTTGGGTGAGATTCGTCCTCTAGTTTTTTCTTTCTCTTTGCCGTGGTAGGCGGAATGGGACATTTTAGTTTGTATCTGTTCCCAGGCAACAGCTCCGGCAACGGGATGAAACTTACATGATCTTGAAGCAAGTCGCACATCAGCAGGCCGAGTGACAAATCAACCCACCCTAGTAAGCCTTCTCCAAGCGAGATCACCTTGTCGGGTATAATCCTGCCGACCCGAGGACATGGATTGGGCAGTGTCCTAGTGATCCAGGACTTTTTCTCAGACGAGTAGATTTTTAGGTGGTAGTCATCCGACGACGGCGCGAGGCAGAGAGCGGCCACGAGATAGTGGCTGCCGAGCTGCAGGATGCCGAACTCCCTGACCCCGCGCAGGTCATCGCGGTCGTCATCACAATACTCGTGGGGACAAGGAATACGGTCGAGCAACGGCGACTCACCGGCCTTGTACAGGAAATATTCAGATGCGTAGTGGCCGTTGAAGACGGCGCGGAAGAGGACGAAACGGCCCTCCGCGCCGACGCCGACCACGTGCGGCGAATCTGAGAACTCGGAATACGGGCGGTCTTGCAGATGAGGGGGACTGCAGCAGTGGATGGAGAAGATCGACAGCTGCGGTGGGTCGGCCATCCAGAAGGAGACCTTCATGGTAAAGCCATCCCTGGATATGACTGTGGCCGTGGTCTCGTTCGTGCTGTCGGTGAAGCGCGGTTTCCGGGAGAGGAGAATTGAGGCCAGCCGACGCCGACGGGAGGCGTTGGCGGCGTCGCCCATCACGACGGGGGTTCCGATTTGGGGGATCTGGTGTCGTCGCCGGAGTGGAAGGATTTGAAGATTAGGGTTATCTCTGTCTTCTCACGATCCCGAGACCTCTGTTTTTTAGATCAAAGCAACACAACGGAAAAGAAAGTTCATTAAAAGGAAGAAACCCGGTTCAGAGTCCTTCTAGAATTATTATTTTCTGAGATTTAGAATTCTTTTTTTGAATTAGATTTAGAATTCTTGTAGAAGGTTCCCAAAACCGGATCTTTGTCCTGTTTTACAAATGGGCCAGACCATCCGCTGGAGTGCGTTTCGGCGCATAGTTGACACATAACGCATCAAATAGAATTGCATTTTATTGATTAACGACCAGTTTTACCGGGATTACAGAAGTATCATACAGATTCATAAGCTATAAATATTGACCCTCCGATAAGGGTAAAGCATGCTTAGCTAAAAAATGTGCCTCCCATATTAGAGGTATGACCCTAAGTGCAAATCATGCTTAGCTAAAACAATATGCCTCCACATTAGAGGTACGACTCTCAAGAGCATAACTCGGGGGGTGTTTGGTTCAGGGATTTTTAGTCCCAGAGACTAGAAAAAGTCCCTAAAAAGTCCCTAGAAACCAAACGGGAAGGACTTTTTCTACAGGGACTAGAAAAAGACTCTACTGGAGAGTCTTTTTTGATTAGTCCCTGAGACAAGAAAAAGTCCTAGGACTTCTAAACCAAACACCCCCTCAAACTCCTCCTTAGTTTGGTTTATCTCCCTGACCACCGCAGTCTAAGGTCCATACGTGCCCTTGCAGATTTCAATGACCGCCTATTTGCAATCGCGTGCTATCAACATTCTTTGAAGGAGAAGATATTTAGCCAAGGACAGAGCCTCTCGACAAGCTAGGGCTTCAAGTGTAGCTAGTTTGACCATCCTTGGGAGAACTAATGCCAAGGCTCCCAAATAATGTCTAGAGTGGTCACGACATACTGTGCTAATAGCGCCTTATGCTCGTGCCTGCTAATTACACGTCAACGATTTATTTATTTATTTGCTCATCGAGTAGGTGGCGGAATCCAAGCAGGTGAATGGGTTCTTTGAACTAATCATGGTGGAGCTTGGTTCTTAACAATTAGAGATCTCTAGATGTTTTTTTCTTTGCGGGGTAAAGGGAGATTTCTATTACTCAAGGAGGCAAATCCGCAACCAAGTTTACAATGTCATACATACCCGAACCCAGCCATACTACAGTACGGGGGGTACTCCTACCGTAAGCAGCAAGAGTGTGGCTAACTTATTTTGTGAGCGGCTAATAGACGTGATAGAAATCTCCCTAGTCTCAGCATCCTTCATCCTCTTAATCTCCTCAACTAGCACGCGGTTCCTCGAGCGATCCCTTGTCGAAGCGTTCAACATGTTAACAGCCTCGACGTTATCCATCTCGATGAGAATGGGCAGATCCGTGCGGTGCAGGGCTAGCTCGAGCCCCTCCCTACACGCCGCCAACTCGGCTTCTAGGCCATTAACAAATGAGCGATTTTCCCTGCATGAAGTGAAGATGATGTCCCCCTGGTCTGTTCGCAAGACCATGCCCCCTCCAGCTGCTCCTGTAGCCGGTAGATAGCTGCCATCGACGTTCAATTTTGTCCATCCAGCCGGGGGTAGCGTCCACCGCAGCTCCACCTTCTGTTGTACACGCTCTTGTGGTGCCAGAAGACCAACCTAAACAACCATCTTTCCTTTCTCCATGTTACCTTGGGGCCACTGATGAATGCACAACAAGGAATTGATGTAACCTTGCAGAAATCTGCGTGATGCTTCCGTTGGAGGTGGGGGCTTGCCATGAGTTATTTCATTCCACACATTCCACACACGCCACATGACCATGGGGACTATCATACGTGTAGTGTCAGGTAGAGGCTCCAATAATGAGAATAACCATTCTGGACCTGTATGTATGATATTATCCACCTTGGGAATGGGCCAGTCCCGCGATCCCGCGCCATAGCATGCCACAACTCTTTCGCCAGGGGGTACCTACACATTGCATGGAAGCCATCCTCTCGTTCCACACCACAAAGAGGACACACTCAGAAAGCTCGAGGTGACGAGAGAATTTATTTGCCCAGGTAACGAGTCAGTTGGAAACCAGCCTCCATGCAAAGACGCGTACCTTTGGGGGAGCAGGGCACCCCCCACTAGTAGAAACCGGAGCTTTAAAACCGGTTCGTAAGGGCCTTTAGTGCCGGTTCTGCAACCGGCACTAAAGGGTGGAGACTAAAGCCCCCCCCCCCCTTTAGTACCGGTTCGGCACGAACCGCCACTAAAGGCCCACCACGTGGCGTGAGCTCGCGCCGTGGTATGGGGGACCTTTAGTACCGGTTGGTGTTACCAACCGGTACTAAAGGTATTTTTTTGAATTTTTTTTTGAAAATTTTGTAAAAAAATATTTGATTTTTTTTATTTTCAATTTTTTGAATTATTTTAATATCTAATCTCTAATCTCTAATCACCCCTCACCACTGCTTAATTTAATATCTAATCTCTAATCACCCCTCATCATTCTAAATCATCTAACTTCCCGGACGGTCACCATCCCTCTCACTACTCTAGCCTGAGCACGCTTAACTTTCGAGTTCTATTCTCCCTCGTTTCCAAGTCTGCACTTGTTGTTTTCCTGACAAATGTAAGTTGTCAATCCTATTAACCCTCAGCAGTTTAGCTTGAGCATTAGGTCACACGTTTCACCGTTTGAGTTTGGAACTATTATTCTAAAAAATATTTAGTAACACTAATATTTCTTGAATAAGTTTGACCATAGTTTGACCATAGTTTGACCACAGTTTAACCATAGTTTGACCAGATTTGACCAAAATTCAAAAAATTGAAACAATTATTTAGTAATTATGTAGCAACATTAATACTTCTTGAATAAGTAGTTGACCATAGTTTGACCAGATTTAACCAAAATTAAAAAAACATAAATTAGAGCATATCTTTTTTTCCTTTTACAATTTTGTCATTTCAAAAATTGTCCTAAACCCTAAAGCCGGGACTTAAAACGTCGGAAACTCTATGCTAAACAGTAAAAACTTAGGGTTTAAACCATAAAACCTAACACTAAACTCTGAAATCTAAACCCTAGCACTAAAGGCACAAAACGTCTAAAAAACGTCCAAAAACTCTATTTTCCCTTTGAAATTTTGAGATTTTAAAAAATTGTCGAAACGGAAAACTTGTTGTTTCAGCGGATCAATCTTTTTGTTCTGCAAATTTTGATACATTATATGTATTTTTCTGAATTAGGATGATTTAGTTATGATTTTTCCAAGTTTGAAAATTGCCATATAGTCCCGGTTTGTTTCTCCAACCGGGACTATAGGTTAGACCCCTTTAGTGCCGGTTCGTGGCACGAACCGGTACTAAAGGTTGGCCCTTTAGTACCGGTTTGTGCCACAAACCGGGACTAAAGGGGCTCGTGGGGCCCCGGCCCGACGCCAGCCTGCCACCACCCCTTTAATACCGGTTCGTGGCACGAACCGGTACTAAAGGTTCAACACAAACCGGCACTAATGCATAGCCGTTCGAACCGGCCATTAGTACCGGGCCAAAATCGAACCAGGACTAATGTGTCTCATATAAGGTCCTTTTTCTACTAGTGCCCATATGGTCTTCCAGATGGCGCGACGACCATCCGGTGCCCTGCTCGTTGCAGTCACCAGTGAACGCTCGCGCTCGTCCATGGCAAGCCGATATACGGAGCGAACGATGAAGATATCGTTCTTCTCCGGAGCCCATGCAATGACATCGTCGGTGATGTGAGGTGGCGTGTGAATGTTGGTGATGGTCGTGACGTCTGCCGGAAGGAAATACTGCTGTAGCACATCCGTACGCCAGGCGCAGGACACATCCAGGAGTTCCGAGACCCGGCGAAGACGGCAAGTCCCCTGCTGCGTGATCGGCTGGGCCGCCGGTACCGTTGGGAGCCAACGGTCGCGCTAAATGCGTATGTTCCGGCCATCTCTGACTCGCCAGACAATACCCTTTTTGAGGAGCTCAAGGCCATACTGGATGGCCTGTCATGTAGGGGATGTGTTACCAGAGAAAACAGTGTCCTCCAGTCGACCGTCCGGATAATATAGGGCTTTGAGGACCTACGCACATATGCTGTTAGGATTAGATATAAGTCTCCACGCCTGCCGTATCAGGAGGGCTTGGTTAAAGAGATGGAAGTCTTTGAAACCCAAACCGCCCTTCAGTTTATGAGCTAGAATATTTGGCCAAGCCGTCCAATGTGTTTTCCTCTTGCCCTCAGATGAACCCAACCAGAAGTTCCGCATCATCCTGTTGAGATCGTCGCACACTGACGTCGGAAGTTTAAAAAACCCCATAATATATGTTGGTATTGCCTATGCTACAGCTTTGATCATGGTCTCCTTTCCAGCAAGTGACAACGTGTCTCCCCAAGCAATGATCCGCTTCAGAAGCCTCGACTGCAAATTCTGAAATTTCCCCCTAGACATACGTCCGTCCGAAGTAGGCAAACCCAAATATTTTTTCTCAAAAGTAACAAGGTCAATATGTAGCACTGAACGAACCTTCTCCTGATTGTTTTCTGTACAAGACGTGCCAAATAGTGCACGGCACTTGGCCGGGTTAATGCACTCACCCGTTGCCTTCTCATACGTATTTAATAACTCATGCACCTTTCTAGCTTGTTCCTCCTCTGCTTTGAAAAACAAAAGAGTGTTATCTGCAAACAGTAAATGTGAGACACCTGGTGCACGCCTGCACACCTTTAGGGGAGTGAAATCGCCCATGTCCTCTCCATTTTTCAATAGCGCAGAGAGCCCATCAGCCACAAAAAGGAACAAAAACGGGGAGAGAGGATCACCTTGCCGAAGCCCACGCATCGGTGCAAACGAATCCAAGAGGGTCCCATTAAATTTAACTGTGTATCTTACCGAGGTGACGCAAGTTATAATCTAGTCCACCCACCGGCAAGCGAAACCCATCTTTTGCATCGTTTGCTTCAAGAAGGTCCAGTCTACCCTGTCATAAGCTTTGGATAGATCCAACTTGTAGGCACAAAAGCTTTTCCCTGGGTCCTTTTCCTGCTGAATATGATGTACGCATTCAAAAGCAACTAGAGCATTATCAGTAATCATCCATCCAGGAACAAAAGCACTCTGAGCAGGTGAAATAATATCGTCCAATAAGGGCCTCAACCGATTAACCAAGCACTTAGCAACTACCTTATAAATGACATTGCACAAACTTATAGGTCTGAGCTCCGTGAGTTTTTCTGGATTGTCTACCTTGGGGATGAGGACAATGGAGGTGTCGTTCACCCCATTCGGCATCACTCCTGTCCGGAAAAAATCCTTGACACAACTAATTGCCTGCTCTCTCATGACCTCCCAATTCCTCTGGAAAAAGAGAGCTGGAAAACCATCTGGGCCGGGGGCCTTAAGGGGGCCTATCTGGAACAATGCATCTGCTATTTCCTTTTCAGTGAACTTTGCACACAGCCGAGCATTCATGTCATTTGTGACTCGCGTATTAATCAAATCAATAACCGGATCATCACATAATGATGTATCAGCGGTGAACAGTGAGGCAAAATAAGAAGTCGCCATGGCAGCCATGGACTCATGGTCCTTGTGTGTCACGCCAGCATCATCCACTAGAGCCTTAATATGATTTTTCCGCGCCCTCCATACGGCCTTCCGATAAAAGAACGGTGTGTTTCGGTCTCCTTCACGCAGCCACGCAATGCGAGACCTTTGCATCCAGAACATTTCTTCACGGTACAATAGTTCATTCAGCTTATCACAGGCAGAGATCTCTAGATGTTGATGAACATCACATAGCCCAGAGGGTGACCGACATGTTTGTGAATTGCGCTGGCGTGGTATAATATGGAACACCAACACTATTATGTTTAGTTGTGGCGTGTCATTGGTTTCACATCAGCATTGTTATTTTGACAATGTGATCATTCTTATATTGTCATTTTTATATAGTACATTGTAGTTTGAGACTTTAAATATGTAGTTTGGCACTGCAATATTTTAGTTTACTTTTATTAAATTTATATTATTCTAAATGAAAATGCTGACATTTTTTAAAATATGTATTTTTAGACTTCAATTTTACTTTTTAGTTTGAGACTTCAAATATGTAGTTTGACACTTCAAAAAAGAAGAGCAAGAGGAAGGAGTTCATCATCAACATATCGTCTATTACCTTTTGAAGAGTGGTGTCTCCTAGATTGGCCAGGTGTTGCTTGGGGCCTCCGACATGATGTGGAGTTGAACAGGAAGTTTGTAAGGGCAAGGATATCGCCTACTTCGTGAAAATATATCCGAGTGAGGCAAGTCCTTCATGGACGATGCCCATGATGGGATAGACAAGATTGCTTCTTCGTGGACCCTTCATGGATGGAGCCCTCCGTGGACTTGCGTAGCCGTTACCCTTCGTGGGTTGAAGTCTCCATCAACGTGGACATACGATAGCACCGCCTATCAGAACCACGCTAAAAATCTTCGTGTCCCCATTGTGTTTGCCTTCGTCAAACCCTTCTCTTTACTTACATGTGCTACATTCTGCTGATATACTCTTAGAATTGCATGTGTAGGGTGATACTTGACTTGTCATAATTGTCAAAATATGCCTACAACTATAATTGAGAAAATATAGGTTTTTATTTGGTCAAGTAATCTAATCACTCCTTCCCCCTCTAGACATACTTTCGATCCTATAATGCGGCGTGTCAGGAATGGCAAGATGATTTGCATATGGAGGGATCGTTGGTTGCCGGGGGAGCACTCTGGCAAGCCGATCAATCGGCAGGGTACCTACTGGTTGCGACATGGGGCGGTGCTTGATAACCCACAAGTATAGGGGATCACAACAGTTTTTGAGGGTAGAGTATCCAACCCAAATTTATTGATTCGACACAAGGGGATTCAAAGAATATTCTCAAGTATTAGCAGCTGAGTTGTCAATTCAACCACACCTGAAAGACTTAATATGTCCAGCAAAATATTTAGTAGCAAAGTAGTATGGAAGAATGGTAACAATGGCAAAAGTAACAGTAGCAATTTTGTAACAATCGTAACAAGTGGCAACGAAAAAGTAACTTAACAAAGATCAATATGAAACAAACTCGTAGGCAATGGATCAGTGATGGATAATTATGTCGGATGGCATTCATCATGCAACAGTTATAACCTAGGGTGACACAGAACTAGCTCCAATTCATCAATATAATGTAGACATGTATTCCGAATATAGTTATACGTGCTTATGGAAAAGAACTTGCATGACTTTTTTTGTCCTATCCTCCCGTAGAGAGGGGTCCTAATGGAAACTAAGGGATATTAAGGCCTCCTTTTAATAGAGAATGCGACCGAAGCATTAGCACTTAGTGAATACATGAACTCCTCAAACTACGGTCCTCACCAGGAAGTGTCCCGACTATTGTCACTCCGGGGTTGCCGGATCATAACACGTAGTAGGTGACTATAACTTGCAAGATAAGATCAAGAATACAAATATATTCATGAAAACATAATAGGTTCGGATCTGAAATTATGGCACTCGGGCCCTAGTGACAAGCATTAAGCATAGCAAAGTCATAGCAACATCAATCTTAGAACATAGTGGATAGTAGGGATCAAACCCTAACAAAACTAACTCGATTACTTGATAAGTCTCATCCAACCCATCATGGTCCAGCAAGTGACCATAAGGAGATATTGCTCATTCAAAAATAAATAAAGTGATTGCACTATCACAACATTTATTCTTAAAAATTTCTATTGAAACAGTTGATTTTTATACTGATTCAAATTGGCATTGTTCTCAAATTGAAGTTACAATATTTTTAAATATTATAATGCTTGAAACATTTACAAATATAAAAATAAGAAAATGTTCTCAAAGTTTAGTGTATTAACAAAATTGAAAAAACCAAGTAAAATGAAGAATTCCATTGGATTTTCTCCCTCAAATTGGAAAGATTACAGATCAACATAGACAGAGTCAAGAGATTTTGCTCGGTTATTCAAAATATCCACAAATTCCATGTTTAATATTATCTTGAATTAACATACTTAAGGATATAGAGAGAAATCAATAAAAATGCATGAATGTGGTCTGGATATTCAAAATGTTGTAAATGTATTTTAGTTTCTATCGAGAAAATATGTGGGGAAAAACAAGCAGTAAGATGTGTGAATCTGTTTGGTAGCACATACGAACTTCTGCAGCAAGGCCCCTACTCAGGCCTCCAAATCAGTTTTGGGGCTGGAGGCAAAAAAAACTACACCAGTACGGCCCTACCAAGCACCCGAAATAGGGTGGCCCCCATAAGTACTCCCACGTGCTCTAAGAATATTACCCACAACCATTATCATCAGATATAGAGAGCGGGAGGGAAATTTCGCTCTGCACCTGTACACTGTCGGGCCTCCCACCAGCCTAAACTCCCAATGCCAGCAGCCTCTGGCCTCCCATTGTTATATCTTGCTCCTCCCCAACCTCCTCTTAACTCCGACGCCCGCCACCCATCACTTCATTCGCTTGCACGCCGCAAGTCATTACACCCAATGTCGCCCGCGGCTGACCCCAACTGTCAGCAATGTCATCCTCCCTCCCTCCCAATTACTAAGAGGAGCAATAGAGATAAAATTAATTAGTAAGCGGATATAATGTATATAGATGTTTGATGGTAGATAAAACGCGTCCTTAAATTTTCGGCCAAATAGGGATTTATATAAAGTAAATAACTAGAGTATCTTGTCTTAGAGGTTGCTGAATTTACGCGACCGGATCCGAGCAACGGGACAAGAGCAAATTGGATTGGATTTGTCACATCCGCAGGAAGCGCTTGGGCAACTAACTTGTGGGGGCATGACATCCAAATTAATCATTTACATTAGGAATTTTCTTATAAAAAGCTTTATGCGTATAGGATCGGCTCTTCTGTTAGCATGAGGATATGAATGGGATTCTTATTCTACCTAAACTGAAACCCCCACCCCCACCTTTCATAAGACTATCAAGCCTTCTCAAATTAAGTCTGTGGTAGAAGCTTTGAACGTAGGCCTGAACACAAACCTTTCACTTTCTGAAAACTGAAACATGTGACAATCATCCTGAAGACTGATGGGGCGGGAAGAAGTGACATTTGGAAGTGTTACTGACTTTACATTTAGGCTTCGACATAACAAACTTACATTGTCTTTCCGCCGTTAGGCATCACGATTCCTACAAATTCACAAGCTGATCCAAAGCAATCGTTGTTGCCATTGGATTCCTCCGGAGATATTTCGTTAGGATCGAAGAATTGCTGCAATCCTTCCTGCTTGTTGATGGCGTGGTTGTATTCTCATTTGACCTTTGGAGCTAGACGACGACCGCTTATCTCACTGAGAAAGAGAAGTGAAATCATGCACATGCTTCTCGTGCGCTTGCCCTAGCAGATGACGCTCGATGGATCTAACCCACGCGTTTTGCGGCTCCTAGATGGCGCACAATCTGGTTCGCACGTTGGCCATGTACGTTGGGAAGCACTTCTAGTCAGTCGTCTGATCCCCTTCAATCGTCAGACTAGTGCTCCTCCATCGATTTCCTTTCCATCGCACGGTCAAGAGGCTCCAACAATACATTGTTCCAACAAACCCGTTATTCCCGCACAAAAATTACAGGTACGATCCCCTCTAATCCTGCACCTTCCTTGCTATTGCTTCAGTTTCCTCCTAAATCGAAGCAAATACCATGCTTCGTCGTCACAGATGCAATGCTTCAATTTTTTATTCCTGCTTCCTTTGGTTTAGTTCTCCATATGCGCTTCCCTATCATATGTGGTATGCTTCCGCCGTATGTTCAATATGTTTCCAAAGTATCCTACATGTTTGTTTTATGGCAATGCTTCGGTACTATTTTGTTCCTTCATCAACAACTATCAAACTATGTTCCATTGGCTCATTAGGATATAAAATGCATCAGTTGAAGCAAAAAAATACGAACGCAATTGGAAGCAATCTATGTTTCTGCTTCAATAATTATATCCGTCTATCTTGGTAGCATTCTCATAGGCAACAGAAGCAAAATATATGTTCTTTGAACTTGGAAGAAATGTTGATAGGAAGCAATATGTTGATACAAAGAAAAAAAATCAATGGAAGCACAATCTAATATCATACCAAAACAGTTTGTGTCCGTTCAAGGCAAATAAATTCCGCCGTGGAAACAAAAGATTAGATCGGAATAATCTTGTTGGAAGAAATCTCGATATCACATGGAAAGTTGGAAACAAAATATTCTTGGTAGGAAGCATAATTATTTTGCACTGGAAATAAATATCACTGGTTGGAAACAATATATCTCCTTATGGAAACAAAATGCAGAGCGCGCGATAGCAGTTAGATCTGGAGAGATTTACGGGATTTGTTATTACGAAATAAATTGTCATTAATAGATTGTTGCATGCAAACTAACGAAGTACCTTTTATTGCATATTGTACGTCCGAGATCAAACAAATCATACGGTGCATACCAAGTCTGATGGAGGGACTAGAAAAAGTCCCTCTTAGAGGCTTTTTAACCAAACAGGAGGGACTATTAGGGACTAAAAGTTGCTTTTTGGGACTAAATAAAGAAGACTCTCAAGGAGAGTCTTTTTTTTGGACTTTTTGGGACTTTTTCAACAATGTCCCTCCCTGCACCCACTGCTCTGCCGCCCCATGGTGTTGTTTGGTTGTTATTTTTCTGTATAATAGGGATAACATGATCATTTAATAACCTCTAGGAAGGGACTAAGGACTTTTTAGTCCCTGGAAACAAACAGGGAGGGACTTTTTAGGAACTAGGGACTTTTTAGTTGGGACTACAAAAAGTCCTAGCGCTACTGGAATCAGGGATTTTGCCGTCTGCCAGTTCTTTGCCGTCTGCTAGCCGACGGCAAAGAAGGTCTTTGCATCAGCTACCAAACAGCAGATGGCAAAGAACCGGCAGACGGGAAAGAAGGTCTTTGCCATCTGTCATTTCGTTGTCGTCTGCTGGCAGACGACAAAGAAACTTTGCCATCTGCCAGCGGACGACAAAGAGGTGCTGGTGGGGTCCACTGGATGCCAGTACACTGCAACGGTCAACCCCCCCCCCCCTCTTTGCCATCTGCTGGCGGACGGCAAAGATTCTTTGCCATCTGCTGGCGGACGACAAAGAGGTGGGGCTATCTTTTTTTTACAGGTAAAAAAAACCGCTGCCCCCACCTCCTCTATCTCTATCCTATCTCTATCCCCTCTCTCTCCGCCCCACCCCTCTCTCTCCCGGTCGTCTCTCGCTCTCCCTCCTGCGAGCAGCTACGGTGGCCAATTCCGGCGAGCTCTGGCGGGATTCGACGACGCTTGCCCCATAGCCGAGCGCCGCCCGACCCCGCCTCCCTCGAGCACCGAGCTCCTCTACGCCCCGCCCGCGTCCCCGCGTCGCCGTCGCCGCCCCAAGCTGCCTCGCGCCCGGATCCTGCTGCGGGAGGTCCAGCCACTCCGGATCCGGCCTCCTCCTCGCCGGAGTGACGCCCCTTGCCGGAGCAGCGCCGGCCAAGCCCATCGGCCACCAGGTGCGTTTCCCTCATCTCTCCCCTTTACCCAGTCTTAAACTGTCGATTTGGGAAGATCTCGCTCAGTTTAAGTCGACGGTGGGGGTGATGCTGGAATTTTTGTCTATTTGGGCCTAGCCCAACAACAGTTTCAGAAATTCCTAATAAATCCTAGAGGCCCACGCAGCCCATTCGTGCAAGGCAAGAGGTGGAACTAAAGTTTAGTCCCACATTGCTAGTTTAGAGGGAGTTGGACCTCTTTATAAGGGAGGCTCTTTCCCCACTTGTATGAGCATGAGAACAAGTGGGATATCCGCGCGCGCTCCTCCTCCGTCGCCCGCCTCGCCATGCCTCGCCTCGCCTCGCCTCGCCTCGCCTCGTCATGATGCGACGCGATGCGGGTTGTGGGAATGAGCCGAGTCGATGTCTAAATTTTTGCCACGCACTTTGGGTATATACGAAAGGTCACACGGAAGCTGAAAAGTTTTTGTGATAGTGGAGTTTGAATGCAAACGGTGCAGCCCTTCGGCTGCTGGCTGTTTGCTTCGTCTTTGTCTCTTCGTTTCACCTTCCTTGCTGCCCTCTCGCCTCCTTCTCTTGCGCCTATAAAAGGGAGGTCGCTCCTCTCAGAGAGACGCACCAGAACTCATTCTTCCTCTCGCCACCGGTTCCTGAACACTGCGCTGCTGCTACGATCTTCCTCATCCTGGCTTGCAGTGTGCACCGCAGGTCGGGACAGTAGGCCTCCGAAACCGTACCTCTTTGAGTCCTGTATGGGAGAAGGGTGATAAGGCTTTGGGGAGTGCTCTGCGCGACTACTGACTTCTTCGTCACGGTCGCTCCGGACTCCGACGACTACTTCCCCAACGACGACTACTTCCCCGACGTCGACAACCTCCTCGACGACATGGAGGACACTGACCCCAAGTCCAGTGCCTCTGCTCCGGCTGCTGTCTCGTACGTGTTCTTGTTTTTCCTGTTAGAGGTCCTGTCACAGTTTCTTGTTCTAGTGTTTGCCCTAGACATGTTAGGATCTACCGCATATATGCATCTTGATCTACTGTCTGCTCTAGAGATGATCGGTTCTAGCTCATATATGCAGATGTTATTTACCTTCTCTTTGTCAAATCACATGACTTGTTTTATCACTACTATACTAGTCATGCTTTATCTAGTATTTCTGTTAATAAAATCATTTGGTAAATTGCTCATATTTCCAACAATCCAAAAACCTTATTATAGGCAATTTACCCCAAGTGGTTTTGCTGCTTCCATGAGACCTCCTATGTTTGAGGGTATCCACTATAAGAGGTGGCGCGTGAGAGCAGTCTTATGGTTTCAAACCATGAGTTGCTATGACGCCACTCTTGGCAAACCTGAAGGAGAGCAAGATGCCCAACAGGCACAAGCTTTTCAGAAAATGGATACCTTGTTTAAGGCTGCGCTCTTGAGTGTTCTTGGTGAGAACATAGTTGATGCTTACGCGCCAATTGATAATGGAAAAGATATGTGGGACACACTCGAGGCCAAGTTTGGGGTCTCGGATGCTGGCACTGAGCTGTACATCATGGAGCAATTCTATGACTACAGGATGACTGAAGAGCGCTCCGTGGTTGAGCAAGCTCATGAGACACAGTCATTTGCTAGAGAACTTGAGCACTTCAATTGTATCCTACCGGATAAGTTTATTGCCGGAGGTATCATCACTAAGCTTCCTCCCACGTGGAGGAACTTTGCTACCTCACTGAAGCATAAGAGGCAGGAGTTTCATTCCGGATCTCATTGGTACTCTTGATGTGGAAGAAAAGGCAAGAGCAAAGGACAACCGTGCTCGAGGTATTGAGGGAGGTTCTAGTGCCAATCTGGTACAGAAGAAGAACTTCCAACCCCACAAGTTCAAGAACAAGGGCAAGTTTGATGGTAAAGCAAAGTTTGATGGGAAGAACAAGGTTGTGCAGCACACGAACTTCAAGAAGAAGAATGACAAGAAGAAAGGTGTTTGTCATGTGTGTGGGGATCCTGATCATTGGGCTCCTAGTTGCCCTAATCATTATGACAAGCGTCATCTTGGGAAAGGCGGCAAGACCGCTAATGTTGTCATTGGAGACACTGACATGAAGGATGCTGGGTATGGTATATTTCCCACTATTCTTTCAGTATGTCATTCTCCTGATTGGTTGATTGACACGGGTGCTAATGTGCATGTATGCGGTGATATTTCCATGTTTTCGTCTTATCAGACCGCAGGGACTTCAACCGTGCTGATGGGCAACGGTTCAAGTGCTTCTGTTCGTGGTGTTGGCACGGTCGATCTGAAGTTTACTTCGGGGAAGATCGTGCGGCTGAAGAACGTGCATTATGTCCCCTCCGTCAATAAAAATCTTGTTAGCGGATCTCTTCTGTGTAGAGATGGCTACAAGCTTGTCTTTGAGTCGAATAAATTTGTAATTTCCAAGTATGAAACCTTTGTTGGTAAAGGCTATGAGTCAGGAGGCCTATTTAGTTTATCCTTATCAGACATTTGCAATAAAGTTGTTAATCATGTTTGCAACGATAGTGAATCAAATGTGTGGCATTCACATCTCTGTCATGTTAACTTTGGTTGCATGTCGCGACTAGCGAAGTTGAACTTAATCCCTAGTTTCACCACTGTCAAGGGATCCAAGTGTCAAGTGTGTGTGCAAGCTAAGCAACCACGTAAGTCTCATATGACTGCGGAAACGAGAAATCTTGCACCACTAGAACTCATACATTCAGATCTATGTGAAATGAATGGTGTTTTGACAAAAAGTGGAAAGAAATATTTCATGACGTTAATTAATGACTCCACTAGATACTGTCATGTGTATCTTCTGAAATCTAAGGATGAGGCTTTGAACTATTTTAAGATCTATAAAGCTGAAGCGGAAAACCAACTTGATCGAAAGATCAAGAGGCTTAGGTCCGATCGTGGTGAGAGTATTTCTCAAATGAATTTGATTCCTTTTGTGCGGAACATGGTATAATCCATGAGAGGACGCCTCCCTATTCACCTCAGTCAAATGGGGTGTCCGAAAGGAAGGACCGTACTCTAACTGATTTGGTTAACGCCATGTTAGACACATCGGGTCTCTCCAAGGCATGGTGGGGGGAGGCGATATTGACAGCATGTCATGTCCTAAACCAAGTTCCCACAAAGAACAAAGAGATAACTCCATTCGAGGAATGGGAGAAGAAAAGGTTAAAACTCTCTTATCTACGGACCTGGGGTTGTTTGGCGAAAGTCAATGTGCCAATTCCAAAGAAGCGGAAGCTGGGACCAAAAATTGTGGATTGTGTTTTCCTGGGATATGCTTTTCATAGCATTGGTTATAGATTCTTGGTTGTAAATCTGAGGTACCTGACATGCATGTCGGTACAATCATGGAGTCGAATGATGCGACTTTCTTTGAAGATATCTTTCCCATGAAGGATATGGCTACCTCATCTAATCAGGAGATGCCTAGTTCATCGAATCAGGAACCAGTTACAATTACTGAACCTGCCATTTTGATGGAACACTTTGAAAGTCTTGTGGAGGAGAACAATGAAGTTCCTACTAGGAGCAAGAGACAGAGGACTGCAAAGTCCTTTGGTGATGATTTTCTTGTGTATCTCAGAGATGACGCTCCCAGTTCTATTTCAGAGGCCTATGCATCTGAAGATGCTGACTACTGGAAGGAAGCAGTTCGTAGCGAGATGGATTCTATCTTGGCGAATGAAACTTGGGAGATAATTGATCGTCCTTATGGGTGCAAACCTATAGGATGCAAATGGGTATTCAAGAAGAAGCTTAGGCCTGATGGTACTATTGAAAAGTACAAGGCTTGGCTCGTGGCTAAGGGTTATACCCAAAAAGGAAGGTGAAGACTTCTTTGATACTTACTCACCTGTGGCTCGACCACTATTCGAGTTCTACTTTCACTAGCTGCCTCACATGGTCTTCTCGTTCATCAAATGGATGTTAAGACTGCTTTCCTAAATGGAGAGTTGGACGAGGAAATTTATATGGAACAACCAGATGAGTTTGTAATAGATGGTCAGGAAGGGAAAGTGTGCAAGTTGCTGAAGTCTTTGTATGGACTCAAGCAAGCACCCAAACAGTGGCATGAGAAGTTCGAAAGAACTTTAACAGCTGCAGGCTTTGTTGTGAACGAAGCTGACAAATGTGTGTACTATAGCCATGGTGGGGTCGAGGGAGTTATTCTTTGCTTGTATGTTGATGACATACTGATTTTTTGGAACAAATCTGAATGTTATTAAGGAGGTCAAGGATTTCCTATCTCGCTATTTTGAGATGAAGGATTTAGGAGTGGCTAATGTCATTCTGAACATCAAGTTGTTGAGAGACGATGATGGTGGGATTACATTGATTCAATCTCACTATGTGGAAAAGATCTTGAGTCGCTTTGGCTACAGCGACTGCAACCCCTCTCCAACACCATATGATGCTAGTGTGTTGCTTCGAAAGAATCGAAGAATTGCTAGAGACCAATTGAAATATTCTCAGATTATTGGCTCGCTTATGTACTTAGCCAGTGCTACAAGACCTGACATCTCTTTTGCTGTTAGCAAACTGAGCCGGTTTGTGTCAAAACCAGGAGATGTGCATTGGAAAGCTCTAGAGAGAGTTTTGCGTTATTTGAAAGGCACTGAGAATTATGGAATTCACTACACTGGGCACCCAAAGGTGCATGAAGGGTATAGTGACTCAAACTGGATCTCAGATGTTGATGAGATAAAGGCCACGAGCGGATATGTATTCACTCATGGAGGTGGTGCTGTTTCTTGGAAGTCTTGCAAGCAGACCATCTTAACGAGGTCAACAATGGAAGCAGAACTCACAGCACTAGATACAGCTACGGTCGAAGCAGATTGGCTTCGCCGGCTCTTGAATAACTTGCCGGTTGTTGAGAAACCTGTACCGGGTATCCTTATGAACTGCGACAATCAAACTGTGATCACGAAAGTGAATAGCTCAAAGGATAACATGAAGTCATCAAGACACGTTCAAAGAAGGTTAAAGTCTGTCAGAAAAATGAGAAACTCCGGAGTTATTGCATTGGATTATATCCAAACGTCTAAAAATCTGGCAGATCCTTTCACTAAGGGTCTATCATGTAATGTGATAGATAATGCATCGAGGGAGATGGGTATGAGACCCACAATATGAGTTGTTCATAGTGGTAACCTATTCTTTGTGACCGAAGATCCCGTGAATTAGATGCGGAAGACAAGTTGTTGGTCAACTGGGAGGAGAGTACCCTTACTGTTAAAATACCACTCCATGAAGATGCAATACTCTCCTAATCTGCATGGCAGGTTGATGTATATATTAATGTGTTCTCAGTGGCTCTTTGAAGCAGAGATGTTGTCCTGCAGAACATCTTTTGAAGAACACACCTATACGAGTCTGATTGTTAAATGTCGCGATCTATGAGAGTAGGGTTCTCTCTAGTAAACTCATGAAAGGTCTCGGAGTATGACGCATAAGCTCCACCCGCAGGGAAGACCCACGGTAACCACGTATCGGTCAAGGCTTTATGTGAAGCTAGATTCGCAGAGAACTTGCAATTCAAGGCCCAGTCCACTGTTCAAGTTTCTTACTAGTGTAGCATAGGGTTCTAGGTGGAAGTTCAACTTAACAGTCTCCACTGCAGTACCGGTATATAACAGTGTTTTGGAACCAAAGGCAAATTTTGTGTGCCTCTGAGATCTGGTGGGGGATTGCTAGAATTTTTATCTATTTGGGCCTAGCCCAACAGCAGTTTCAGAAATTCCTAATAAATCCTAGAGGCCCACGCAGCCCATTCGTGCAAGGCAAGAGGTGGAACTAAAGTTTAGTCCCACATTGCTAGTTTAGAGGGGGTTGGACCTTTTTATAAGGGAGGCTCTTTCCCCACTTGTATGAGCATGAGAACAAGAGGGATATCCACACGCGCTCCTTCTCCGCCGCCCGCCACGCCTCGCCTCGCCACGATGCGATGCGACGCGCCGCGGTTTGCGGGAATGAGCCGAGCCGATGTCTAAATTTTTGCCAAGCACTACGGGTATATACGAAAGGTCACACGGAAGCTGAAAAGTTTTTGCGATAGTGGAGTTTGAATGCGAACGGTGCAGCCCTTCGGCTGCTGGCTGTTCGCTTCGACTTTGTCTCTTCGTTTCACCTTCCATCGCTGCCCTCTCGCCTCCTTCTCTTGCGCCTATAAAAGGGAGGTCGCTCCTCTCAGAGAGACGCACCAGAACTCATTCTTCCTCTCGCCACCGGTTCCTGGAACACTGCGCTGCTGCTACGATCTTCCTCATCCCGGCTTGCGGCGTGCACCGCAGGTCGGGATAGTAGGCCTCTGTAATCGCACCTCTTTGAGTCATGTACGGGAGAAGGGTGATAAGGTTTTTGGGGAGCGCTCTGCGCGACTACTGACTTCTTCGTCATGGACGCCCCGGACTCCGACGACTACTTCCCCAAGGACAACTACTTCCCCGACGTCGACAACTCCTCGACGACATGGAGGACACCGACCCCAAGTCCAGTGCCTCTGCTCCGGCTGCTGTCTCGTACGTGTTCTTGTTTTTCCTGTTAGAGGTCCTGTCACAGTTTCTTGTTCTAGTGTTTGCCCTAGACATGTTAGGATCTACCTCATATATGCATCTTGATCTACTGTCTGCTCTAGAGATGATCGGTTCTAGCTCATATATGCAGATGTTATTTACCTTCTCTTTGTCAAATCGCATGACTTGTTTTCTCACTGCTATACTAGTCATGCTTTATCTAGTATTTCTGTTAATAAAATCATTCGGTAAATTGCTCATATTTCCAATAGGTGATACGTTCTTGGTGTGGTTGATTTATTTCTGCTGTGCTGACTGCAGGAATATCCCTGATTATAGTGGGTACCTGTGTAACAAAAAATGCCACACAGTATATACAAAGTTAACTGAACGCATTGGGAAGATGTGGTGTGTTAAAATCCCTTAAAAAGTAAAAGTGTTTATGTGGTTGCAGCTGAAAAAGAGCATTCTGACAAGAGATAATCACTTTAGATGTACATCAACAAGTTATGTTAAGAGCTGTGCAGGCTTTCGAGACATGCTTGAAAATGTATATAGTTTTAGATCCCGCATAAGGAAATTCCCTAGTGAAGATAGGCAGCTAGTAGCCGTGAGTTTAGCTGCAGACTACAGTATTCTACAGTAGAAAGTTAGCAATATGGCTAGGTAACTAGGTTTAATCATGTTTACGCCTGTGACTCCAGTTTTTTTTTTGATTGCTCCAGATTACAGAGAGGAAAATGGCTCCATGCCATGGTGTCGCTGCTGTTTAAAATTGCTCCAGATTTCTTGAACATGAGGACATGATATCCGCCAATGACTCGTAGACTGGGGGTGGGCTGGAAAAGAATTCTACGAGACCAGGTCTTACGGGTTAGCAGGTGAGACCCATCCTGATGGATGACACGTGGCATTCACAAATCACAAAGCATCTATCCCACCCCCACCTGAAATCGAGGGGGGGGGGGGGGGGGATTAGATGCTTTATGATTTGTGAATGCCACATGTCATCCATCAGGGCGGGTCTCACCTGATTTATATAAGACCTGGTCTCATATAATTTTTTTCCGGATGGGCTGAAGCTCCAAGATTGCTGGCTGGTATTACCATTACATTAACTTTCCTCTTACTCACATCCTGTACTCTACTAGACAATAGAAAAACAGAGTCCCATACAGGCCATGCCAGTGTATAGTTGGAAAGATGTTTCTGTGTAGTTGGTACTGTTTTGGAAACATCGTCTTCCTCCGATGCCGCCAGCTTGCTAGATCCATCGTCTTTTTTTTTTTTGAAAGCTGTTTCTGTGTAATTGGTATTGTATGTTCCAGTGGATAGGGTTTGGCCGGTTTGTACTATTGAGAAGAGCAGGGCAGATTTAGCACGGCTAATTAGTTTCACAAAATGCCTTCTTATGCAACAGAAAATGCCTTCTTGTGCAACACAAATCTCTAAGGATACTAAGCTCCCTTGAAATGGATCGACGTGGTGCATCGCGGGTTTTGAAGATGGGTGAGCCTATACTGTTAGCATGCGATGCGTACATGCTATATGGGCTGGGCCAGTTCTTTGTGCCGTGGAGCTTACATTTGGTGTCTTCCGCAACAATCCAGCTATGTGTAGCACCCCTCAAGAAAAAAAAACATGTGTAGCAGATCTCAAATAAAAAATTACGTATAAAACTTCACCAACGCTTGACAACAGCCAAAACTACGTGTAACCACAACAATAAAATTAAGAAAAATTATCCATCCCACAGTCGTAAAACAAACAAAAAAAAGTTCAACGAAGAAAGAACAAAGGCACCGAGAAAAGGCGCATTACCACACAGCCAATCGCAAAACGTCCTAATGATGGGCCTGCCATCAAAGAAAAAAAAGGAATAAATATGCACACATTTATTATTAATTAGCACATGCTAATTAAAAAAATGTCATTAGTGAATGTGTGTCTTCAACACCGAACAGTGGCATACCTTCTCTCTCTTAATAAGTAACATCCATCCTTCAGAGGCAGTCCCTAATTATGTATATCTATGTACATTCATATGTTTACTATTCACATATTTCTTACTTCTTTAATAGTTTTCCATTTTTTTTCCTTTTTTTAATTGTTTTCCTTTTTGTGAAATGTTGTGTGTGTGCACGCGATCATTTTTATTAATCACAAATATTGTTTTTAAGCCATGAACTCATTTTCAAATAGGTGAACATTTCTTTTGTGAATATGTGAATAATCTTTTAGTACATTGAACTTTTTAAAATGCATGAACACTTCTTTTAAATACATGAATACGAGTTTCTAATTATATGGACGTTTTCCAAATGCGCAAAGAATTTTTTCAAAAGCGTGGGTGCTTTTTCAAATTCCATAAAAAAATTCAAACATATTTAAAAAATATGTGTACAATTAAATATATAACAATTTTGAAACATTTTTTCAAACTACGCATGAAGAACTTTTTAAATATGTTGAATGTTTCCTAAAACCCTTTTGAAATTGCCTAAACATTTAGTTATTGTTTAAAATAAAAGTGAAGCAAAAAAGCAACACAAATAAACAAGAGATTATATGAAATAAACAAAATATGGTGGTGAACCTACGCTAATGAGCCAGTCCAATATATAAGGTAGCAGGAGACATTATGCTATTGGATACTACAAGCATCCTATAGCAGCTGTATCGATGCTACTATGTCATGTGATGCCGAGGAGGTGGAAATTTTCTTCTGTGGTCGGTGCCTATGTGAATTTCTCCTACAACACGTGTTGTCTATAACTAACATTGTCTTTCCTCTCATGTGTAAACCCTATCTCCGAATGAAATCAAGGATGTATCATGGGAGGAAAAGCACTCAACGCAAACTAAAGCCAGCAACCTAGCGACCAGCCACGGTACGACCACGGAAAAAATGATCCTCATGACCAAAGAACGGCGCAGCAAAGCGCGCGACAACTTCTAGTACATATCACATTCTTTACTAATCTCTTAAGAACAAGATCCTCTTAGGGTAGTCTGTGTTTTACCCGCAAAAGAAAAAGTGTGTCTGTAAGAGGCGAACCCTGTGGTAACTGTCTGTAAAGGGCCAGCATCGTTTGAACAGATAAAATGGTGTAACACTACATAACTCGTTGTCAGATCTAGTGTCAAGAACGCTCTTATATTATGGGACGAAGGGAGTAGTTGTCAGATCTTCTTTTCGTTCAGTACTTGTTGAGGCTGTCATAATTTTCTTTTACTCGAAATTCTGCTTGGATTTTCTAATTATGCATTTACCCAGATTAATGCTTAAAACTAAAGTTGGTCATTGGATCTTTTTTGGTTAGGCGAATTTTATATCTGTACATGCTTGATATGAAAGGAGGGGTTTATTTAATGAACTACACATATGGTTTCACATTCCACCTCTGTGCTCGCAATTTAAATGCAGTATATTTTGCTCACTAATACATCTTGAACAATCTAAAAAACATATAGCTTGGTTTATCTTTGTAACTCCTTAGCTGATTTTTCCATTTTCCACATTGTTGTGTCTATTTTCTCGGTTTGGTCCTGTGTAAATACTTGTCTTAGGGGTCTCTGTATTGCATATACACGGAATCTTCAATTTGTCTCAAATGCTCAGTGGTAAAAACCAGCCATGCTGGCGGTTCTTATCAGTGTGATGGTATGCTAACTATTTCTGATATAATTCTGCTCTAAAAGCCCTACACTATTTTTGTCTGTGGATACGCCGTGCAGACAAACGCTGAGTTAAAAAGTCATAACTTTACACTAATTTAAGATTGTCTTATCTCAAGTGCTGGCTCCTACATCATTGCATTTCACCAAGTGAAATGCTACATTTCTACTCCTAACCCATTCTCTCTTTCTTAGTGTTTTTATTATGCAGGTTGGAAGAAAAGAAGAAGATCCAGAGAAGATCTTAGTAATAAGATAGTTTTTTAGGAAAATAGATATTTAGTTTTAGGTCATTTCTTGTAATTTCAGATATGGAGTGCTTGTCTTTAGTTCTTGTTTTTACTTTGTGAAATTTGCTACCTATGGATGAAACTGTGTAATATTGATGAAACTATGTATATGTATGGATGAAACTTACTACTATTGGTAACATGTGTTGGATATCCTATATTGGTCATATATATATATATATATATATATATATATATATATATATATATGTGTGTGTGTGTGTGTGTGTGTGTGTGTGTGTGTGTGTGTGTGTGTGTGTGTGTGTGATTTTCTGTGAAAATGAATGGATATAAGAAGAAACAGAATTAATGCCTATTTGGTCTCTTTGCCATCTGCCAGTAGATGGCAAAGAGCCTGCAGTCTTTGTTGTCTGCCAGCAGACGGCTAAAAGCCATGACCTTTGCCGTCCGCCAGCAGACGGGAAAGTGCCCTTTGCCGTCGCTCGTTCAGCCGGACGTTTTGCCGTCTGCTGGCTGACGGGAAAGGCCTTTGTCGTCCGGGATCTATGTCTTTGCCGTCCGCCATGACGGACGGCAAAGAAGCTGATTCCAGTAGTGTAGGACTTATGAACCAAACAGGGCAGAATCAGACGTCTGATTCCTTGTGGTTCCCACATGTACGTTTATGTGTCATCAGTGCAAAATAATGGTGGGGTTAAAACTGGAAAGGGGTTTGCCTTGTTTCGAAAAAAAAACGGGCAAGGGGTTATGTACATTGGCACATTTTTATGTGGTGCCGACATATTCAGAACAGAGCTACATCTAGCGGCCAAATTTGTTATTTCGACCCTTTTTGAAGACTTTAGCATGATTTGTCCCCGATTTAAGAATATTTCTTGATCTGACCTTTTTTCCTACCGCCATCGTCCTTGACGGTAGGATAGCACAGCCTACTGTTGAAGGCTACAGCGGTAGGACTAGACCGCGTCGTCACGGTCGTTTGATGTTGAAAATAGCCTACTATCATAGTCTTTGGTGGTAGGGTTTAAAAGGTATAAATTCCATGTATCGTCTAGCACTACCGAAGGTCTCTACCGGAAAGTTGGCTAGGACGTGTGTCTCTGCTTTGGGTAGTCTTGGGTACCTGCGGATGTTTTCTTTTTGTCTATCTTTATTTTGCCCAATAAAAAATAAATAATTTGTCCAATAAATATTAGGATATGGATTATTGGTAAAAATATTTTTTACTTATACGTGACTGTTTTATAAAATTTCGCATAGATATAAACGAATATAGGCACTTGTGGCATCGACTTGTCATCTGAATGTGAGGGCGCCTCAGTTTTCCCATGATTTGAAGTTCCATGTGAACCATCTCGGAAACTTGACCTTCCTTTCCTAGTCCAAAGCTTTCCTTCACCTGTCATGATTTCCATTAAATAGAAAAAACCTTCTCTGATGGAAAGCACCATCATATTGGATGACTGATATTCACTTAACACTAGCTCTTCTGTAGCAGTAAACTTTTTTTTCTTTAACATTTGCAGTAACCTGCAAGAGAACAGACCAAAATTCTGAACATGGAAGGGTTATTGCTTCTGGTTGCCCGTCATGAAAATTGCCACTGAAATTGCTATAAATTACCCACTATGCAATCCATAAGTGGGGAAAACCGATTCATATTTTTTTTTTCAAAATCACCGCCGGGTTGTATTCTTATATGTTGATACACACAGGTTACCCAATTGGAGCATCTCCAGCTGTTCGGCCCCCCAGGGTGCCGAAAAAGAGCGGCCTGGGGGTGCGCCGGCGATAAACTCAGCGCTGGGGGCGGTTCGTCACCCCGCCGTTGCCCCCAGGCGCCGATTTCAGCTTAACTTTCGGCCCAAATATGTCCAAAAACGGCCCGATATCTGCGTGAATCGGCCCATAGTCGGCGCGGTTCGGCGTGTTTCGGCGTGAATTTTCACATACAAATAGAAATCAATTAGTTCGTCACATAGTTCGGCGTGTTTCGGCGTGTTTCATCACATAAATCAAATAGTTCAACAAATAGTTCACGCCGTCAAATAGTTCAATACAAATTATATAGTTTAACAAATAAAAACTCAAATTTCATCACACGTCATTCCCGGCCTCGCCCTTGAGCCTCCATAGGTGCTCCACCAGATCGTGTTGCAGTCTTGATGCACCTGTGGGTCTCGGATCTCCTGATGCATATTGAGGTAGTCAGTCCAGTTTGTCGGTAGCTGGTGATCAACTTGGGCAAGAGGACCCTGCTTGTAATATGGTTCAGTGTCAAACACTGGCTCTTCCTGCTCGCTCTCAATGATCATGTTGTGCAAGATGACACAGCAAGTTATGATCTCCCACATTTGATCTTTCGACCAGGTCTGAGTGGGGTACCGGACAATAGCAAATTGAGATTGGAGCACACCAAATGCCCGCTCGACATCCTTCCTGCAAGCCTCCTGAATCTTCGCAAACCAGGCGTTCTTGCCTCCTGGCACAGGGTTTGAGATGGTCTTCACAAATGTCGACCATCTCGGATAGTACTCCTTGTTGTACTGTCGTCCATTGACCTCGAAGTTCACCGGAGGAGAATGACCTTCAACAAGCTTGGCAAAGACTGGGGAGCACTGCAGGATGTTGATGTCATTGTGAGTTCCTGGCATCCCAAAGAAAGAGTGCCAAATCCAGAGGTCCTGTGTGGCTACTGCCTCAAGCACCGCACTGCAACCGTCTTTGGCGCCTTTGTACAACCCCTGCCAAGCAAATGGACAGTTCTTCCATTTCCAATGCATGCAGTCGATGCTTCCAAGCATCCCAGGAAATCCTCTTGCTTCATTCTATGCTATGATCCGAGCAGTGTCTTCTGCATTGGGTGTTTGCAAGTACTGCGGTCCAAACACTGCCACCACTACCCTGCAGAACTTGTAGAAACACTCAATGGTGGTGGACTCAGCCATGCGCCCATATTCGTCGAGTGAATCACCGGGAGATCCATATGTAAGCATCCTCATAGCTGTCGTGCACTTCTGGATCGAGGTGAATCCAAGTGTGCCGGTGCAATCCTTCTTGCACTTGAAGTAGTTGTCGAACTCCTGGATGGAATTCACAATCTAGAGGAAAAATTTCGGCTCATTCGATAACGGCGCCGAAATGTTTTCTCACCGTGCAATGGAGCGTCAGCGAAGTAGTCCGAGTAGAGCATGCAGTAGCCTTCCAGACGATGCCGGTTCTTTGCTTTCACCTGCCCAAGCGCCAAGCCACCTCGCCGCGGCTTTTCACTGCTCGCGAGCAGGCCGGCGAGGGCGGCGAGCACCATGAGATGCTCCAGCTCCTGGACGTCAGCTTCGGCTTTGTCATCCAGCAACGCTGTGAGCGCCTCCTCATCTTCGGAGTCCATCGCCGGGCCGGGCAATTCACCGAACACCTTATGGGCGAGGTGGGCGCAAGCCCGCCGGTGTACAGGCCCTGCACAGCTGGAACGCCGGAAAAGGTGCCCGGGCGGCGGCGAGTGATACGTCTCCAACGTATCTATAATTTTTGATTGTTCCATGCTATTATATTACCCCTTTTGGATGTTTATGGGCTTTATTTTACACATTTATATCATTTTTGGGACTAACCTACTAACCGGACGCCCAGCTCGTATTGCTGTTTTTTGTCTATTTCAGTATTTCGAAGAAAAGGAATATCAAACAAAGTCCAAACAAAATGAAACCTTTGGGAGCGTGATTTTTGGAATGAACGTGATCCAGAGGACTTGGAGTGCAAGCCAAGAAGCAGCCGAGGCGGCCACGAGATAGGAGGGCGCGCCCACCCCTACAGGGCGCGCCCCCTGTCTCATGGGCCCCTCGGGCGGCCACCGACGTACTTCTTCCTCCTATATATACCCACGTACCTCGAAAACATCCAGGGAGCCAACGAAAAACAATTTCCACCGACATAACCTTCTGTATCCGCGAGATCCCATCTTGGAGCCTTCGTCGGTGCTCCGCCGGAGGGGGAATCGACCACGGAGGGCTTCTACATCAACACCATAGCCCCCCCGATGAGTTGTGAGTAGTTTACCATAGACCTTTGGGTCCATAGTTATTAGCTAGATGGCTTCTTCTCTCTTTTTGGATCTCAATACCATGTTCTCCTCCTCTCTTGTGGAGATCTATTTGATGTAACTCTTTTTGCGATGTGTTTGTCGAGATCCGATGAATTGTGGGTTTATGATCAAGTTTATCTATGAGAAATATTTGAATCTCCTCTGAATTCTTTTATGTATGATTGAGTTATCTTTACAAGTCTCTTCGAACTATCAGTTTGGTTTGGCCTACTAGATTCATCTTTCTTGCCATGGGAGAAGTGCTTAGCTTTGGGTTCAATCTTGCGGTGTCCTTACCCAGTGACAGCAGGGGTTGCAAGGCACGTATTGTATTGTTGCCATCGATGATAAAAAGATGGGGTTTATATCATATTGCTTGAGTTTATCCCTCTACATCATGTCATCTTTCTTAATGTGTTACTCCGTTCTTATGAACTTAATACCTAGATGCATGCTGTATAGCGGTTGATGTGTGGAGTAATAGTAGTAGATGCAGGCAGGAGTCGGTCTACTTGTCACGGACGTGATGCCTATATACATGATCATGCCTAGATAATCTCATAATTATTCGCTTTTCTATCAATTGCTCGACAGTAATTTGTTCACCCACCGTAATACTTATGCTATCTTGAGAGAAGCCACTAGTGAAACCTATGGCCCCCGGGTCTATCTTTTATCATATAAGCTTTCAATCTACTTCTATTTGCATCTTTACTTTTCCTATCTATATTATAAAATACCAAAAATATATTTATCTTATCATACTATCTCTATCAGATATCACTTTCGCAAGTGGCCGTGAAGGGATTGACAACTCCTTTATTGTGTTGGTTGCGAGTTCTTTGTTTGTTTGTGTAGGTGCGTGGGACTTTTGAGGAGCCTCCTACTGGATTGATACCTTGGTTCTCAAAAACTGAGGGAAATACTTATGCTACTTTGCTGCATCACCCTTTCCTCTTCAAGAAAAACCAACGCAAGCTCAAGACGTAGCAAGAAGGATTTCTGGCACCATTGCTGGGGAGGTCTTTGCTCAAGTCAAGACATACCAAGTACCCATCACAAACTCATCTCCCTCGCATTTACATTATTTGCCATTTGCCTCTCGTTTTCCTCTCCCCACTTCACCCTTGCCATTTTATTTACCCTCTCTTTCCCAATCTTCTCCTCTCTTTTTCGCTTGCCTTTTTCTGTTTGCTCGTGTGTTAGATCGTTTACCTTGTCGTTATGGCTAGTCCTCCTATCCTTGTTATTACTCCCGAACATGAAATTCTCAATTTTAAGCAAAGGGAGGGAGAAAATTTAAAAGATGCTTGGCATAGAATTTGCAATGCTCAAAATAAATCTACTAGGAAGCTTTCTACTTCCGTACTTCTTCGCAATTTTTATGTGGGCATTACTCCTTGGAATAGATGCGTTCTTGATACCATTACCGGAGGGGATTTCGTGAGTAGCCATACGTTTGATGCTTATAATGCTATGTTAGATTTGTTTGGCCCACCACCTCTTTTGGTTAATGGAACTGTTTTAACTTTAGAACATGTGATGCAACAGCTTGAAATTATTAAAAATAAAGTTGCCACTGTTGAGATGATTGAAAATTTGGATAAAAAGATTCATAATCAGATTACCCAATACGGATCTAGGGTTGGAGTTACTTTGAAAAATCTTAAAGAGAAAGAACCTATAGTTAATGAAAAAATAGATCTAGATTTTGCAAGAATCGGTAAACTTGAGGATATCATTACCAACTTAGGTTTGGCGTTTTATTCCATGAAAAACACTCCAAAACCTCCTACCAAAACTGCCAAATTTATTTATGTCCCTAAAAATAAGGGTGAATCTTCTAGTAAGGGAGACGCGGATCTCAAATCCATAAGTGTTCATCCCAATTGTCTCTCTATCATTAAGGAACCTTTGCTACAAACAAATTTCTTGAATTTTTGCCTAAAGGTTTAATCATTGCTAAAAAGGGAGAAACCCCTAAAGATTATAAGTGCTCTATTGAGGATTTGAGTGCCAAAGATGGCACTACCTAGATCTATCTTCGCTTTTATGCCTAGCTAGGTGCGTTAAACGATAGCGCTAGTTGGGAGGCAACCCAATTTTATTTGTGTTTTTTGTTTTTGTTTCTGTTTAGTAATAATTTTGCATCTACCTTCTGTTTAGATGTGTTTTTATGTTTTAATTAGTGTTTGTGCCAAGTAGAACCTATAGGATAACCTATGATGATAGTTAATTTGATTCTGCTGAAAAACAGAAACTTTGCATGCATGAAATTAGTTTTGTTAAATCACAGAAACGTGATTTTGCGTTGATTCTTTTTGATGCTGATCAATAGATAAATTTCCCAGGACTTTCTATTTTGGTGGGATTTTTAAAGTTCCATAAGTTTGCGTTAATTACAGATTGCTACAGACTGTTCTGTTTTTGACAGATTCTGTTTTTCGTGTGTTGTTTGCTTATTTTGATGCATCTATGGCTAGTATTAAGTGGTATGAACCATAGAGAACTTGGAATACAGTAGCTTTAACACCAAAATAAATAAAGAATGAGTTCATTACAGTACCTTATGTGGTGGTTTTGTTTTCTTTCATTAACAGAGCTTATGAGATTTCCTGTTGAGTTTTGTGTTGTGAAGTTTTCAAGTTTTGGGTAAAGATTTGATGGACTATGGAACAAGGAGTGGCAAGAGCCTAAGCTTGGGGATGCCTATGTCACCCCAAGATATTCAAGAGTAGCCAAAAGCCTAAGCTTGGGGATGCCCCCGGAAGGCATCCCCTCTTTCATCTTCGTTCATTGGTAACTTTACTTGAAGCTATATTTTTATTCGCCACATGATATGTGTTTTGCTTGGAGCATCGTGTATGATATTAGTATTTGCTTTTTAGTTTACCACAATCATACTTGTTATACACACCTTTTGGGAGAAGCCCACTTGATTAGAATTTATTAGAATACCCTATGTGCTTCATTTATATCTTTTGAGCTTGATAGTTTTTGCTCTAGCACTTCACTTATATCTTTTAGAGCACGGTGGTGGCTTAATTTTGAAGAAATTGCTAGTCTTTCATGCTTCACTTATATTATTTTGAGAGTCTTTTAGAACAGCATGTATTTGCTATGGTTACAAATTTGGTCCTAGAATGATGAGCATCCAAGTTGGGTATAATAAAAACTATCATAGAAAGTGCATAAAACACTAGGATCAATTTGATGATTGATAATTGTTTTGAGATATAGAGATGGTAATGTTAGAATCATGCTAGTGGGTAATTATGAAATTGAGAAATACTTGTGTTGAAGTTGGCAAGTCCCGTAGCATGCACGTATGGTAAAAGTTGTGTGACAAATTTGTTGCATGAGGTGCTCTTTTAATTACCTTCCTTATGAGTGGAGGTCGGGATCACGCGATGGTTAACTCCTACCAACCCTTCCCCTAGGAGCATGCGTAGTAGTACTTTGCTTCGAGGACAAGTAGACTTTTGCAAGAAGTATATGAGTTCTTTATGACTAATGTGAGTCCATGGATATACGCACACTCACCCTTCCACTTTGCTAGCCTCTATTATACCGCACAACTTTCGCCGATATCATGCACCCATTATTTACCTTCCTCAAAATAGCCACCATACCTACCTATTATGGCATTTCCATAACCATTCCGAGATATATTGCCATGAAACTTTCCACTGTTCTGTTTATTATGACACGCTCCATCATTGTCATATTGCTCTTTGCATGATCATGTAGTTGACATCGTATTTGTGGCAAAGCCACCTTCACAATTTTCATACATGTCGCTCTTGATTCATTGCATATCCCGGTACACCGCCGGAGGCATTCATATAGAGTCATATCTTGTTCTAGTTTTGAGTTTAATTCTTGAGTTGTAAATCAATAAAAGTGTGATGATCTTCATTATTAGAGCATTGTCCCAGTGAGGAAAGGATGATGAAGACTATGATTCCCCCACAAGTCGGGATGAGACTTCGGACTTTAAAAAGAAGAAAAAAGAGAAAAAAGGAAGAAAGGCCAAAGAAAATAAAAAGAGAAGAAAAAAATATAAAATGAGAGAAAAAGAGAGAAGGGACAATGCTACTATCCTCTTTACCATACTTGTGCTTCAAAGTAGCACCATAATCTTCATAATAGAGAAGTCTCATATGTTGTCACTTTCATATACTAAGTGGGAATTTTTCATTATAGAACTTGGCTTGTATATTCCAATGATGGGCTTCCTCAAAATGCCCTAGGTCTTCGTGAGCAAGCAAGTTGGATGCACACCCACTTAGTTTGTTTTGTTGAGCTTTCATATATTTATAGCTCTAGTGCATCCGTTGCATGGCAATCCCTACTCACTCACATTGATATCTATTGATGGGCATCTCCATAGCCCGTTGATACGCCTAGTTGATATGAGACTATCTTCTCCCTTTTTGTCCTCACAACCACCACCATATACCACCATAGTGCTATGTCCATGGCTTGCGCTCATGTATTGTGTAAGAGTTGAAAAAGCTGAAGCGCGTTAAAAAGTATGAACCAATTACTTGGCTGAAACCGGGGTTGTGCATGATGGGAGTATTTTGTGTAATGAAAAATGAAGCATGGCCTAACTATATGATTTTGTAGGGATAAGCTTTCTTTGGCTATGCTATTTTGATAGGACATGATTATTTCTTAGTATGCTTCGAAGCATTATTATTTTTTATGTTTTATAAGCTTTTACCTTGAATCATTTGGATCTGAACAAACTTGCCACAATAAAGAAAATTACATTGAGAATTATGCTCGGTAGCATTCCACATCAAAAATTCTGTATTTATCATTTACCTACTCGAGGACGAGCAGGAATTAAGCTTGGGGATGCTTGATACGTCTCCAACGTATCTATAATTTTTGATTGTTCCATGCTATTATATTACCCCTTTTGGATGTTTATGAGCTTTATTTTACACATTTATATCATTTTTGGGACTAATCTACTAACCGGACACTACAGGAATCAGCTAATTTGCCGTTTGTGGCCGTCTTCGCCGAGCTTTTGGTCGGGCCTGACGGCAAAGACCAATTTTGCTGTTAGGTGCAGACGGCAAAGAAGTACTGACGGCAAAATAGACTTTGCCGTCTGCCCCAAAAAATACAGACGGTAAACAGCTCACTTTGCCGTCTGCTAAAAATTTACTGACGGCAAAATAGACTTTGCCCTCTGCAAAAAAATACAGACGTCAAAGAGCTCACTTTGCCGTCTGCCGAAATTTATACAGACGGCAATGTTTTGGCAGACGGCAAAGTGACCCATTTGCCGTCTGTATTTTATTTGGCAGGCGGCAAAGAGAAAACACACCACGCAGATCGATCACGCGGATCGCTGATGTGGCAAGATCTAAAATGCACATCCCACCCACCGCAACCGTCAGACACACGCACGGCCCCACCCACCCACGAGCACTCCACGCACGCGCCCCCACGACCAGCCCCCACCCCCACACGCCTGTCTCCTGTCCTTCTCCCCCGAACTCCCTCATCTCTCTCCTTCTCCCGAGCAGTAGCACGCCGGCGGGCAGCTCCCTCCTCTCTACTGCTCCCTCCTCCCTCCTCCCCCGAGCAACAGAACCCCGCCGGCCAGTGCCCTCCCGCCCGTCCGACGACCCCGAGCTGCCGCGCGCCGCTCGCCCGCCTGCCCGTCCGGCGCCATCGAGTAGCCGCGCGCCGCTGGTCAGCGCCTGCCCGTCCGGCGACCCCGAGCTGCTGTGCGCCATTGGCTTGCCCCCGCCCGTTCGGTGCCCCCGCGCAGCCGCGCGCTGCTGGCTAGAGGCCGCCTGCCCGCTCGTCCTTCGCCCCCGAGCGGCCGGACTCCGCACCCCTCGCCGTTCGTTCGGCGCCCCCGTGCAGACGCGCGCTGCTGGCCAGAGGCCGCGTGCCCGCTCGTCCTTCACCCCCGAGTGGCCGGACTCCGCGCCCCTCGCCGTTCGTCCGGCGTTGCGCCGGCCCATCCGCCCGTCCCCGAGCTGCCGGACTCCGCACCCCTTGTCTATCCGTCTGGCGCTGCGGCCCTCGCCCGCGTGCAGCTCTGTCATCGTCGCCGTGTGAAGCTCCATCAATTCGCCAGCGCCGCGTGAAGCTACGCCCCCACTCTCTTCGGCGGCTCCTCCCTCAGGCATGGCCGCCAAACAAACAGCAGGGAACGGCCGACCATCGATGATGACTACGCGTGATGAGCCCCTCTTGGCGTGGGCGGCGAGCAGCTCTGCTTCAGCGAGGTCGGCCTCGGTCCGATTTTGTCGACTACCGATGTTGGGTGAGATGCTCTGCTCCGACGTGAGGCAATTAGTTTTTTTGTTAGCTGATGCATGCACAGTGTACCGTTCACAAATCTTCCAGTCCGTGTTGTATGTTAAGCAATTTTACCCTTTTTGTAAAAAAAATCTTTGCCGTCTGTACATTAGTCTGGTTGACGGCAAAGAGCACATTTTGGCTGACAGCAAAGACATGGTTTTTGCCGTCTGGTACTCTTTTGGCTGACGGCAAAGTCAGGGTCTGGCTCACGGCAAAGACTTTGCCGTATGCCCGATAAAACGCTAACGGCAAAGTACTCTTTGCCGACTTTGCCTTTGCCGTCACACTTTGCCGTCAGCTAGCTGACGGCAAAATCTTTGCCGTCTGTATTTTTTGGGGCCCAACCCGTATTGCTGTTTTTTTGCCTATTTCAGTATTTCGAAGAAAAGGAATATCTAACGGAGTCCAAACGGAATGAAACCTTCAGGAGCGTGATTTTTGGAACGAACGTGATCTAGAGGACTTGGAGTGCAAGCCAAGAAGCAGCCGAGGCGGCCACGAGATAGGAGGGCGCCCACCCCTACAAGGCGCGCCCCTGTCTCGTGGGCCCCTCGGGAGGCCACCGACGTACTTCTTCCTCCTATATATACCCACGTACCACGAAAACATCCAGGGAGCCAATGAAAAACAATTTCCACTGCCGTAACCTTCTGTATCCGCGAGATCCCATCTTGGAGCCTTCGCCGGCGCTCCGCCGGAGGGGAAATCGACCATGGAGGGCTTCTACATCAACACCATAGCCCCTCCGATGAGTTGTGAGTAGTTTACCACAGACCTTCGGGTCCATAGTTATTAGCTAGATGGCTTCTTCTCTCTTTTTGGATCTCAATACCATGTTCTCCCCCTCGCTTCTGGAGATCTATTTGATGTAACTCTTTTTGCGGTATGTTTGTCGAGATCCGATGAATTGTGGGTTTATGATCAATTTTATCTATGAGAAATATTTGAATCTCCTCTGAATTCTTTTATGTATGATTGAGTTATCTTTGCAAGTCTCTTCGAATTATCAGTTTGGTTTGGCCTACTAGATTGATCTTTCTTGCCATAGGAGAAGTGCTTAGCTTTGGGTTCAATCTTGCGGTGTCCTTACCCAGTGACAGCAGGGGTTGCAAGGCACGTATTGTATTGTTGCCATCGAGGATAAAAAGATGGGGTTTATATCATATTGCTTGAGTTTATCCCTCTACATCATGTCATCTTTCTTAATGCGTTACTCCGTTCTTATGAACTTAATACTCTAGATGCATGCTGGATAGCGGTCGATGTGTGGAGTAATAGTAGTAGATGCAGGCAGGAGTCGGTCTACTTGGCACGGACGTGATGCCTATATACATGATCATGCCTAGATAATCTCATAATTATTCGCTTTTCTATCAATTGCTCGACAGTAATTTGTTCACCCACCGTAATACTTATGCTATCTTGAGAGAAGCCACTAGTGAAACATATGGCCCCTGGGTATATCTTTTATCATATAAGCTTTCAATTTACTTTTATTTGCATCTTTACTTTTCCTATCTATATTATAAAATACCAAAAATATATTTATCTTATCATACTATCTCTATCATATCTCACTTTCGCAAGTGGCCGTGAAGGGATTGACAACCCCTTTATTGTTTGTTTGTGTAGGTGCGTGGGACTTTTCAGGAGCCTCCTACTAGATTGATACCTTGGTTCTCAAAAACTGAGGGAAATACTTACGCTACTTTGTTGCATCACCCTTTCCTCTTCAAGGAAAACCAACGCAAGCTCAAGACGTAGCAGCGAGGTGGCTGCCTCGGTGAAACCCCTTCTTTTTTCCCGGCGGGAGATGGTCTACCTAGCTGCGGCGGGCGGTGGTCGGCACCAGGATCGGCAGGGTGGCGCAGGGTGGCGGCCGAGCGCGGGGTGTAGGAGGCGAATCTGAGTGGGTGGCTTGACTTTTCGCCTGTCAATGTGGCCCCAGGAACGCTTTTCCCTTGCGCCGGAGCCCCCGAGCGCCCCCTAGTGCGCCGAGCGTAAAAACGTGCCGAGCCGGCGGAATTCATCGTCCTAGGGGCGCGACTGAGCCGTTTTTTCGGCGCCAGCGCAAATAAATCGTCCGGGGATGACGTTCTGGGGGCGCGTCTGGAGATGCTCTTACATGGGCGCGGCTGGAGACCAGGATTCGATCCTTAGCTCTACACCCCACCCCACCCCCCACCCCTTTTCCTTCCTTTTTTTCCTTTGTTATAGCAAGCGCACACCGTAATGGGCTGGCCCTGTTTTCTATTTTGTCTTTTTGCTTTTTTTACTTTTTCATTTCTGGTTTTGTTTTTTCTTCCTTAAATTAATTTGGGATTTTCAGAAGTCCCAAATTTTAAAAAGTTGTGAGTTTTAATATTTTTTAGAAAACATACACTGTTTGTGAATTCGAAATTCAGAAAATCATAAAATATTCATGAGTTCAAAAATATTTGCATATTACAAAAAAATTACGATTTAAAATAAATTTCCATAAAATAAAAAATGTTCATGATTTAAAAAAATAATCGGGTATTCAAAACATATTCGGGAATTTGAAACAAATGTACATGAAATTTTAGAAAATGTTCACAAAAATAAAATAGATATATAAATAATGAACAAACCAAACCTTCGCTTACTAGAGGTTTTATTAGAGGATCTGTAGAGGTTGTTTTATGATTTTGTTTAGTCTCGGCGTCGGGTAAAAAAAAGTTTTCGTGTTTCTTACAACGCCGAGCCAAAAAAAATTAACACAGCTTCCTATGGGTTAGCTTTTGTAAGCTATATAAATGTCCATATTTTGCTTTCATACATAACTATGTTTACTCTGGTACCACAGTACTGGTTATGGTAAACACCGCTACGCTAGGTCAAGGCGAGACACATCTTCATCAGTTAGCTCAGGCAGGGTCCATCAATGCAGTTTGCTCAGCCAAAAAATATTTTGTTGTTGTGCCTTAGAAAATCAAATCATGATGAGACCATCACAGTTTTAGTTTTTGAAATGACTTTTTAAAAGTCCTTTTATCTTATCATGACCTCACTCAAACATAGATTGTGAAATGACATTTTTCTCATCCTGGCATTTGATTCATACTTTTTTTATATATACCACACCTACATAATCTGATAGTTTTTTTCCATTACAACGCACATGCATATTTGCTAGTAACACATAAGCATTTCGGGACTCTGTAGCTCTGGTGAATCCAGAAATCCAGGGCAGTGAGCACCTTCATGCAAAGTGGCCGACCCACAGGTGGACAAAATACTACTACTCTGTCCGTAATGTAAGACATTTTTTGGCATTAGTATAATGTCCAAAAACGTCTTATATTATGAGACAGAGGGAGTACCTACAAAGCCTCGTTGCTAGTCCTGGAAGGGCAGGGTTGCTACACTGCAGTCAAGTGCCATTAGAAACAAGGAGTTGTCACCTCCTAGTCCTGCGAAAATTCCCAGCATGGTCAACTGCTACCTACCCATCGAACAAGGCGTACCGATTATGCATCAGCGATTCCCAGCCCCCAAAAGTGTTGGGAACGTAGTAATTTCAAAAAAATTCCTATGCACATGCAAGATCATGGTGATGCATAGCAACGAGAGGGGATAGTGTCGTCCACATACCCGCGTAGACCGAAAGCGGAAGCGTTAGCACAACGCGGTTGATGTAGTCGTACGTCTTCACGATCCAACCGATCCAAGTACTGAACGTACGACACCTCCGAGTTCAGCACAAGTTCAGCTCGATGACGTCCCGCGAATTCCGATCCAGCAGAGCTTAACGGGAGAGTTCCATCAGCACGACGGCATGATGACGATGATGATGTTGCTACCGATGCAGGGCTTCGCCTAAGCACCGCTACAATATGACCGAGGTGGAATATGATGGAGGGGCGCAACGCACACGGCTGGAAGAGATCAATAGATCAACTTGTGTCTATGGGGTGCCCCCTCCCCCGTATATAAAGGAGTGGAGGAGGGGGAGGGCCGGCCCTCTCTAGGCGCACCCAAGGGAGGAGTCCTACTCCCGGTGGGAGTAGGATTCCCCCTTCCCAAGTTGGAGTAGGAGAGGGAAGGGAAGCAGGAGTAGGAGAGAAGGAAAGGGGGGCCGCACCCCCAAACCTATTCCTATTCGGCCTCCTGCCCAAAGGGGGGCGCACCAGCCCCTTGTGGGCTGGTGTGCTTCCTTCCTATGGCCCATAAGGCCCATAACTTCTCCCCGGCGAATTCATGTAACTCTCCAGTACTCCGATAAATACCCGAATCACTCGGAACCTTTCCGACGTCCGAATATAGTCGTCCAATATATCGATCTTTATGTCTCAACCATTTCGAGACTCCTCGTCATGTACCCGATCTCATCCGGGACTCCGAACTACCTTCGGTACATCAAAACACATAACTCATAATATAAATCGTCACCGAACGTTAAGCGTGTGGACCCTACGGGTTCAGAACTATGTAGACATGACCGAGACACATCTCCGGTCAATAACCAATAGCGAAACCTAGATGCTCATATTGGCTCCTACATATTCTACAAAGATCTTTATCGGTCAAACCTCATAACAACATACGTTGCTCCCTTTGTCATCGGTATGCTACTTGCCCGAGATTTGATCGTCGATATCTCAATACCTAGTTCAATCTCGTTACCAACAAGTCTCTTTACTCGTTCCGTAATGCATCATCTCGCAACTAACTCATTAGTCACAATGCTTGCAAGGCTTATAGTGATGTGCATTACCGAGAGGGCCCAGAGATACCTCTTCGACAATCGGAGTGACAAATCCTAATCTCGAAATACGCCAACTCAACAAGTACCTTTGGAGACACCTGTAGAGCACTGTCGGTGTCAAAACCGGCGGATCTCGGGTAGGGGGTCCCGAACTATGCGTCTAGGCGGATGGTAACAGGAGACAAGGGACACGATGTTTTACCCAGGTTCGGGCCCTCTTGATGGAGGTAAAACCCTACGTCCTGCTTGATTAATATTGATGATATGGGTATTACAAGAGTGGATCTACCACGAGATCAAGGAGGCTAAACCCTAGAAGCTAGCCTATGGTATGATTGTTGTAATGTATGTCGTGTCCTACGGACTAAGCCCTCCGGTTTATATAGACACCAGAGAGGGCTAGGGTTACACAGAGTCGGTTACAATGGTAGGAGATCTACATATCCGTATCGCCAAGCTTGCCTTCCACGCCAAGGAAAGTCCCATCCGGACACGGGACGGAGTCTTCAATCTTGTATCTTCGTAGTCTTGGAGTCCGGCGGACGATGATAGTCCGGCTGTCCGAACACCCCCTAGTCCAGGACTCCCTCAGTAGCCCCTGAACCTGGCTTCAATGACGATGAGTCTGGCGCACATAATGTTCGGCATTGCAAGGCGGGTTCCTCCCTTAAATAATCCAGAGAAGATCATGAACACCAGGATAGTGTCCGGCTCTGCAAAATAAATTCCACATTCCACCGTAGAGAGAATAAAATGCGCACAAGTTCAATCTGCTGACGTATTTTGCGGCATGACGTCACACCACTACCAAGTCTTTACTTGAATCATTTTTTTATTATACCATCTCAGCATGTTTAGCGAAGCAGTTTCCTTGGCACGTCTTGTCGAAGCAGAGATCGTGTTCCCCTTATTCCGGGATTCTCATCAATACGGACGTGGGTAACCCAACCGCGCCCGTCGCCATGCCTCCTCTATCGAAGGCGAGTCCCGAATGGTCACGGAGACGACTCTTGGTATTCTCCCTCTTTATAATAGGACCAAGGCTCGTTCCTTTTCTTCAATCTTCCACCGAATCTTCTCCTCGCTCCAAGTTCCAACACCCAGAGCCCCAGATTCGAGCGCTTCGGACCTTCAACAATGTCCGGCTCCGACCTTCAGGGCCGGTGGATGCCCTCCTCCGTTACGGAGGAGGATGTGCTAAAGTTGTGAGAAGCCAAGTACCTGTCCTACGAGATCTCGCACAGGTTGCCCGCCGAAGGGCAAGCCATCCCCACCCTCGAGCCCGGCGAGTATGTCGTCTTTGTATCCCACCTCCGTCAGGGTTTAGGCTTCCCGACGGATCCTTTTGTGAGAGGGCTCATGTTTTACTATGGGTTGGAATTCCAGGACTTGGCTCCGGAGTCCATCCTCCAAATCTCCGCATTCATCATTGTCTGCGAAGCCTTCCTCCGCGTCACCCCCCACTTCGGCCTTTGGCTGAAGACCTTCAATGTGGAGCCGAAGATAATCGGGGGGCGTCAAGCAGAGTGTGGCGGGGCGGCCATAAGCAGGAGGGCCGGTGCCCCGTGGCCCGAGGGCTCCTTCCAAGAGGAGCTCGGCTTGTGGCAGCAGGAGTGGTTCTATATCACCGCTCCAAAGGGCAGCAAGCAGAAACCGCCGCCTCCATTCCGCTCGGGACCTCCACGACGGTTGATGTCGTGGGTCAACCAAGGGCTCAATTGGGGGCCGTCAAAAGACGTGCCCCTGTTGCAGGGCCGGATTCGAGACCTCCAAGCGAGGGAGATCGATCTGGTCGTGGTGATGCAGGTTATGCTAATCAGGCGTCTTCTGCCCTGCAAACGCCGTCCTCTCCGGCTATGGGAGTTCAATCCGGAGGGACCATGGATTCTCCAGCACTTCATGGGTGTGACCCCTGTGGAGATGTACAAGTTATTCTTCGGACTGCAGGTGGCGTGTCCGGAATTGACCGAGGATGCCGGCCTAAGCTGCAATCGCCCGGATACTCAAGTAAGTAGCTCAGTGTCCGAACGCACCGTTTGTTTGCCTTTTTACAATTCGCCTTTTAACCCGTCATCCTTCAACAGGAGTGGATAGCGCAAGCAAAGCTGATACGGTGTCCGGCCCCCCTCCCAGAGACCGCACCGGAGCCCGTGCTGGTCAGAATGTTGGAGGTCGCGCCTTCAGAAGAAGGCGAAGGGGAAAATAGAGGAGCTACCACCTCACCCAAGGGGGCGCTTGAAGAAGGGGGGATCGAGAATCCCTCCCTCCAGGGGGAGAAGAGGACCGCCTCCGAAGACCCGGAGGCCAAAGCCCCTAAGCGGGGGAAGAAATCTTCACCAGAGGGTCCTGCGTCCGGGGAGGTCCCGGTCGCACAATCTTCTCTAAAGAATCAGCCCTCCAGCGAGCCGTGAGTAGAAAAAGGGGAGTTCATTAATAAGAAACATCCCTATTTGTGCTTCTGAGGATAACCGAAATTTTACCTTGTAGTTCGGATCTGCGACCTTCTCAGATGAGCTCGTCTTCGGGGGATCTTCGTCCGGAGATGATGGAGAGCGAGACGCCTCCGTCTGCTGCGCCGTCGGATAGGGCGGACGAGCCTGAAGTGTCGTCATGGAGGGTATCCCCGAGCCCGGCAGAGCCGAAGAGTTCGGCGCCGACTAGTGTTCGGCTGAAGGATCTGCTTGAGAAGGCGTCCATCTCAGAAGATCACCGTGCATTGATGAGCATGGTGATTGGAAGGGTTTTGTCCGCCGAAAGCGGATTGCATAGTGCCGTCAGGAGTTTGCTGACGGGTTTTGAGGTACGTAAAAACGACGTGCCTTTTTTGACAGTTTTGCACATGAAAGTGCGCCCTGTATAGATAGTAGCCCCTGAGACTCGGTAGGTTGTCGAAAGCGACAGCGTGCCGAGGATCAAAATCGCAGGTATTGAATGTCGCCTTTCCTATGTAGGTGGCGGATAGTCCAGGGGCTAGCCGGACTGATGGAGTTGCCGAATTAATGCGGTAACTCGATGTGGCGGATGTAGACATCGCGCTAGTCAACAGGCGACTTGACGAGTCGCAAGGTAAATTAATTCTCCGCAGTCACCTATTTAAGGGAGCTAAAGCCCACCTCTTACAATATTTATGCTTGACGCAGATGGTGCTGCTGTCATGGAGAGCCTTCGGGCCGAACTTGCTCAAGCCAAGGAGCAAGCCAAATGGAGTAATGCGGCTGCCTCGAGGGCGGCCGAGGAGTTAGAAGCCGAAAGGGCTGCACACTGCCTAAGCAGGGAAGAGATGGCCGAATTGGCCATGAAATTGAAGGATGCTACCGACCGCAATGAGGCTCTTGAAAAGGAGCGCCTATCGGAGCGAGAAGACCTGGGGAAGGCCACTGCCGAAGCCAAGGATGCCCGTTCTGCAATGCGGGCTATGAAGGAGGAGCTGCATCAGGCTGGAGACATTGTGGCTGGCAAGCCTTTTCTGCTACGCCGCAGGTTTACGGATCCAAAGTATGCCTAGCTTGGCCAGTTGTGGGGTCCGGAGGATCCATATATGGACTTAGCGGCGAGTGCGGCGGATGCCGCTGTGCACTTCCGAAGTCAGAAGGATCACAAGATGGAAGAGCTATTTTGGTCTCAATTCCATAGTCCGGATCGTTCACTTTCGCTGAACGATCGGTTGGCCGAATGGGCAGAGCTGAATAGGTTGTCCGGACTTGCCATGACGGATATCGTGACTCATGTCTGGCCGGAGAGGCCCAAGCCGACGAGCTATTTTGGCTTGTTGCAAGAGTTTCTTGGGGCGGTGCCGCATATCAAGGAGATGAAGCAGTCGGCCTGCATAGAGGGTGCGCGGTTGGACCTTGCCCCTGTGAAGACACATTGGACAGAGATGGATGCCACCGCTGTTGCGACCCAGGGCTCAGACGAAAGCCGATTACCCGTCGAGCACTATTTTGGGGAAGTTATGCGTGGTGCTCGTGTAATAGAATCGCAGTGCTTGAAAAATGTCACGTTCAAATGAACGTTTTATCTTGTAAAACAATGGTTATGATGTAATCGCTTTTTTATACTTGTGTGTTCCAAGTATTGAGATATCTCCTATGCGGCCGTTTATGTATACGTGTGTATAACCTGAAAGATCGCAGTCTTCGGCTTCAGCCCCACGCACAAAGTGCGGGGGTGTTCGCAAAAAATAGCGCATTTTCACACTTAATCCGACGTCTCGGTCCTGTTGAGGAGGTGGTAGCGTAGCAAATGAGGCAACCGGACTATGATGCTTTATCACTTTCACTTAGCCATTGGAGTTCGAGGATGGGGCTACGATATAGCCCCTGGGGGCACCGCGCTCTCCGAATTCGGGGCGCGTGTGTGCCTGACCGGGAAACGGTCCTTCGTCCAAGCGGAGGAATTCTAAACATTCCGGTGGTCGATCGAGTGGTTGACCAGTCTCTCGCTATATCATGATAGTCAGTTTTCGGCTTTCTCTACTGAGGTGCTCGCCCAGCCGAACTAGGGCACAATCGCAGTAGTTCTCCTGGTGCCGCGTTAGCCGATGATACGGAACGTAAGGCAGCAAAACACAGGAGCCGGGCAAACCCAACATTTGACCAAAGACATGATTCGGAGCTGATGCATATAAGGCCTAACTCGAGACGCCGAACACTCCCTAAGGTGTTCGGTCTTTATAATAATGGGCAGAACAATGCCCTAAGCCCCTAGTGTCCAGGTATGGGCAAGGTCCTCTGACGCGGCCGATGCCAAAACGTCAGGCTCCACTCTGGTTATAATGAGAAACCAGGGGATTATAGCAATAAGAGACAGTAAAAAAGGTTTACGCAGGGTCTTAGTCTGAAAAGAATCCTTGCGATGGGTCCCTACTGCACGTCTGTGCCTGTGTCTCCGTTGTGCCGTTATCCTGGACGGGTGTGCATGTTGTTCATCTATAAAAAGAGAGGAACTTAGTTTGAAAGGAAATTGTGCGAGAAAAAGTATATGAAAACATATTAATAAGTAAGGCAGAGTCTATGTGAGCTCATTGTTGCTTGTACGCCCAGCCCCTTGTGAAGGGGTGTGCGGCTAGGGAGCCCCTAGCTTATTTATGCCGGACTTGTCTAGCTGTGTCCGGGGTCTTTAAATGCCCCTCGCAATGAAATGATGCCACGTGGACCGGGCATTTTAAGTGTAAGAGACGCGTAATGAGGTATGGCGTTGAAGCGGACAAAAGCTTCACGTCCCAATAGTGCTTGATAGCTACTTTTGAACGGGGCGACATGAAAGATTAGTTTTTCGTGTCGGGAGTTGTTCAGTGACCCGAATACAACTTCTAGTAATAAGGAGCCTGTGCACTTGGCGTAAGGGCCTGGCGTCACTCCTTTAAAGGAAGTGCGGCTATGTCGGATTTTAGTAAGGTCCATCCCCAACTCGCGGATTGTGTTCGGATGTAGCAGGTTTAAATTGCTGCCTCCGTCCATCAGGACTTTTGTAAATTGTAGTCCGTCGATTATAGGATCCAATATCAGAGCAGTCCATCCTGCATTTCGAACACTTTTGGGATAATCCAGGTGGTCAAAAGTGATTGGTTTTGACATCCAATCTCGAGGTTCCGCTGGGGTGGACCGTGCGAGACCCATCTTAGCGGGTGCCGCATTGTTTTTTCGTATTATCACATGAAGTGAGTTTACTGCCTTGACTTCTTGTGGGAAAGTCTTTTGTTTTCCGGTGCTCTGCTGGTGGGATTTATCATCATCCTCGCTTGATGCGTCGAGCCCCTTGTGTTCGGCGTTGAGTCGGCCGGACTGTTTGAAAACCCAACAATCTCGGTGGGTGTGGTTTGCAGGCCTTCCGGGGGTACTGTGGATTTGACATATCCGATCCAAAATTTTGTTTAAGTTGGATAGCTCATCACTGTTATCCTTAAGAGGCAGTGTTTTGTTGTCTGGCCGCGAGCTTTTGAATCCGGCATTAACCGCCGTGTTCTTTGGGCTTTTCTCTTTATTCCGGCGCTGATCTTTTCTGCGCCGTGATTTTCCGTTTCCATCTCTGATCTCGGATGTACTTGGGTCACTGGTGCTGCATCTTGCTAGCCAGCTATCTTCCCCCGCGCAAAAGCGGGTCATGAGGCTTGTTAGCGCGGACATTGTCCTCGGCTTCTCTTGGCCGAGGTGTCTGGCGAGCCATTCGTCTCGGATGTTGTGTTTAAAAGCTGCTAAGGCTTCAGCGTCCGGACAGTCGACTATTTGGTTCTTTTTAGTAAGGAACCTGTTCCAGAATTTGCACGCTGACTCTCCGGGCTGTTGAGTTATATGACTTAGATCGTCTGCATCCGGAGGGCGGACATAAGTCCCTTGAAAATTTTCTCTAAACGCGTCCTCAAGCTCTTCCCAACTTTCAACAGTGTTTTCTGGGAGGCTTTTGAGCCAATGACGGGCTGGCCCTTTGAGCTTGAGGGGTAAATATTTTATGGCGTGGAGATCGTCTCCTCTAGCCATGTGTATGTGTAGTATATAATCCTCTATCCAGACTCCAGGGTCTGTTGTTCCGTCGTAGGCCTCTATGTTTATGGGTTTAAACCCTGCTGGGAATTCATGATCCAGCACCTCATTGGTGAAACATAGTGGGTGTGCGGCGCCCCTGTATTTGGGTGTACCGCTGTCTTCGAACACTTGACGTGTTGTGTTGATTCCTGGGGCCCTCTTTTTTGGCCCGTAAATGGACCTGGCTGGGCCATCTGTTTTTCCAGGGTCATGAGTCGGCTTGTGTGGGGCGCCGCTTTTAGATTTTGGCCTATCATCTGGCCGTCTATCCGGCCAGGCGGCCTCTTTGTTTTTTGACTATGGGGGCTCTATGGCTTCCTCGTCAAATTCTGGCAGCAGCTTGCGCTTCGGGTAGCTCTTTGATTGTTGGCTATTGCCGTATTTGTCTGCGGTTTTGAGCACTTTGCTCCACCTCATTCTGAGTATGTCTTCCGCTGTTTTGAGCTTCCGTTTTTCCTTCTTCAAACTTCTTGCAGTGGTGACGAGTCTTTTTCGAAGATTTTTATTCTCCGGTGGTGTGTCTGGCATGAGGTCATCTGGACTGTTGGTTTCGCCGGGCATGGATTGATTATCCGACTCGTCCTGTTCGGACGGTTGCTTGGCTGCGTGTTCGTCGTCCACTGGTTTGCCCTGTTCTATTGCTGGGTCATTAGGAGCGTTGTTGTTGTCGAGGCGGGACTTAGGGCGGCGTCTGCGTCGCCGTTTTGGTTGTTTATCGGCGGGATTATCTTTTGCCGCGCCCCGTTGGTCCTCGTTATCGCTTCCTTTTGGGGTATCCACCATATATACATCATGTGTTGGGGTGGTCTTCCAGTGTCCTGTAGGCGCTGGTTCTTGATTGTCTCCGGCATCGTCGTCCATGCCGTCGATGTCTTCGGAGTCATAGTCTAGCATGTCTGTTAGATCGTCGACAGTGGCTACAAAGTGGGTGGTGGGTGGGCTTTGAATTTCTTCGTCGTCGGTTTCCCAACCATCCTGGCCATAATCCGGCCAGGGCTCTCCGGATAGCGAGAGATGCTTTAGCGAATTTAGGATGTCGCCAAAGGGCGAGTGCTGAAAGATGTCCGCAGCGGTGAACTCCATGATCGGCGCCCAATCGGATTCGATTGGCTGGGGCGTAGGAGGTTCGGAGTCCGGCAGAGAGTCCGGCACCTCGGAGTTACGAGCTTTTTAGGGGACAAGGTCAGTGTTCGGCTCCATCGCCGCGGAAGTTGCAGCCCCCGAGGCGGTGTCCAGCCACCGGTCCTCGATCTGGGCGATCGGCTCCGGACTGAGGGCCGGAGCGGATTCGTGTGCGGCCACCTAGGCACTATCCGGCGGCAGAGCTAGATCATGCCCATCGTGACAGTGCGGCACGCTCGGCTGTGGCTCGAGCCCTCGAAGATCAAGTCCCCGCGGATGTCGGCCATGAAGTTTAGGCTTCCGAACCTGACCTGACGGCCAGGTGCGTAGCTTTCGATCTGCTCCAGATGGCCAAGTGAATTAGCCCGCAGTGCGAAGCCGCCGAATACGAAGATCTGTCCGGGGAGAAAAGTCTCACCCTGGACAGCGTTGTTGTTGATTGAAGAAGCCATCGGGCCTATCGGTGACGACACAGAGGAACTCTCAATGAAAGCACCAATGTCGGCCGTGAAGTTTAGGCTTCCGAACCTGACCTGACGGCCAGGGGCGTAGCTTTCGATCTGCTCCAGATGGCCAAGTGAATTGGCCCGCAGTGCGAAGCCGCCGAATACGGCTGTGGCTCGAGTCCGTCGGAGATCAAGTCCCCTAGTCCAGGACTCCCTCAAGCACCTTTATAATCACCCAGTTATGTTGTGACGTTTGGTAGCACACAATTCCTCCGGTAAACGGGAATTGCAAATCTCATAGTCATAGGAACATGTATAAGTCATGAAGAAAGCAATAGCAACATACTAAACGATCAAGTGCTAAGCTAGCGGAATGGGTCAAGTCAATCACATCATTCTCTAATGATGTGATCCTGTTAATCAAATGACAACTCATGTCTATGGCTAGGAAACTTAACCATCTTTGATTCAATGAGCTAGTCAAGTAGAGGCATACCTGTGACACTTTGTTTGTCTATGTATTCACACATGTACTAAGTTTCCGGTTAATACAATTCTAGCATGAATAATAAACATTTATCATGAAATAAGGAAATGAATAATATCTTCATTATTGCCTCTAGGGCATATTTCCTTCAGTCTCCCACTTGCACTAGAGTCAATAATCTAGTTCACATCACCATGTGATTTAACACCAATATTCACATCTGTATGTGATTAATACCCATAATTCACATTGTCATGTGCTCAACACCCAAAGGGCTTACTAGAGTCAATAATCTAGTTCACATCGCTATGTGATTAACACCCAAAGAGTACTAAGGCATGATCATGTTTTGCTCACGAGAGAAGTTTAGTCAACGGGTCTGTCACATTCAGAGCCGTATGCATTTTGCAAATATTCTATGTCTACAATGCTCTGCACGGAGCTACTCTAGCTAATTGCTCCCACTTTCAATATGTATCCAAATTGAGACTTAGAGTCATCTGGATTGGTGTAAAAGCTTGCACCGATGTAACTCTTTACGACGGGCTCTTTAATCACCTCCATAATAGAGAAATATTTCCTTAGTCCTCACTAAGGATATTCTTGACCGCTGTCCAGTGATCTACTCTTAGATCAAAATTGTATTCCCTTGCCAAACACAGAGGAAGGTATACAATAGGTCTGGTACACAGCATAGCACATGATACGTCTCCAATGTATCTACTTTTCCAAACACGTTTACCCTTGTTTTGGACTCTAACTTGCATGATTTGAATGAAACTAACCCGGACTGACGTTGTTTTCAGCAGAACTGCCATGGTGTTATTTATTGTGCAGAAAACAAAAGTTCTTGGAATGACCTAGAAATGCACGGAGATAACTTTTGGAAAATATAAAAAATACTGGCGAAAGAATCAAGGCCAGGGGGCCCACACCCTGTCCATGAGGGTGGGGGCACGCCCCCTCCCCCTGGGAGCAAACCCCCTATCTCGTGGGCCCTTGGAGCTCCACCGACCTCAACTCCAACTCTGTATATTCCGTTTCGCGGAGGAAAAAACAGAGAGAAAGTTTCATCACATTTTACGATACGAAGCCGCCGACAAGCCCTAATCTCTCTTAGGAGGGCTGATCTGGAGTCCGTTCGGGGCTCCGGAGAGGGGGATTCGTCGCCCTCGTCATCATCAACCATCCTCCATCTCCAATTTCATGATGCTCACCACCGTGCGTGAGTAATTCCATCATAGGCTTGCTGGACGGTGATGGGTTGGATGAGATTTACCATGTAATCAAGTTAGTTTTGTTAGGGTTTGATCCCTAGTATCCACTATGTTCTGAGATTGATGTTGCTATGACTCTGCTATGCTTAATGCTTGTCACTAGGGCCGGAGTGCCATGATTTCAGATCTGAACCTATTATGTTTTCATGAATATATGTGAGTTCTTGATCCTATATTGCAAGTCTATAGTCACCTATTATGTGTTATGATCCGACAACCCTAAAGTGACAATAATCGGGATACTTCTCGGTGATGACCGTAGTTTGAGGAGTTCATGTATTCGCTATGTGTTAATGCTTTGGTCGGTACTCTATTAAAAGGAGGCCTTAATATCCCTTAGTTTCCACTAGGACCCAAATTTCTAGCGTCGTTGCCGGGGAGCATAGCTCTATTCTTTGAGTCACTTGGGATTTATATCTGTTGATCACTATGAAGAACTTGAAAGACGCTAAAACCAAGATTTTTCCCTCAACTACGAGGGGAGGTAAGGAACTGCCATCTAGCTCGGCACTAGTTTCTCCTTCCGTTATCAGTAGGCTTGCGACACCTAAACCTGCTACTGCTGTGAATTCTGATATGCCGCATGTTATTGATGATGCCACTTCTACTATGCATTATGAAACTACTTCTGTGCTTGATACTACTGTGCCATTAGGTGAATTTCTTGATGAACAACTTGCTAGAGTTAGGGGAAATGAAATTACTGAAGAACCTATTATTGATGATAGTGATGATGAAGGTTCTCCCAATGATTATGTATTACCTGTTGTCCCTAAGGGTTATGTTATGAATGAAGAAGCTGCTAGGGAAATCTTTGCTTGCAATGATAGATATGATCTTAAGAAATTATTAGCTAAATGGAAGCAGCAGTCTCTTAATGCTAGAATGAAACCCGATCCTGCTTTTGCTACTTCACCTATCTGTGTTACTAATAAAGATTATGAATTCTCTGTTGATCCTGAAATTGTTACTTTAGTTGAATCTGATCCTTTTTATGGCCTTGAATCTGAAACTGTTGTGGCACATCTTAGCAAGTTGAATGATATAGCCACCCTATTCACTAATGATGAGAAGTCTCGCTATTTTTATATCCTTAAGATATTTTGGTTCTCATTAAAGGGTGATGCTAAGACTTGGTACAATTATCTTGCTCCTGGTTGTGTGTGTAGTCCCTAGGATATGATTTATTACTTCTCTGCTAAATATTTTCCTTCTCATAAGAAACAAGCTACCTTGCGGGAAATTTATAATTTTGTGCAAATCAAAGAAGAGAGTCTCCGACAAGCTTGGGGAGGCTTCTCCGGTTACTTAATGCTTTCCCTGATCATCCTCTTAAGAAAAATGAAATACTTGATATCTTTTATAATGGACTAACCGATGCTTCCAAGGACTACTTGGATAGTTGTGCTTGTTGTGTTTTCAGGGAAAGAACAGTCGACGAAGCTAAAATATTATTGAATAATATGTTGACTAATGAAAATAATTGGACTCTTCCTGAGCCAGTTCCTGAAGTAATTCCTGAACCAATTGAGCCAACTCCTGAGCCTATTCCTAAACCCACTCCGAAGAAGAGAGGTGTTTTATTTCTCAGTCCTGAAGATATGCAAGAGGCAAAGAAATTAATGAAAGAAAAAGGATATTAAGAATTTACCTCCTATTGAAGAAATACATGGTCTTAATATACCGCCTGAAGAACCACATTGTCTTGATAACTCTACACAGGTAGTAAAGGTAAATTCTCTCTATAGATATGATAAAATTGAAATCCCCTCTACTAAATTTCATAGCCCCTGCTTAGATGAATTTGATGACTTTATGGCTAGACAAGAAAGTTTTAATGTTATGTTGGTAGAGAGTTAAAGAATAATGCTTTCAAGATAGGACGCGTAAGTGATAATCTAGCTAGAGTTAAAGATGAACTTCACCTCGTTAGCAAATATGCTTCTATGGTTGCTACTCAAGCTGAGCAAGTACTCAAAGCTCAAAATGATTTGCTTGATGAATTAAATAATAAAAATGACTTTGCTGTTAGAGTGGCTACTAGAACTGGTAGAATGACTCAGGAACCTTTGTATCCTGAAGGCCACCCTAATAGAATCGAGCAAGATTCTCAGAGAAATAATTTAGAGGCACCTAGTTCTTCTAAAAAGAAGAAAAAGAAAAATGATAGGACTTTGCATGCTTCTAGTGAACCTATTGTAGAAACACCTGAGAATCCCAATGATATTTCTATTTATGATGCTGAAACACAATCAGGTGATGAACATGAACCTAGTGATAACGTTAATAATAATGTTCATGTTGATGCTCAACCTAGGAAAAACAATGATGTAGAGATTGAACCTGCTGCTGATCTTGATAACCCACAATCAAAGAATCAACGTTCTGATAAGAGAGATTTTGTTTCTAGGAAGGAGGGTAAAGAAAGAGAACCATGGGTTCAGAAACCCATGCCCTTTCCTCCCAAACCATCCAAGTCAAAGGATGATGAGGATTTTGAGAGCTTTGCTGAAATGATTAGACCTATTTTCTTACGTATGCGCTTAACTGATATGCTGAAAGTAAATCCTTATGCTAAGTATATGAAGGATATCATTACAAATAAAAGAAAGATACCGGAAGCTGAAATTTCCACCATGCTTGCTAATTACACTTTTAAGGGTGGAATACCAAAGAAACTAGGAGATCCAGGAGTACCAACTATACCATGCTCCATTAAAAGAAATCATGTTAGAACTGCTTTATGTGATCTTGGAGCCGGTGTTAGTGTTATGCCTCTCTATTTATATCATAGACTTGAATTGAATAAGTTGACACCTACTGGAATATCTTTGCAAATGGCTGATAAATCAACTGCTATACCTGTCGGTATTTGTGAGGATGTGCCTATTGTGGTTGCAAATGTCACTATCTTAACGGACTTTGTTATTCTTGATATTCCTGAGGGCGATAGTATGTCGATTATCCTTGGTAGACCTGTTTTGAATACTGCAGGGGCTGTTATTGATTGCAACAAAGGCAATGTCACTTTTCATGTTAATGGTAATGAGCATACGGTACACTTTCCGAGGAAACAACCTCAAGTTCATAGCATCAATTCTATTGGAAAAATTCCAACTATCATTATTGGAGGTTTTGAATTTCCTCTCCCTACTGTCAAGAAAAAAAATGATATTCTTATTATTGGGGATGTTCATATCCCCGTTGAGGTAACCTAGTGTTATTCGAAGTTTCTCCGGTTCCATGTTATTCGGAATGAGTTTGTTAACAAGACTTGATCAACCTTGTTACTCCCTCCTTCCATCTATATAGGGCCTAATGCGTTTTTTAAGACCGCCTTTGACTATTGACAAGATTAATAGTACATGACATGCACAATGTGAAAATTATATCATTGAAAGCTCCTTTCACACACGAATTTAACGGTGTGCTTTGTGTAAGTTGCATGTCATATATTATTGCTCTAATATTTGGTTAAAGTTAGCCTCGAAAAACGCATTAGGCCCTATATAGATGGAAGGAGGGAGTAGTGGATTCCTTTTGATGATCATGAGATGGATGAAACTAGAAGGCACAACCTTCTGTACCCTCTTTTTATTTTCTGTTATTTAGAATAAATAAAGCAAAAATAGTATTATCCGTCTTTTTTCTGAATTATCCGTGCGTTAAAAAAATAGTCCGAAAATAAAAGTGCTCCAAATGCCCTGCAAATTTAGTATGATTTTTTCTGGAATATTTGAGGATTTTAGGCACTAAAATCACTGCAGGAGGGGCAAGCACCAGGCCACGAGAGTGGAGGCCCCCCACTATAGGGCGCGCCCCCTGTCTCATGGGCCCCTGGTGGCCCCCCTCCACTTATGCCAGCACCCACACACTTCATCTTCTACCCAAAAAAATCCCCATCCAGCTCAAGCACGAGTTCTAGCTCGTTTTGCTGCGATTTTTGATCTCCTTGCTCAAAGCTCCATTCACAAAACTGCTTTGGGAGATTGTTGCTTGGTATGTGACTCCTCCATTGGTCCAAATAGTTTTTGTTCTAGTGCTTTAGTCATTGCAAATTTTTGCTGCATAGGTGACCATGTTCTTGAGCTTGCATGTTAAAATTTTGAGGTCCCAAGCAATTCCAATGCATGATATAGGCTCTAGGCACTTGTAGGAGTAGTTGCTACCAATCTTGTTTAGTTTTATTCACTTTTATCTTGAAGTTACTAAAATTTCAGAAATTTTCAGAAAATATTGAGGAAACTTTTGAGGGGCTCTTCTAGCCAAAGCTCTCAGGAAAAACAAGCCAAAGAGAAGGAAAATCCAAGTATAATCTTCCTCGCTTAGCGGAAGTACGGTCGTGTGAATGGCCATGTGAGGATTTCTTGAAAGAAGCTGGAATTCATGAAGACTTTTATGCTTTAATCGAGACTGCAGGCCTCACTGGTTTCATCAATGACCGGATCGATCAGTATCTCTTACTTACTAATACTTTCGTGCAAAACTTTTATTATTATCCTAAGAAGTCACGGCCTGCAGTATCATTTCATTTATATGATGAATTTAAAGAAATGTCTTTATGTCGTTTTTGCGCGGTATGTAGGATACCTTATGAGGGAGAATTAGATGAACCCCATCGTGAAGATGTGGGTGGCTTTGTTAATACTATTGCTATAGAGGAGCCAAAGAAGGGCTCCGAGGCGAAGGTCTCTAGCATACACTTTCCTGTTTTACGCTACTTTGCCATATTTGCTAGTAGATGCCTGATTGGTCATGGAAATAGTGGAAACTTGAGCATTTCTGATATTATCATTCTTCAACATGCTTTGCTTGGAGACAATACTTTTAGCATGGGTGCCATCGTTGCTAAATGGCTAGCCCTGAATCGTACAAAAGGCCCCATATTTGGATGTATCTATGTCGCACGTCTTGCTAAACATTTTCAGATACCCATTAGGCACTATGAGGAGGATGAGATAAAATTGCCTCCTCACATCTTAGATTACAAGAGCATGGTAGCACACAAGTTTATTGTTGACAATGAAGAGAAGAGCTCTTGTATAAACTTAGATTTAATAAGAAACACTTTGAGATTATTATTTTGCCTGCGCCTCTGTTGTTTGATTTGCTTGCAGAAAATCGTCTTGTCACGCCGGAAGCGGTGAACAATCATCGAGCTCAAGCTTTTACTCCAGAACCTGAACCTGAACCGAAACCTGAGCTGGACCCTTACCGTGCATCATCTGTCCAGTGGGATCCGGAGATGACCAGCCAGTGGTATCCTGATTACACCTCCCATTACACCAGGGAGAGTAGTGGCGATCCTTGGTACTAGACCAACTTAGGCCAAAAGCCTAAGCTTGGGGGAGTACGTATTTCTCACCGACTTTACATTCATGTCCACACACTAGTCGTCGGTGCTCATACTCTTTCATTGTATTATCCATGCTAGTTTAAATATCTTTTTCTACTTTTCTTCTTGTGTGTTTGATAAACCTTAAACAAAAACCAAAAAAAGTAGTTAGTTCAATTTCCATGCTTGTAGTAGAATTAAAATGAAAACCCAAAAAGATTTCTTCTTTCTTCTTCTTGCTTGTTGGGAGCTTTCCCATGTAAATAGTTTTATTTTCTTTTCTTTCCTTTGGGGGTCGAGAAGACCATATTGAAAATGTTTGGTGGCTCTTATATGCATGATTGTTTATTTAACTTAGAGCCCATATTACTTGTCTTCTCTTGAGTTGAATGCTTGCAGATTCTAGCTTAGTCCAATGCACGTGCACTCTTATTATTATACACGTCGTTCGGTCGTGCAAGTGAAAGGCAATAATGACGATATATGATGAACTTATTGGGATGAGAAAAGCTGGTATGAACTCGACCTCTCTTGTTTTTGTAAATATGATGAGTTCATCATTCCTGAGTCAGCTATTATGAAGTAAACATATCTGCAATGACATCTAGAGATTATAGTTGCTTGTGCCATGCTTGATTAGCTATGAGTTATAATGGTTTACCTTGTGTTCCAACATGCTATTAGAATGATTATGATGTGGTGTGATGGGATGGTATCCTCCTTTGAATGAATTGAGTGACTCAACTTGGCACATGTTCACGCATGTAGTTGAATCAAATCAACATAGCCTTCACGATATTTATGTTCATGGTGGATTATATCCTACTCATGCTTGTATTCGGTGTAAATTAATTTTAGTCGACTGTTGTCGCTCTCTCAGTTGGTCGCTTCCCAGTCTTTTGCTAGCCTTCACCTGTACTAAGCGGGAATACTGCTTGTGCATCCAAACTCCTTAAACCCCAAAGTTGTTCCATATGAGTCCACTATACCTTCCTATATGCGGTATTTACCTGCCGTTCCAAGTAAATTTCTATGTGCCAAACCACAAACCTTCAAATGAAATTCTGTTTTGTATGCTCGAGCAGCTCATGTTACAACTAGGGCTGCCTATATCTTCCATGCTAGGTGGGTTATTCTCACGAGGAGGGGACTCCGCTCCTCATTCACGAGAAAGGGCCAGTAACCGGGATGCCCAGTCCCATGATCCAAAAAGATCAAAGCAAATCAAAATAATTAAACAAAACTCCCCCAGGGCTGTTGTATGTTGGAGGCACTCGTTGTTTCGAGCAAGCCATGGATTGATGCTTGTTTGTGGTTGGGGGAGTATAAACCTTTACCATTCTGTTTGGGAACTGCCTATAATGCATGTAGTATGGAAGATACAGCCATCTCATAGTTGTTGCGTTGACAGCGAAAGTATGCCGCTCAAAATGTTATTCACTCTCTATTTTAAAATCGAGCTCTGGTACCTCTACAAATCCCTGCTTTCCTCTGCGAAGGGCCTATCTATTTACTTTTATGTTGACTCATCACCCTTCTTATTAAAAGCACCCGCTGGAGAGCACACTGTCATTTGCATTCATTACTATTGGTTTATATTGGGTATGACTTGACTGGATCTCTTTTACCATGAATTACAATGTTTAGTTAGTCCTTGATCTTTAAAGGTGCTCTGCATTTATGTTTTGCGGTCTCGGAAAGGGCTAGCGAGATACCATTTTGTTATATCATGTTATGATTATTTTGAGAAAGTGTTTTCATCCGAGTTTTATTATTATGGCTTGCTAGGTGATTATGTTATTGATATGAGCAATTGTGAGACCTAGGTGTTATTGTGAGTATGGTTAGTTCATAATATTTGCTGAAACTTGAATGCTGGCTTTTCATGTTACAACAACAAGAGCAAACAGAGTTTGTAAAAGTTTTTCTTTATCACTTTCAGTTTATCAACTGAATTTCTTGAGGACAAGCAAAGGTTTAAGCTTGGGGGAGTTGATACGTCTCCAACGTATCTACTTTTCCAAACACTTTTGCCCTTGTTTTGGACTCTAACTTGCATGATTTGAATGAAACTAACCCGGACTGACGCTGTTTTCAGGTCATGGGACTGGGCATCCCGGTTACCGGCCCTTTCTCATGAATGAGGAGTGGAGTCCACTCCTCGTGAGAATAACCCACCTAGCATTGAAGATATAGGCAGCCCTAGTTCTAACATGAGCTGCTCGAGCATATAAAACAAATTTTCATTTGAAGGTTTGGAGTTTGGCACATACAAATTTACTTGGAACGACAGGTAAATACCGCATATAGGAAGTTATGGTGGACTCATATGGAATAACTTTGGGGTTTATGGAGTCTGGATGCACAAGCAGTACTCCCGCTTAGTACATGTGAAGGCTAACAAAAGACTGGGAAGCGACCAACTGAGAGAGCGACAACAGTCATGAACATGCATTAAAATTAATCAACACTGAGTGCAAGCAAGAGTAGGATATAATCCACCATGAACATAGATATCGTGAAGGCTATGTTGATTTGTTTCAACTACATGCGTGAACATGTGCCAAGTCAAGTCACTCGAATCATTCAAAGGAGGATACCTAGTATCCACTATGTTCTCGGAATGACCTGAAAATCCACGAAGATAACTTTTGTAAAATATAAAAAATACTAGCGAAAGAATCAAGGCCAGGGGGCCCACACCCTATCCACGAGGGTGGGGGCGCGCCCCCTATCTCGTGGGCCCCCTGGAGCTCCACCGGCCTCAACTCCAACTCTATATATTCTGTTTCACGGAGAAAAAAATCAGAGAGAAAGTTTCATCGCGTTTTACGATATGGAACCGCCACCAAGCCCTAATCTCTCTCGGGAGGGCTGATCCGGAGTCCGTTCGGGGCTCCGGAGAGGGGAATTCATCGCCGTCGTCATCATCAACCATCCTTCATCACCAATTTCATGATGCTCACCGTCGTGCATGAGTAATTCCATCGTAGGCTTGCTGGACGGTGATGGGTTGGATGAGATTTACCATGTAATCAAGTTAGTTTTGTTAGGGTTTGATACCTAGTATCCACTATGTTCTGAGATGTTGCTATGACTTTGCTATGCTTAATGCCTGTCACTAGGGCCCGAGTGCCATGATTTATGATCTGAACCTATTATGTTTTCATGAATATATGTGAGTTCTTGATCCTATCTTGCAAGTCTATAGTCACGTAATATGTGTTATGATCCGACAACCCCGAAGTGACAATAATCGGGATACTTCTCGGTGATGACCGTAGTTTGAGGAGTTCATGTATTCACTATGTGTTAATGCTTTGGTCTGGTACTCTATTAAAAGGAGGCCTTAATATCCCTTAGTTTCCACTAGGACCCCGCTGCCATGGGAGGGTAGGACAAAAGATGTCATGCAAGTTCTTTTCCATAAGCACATATGACTATATTTGGAATACATGCCTACATTACATTGATGAACTGGAGCTAGTTCTATGTCACCCTATGTTATAACTATTACATGAGGAATCGCATCCGACATAATTATCCATCACTAATCCAATGCCTACGAGCTTTTCACATATTGTTCTTTGCTTATTTACTTTTCCGTTGCTACTGTTACAATTACTAAAAAACTGCTATCATTACTTTTGCCACTGTTACCGAGGGAGTCCTGGACTAGGGGGTGTCCGGATAGCCGAACTGTCACCATCGGCCGGACCCCAAGACTATGAAGATACAAGATTGAAGACTCCATCCCGTGTCCAGATGGGACTTTCCTTGGCGTGGAAGGCAAGCTTGGCGATACGGATATGTAGATCTCCTACCATTGTAACCGACTCTGTGTAACCCTAGCCCTCTCCGTTGTCTATATAAACTGGAGGGTTTTAGTCCGTAGGACGAACAACAATCATACCATAGGCTAGCTTCTAGGGTTTAGCCTCCTTGATCTCGTGGTAGATCTACTCTTGTACTACCCATATCATCAATATTAATCAAGCAGGAGTAGGGTTTTACCTCCGCCGAGAGGGCCCGAACCTGGGTAAAAACATCGTGTCCCTCATCTCCTGTTACCATCCGCCTAAACGCATAGTTCGGGACCCCCTACCCGAGATCCACTGGTTTTGACACCGACATTGGTGCTTTCATTGAGAGTTCCTCTGTATCGTCGCCATCAGGAAGGATGCCTCGCCCCGTCTTCAAAGACGGCACCGTTGCTAAAGGATTTTGGCCATCGGCCAAACTATCTGGCTAGGTGGTTTTCTTATGACCGCCTGTTCGGCCGCCGCGCCGACGATGACCTCTCGGGTCATCAAAAGCGATCTTCACATCAACTCAGAACTCGCCGAGCAGCTAGATCTGATGGAGCTCTCTTCCTTAAATGAACTCTTGGATCGCATCGCCGCCCTGGGAGTCGCTACAGACTACGATCAGATTGGGCCTAAAACCGATCTGAGAGAGATCAACTCTCCCCAGGCTACCCACCACGTTGCTGTGGTGGAGGAACAGCACCGCGACTCTTCTTCTACATTAAGGACAAGCTATGTCTGAATCCCCGGCCCCTCCATGCCGGATTCCTGCGGAGGGACGGACGTTGATCAAGTCCTGAACCTAAAGTCAGGCAGTGGGCTGGATTCGTTGGACAACATCCAACAACCCAAGCTTCCAAGTTCGGAAACTTTTCGGCCCTTGAGTCTTAGATTGGACGGGGTTCCGAATTTAATTAAACCCGCCCACCCAAACACAAGCGATCTATCCCGAATCCGGCAAGAGCCCGCTGAAACAGTACACCATTACTGGGCCAGATTCCTCCTGGTTATGGACAGGATAAAGGACTGCCACGAGGAAGACGCAATCTCACTTTTTTGCAATAATTGCATGGACAAGGGAATCATAAACGCCATAAGTCATCGCGAAATTATACGCTTCGCTGACTTAGCGTCCATAGTAAGAAAGTATTGTGCGATGGAGAGCGTCTGGAAAACCGAAACCAAATTTTGGAATAATCCGACCCCGAATACAACCCTAGTCCGAAATAAAAGGGTGCATCATCGCCAGGCACCCGGGTTAAATACCAAAAAGCAAAAAAACCCTAATGGGCACGGAACCGTACTAGAGGGATGACTCAGTGGACCCTGCAAAATTCATAGTACAGAGGGCGCCACTCCAACTCATAGCCTTCGAGAATGTTGGATACTAAGGCAGGTGGCCAAAAGCGGCGAGGAGCTTCTAGCTCCAGAGAACCAGCCCAGCAGCACCAGTACGGTCTTAACAGTCTTCGAGACTTTCGCATCAAATAATATGCGGAAACGAACACTACGCAGCCTTGCCAAAGTCTACCAAGTAGCAACAATAAACCCATGGAGTGACACGGCCATTACCTTTAATGCCAGTGACGAACCTAAATTCCGAACAGCCCGAGCACCAGCGCATTGGTCCTCAGTCCAATAGTGGACGACTTTCGCCTTACTAAGGTACTCATGGACGGCGGCAGCGGATTAAACCTCATTTACGAGGAAACCCTTCGAAAAATGGAAATAGACTGGAGCCGCATTGAGCGAAGCAGCACAACCTTCAGAGGAATAATCCCTAGTCGGGAAGCATGCTGCATAGGAAAAATCACACTGGATGTGGTGTTTGGCTCGTCGGACAACTACAGGTCCGAGGAGGTCACATTCCAAGTGGTCCCATTCAGCAGCGGATATCACGCTTTATTAGGGCAGGAGGCATTCACAATCTTTCAAGCTATACCCCATTATGGGTACATGAAGCTCAAAATGCCCGGGCCCAACGGAATCATCACCCTCACCAGTGATCCGGACATAGCACTCCGCACCGAAAATAAGACGGCTGCACTAGCCCTAGAGGCACTATCAGAAGCCCTAGCGGCCGAAGAACTCACTGCGCTGCGCTCCATGGTGAACAGGGATGATGTGATACTCGA